>OY804549.1:5950450-7150450 GCA_963680865.1 Spergularia marina | reverse complement strand
TATTGTAATGTTACTGCACATATCGACCATTAATCTGCTCGAGAATGTCCTGAAATCGAGTCCTCATATAGTCATATCCCCCATCTTAGGGGTGACAATCGGGTCATTCGGGTCGATTAAGTTGGGTCGGGTCGTATAGAGCGGGTTATATCGGGCCATATGATCTTTTGGGTCGGATTAGTTTTGAATAGGGCTCTATTGGTTTAAGTTTTATGTCGGATTCGGTTCGATTTGAGTCGGGTCATAATCATGTATAGTTACTAATGATCATTAATGCACGTCATTTCGATTTTTGACTCTATGAGTCGGTTATTGTCGGCTAACGGGTTACTTAGGGTCAGGTCCGCTCGATTTGGTTAGAACATTATCGAGTTGTGCCCGGTTACTTCATCATCAGATCAAGTCGAGTCTGGGTTTGGTTGACCACATATTTGGGTCTTATCATGTCTGATTTTCGGGTCAGGTCGGATTTTCCAGCTCCACGCCATAGCTATATACTGGAAACAAAAATTTGAATCCTCGTATCCCAAACCCTTAGCTAAAAACATATTATAGCACTTATTACGAGTCACTTATTTCTTTTTTATTTCGTTTAGGTTCTAGGTTGTGGGTCAAGTCTCTCTAAAAATATATCGGGTCTTCAATTCAAATCAGATCAGAAAACCAAGTTCGTGTATTTAGTATGTACTCCCTCCGTCCCCCTTTAAACACCTCACTTTCCTTTTTAGGGTGTCTTTCTTTAAACACCCTATTTCAAAACTTTCTAAATGGGGTAAGTTTTCACCACACATCAACCCTCCACTATCTTCAAAAATAATAAACAAACCACTCATTATCTCCAAAAATAATAAACAAACCACTCATTATCTCCAACAATAATAAACAAAGCACCCACTATCTTCAACAATAATAAATAAACCACTCATTATTTTCAACAATAATAAATAAAACACATCACCTTAATCCACCAGAAAAAAAGGAAATGGGGTGTTTAATGGAGGACAGATGGAGTAGATTTAAACCATTGCCGCCCAATACCCAACCAGGCATCCACCCACTCCGCGCGCAGAGACACCAAAAACCCCCTCCCCTTTCATTCATTCATCCCCAACAAAGTTGATCAATTTCTCCCCTTTCTAATCGAAACCCTAATCAAATTCTTGAACAATTACAAAATTAACCCATTTTAGAACAACCCAGTTGGCTTAATTCATCATTGGTCTCACCAATTTAGGGTTTTTTTTCTCCTAATTTGTGTTTGAATTAGTGGGGCTAATAGTAAAGAAAGAATGCAATTGGGGGATTTGAATAAAGTTTGGGAGATTAAAGTGCTGAAAAGGAAAGCTAAACAAGATGAAGCAAGGAATATTTTGGAGCGCATTGCTAAACAAGTCCAACCCATCATGCGCAAACATAATTGGCGCGTTAAAGTTCTCTCTGAAATGTAGTATGTATTTCACCCAATTTATTTGCAAGTTTCAATCTTTAAGTTTTCCCCTTTTTTCTGTGTTATGTTGAAATTATGAAATTATTGTTCTTTTTTTCCTTTGTTGTTTTGTGGGTATTTGAAAAGATTTGATTTTTTTTTTTTTTTTATTGTGTTCCCTGCTTAATGATGTGGATGAGAGCGAGGTTGCGTATATCCGAGCCTCTCGTGAAGGCGTTGGCATTACCGGGTTAACGTTTACTTTAACCTTTTGCTTTGATCTGGAATGTAATAGCATGAGATTTGTTTTGGTTTGAAAAGAAATTAAATGAAGCGTTGAAATTATAGATGGAGAGTTTGTAGTTTGATGGGAACTGTGTACATGATTTGGCAAGAGAGAAGTCGGACATTGTTCTCTGATATTGAACACACTGTTAGCTGGTTTATTAGCAAGCTTATGTTCATTGCTAGAGTAAGAATCTTTGCGTGGGCTAAGAGTTGTAAACATGAGGAAATTGTCTTGTGTCTCAATGTTTGAGTCGTGGAGGGTTTCATTTTTTTTTTTGTAATAATGGAGTTTTTACCCCTTGTGGATGAATGAAGTCTATTTTCTTGGGGAAAAAAAAAAATTACTGTTTTCTGGTCCTGCTTGTTTACTTTTTCCAACATATTTATCTTTTGAATTGTAACTTTGGATTAAGACATGCTGTTTAATTGATTGCAGTCCCAAGAGGAAGCAACTATTGGGACTGAATGTTGGTGCAGGGATTGAAGTGAAGTTGGCGCTTCGGAGGCCCAATAATGAGTTGGCGTTCTTCCCATATGAAGAAGTTCTAGATACAATGCTACATGAGCTATGCCATAATGCTCATGGTCCTCATAATGCCAGCTTTTATAAGCTTTGGGATCAACTTAGGAAGGTCTGTGCTTACGTCATTACATGAGATGTAAACTGTTATGAAGCTTACTACTGCTTATAAATGGTTCTAGTGTATTATGCGAACACTGCCGTAGCATTTACTTTGCAGCTGTTCATGTATCATATTATCTTTCTTTCAGTATATGGAGTAATGGAATGTTTCTTTAAGTCACTCTACATGTTTATCTCTTAGTACAATTGCTTGTTGCTAAGTTATGACTTGTTGAGTTTCCGTCATATCTTCCGGTCTTCCCCACAGGACGGATATCTTAGTTTAAAGTTCATCCTGTAACATTGTGAATCACTGAATCCTGACCTTCAGTTTGTGTCTGCGGTTGTTTACCTTGTTTGAAGTTATAAGCTGCATTTTGCTGTTTACTCTGAGTTGGACATTTAGCCCTCGTTTAAAGCCGGTCCTTTCATTTGGCCCGCCTCTTATTCTTACTGTCATATGCAGGAATGTGAGGAGTTGATGAACAAGGGAATATCTGGAACAGGGGAAGGATTTGATCTACCTGGTAAACGATTAGGTGGTTTCTCTCGCCAGCCACCTCTTTCTTCCCTTAACAAGACGGCTCTTGCAGCTGCAGAGAATAGAAAAAAGCTCAACTCTCTTTTACCATCTGGGCCTTTACGTCTTGGTGGTAATAAGACCATCATGAGCTCACTAAGTCCTGCCCAAGCCGCCGCCATGGCAGCTGAAAGAAGACTGCAAGATGAAATCTGGTGTCCATCGTCTTCTAACGGAGTTGACACTGAAGAGGAGAGCGATTCTGACCTCTTTGAAACAATATCATTGGGTGGACCTATTGTTCCTAGTTCAAGTTCCTCTAGTGGGACATCCCGAAAAAGAAGTAATAGTGCTTTTGGGACCAACCTTATAGATTTAACCAGTGATGTAAATTCTACTTCCACCAGTGTTCATGCTACGGGGCTGGGCAAAAGATCCCGCGGATCTTGTTCCAGTTCATCTTCTCCATTCAGCTATGGTCATCCCGAACCAGATTGCCTTGGCTCGTCCAAAACTCCATCTACGTCTGGTTCAACACTTAATCATATAGTGTCAAACGAGTGTGGCGAGTCTAGCAAGTGGACTTGTGAAACATGCACACTGTTGAATCCCGTGAGTTCTCCTTCTGAACATTTATGCGCGTGGTATACTGTGTCGTATTACTATATTTTATCTTCAGTAATTAACTTGTGATGTTTTTGAAGGCCTTGGCCCTTGTATGTGAAGCTTGTCAAACTCTGAAGCCGAAAGATGTGTCAGTGAAGTATAAATACTGGAATTGTACATTCTGTACTTTAGAAAACAGCATAAGCCTGGAAAAATGTTCAGCTTGCGATCAATGGAGATATTCTCGAGGTCCTCCTTTGTCAGCTTTGCCCCCTAATCTTGGTACTTGACAGGTACTGTTTAAGCTGTTCTTCAGTTCTGGTTGTCATGAGTTCCCCCATACCGTGTCTCATTGCGTCGTGTGTGGCAGGGTTAACCGATTTTGTCATATTGGGGTTGCTATCTACATGTCGCTGAGTGTCTGATGCCATCGTACCAGAGACCTCATCAGAAAACTTTTTTTGGTCGAAAACATTCAGGAGCTTTGCCATTTTGTCGATATATTCAGGAGCTTTGCTGAGTAACTTTCGAAATTTTGTCCAATGCCTGATTACAGTAATCTGAGAAGACCTTTGGGTCTCTGCTGCTTTGCTTGGCCAGCTCCTTTACAAACATGTACCAACACTGAAGCGAGCTTCAATTGGCAAGCATGTTTAGCACCCTTGTACAGTTTTGAAGATATGTAATTTGACACAATTTAATTGGCAAGCAGTCATCGTGATTGTTACTAGAAGCTGTTTTGCGCAATTGCAGAATATTAACATCGATAGGTTGTCTTTCTGATAAGTTCTGGGGCATCGTCACCATTATTTTTATCGACATTACGGTGAAAATTGAGGGTGAAAGTAGTTTTTATGAGTTGATAGACCAACCCTCCTGGATAGGCACTGCACAATGACAATCTAACCGGACACATCCCCTCTTTTTTTTTTTTTGGTTATAAAGAGAAAAAAAACCCGTTAAACAAAGAAATAAAACTACTACCCGTCTTCCTTAACAAATTCACTTAAGAGAGTGCTTGGGAACAAGGATTTGATTCTCAAATCCAAATTTGACACAAATCACATGTTTGGGAACTCAAGAATTTGAGAATTTGGATTTGTGTCAAATCCTTTGGAATTTGTATCAAATCTAATTAGGCCAAAAACAAATGACACCTAATTAGATTTGATACAAATTCCAAAGGATTTGACACAAATCCAAATTCTCAAATTTTTGAATTCCCAAACATGTGATTTGTGTCAAATTTGGATTTGAGAATCAAATCCTTGTTCCCAAACACTCTCTTAAGGATATGTCTGGTGATGCGAGTTTCTTTTGTACCAAAACTATAGGGTTGGAGACGGAAAAATGTCTCTCCTCTGGAGCGAGGATGCACTCGACATCACCTTCATTCCTCTCAAGAACGTTCTAAAATGATGACCAACCACAATTGGTGTTACCGTAGAATTACTGAAAAACTTATGCTCTTTCTAAAGACGTTTGTAAAGAGCCAACTGCACAAGGTAAGCAAGAGGCAATAATTGCTACAAAAAGCTTCTACAGTAAAAATAAAACGCTTTAGTATGAACGGAAGAAAGAGAGGGGAAGAAAATAAGACTTGACATTATCATTCAAACTTTAGAATCAACAGCAGAAGAGCTAGGTAAAACTGCTAAATTTATATTTGGCATATGCGATTCTTACAGAACTGTAAACAATTATACAGCTTACAAAAGTTTGGAACGAACGAACAATCTACGAGCCTGCAGTTCCAACCCAGTAAAAACTCTCCAGCAGGGCTTCATATCGGCGTCCATGTCCATCAGTTTCTTAGACTTTGTACACACCTGAATAAATATCAGATAAACATATGATCAAAGGCACGGGAATGGAACTAGAACCATGAATGCACATCCGAAATAACATTCAATATCTTGCTGGATTCAAGTGTAGTGCTCATGAGATTATCCACATACAGTAACTAGATTAATGAACAAAATCACAAGCCAAAATGAAACGGAATTAAAAAGACCGTTAACCATGAGACAATTATGACCATGATCATGTGTTTTTCAACTGTGTCTATTCAATGAAGTGGTTGGAGGGAAAGGTGGGAGAATTCAGATGCAGCTCCCTGAGGATAAGACCATCCTATGGTGTGCAATGCACAGCTCTGGGTCTAACCTCGCTTGCTGCTTGTATTATCATGCTGGGTTTATGCACAACAAGTGCAGACTGGAAAACTACTCAGAAGCCCTTGGCAAGGTTGCTGAGAGTGTTTGAAGAAGTGAACAAGTGATTGAAATTTATACTGCATAACATCTCAATCAAATTTAGAAATTGAATAGACCGGGGGTATACCCATTTATCTTGCACACATTCTATTCTTTATTAATATGCTTACATTTCCACAACAACCAGTACACGAACACACACACACACACACACATGCCCCCCCCCCCCCAAAAAAAAAAAAAAAAGAAAAAAACCTGAATGTAAGCTAAATCAGGTCATATCGAATGTGTCAACCTGACAGTGAGACATCCATTGTCAAACAGATCCTACTTCATGGCCCGGCTGGCCTGCCAGCGGTAGTGGAAGACTTTCCTTGAAAGGCACCAGATTTAGACTCAATCTTTCAGTTTAATGGAATGGCATGGAAGAGGATTGAATAATGTTTTCTCTGAAACTCGTGATCCAGCCAAAGGCATTACGACCATACTCTCATTTATGTGTCATGTCAACTAAAAAAAAAAACATCTATCCAAAAACCATAGAAACAAAAGCAACTTAAAAGGAATAGGTTGCTAACTTTGACTGATCCTATTAAATCCATAAGAAGAAAGAAGCGTTAACATTGCTCAAATGCTCACCAGAAGTCTTCATAGCTTGACTTCGACATCAACTCCAGCTGGAAGATCAAGCTGCATCAAAGAGTCAATGGTCTGGGCAGTCGGGTACAAAATGTCGATGAGGCGCTGGTGAGTTCTGATCTCAAAGTGGAAACGGGCATCTTTATGCACATGAGGTGACTTAAGTACACAGAAGATCCTCTTCTTTGTAGGTAATGGAACAGGTCCCATGGTTTTCGCGTTGGTTGTCCTTGCAGCATCCATTATTTGTTTGCAAGAGTCCTCTATCAAGGGAACCCAGTAGGATCTCAGCTTTATCCGAATCTTCTGTTTTGGAGCCATCTGAAAGTGCAGAAAACATTGTCGTAAGGATAAAAGAATCCTAAACATACACAAGCACAACATGACCAAAGAAATCACAGAAGCACAACATAAAGTATAAGGAAGCACAGAAGCCAGCATGAGCATCATAAAATCTCGAGTACAAAAGGTTCAACTTTTAACTCAATTAATGGCTAATACATCAAGCTCGACACAGAACTATATCACCAGCATCTGGAACTCTCCCCACAATTTGAAATAAAATGTACATTTACAGATTTTATTGCGTTAATTGCTAAGGAAATTCTAACAATAAGAGCTCTAGATTCTCTGGATACTTATTCATATCCAACATGACGGAATCAGAAAATGACTGTTTCAGATACTTAGATACTGGGAGCTGCTCGCAAAGAATCGGTCTTGATCTCCAGTTAGGACTAACTACAGCCATAGCAAATGCAAAACATTGTATAGCTAAGACAGAACAAGTGTCCTACTCCTACAGTGAATCAGCGATTTTGAGACTTGAAACGAGTTTTTTTCTTTTTTTTTTTTTAATATCATCTCATCATCATATTCTGTTCCCCCCCCCCCCTCTATAACGCCATGTAATAAAAAGCTCAAGGGAAAGTTGCTTCCAAAAAATAATAAATCTATAGGAATTTCATTGCCTTGACAATAAGCCGTTTCTTCTTACTTAACAATCTAGGGAAGGAACCAACGGAATGAAAAAGACAAAGCAGGTCATGCATATTATGCTTACCACACTGAACTCTATGAAAACAAGTACTTCTATAAATACCACATTCTTCAAAGACACATATACTCTCCCGTACACCTCACCAAATTATGAACTCTATGAAAACAAGTACACAGACTACTGCACCACACGAGAGCATCAGTCACCCCACACAACTCCAAAATTCGCCAAGTTTTGGAAATCAGTGTAACTTTCTCTCTACCCCTTTCAATATTTAAATGAACTCCTTAATAATGTCCAAGAAGATCATAGTTTACTTGCCCTGAAAGGCTCAGTCGTGAGAACAAAAAAGACGGATTCTTACGTTTCACAAGAGAGTTCAAATTTCAGATTTTTTTGCATACAAGATGAGGAAAGAGAGCTTCCAAATCTTTCCAACTTTGAGAGGATA
The DNA here is from genome assembly GCA_963680865.1 of Spergularia marina. NCBI lineage: Eukaryota > Viridiplantae > Streptophyta > Magnoliopsida > Caryophyllales > Caryophyllaceae > Spergularia > Spergularia marina. Next base: position 7,142,682 of record OY804549.1, on the reverse strand, counting down.
TGGTTTCATTCATACAACAGGAGCAATGTCTCCTTCCAAGTCTCTTTCCTCCCTTTCTACTCTAAATTGTTATGAAAAGAACCAATCTTCGACTCGAAGAGTCTCTTCGCTATCCTCTCCTCTATTTCAAGATTACCTTCTCTTCATTTCTCTACCTTTGACTTCCCTCTCCAATTCCTTCCCCTACAATTCCCTCCAATTGTTCTATGCATACAAGCTTTCAAGGCTCTCTCTCTCTCTCTCTCTTTCTTTTTTGAAGTAACAAACTTTCAAGATATTTAACCAAACAACTTGAAAATCTTTGAGCACTACAGAACGCGGATTTCTCAAACAACGCAAAGAGGCAAAGAAAGAAGAGACGCCATACCTCGCCAGAGTCAGCTGGAATGGTGATTGAAGAAGTTTGAGACTCATCACCCTACACACCACAGAACATCAATTAATAAAGCAACAGATTGCACCCACCAACTCACAAAACATCACAACATTTCAAAAGAAGAAAAAATCTCAATATTCATAATTATACAACAACGAAAAGAAGCTTAAACCAAACACCCAAACCTCATCATATGCCAGATTAAACACACTATCTAAACATAGGTTGCTGTTACCAACTCATTTTTCAGCAGAGGTGCTCAATTCCGTTTCGAAAACTAAGACAACGACATCACATTGTGTAACAGCCCGATCCATCATACGTCGCAACACAACCCAATAAGATGGGAAGTCACCCTTAGGCCCATATATCCTCACGTGGGCTCTAAAAGGTGAAGGCCTTGTTGGTAGTATGATGGTAGGAATCTATTATAAACTGATCATATGAGCCTTATTTTCCCAATGTGGGACAAACCAACTCCATAAACCACTTTCCATATTCCGTAGTGTTACAAACTCCCCCACTTAGAGAACGCAACGTCCCCGTTGCGCCTCGGCCAAACCATACCAACGTTAACACAGGTCCAAGATCTCCCCCGTTAGACGGCTGGCCTGGGCCTCGCCCCAGCACCCAGCACGCGGTCGCAGGGTTGCTCTGATACCATCTGTAACACCCCGGCTCATCGTCTAAGCCGAGAGTAGTCACCTATGGCAGCTTGCCAGGCTGTGGGCTAACCTCACAGACCAACACGGCTCCTTTCGGCGCATTTTGACCTCACTCATGCGCACCCTGGGAAACTTCCCAGGAGGTCACCCATTCTGAAATTGCTCCCAGTCAAGCACGCTTAACTATGGAGTTCTTATCACATGGGATTCCTAAAAGGAAAGTCGACTTTGTTGGTATGAGTAGCACTATCAATCCTTTTAAGCATTTCATATGAGCCCTTAATTTCTTAGGAACCTCCTCTTAAATCTGGGGTATTACATTCACCCCCTCTTAAGACAGCAACGTCCTCGTTGCGACTGGCAGCCAACCATAGTCTAGCTCCAGGATCTTTTCCCCGCTAGGCTGCTGACCTGGGCTCTCCTGACCACAAGATCAACACGCGGTCGCAGGGTTGCTCTGATACCATCTGTAAGGTGACTACCCATCTTATTGGGTTGTGTTGTGACAGACGGTGGTTCGGGCTATTACAGATGGTATCAGAGCAACCCTGCGACCGCGTGCTGGGTGCTGGGGCGAGGCCAAGACCAGCCGTCTAGCGGGGGGGATCTTGGACCTGTGCTGATGTTGGTATGGTTTGGTTTAGGCGCAACGGGGACGTTGCGTTCTCTAAGTGGGGGAGTTTGTAACACTACGGAATATGGAAAGTGGATTATGGAGTTGGTTTGTCCCACATTGTGAAAATAAGGCTTATATGATCAGTTTATAATAGATTCCTACCATCATACTACCAACAAGGCTTTCACCTTTTAGAGCCCGGAGAGGATATATGGGCTTAAGGGGTGACTTCCCATCTTATTGGGTTGTGTTGCAACGTATGATGGATCGGGCTGTTACACATTGCCTACACAAACTCCTAGCAGTACACCTCACGACACTTCTAAACCAAAACTCCAAACATAACATGACATAGAAGGATAAATGTGATTATCACAAACAAAAAATTTGAAATTCATACCTATCTGAAGAAGCACAAAAACCACTAGTGAGAAAGAATACCATTGAGAAAGTAGGCTGAACGTAAGTAATAACTAACTTCCTCTATACTAGTATCATTGTTTACCAACCGCGAAAAGACATCTACCACAACAAACATCAACCAGAAGTTCCTCTACCAATTCAATCAGAGGACTGCATGACTATCACATTTCCAGTTCTCTCAACTTTCCACTTCAATTTGGAGAGCTTGGTTGAATGAAAACAAACAAACGACAACGAATGCCTCGATTCGAAATTCTTATTGCATCCAATTACTAAATACTTTATTACCAAATTCACAAATTAGTGCAGAAAATACAATAATGCAACAAACATCTTAAAAATTAGCAACATCTAGCCATTTAAGTTCTCAACCAAGACAACCACATTACTCAAACTTCCAACACAAACTCATACATACTACTTTCAGACTGCCTGCCCTTCAAATTTTCTCATAATTTACCAACATTATCAAAATATGTCAAGTACCCATTTCACAAAACACACCAATAATACAATTATGAACAACCAATCACAAAAATGAGCGCAAATTCAGCCAATTATAAGTTCAAAACACAGAATTTTACAACCATAATAAAACCCATGATGCCATAAAGTGTTAAAACCCCATAAAATTAACAAAATTGAAGTAAGAGTAGTAAAATTACCTGAAAAGAATCAGGAAAAGTTTCTTGAGAGTCCAAGAGTTCAGGGGCAGCAAAAAGTTTGAAACTTGTGGAAGAAGATGAGGCGATGTGCGAGTGTTGAAAAGGGTTAGCGGTTCTTCTAAGGTTTGAGAAAGAGGAAGGTAATGAAAGGGTGGATAAGTCGTGTTTGGTGGGTAAAGAAGAAGTTTTACCCAATGTTGGCGGAGAAAATGCTAAGGTAGAAATAGATGAAGTTGCCATTGTTGTTGTACAGCTCTTCTCCCCCCCTTCTCTTCTCTTCTTCTCTTGTTTCTTTGAGCTCTTTCACCTCTACTACTGGTTTTGCAGGATTGTGTTATCCGAAACTTCTTTTTTGTGTTCCCTTTCACTCCCTAGTCCTAGTCCCTAGTTCCCTACCCATGTTCGATTTAGGGCTGACTGGCTGAGCACATTTCGGTCTCGACTGAAAATTGGATCGGATTAGACTGTTCGATTGGGGTTTGGTCTCCACCGAATGAGTTGCGGTCCAGTCCATAGTTCAATGAAGAAAAACCGGTTTGTTTTATTTGGTCCTAGGTATTTATTTTTTTTCTTTGGTTCTATTTCACTCATTGTCCCTACACCTAATTGAGGCGGATTTGGGAATGAGTTTCGGATCGGTCATCGTTTCAAAAACAAATCAAAAAAAATTTTTGTTTAAATTGGACCGCGCCGAATCGAATCAAACGGGTTTTCTTCCGGTCTTTGATCCACCAACTTTGAGAACTCGGTGTAGTCTTGGACCGATACTCATTTCTAGTTCGATCAGGCAAACAGGATGTCCCGATCGAACTTGGATCTGGAATAGATTAGGTTCTTTTGAACTTACATTAAATTGGATTTATTTTGATTATGGTGGAAATGATGTAAAACTACTAGTCTACTTTTTTTTATGTGTTTTTGAGTTTATAACGCAACGAAATTAAACAAAAAATAAAGGATATGAATTAGCCTAAAATTCTCGCAAGAGTACTCGACTAAGACTAATTTGTACTAAGATCACAAATAAAGAAAGTACGGAAAATTTGCCACATAGCACCTATTATGTTTCCGAATTTAGTGGCTAGCACCTTTTATGTTCAATTCTGCCAAATGACACCTTTAATTTTCTCTTTTTTAATACATCACACCAAAATGGTCATTTTCGGTCAAAATTGTATTGACCCCGGTGTTGACCTCGTATGCCGATCACGTGCCATCTCTCGCCCCATTTTTTTTTCCTTTCCCCCCAAATCAAACCCGATACCCCTTCATTTCACCATTTCTTCTCCTTTTCTCCTTCTTTCTCTTTGTTTCATCTTCCCGATTCCCCTTCATCTTTTCTCCCCTCTCTTTAATTTATATATATTCTATCTCTTCCGAATTCAATCAGGTAAGTTATTTACTTAGCTTTACTTTCATTCATTGTAGTTGAAATTTCTAGTTATAAAAGGGGGTTCTATTCATTTCAATTAAATTGGGGTTTTTTATTTTTGGGTTTGTCTTGAATCAGGTCCAATGGTAAATGTTGGCCTAATTGTCATTGTGGTAGGGCTGCATTGCTCCAAACTTCTACGGTGAGGGCAAATCCGGGGAGGCGGTTTTAGGATGCCACTTTTACGACCATGTGAAGAAGAGGGGTATGTGTGAATTTTTTGGTTGGTATGATAGGGTGAGCACCGATTGGCAAAGAGATGTCATCAATTCGCTACGTGATGAAAAGCACCGAATTGAAGAGTACATTGTTGTGCCGTTGTCAAAATAAGTCGATCAATTGAAGATGAAGTTGAGTGAAATGAGGCCAGCTCTAGAAAAGGGGAAGGGGAAGACAAGGAAAATTGTTTTTTTTTTTTTTTCTAGCATTGGCCATCATTATCTTGATTATTGCTTTCAATGTAACACTACGGAATTTGGAAAGTGGTTTATGGACTTGGTTTGTCCCACATTGGGAAACTAAACCTCACATGAGATTCCTACCATCATACTAACAACAAGGCCTTCACCTTTTAGAGTCCACGTGAGGATATATGGGCCTAAGGGTGACTACCCATCTTATTGGGTTGTGTTACGACGGACGGTGGACCGGGTTGTTACAGATGGTCTCAGAGCAACCTCGTGACCGCGTGCTGGGTGCTGGGGCAAGGCCCAGACCAGCCGTTTAGCGAGGGAGATCTTGAACCTGTGTTGGTGTTGGTATGGTTTGGCCGAGGCGCAACGGGGACGTTGTGTTCTCTAAGTGGGGGAGTTTGTAACACTACGGAATTTGGAAAGTAGTTTATGGAATTGGTTTGTCCCACATTGGGAAACTAAAGCTCACATGATCAGTTTATAATAGATTCCTACCATCATACTAACAACAAGACCTTCACCTTTTAGAGCCCACGTGAGGATATATGGGCCTAAGGTTGACTACCCATCTTGTTTCGACGGACGGTGGACCGGGCTGTTACATTCAATAAGACTTAGAGTTCTTTCTTGTAGCCATTTTCGGCAATAGCAGTTTCTTTGAATTGAATGAAAAATTTGGGAAGATTTGAAGCAAATTGTTCCTTGTTCCATTTCAATTGCAAATTTGGGAAAAAGATGAAGAAATGGTGAAATGAAGGGGTATCGGGTTTGATTTCGGGGGAAATGAAAAGAAAATGGGAAGAGAGGCGTCATGTGACCGGCACACGAGGTCAACGCCGGGGTCAATACAATTTTGGCCGGAAATGACCAATTTGGTGTGATGTATTAAAAAAGAGGAAATTAAAGGTGCCATTTGACAGAATTGAACATAAAAGGTGCTAGCTGTTAAATTTGGAAATATAAAAGGTGCTATATGGCAAATTTTCCACAATGCACAAACAAAAGGCAAGCACCAAGATCACAAAGAAACAGGGCACAAATCAAAGGAATACCTCGCAAGGCCAAGAATTGAAAGGAAACTCATTTCGACTATTCGATATTAATTCTCAAAAGCTGAATGTGTTCAATAAAAAAACAATAAATAAGACTCTCTATCTATACTAAATAGACTCTATGGAATAAGGTAAAGTTCTATTGTAGATCTTTCTTTAATTCCGACTCACTAGATCGAATTAGGTTGCTTTCCTACTTACTACTACTCCGTAGAACAATTTGGAAACCTCATAGGCTCCTTTATTATCTGGAAAGTAAATAATAATCAGAATTATATCTATTAAGAACTTCTTTGGACGTGCATAGTTTGGGAGTTATAGCAAATTCGGTCATCCTCATGTACCCGCGTAGAAATTGGACAGCTCAACTTAAAACAGACATATATCCTTCGTTATGTAATTATTTAAGGCATATATCCACTTTTTCGGAAAGCTTAGATCATGAACTTTACTTTTCAATTGTTTCCTCTTCAAAATACTGAGTAATTCAAAAGATATTGAGACTAGAAGTTGACATGACAATCTTGAACATCCATTATTAACTTTGACCCATAGCTCTCATGTATCAGGAAATAATATTTACGACATTTTAGGACTATTACATACGAGTTGAATAATTTGTGTAATGGGTAAGGTTTTTTTTTTCTCTTTAAATTTGGGGGCCTATGCCTCTATGAGCACCCAATGCTCCCGGGGGATATTAGGATTTGAATCACTAGGTTAATCTTATCCTCATTAATGGTTAATTTTTTGATAGTCAATATTGACTTTGAAATGTTTTCGAGTTATTCAAATACATGGAATTTTAGGGCACGTATATTTCATATTGTGTACCATAATACACACCTACTTTTGTTCATAATCAATGCTATATGATTATAAGGCAGCAAACAATGTCATATCCGACTACTTGCTCTATTATGCTAACCATCGCTTTGTGAATCCATTGGAAAACGTGTCTCGGTCGCAATAAAAAAAACAAATACCACATGTTTACTACTTTCATACATTTGGAACAAGTCCAACCCATCATGCGTAAAAGGGTTTGTTTTCAAAGCATTCAAGATAGGATACCATCAATTCAACCGTCCACAAATAAGGTTTTTTTTACAAATAATCATGATGAATCTGATCGGTGCATCTTTTCACATGCATCTGAATGATTAACGACCATTTTAATGTAGCAATGTCTCACTCATACCTTGTGCTTGAGAATCCACTTGGTAGAGGATGTGGATATCAGGATTTGAACTTGAGGACTTATAGACGACGAGGCTTTGATACTATATATGTGAATGAATAATCTCAACTAAAGCCCGAGTAATAGTGTAATACTTTAACACTTTCATTACTCTTCCAAAGCCTTCATAGGCAAATCAACTTCGAACTTTGATGATGTATGGATTAGCAATGACCCTTTTAACTCATTATGTTCCGATGATAGAATAGATAAGGTTAGGTCCAAGTTATTATTATAAAATTATGTGGACATGACTAGCTCGTTTGGTATCGTTATTAGTTTTCAGTTTTTAGTTTCTTGGAAAACCAAGTTCTAGTTTTTGAAAAAAAAAAAAAAAAAAAAGTGGTTTTCAGCTTTCAATTTTCGTTTTCTATATGACTATTATAGAAACAACTAGATTTTAGTCCCATGAGATCAATGTTTCATTTCTAATTTATTAAAGTTCTTGTAACATGTTAATTGTGTTAAAGTTCATTTACCAAACCTTCCTTTAAGATGCTTTCACCTTCCCCCCTTGCTTAATTTTTTCTTTTCTGATTTCTTCTATAATTCCTCTTTTGTCTTCCATTTCCTCTCACGCGTTGTCATCATTCTCATTATAAAAAGTTTATCATAATCCGAAAAATCATCACTTAGGCCCCCCCCGGACACCCTACCTTAAATCATCCCCTAGCACCCTCAACAGCAAACCGTTATTCCAACCATGAAACGATTTACATTCCCAACACCTTGAAAACTGGTTGCCCTAGCCCCACAATTGCTTTCATATTCTCTATAAATTTACAATTGTTTGAGCGATTTTAACCTCATACCATATCAATAGCCAATATTATTTGAAATGACTCGAATCTGCTTAATAGTATTAAGCGACCAAAAAAAGAAAAAAGAAAAGAAAAAAGAAGAGAACAATGCATTCCTTGATGACAATATATATGTCACGTCCCAAAATCATTATTCGGATATATCAGACGGCAACCTACGAAAAGTAGGCTAAGCAATTCTTATTCCTCAGAAGTCGAGGGTACACAACATATGTTACACAATATTATACATACGAATACTATTGTACAAACGATCACTAAGGCCATTTATTTATGTTACAAGTCGATTTGGGTAGCTCACTCAAATTCCCACCTCCAGCTAGTATTGATTACCTGAAAAGATTTATTATTGAAAGGGTGAGCTCAACAGCCCAGTAAAAGACAGTTTCCAATTTAACCGGATCTAAACAGCTGCTAAAATAGTAAAACAATAATAATTCGTAAAAGCATAAATAAGTCCAAGTAGTGGGTAGTATAGTTCTGGTTAGTTCAGAAGTTCTCAGTCAGTGCCAGTTTACTCCCTTGGCAGGGCCAGACGGATGTCCGCGTTTTAAAGTTAGCCAGAACATAAAACTAACCCACAAAATCAAAGTAGTTCAGAAAATAATCAGAGTTTACAGTACTTGATCCTCTTTAAAAATAAGCATTAAAGTATACAAAAATAATACTATAAGCTAAATCAGAAAGAGTCCCTTACCTGAATTCCAAATCACCGCGCTAATACTCCGTGCATTTTCTTGTTCTAAGTAAATAAAGTCGCGTAAGTTATTTATTTAAGGTTATATTGGTAAGGTAATCATGTTGTCATTTATTTGATAATTAACCGTCCAATGGTCCAACGACGTCCAAATTCTAAAAGTGACGATTATCTAGTCAAATTGTTAATTTACTATTTATCGTCTTTTAGTGGAAATCATTCACTCTAAGATTATTTTCACCACTGGGGTAATTCCGCCGGGTTATTTTATAATCATGGAGCTACTGTTTACCACTAACATATTTTATTCTTGGGTAGTTGTTAATACGGTGACGTTCACAAACTGGGGTAATTCCGCCGAATTACTTGCACCGTAATAACTATTCGCCCCAAGGTTAATCAATTATCGAAAACGTGTACGAAAATATTAACAGCGTTGTCTAATGATAATAATTTCATAACAGTTTAAGAGTTATACCTTGGCTACGTTAAGTAACGATGACTATTTCGACAGAGCCTTGCTAAGAAGATGTCACTTTTCGCACGTACGTAACAACTACTTATTTCGTAAATTATCTTTACGAAATCTTATAATACTCGGAACTTACTTTATATGTGGTGTGCTTATGGTCTGAAACACTTCAGTTTATTTCACTCAGTACAACACTAGTGTGTTGATTTTTGCGTCGAAGAACTGAGTAGAGATGAAGCTATTTATAGGCGCAAGAATCAGCTTTCTCTTGAATGTACACCAATTCACCAAGGGTAATTGGTTTACCCCCTACAACAAGTACATTAATCCCCCAACTAGGCATTAAATGCCTTAACAATTCACACGACCACTTTTTTTTATTGTTATTATTAAGGTGGGTTATTACAATATAATACAATATAACATAACTACTTAAAATTACAATATTAATGTGGAACTCATGATGATAATTTGGGAGTACAAACACACACTATACAAAGGCTACCTATGATTAATAAATAAAACAGAATACTACAAGATACGATTTTGGTATGAGAAAACCCTTTACACCAATTTCTCTATATATAGCTCTTCCAAGTCGGATTTCTGTATTAAAATAAAGTTGTACATACATGTATGAAACACAAATTTTTCCCACCAAATTAAACAACGGACAAAGGTATATATACTAACATAACTTATGTGCAACTTACACATTTGGCACACGAATAGCCCAGAGACACGGTGTTTTAATTGGGACACCCTAAAGCGGTCATGGTATCATTACGAAATCATCCTTGATACAAAATAATGGTGATAATAATGAAACTTTACAGAAATTTATTTATAAGAATTTGAAGTGATTTATAACATCTAAGTGGGCAGCTCAAAAGATCGATCACTCCATTATTCCTTTTATAAGTCGTTGTGCTCTAATGAACGGACACATATGATTTTATGTGGCTTTTCCACTTTGACAACTTCCCAAAATCGATGTGGGAACGCCACGTAAGACGTTGATGTTAGCCTATTAATAGTGATGTATTGTATAGATTAATGTGCAGTTGAAATGGTAAGTCATTTACCTACATTTTAGGATGCAAAACAAAACAAAAATGAAAACAACAATAACATAGAACGAGCACTAAGTGTTCACGTGATGACAATTATATCTTTGGTACAACAACCTCATTTTTGCCTACAATGAGATTTTTTTTCGTCGATTCATATTGGTCAACCCAGACAACTATGACTTTGTTGTATTACTTTTAGTTTTTGTAACCTACTACTAAAATATTACTCAGATTCCTTAAAATTGCAGAGGCTACACTCATCTTTTTAGAAGTATCTCTTTCATGGGGTCATGTGGGAGCATTTTGATGGGTACGGAATCTATTTTAGGCTCTGATTGTGAAAACAAGATGAGGATTTGCATGATAATAATAACGAACACGAGAATAACCGTTGAGAAAATGATTCCTTTCCAAGTGAAGAACAGTTCAGTCCACAACAAAAAGTCTATTGCAGCGAGGCTCAATAAACATGACCAAGCAATCAACACCTACTCACCAAAAAAGGAGGATATTAGTCAATTATACACCAATAAATGTGAGTAACAAAATTAAGCTTGTTATAAATGTAAATGATTTCTTACAATAAGAGATTGTTTCGGTCGACCGATATCTTGTATTTGTTCACTACCAAAATCGCCACTAGAGAAATATTTCTCAAGAAAAGCATCCTGTACGTAAAAGCATAATGGCTAAAATTAACATTGCTAGGATTAACTAAGCTTCTGATAATTACGTAGATTCATTGTTCTACCTTGGCCATAAATGTGTCTTTACACCACTGAGCAATTGCATCATCCGTGTTAGGCAATTCATCCATCAAATGCCGCTTGATATAGACTTTCACCTATAACAACCATTCTCCTTGGTTCTCAATTCATCTAACAACAATTTAATAGTTGCCATTTACCTAAAACGTAATGCCCTTATCTCATTCTAATAAAAGATGGGAAAATTACAAAGCGCAAATGATACTATGTTTTCGGGAGTACAAGGAGCATGGTGTTTCTACTCACAATAAAGAGGTGGGTCTAGAAAATAAAAAATGAAAATTCCTTTTAAATGTGATCCTCACTCCTCTATTGTATGTGAAAAGGACAATCATGCTCCTTGTACACCCGAGAGCATGGTATAAGCAGTGTCACACAAATTTTATATTAGTATTCCAATAGCCCTAACCCAACCACACTTAAAGAGGGAAAATAAGGGATTTTTTTTTGGAAAGATAACTTGTAAGGCATTCATCAAATTCACGCTATATGGACTTCTTGGTCAAGTTGCTCCCTAATTATTCAATCCAACTCCATTAATTATTAAAATAAGACTTTCAAAGAAGTCGAAGTTAACAATAACTCAAATTAAATAACTAAAATGTACTTAATTTTCTCAATATTAACCCTAAGAAAAAGTTTTCAATATTGAACATATACAACCATCATGGATTTATAAGGTTTGAATTTTTTTTTTTTTTGATAAATTATACCGATCTTTAAGAATTTCAAATAATTCAATACCAAAATGCTAACAATTCCTGGAAAATATTGAAATTATTTAATGGTAGCAAGAATATATAAAGGACTATTGATTACTCCCTTAAAAAAAGGACTCATGATCATGATTTTAACTTAAAAATAAGTGACATGGTGACCATTATATGTAAAGTTATTATGATTTAAGGGTAGATAACAATATGCTCAGTGCGTAATTATTCCATCTTCCATTATTAGAGATAGAGGTATAAGCTGAGCTAAATTGTATTTAAATCACTAGCTTACCACAGAAGGTTTTCCCTTAAGTATTGTCAACATTGAAGGTGGAGTTTGATCCTTAGCTATGATGAGTGTAATATTATATACAGCAGGAATAAATGATCGCATATGTTTTACTGCTACAGTAAGACCCTGAAAATAGCCAAAGAAAAGGTAGTTAACGAGAGTTAATTAATCCTTAATTGCAAGAGTTAATTATTCTCCAAATAGTCAAATAGATTGTTCACAAGCTAAGAGGTTCAGAGAAACCTTTGTACGAGGAAGTAACACATGTTTTGGGACTGTCATGCCTTTTGAGATAGCATATTCTTGAGCGTCTAACAACTTTGATTGAGTGAAGCGAGTTCCTTCAACGAAAAGAGCCAACCAATATGGAACAGGAAAATCTTTCAAGTTCTCAAAACCTGACTGTGGTATAAGATATACTAATTAAAAATTATTTTGTAATTATGAAGGCAGAAGAGAATAGATGTGTGTATGTAATGAGTACCTTTAGAATTTGTTCATCTTTGGTCCATCTTCGTTTGACAAAGATGTACTCAGAAAACCACATCGACCAGCCTATAACCTGCAGATATTCCGATTAGCAATTTATTAATTGGTAACATACAACCAGTTTGCTATTAACATAGCAAATGATTTTGAATCCTATGGTCCTTTACTCACCGGGAGATATTTCAAAACATCCTTCATAATAGCAGTAGTACAACCTAAACACCCTGTTCTCTGATTTAAATGCAGAAGTTTCATCAAGTCAATGATTAATAAGTTGCAATAAAACAAGAAGTCGAAGTTCACCCTAATTATGAACATGATATATAACTGCACTTTTGTTGTTTTGATGATGGCAATTTCATGACGCACATACATTTCAAAATAGATCAGCTAATGTTTTCCCTATTTAATTCATTTTCCTCTCTTCTTCATACTCCTCTTGAAATTTTAGTTCACTAGCAAAAGATAAGGTAAATCTACCCGGATGGAGGTAAAAATAACAGGGGAATAATATGAATAAAAATAAGGAAATACATTGAAAGAATTAGAAAAGGCATGCAAATTTTAAAGGATGAGGGTAAATAAATGGAAGGATATCGCGGTAAAAATATGGAAAATCATGTGCCCACTTCGGTGGTCGACAACTGAAAATTAACCTATTGTTGGGAAATTTAAGTCACATCGTTTAACAAAAAATTGTTAAAAAAGGTTGTGTGGGTATAACGAAAGGTCAATATAAAATTGTTAAGTTTTTCGGACATTAAGCACACAAACAGCCTGGTTTTTCTAAATTTCATTGAATTTTCTTCACATCCGTTCTTTCACCTTCTTCTGGGATCTCCACTTTTTATTTCAATTTTCCCTGCCTCTGAAGGCTCACTTGAATTGGTTTACATAATGTAAATGTACTGAGATGAAGGTAAAAACACGAAAAGAAAAGGAAAAAAAAAAAAAAAAAAAAAGAGAGAATGAGAGGACAAAAAGAAGTTAAATGAAAGAATTGAAAAAACACAAGAACTTCTTAAATACGAAAGACAATCGAGGGAATTTTTGTATAATCAAGGAGTAACTCATAATGTGACATCGTCTCATCGTATGAAACCACTAGATAATTTTTTTTCTAAAGACTAATTCGTTACTTTTGGATTAAGTTAGCTTTGAAATGTAGTAAGTTACTTTTAGATAATTTTTTTTTTTTTTTTTGAAAACTAATACTCCCTCCTGTTCTATATGATCTTCCATAATGATATAACACGGATTTTCTTGTAAGAAGTAAGATGTGGTGGAAAATGAAAGTGGGTGGGTCACAAAACATTAGGACTACAAAAAATATTACAAATAAGGAAAGTAAAACATCATCTAAAACTGACTCAAAAAAGAAACATGAATATCATTTAGAACTGGAGAGAGTAGTTATTTTTCAATTAAGGAACTTTTAAATATAAAGTTATATTTTTGAAAATCTACTATGTCACTTTTCAAAATTTATCGCCTGTCTCATTAATATCAAATTTGTACAAATCATGTGCTCGAAAGGCCAATGGTCGAAACTTTTAAAAAAAGAAAAAAAAAAAAAATTGTCTAGAAATTCATTTAGCAGTGCTTAATTAAAACCTTTTTTTTTTTAAAGAAAATGCCTTGTTGGTCTGGAACAAGATTTAAAATGAGAGGTGGGGGGGTTTTACAAATAAAGTTTTATAAAAGTGTTTCACTAAAAAAAATCTTAGAAGTATAAGGATAAAGGAGACTATCATGTAGACGTGAGACACTTTTATTACTATATTATTGGGCACTTGAGTCCTACCATCCATAGAGTACCTGCGCTAAGACCCACCCAATGAGCCAATCGATATCACTTCTGTGGTTGGAGATAAGAAGGGCACGCTCTTTACCTGAAAGGATGCCATGAATTTCAATAGTTCACCACGATGAGGAATGTAAGATCGATATTGAAGCTAAATTGTAATAATTATAACAACTTTGAAGTTTTTATGTGGAAAAACAAGGAAGAGTAAAATTAAATGACCAATTCTTCTTTGATAAAGATGCGACAAAAATATTTTCTTCTAGTCCTACACTGAAGACCTTACCCATCAAATGAAATGTCTGAGTATCAGTATGCAGCTCAACCTGCAAAATTTCCAGATTTCCAATAAATCAAGCATGAAAGGAAAATGTAGAGAATTTGAGCAAAATCTATTTGGTTTAAAATAAAGTACTATGATATGATATAATAGGGAGTGATCTGACACCTTCACTTTTGCCCACCAATCAAATAGACAAACAACCTCCAACCATAACAGTTCTGCTACCACTTTGTTAAGTCTCCTCTGCATATTCTTAGAAAATGGACGAACTATTACGTAAAGAATAGCCTAAAAGTAGAAAAATTGAATGTTCAGTTTATAAGCAAAGTACTATGACATGAATTTCAGTATAACACACGAGTTCTGTGCTTCTAAAATCATGCTCATACTATTTTGGTTCTAAAATCATGCTCATAATATATGTTTGTAAAGTGATACATTTTTGTGACTCAAAGTCTTTTTTTTTTTTTTTTAATGAAGTTTTAAAGCATTTCAAGCTCAAGTCCAACATATATCATCTTCCTAGTACACAACATATAACAAAACTTTCCCATAACATTGTCATGTATAATAGCACCAATGAGTGTTTGACCTAATGGTAAAAGTTAAGATACTAAGTACATGATGCATAATTAGGCTTGATCAATATTTGTGATTATACTAGCATTTCACCATGCCACCACTTAAATAACAACATAAATCATAACTCATTTTTCAAACATTAACAAAACATGAACAATAATATGTAAAAGGCAACAACAATAAAATCGACATATATATGCTTTAGCAATAAGAAAAGAAAAATGCTGCATTAGGAGAAAAAACTTGTTTAGTAACTATATTCGCCTTTGTGCCCCATTTTAGGAGAAAAACTTTCATGACACCATTAAAGTTGCATGTATTTTTTGATAATTAATAGCATGCTTCAAATAATAATGAAGGTCATACATCACGAAACAAGAGAAACAACAACCACAAGGATATGGTTTGCTATAAAAAAAAATTAGATATGTAACCTGGATAAGATTAACAATGAGACCTGAGAAAAGAAAAAGTACTCCCACAGGAATAATCACAATAATAATTGGAAATTCCATTTTTCTGCAAGTATAACATGAATCTATGATATTAGCGTATCAAGAAAATTTAGAGAAAGATGAAAGAATCTATATAGAAAAACGTGGGAAAGGTGGCCTTTCTCTTTAAAATTGGAATGTCAATGATGTGTGAGCAATGAGCAATGACCATTAACACAAGAACTTTGTATATTTTTGGATTTTGATATTTTGTGGTGAAATAGAAGGAAAATGGAGGTGGACTTGAAAACTCAATCTTTTGGACCATGATAGATTTTTAGGTTTTTTTTTTTTTTTTTTTTTTTTTTTTTTTTTTTTTTGCATAGTTTAGGGTTTCAGGCAAAAACGATACCTTAATTTTTTTTGCATATTAGTGGGTGGTAGATTAAACAAGATAATAAAATGAATGAGGATGAGGATGAGGATGAAAAAAATCAAGTACCGAAAGAAGAAATGATAAAAACATAAAAAAAGGGAAACAAAAATTTAAGACAAAAGTAAATGTTGAAAAAAATTGTTTACACTGTTTATAAACGACTCTTAAAATAAAATAATAATTTCACATACAAAATACTAGGAATCTATATGTAGGCAAATAAAAAAAAGGAAAATTTGTGGGAAACCACCTCTAACTTTCACTATTTTTTGGGAAACCACCTTATTAAAATAAATTTGTGGAGAACCACCAAATATAACAAACCCAAAGGGTAGAACCACCTCCTTACCCAAACCACCCTCTCACCACCTCTAACGACCACTAGCCACCACCATTCTTGCTGCCACTGACACCACCCACTGTCGACAAGGCCACGCCGACCACCACATTCCCCCGGCTCCATGTCCTCCACCCTCCACGACCATTTTCTCTCTCCCTCAATCCTCTCTTTCCTCTCGGTTTTCGGCTGTTACAAGCATGGTAACTGATCGACGACCATGTTGGGGGTGTCGAGGGTAGCTAAGGTGGTGGTTGGTGTTGACGGGTGGTGATGCGTGGTCGTTAGAGGTGTTTGGTGGGTGGTTTGGATAAAGAGGTGGTTCTACCCCTTGGTTTTGTTTATATTTGGTGGTTCTCCACAAAAAAAAAAATTAATAAGGTGGTTTCCCAAAAAATGGTGAAAGTTGAAGGTGGTTCCCCATAAATTTTCCTAAAAAAACTGTATATGGTTAGTTTGTAGTAAAATTAATCAAAAGTGCAGTAAATTTTGTTGCATAATTTTGTAAATGTTGGATTATAAGGAAAGAGAGACAATCAAGGGTCCTTGATTTGGGACTTAAATCAATTTAAATTTCTTTTTATTATTAGATTCATAAAAATGTTGATTTTACTGTCAATTTAATAAATTTACTGCAAACGTGTTAAATTTACTACACAAGCATATTATTTACTACTTGCAATCTTTAATTTACTACATTTGATTATATTATAGACAATTTTTCTATTGTCTACATATAGACTCGTAGCATCATCCACATACATATAACTCACATGTAAGTTAATTAAATTACCAGCATTTTGACAATAATAATAATATCTAAGTGTGAAAATCGGCTAATTTTTCCAAACCCGATATTAACAAATATCGTACCATGATACTACCGACAAGATCTTCATCTTTTAAGCTCACGAAAGGATATACAGTTTACGAGATGACTTCTCATCTTATTGGGTGGGTGGTGTTGTGACGTATGATGGGTCGGGATCTTACACGGGGATTCCTCGTAAAACTATACGGCTTACACAGATTAGGCAATAACAAAAAAGTAAAACTTATTAGCCTGGCCCCTATAAGGGGTTTTTTCCCACCTATTTTTGGTTTACATCTCTCTTATTGAGAAGTTGAGTTCTGTCCGTGTTTCACAATTCTCAAGACCGATTGGGGATGGTTGTATGAATACGCAACAATGTGATAGAGCACAAGTATGCAGAAACATTATATCTAATTAATTTTCACAGTAAATTTTAGTAGAGAGAAATTTTTTCGATCTTATATTCCTTTGATATCAATGGGCGAAAGTAGTAAAGGACCCCCATACGTTTACTCTTATGTGAAATCAACCCCCACATGTTTCAATTGTAGCAATTGACCCCCATAAGTTTGTCAAAATGTGAAATTGAACCCTTCGCCAATTTCTCTTCAATTTCTCACCAAATTCCCACTCATAGTTACCATTTAAATATAAATTGTACATTATATCATTGAATGGATACCGTATCACTATTAAACCCTTCCCAAACCAAATTCATTTTGCTGGGCACTCACTTAACATTAATCCAAACCATTTCACTATTAAATCTAATTTTCTAAAAATGGTCCATTGATCTTTACCCCAATATAAATATATAATCAAAATTGCAATTTGTTTTTATAAGATAACTTATTCTAAGAACAATTTCATGACTCGTGAATGAAACCTACCCAAAACATGTGATGAATCTGATGATCACAAAATTCGAAGAATGGATAAATTATCTTTAAGTTAATGTCTACAAGTGTAACCCACAAAAAGCTAAGCCCAAATTTATCACGTTAATTATTTGTACTTTAATGTATTTTGCTCTTTTTTTTCTTTCGTGAATGGTATAATGTACAATTTATTTTGAAATGATATATATGGGTGATGAGAAATTGGTGAGAAATTGAAGAATGGCTCAATTTCACATTATGACAAACTTATGGGGGTCAATTGCTACAATTAAAACATGTGGGGGTTGATTTCACATAAGAGCAAACGTATGGGAGTCCTTTACTACTTTCGCCGATATGAATGTTAATCGCATATGTCACACGACTCGCTATTAATGAAATTACTTATACCCCTTCCAAAGAGTTTCTTACCTCGACTCAAAGTCTCATAGCATCGAGTATTGATCGACCCAGTAATTACCTAGATAATTCGGATCCAAACCCAATCGGCTCACTTGACCCAACAAGACTCCAACTCATACTTTCTCCAAATCTCAACTCACTTTGACTCCATCCAAAACCGATTCGACCCATCCAATCGCAAACTTTTGAGTTAAAAACTAGTCTACAAGTCCACCTCTCTACGGACCGCAACAACACAAGTGAGAAAGCAGAACCAAGTGAAGAAGAGAGAAAGAAAGAGAGAGAGAGACACCAAGAATTAAACCGGGAAAAGAAACCACCGAAAGACGGCAAAGATGATGGTGGCGCAACCGCAGCCGGCACCGCACCACCACCAACCCCAAACCCTAGAAGAAGTACGGACATTATGGATAGGAGACCTTCAAATATGGGTCGACGAAGCTTATCTCCACTCCTGCTTCGCCCACACCAATGAGGTTTCCCCCCCTTTCTCTCTCCTCGTAATTTTCCTGTTTTTTATTTATTTATTTATAGTAATCATGATGATTTCAGCTATTTTTGTTTGTATGTCAATAATTATAAGGTAAATTACTTCTGCAATATTGGTGCTTTTGGGGGGTTTAACCTGGGTTTTACTTTGTTTTATGTTTCTTGCTTTTAAAGGATTAATTTATCGTTTGTGATTTGTGATTTGTGTTTATTTAGTTATGAACTGTGATTAAGAAGTTGAATACTCCCTCCTAACCAAAATGATCTTCCCCTTTCATTTTACTGTTTTGAGTAGCTATGTTTGAAGCAACTTCTATACCAATTGAAAAACCCGATTACCTTAAAATCAAGTGGAGTTGGTAGAATGAAATGCGGAATAGAATATGTACTTATTATTACAACAAGTGAACCATTCATTTGGTCTTAAAGTAGTTCCAAACATGCCTACCCAAAAACTGTTTTAAAAAAGGGGAGATCATTTTGGGTAGGAGGGAGTACTTGATTAGCAGGTTGGGTTAGATTTGGAAATGAAGATGGGTCTGATAATACACTAGTTTTTGTTAATTTGTTAGTTAATTTAAGCTAGTCTCAGTGGTTATGAAAAATGACTCGTAAAACCGTCTCTGCTTCTTATTTTGTGAAGTAGCAGTCATTCGGTGCGATTCTCGAAGCAATTTTCATTTTGGGTTATCCGTGCGCAGCCTCCCTATGTTTCAATAGGGGTAAGGCTTGCTGCATTCGACGCAGGCACTGAGGTTAAAGATGTTGTTGTTTGCTTTATTCCATTATAACCCAAAGCCAAAGAATAATTAGTCGAATAGTACTACAGTAGAAGTAGCACAAGTTGTTTGTGGAGGGAAAGTTGAGGCTCGTTAGGCGAATAGGGGGTCCGATTTGGAGTGAGGCAGAGGTTGTTGTTGGAATTGTCAGATGGTAGGAAAGAAGTGAAGTTTGTTTTAACTAGATTGATCGGTCATGTACCCACTACGGGAACGTGGTTTTTCGTAAGCTGACATCTTGGTCTTTATTAAGGGGTGTAAATTACTAGTTGAAGTTCCTTTTGTTATTACACTTTTTTTTTTTTTTTTTTTTTTTTTTTTTTATTGTGGTTCTTCTTTTGCATATAGTTCCATCTTCTGGTTGATCTAGCTTCTTAAGGTTGCAATTTGCATATGATGTTGATATGTGAGACTTTGTTGCTTTAAACTTTAGCTGCTGATGTTACTGAAATCTTTTGTGTCTATTAGCTCAGTCTATAATTTGAGGGATTGCATACAAACGAAGATTCTGAGAAATATTTTTTTTTAAAGTTGAGGTGTATGAGTGTATCTATGTATTCGAGAAGTAAAAACTGTAATCCAATCAACTTGAGACTCGTCTTACTATAGTTGGAGATGTTGAGCCTTGTGTGTTACAAATGGTCATAATTTGTGGTGGGAGGTGGAAATTAGAGAACAATCAACAATCTACGAGGTACTTCAAATCGTGGGTTAAAAGGAACATTTGAGGCAGGTTAAGTGTTAGATATGTAGGTTAAATGAGGTCTAAATGAGTGAGGTTAAGGAAGTGTTGCTGGGGAAAGGGTTCCCTTTCTTGGACTTCTCTTGGTGATCTGGGGGGTGAGGGGATCAAAATAAAACGTTCTGATCAGCTCTTATCCGGAATCTTTTGGTTTAAGAAGAAGTTCTGGTGAGGGTTTAGAAGAAGACATAGTCGACTGAAGTGGGCCTGGCTCTATCATAATTGCTTCTCATATTAGTGTCAGGCGCATAGACCCGCGAACAATATTAACAGCATGCATACAATCGCAAGAACAACAACCGGGTGCCTAAAAGGGTCCCGCCAATGTGGAAGTAAGGGAAATCATGCAACCTTACCCCTATGTACCTCTTCCTGTTCCTGGCTCCCTTTAAGTTAATTTTATCTCTCTGAGCTTCAAAATTTAAATCTGAGTCATGTAATTGTACTTGGATATCATATTAAAAAATGTTTATTTCTGTTTCTGACTTAGGTTCTTTCCGTGAAAGTGATTCGCAACAAGATTACTGGCCAGCCGGAGGGGTATGGTTTTGTTGAGTTTATGTCACATGCAGCTGCTGAACGAATCTTGCAAAGTTATAATGGAACTTCCATGCCTGGAACTGAACAACCTTTTAGATTAAATTGGGCTTCTTTTGGCATTGGAGAAAGAAGGCCTGATGCAGGCCCCGAGCATTCTATCTTTGTGGGGGATTTAGCACCCGATGTTTCAGATTATCTTCTGCAAGAGACCTTTAGGGCTCACTATCCATCAGTGAGGGGTGCAAAGGTCGTCACAGATCCAAGTACAGGTCGCTCCAAGGGATATGGGTTTGTTAAATTTGCTGATGAGATGGAAAGAAATAGGGCGATGACTGAAATGAATGGTCAATATTGTTTATCTAGGCCGATGCGTATTAGTGCTGCTACACCAAAAAAGTCACCTGGGATCCAGCAGCCATATGTTGCTGCCAAAGGTAACTTCTAGAGTAATTCTGCTATGAGACCGTCTCATAATACAATACGAATCTAAAGTGACATCATCAAACTTAAGAAGTAACGGCATAGAATTGATAGATTCCAAGTATTCAAACTATATTTTGAGATTTTTGACAAGGGTACTTTTGAACCTTCTATTAGTTGAGTATTTATTTATGGTTTGTTCAGGACAAAAGTTTTGTGTATCAGTCTTTTAGATTGTTGTCTTTGTGTGTTTGAAGAGCTCTCTGTTGTACTGTTTCTGTAACTGCTGAATTCTCTGTTGACAGCCATATATCCTGCTCCGGCATACGTAGTGCCACCAATGCAACCAGTTCAACCGTTGCCTATGGAGAATGATCCAAACAACACGACGGTAAGACAAAAGAGGCTGGTGGGGTTGGACCAATGTGCATTTAATGCTTGGCTCTCTGTCTTATTTTCTTATGTTAGCAATTCTTTCTTACAGATATATGTAGGTAATTTGGACCCAAATGTGACAGAAGAGGAATTGAGACAGCATTGCCTGCAGTTTGGAGAGATTGGTTATGTAAAGATCCCAGCTAGTAAGGGTTGTGGTTTTGTGCAGTTTGCTGCGAGGTAGGTATGTTTGTGATCTTTGTTGTGATGGTATATGCTTCAAGTGAGAGTTACAATCCTGAAAACAGCTGCCCTTTGTGCTTCTGCTACTAGTTCTACTTCTATCTGAGTTTCTTGACTTTCTTCCATTCCGTTTTCTGTGTTATATTTAATTCCCATGACAAATTTAGGAGTTTTGAGTTTGGTCTACCCCTCTGCATTAATCATGATATAGTTTTTCATTCTTCTTACAGCCTTTGATGTTAGCTCTGTATGATGATTAATGAAGATATGTTTTGCAGGGCATCTGCGGAAGAAGCTATACAAAAACTTCAAGGAACAGCAATGGGTCAGCAAGCAGTGCGTGTTTCATGGGGCAGGAGCCCAACCGCTAAACAGGTAAAGGCGTAAAGCAGCTTTTTGTAAAATTAATGTCTCTCCATGTTCTAAATCCATGAGTTTAAGCTGACCTAGAATTGGAATGGGAACTTCCAAGATGAGAACAATTGACCAATTCTGACAGGTGCACTTAACCCCGGGTTTCCATGATTAAGTAATATTTCATTCTGGTTGTTGCCCCCCAAGTCTCTTGCCCCTATTTCTGGAAGTTTTAGTCTAATCTTTGCTCAAAATCAGAAGCTCACGGTGATGTCTCAATTTTGTCTAGGATCCTAGTGCATGGGGTCAGCAAGTGGATCCTAGTCAGTGGGGTGCATACTATGGATACGGGCAGGGTTACGATGCCTATTCATATGGTGCTGTTCAGGATCCATCACTGTATGCGTACACTGGGTATGCTGGTTATGGTCAATATCCTCAGGTGAGGTCTTATTCCTTATAAACTTTCATGATTGAGTGCTTTATAGTGAAACATTACAGTAGTGATCACATGTACAGCTTTAGTTTGTGTAGGTTTTTGTTGAAATGTATGTTCATTAGGCAGGTCACCGACTCTTTCTCACAATCAAGAGTTTTAAACCAACTGTATGCTGTGTGAAAATTGTCTGTTTATGTGATAGGAGTTGGTCTTCGTTTTGTGTACTCTTGGAGTGTTATTCCTCAAAGGCTTGTCAAGAAATATCTGAAATCTTACGAGGCTGTCTTCTACAGAATTTCTTCTGATATCCCGACATTAATGGGGGCCAAACAAACAATAGCAATGATACAAGATGATTGAGAATGTCTCCAAAGTGATAAAATTGATAAATTTTTGATTGCTGAAATCTTCTGGTCCTCTAGAAACAAACATCAGTAATAAAATCATCGAGTTCTGCAAATCTTAATGTACTGATTCTGTTGATCCTTTGCTTGTAAAAATGAAAATGGCTTTAGTCCCATCGACCATTGCCGTTGCTGAAAGATCAAATTGGTATTAGTCCCATGGTCTTCGAGTTCTGCACATCAGTCCCATTGCCATTGCAAAAGATCCATTTACTTGTCTTTTCTGAAGTGACAATGTTTCATATATTCCTATGGTTTGTTTTCTTACATTCTCTAGTTTTGATAATGGCAATGGAAGGTTACTAGTGTTAGCTTCTGTTTGATCATGTTGTTGGATCTTTGGTTTAAATTTGTATTCACCTTTATCAATTTTTTGTTACAGCCTGAAGGCGTGCAAGATATGGCTGCTGCAGCTACTGTTGCTTCAGGGATAGAGCAGAAGGAGCTCTTTGATCCTCTGGCTACACCTGATGTTGATAGGTTCTCTCTCTCTCTCTCTCTCTCTCTCTCTCTCTCTGCTTCTCTCCATCTCTGCTTCTCTCTTTCTGGTGTGTGTGTGTGTGTGTGTGATCTAAATTTACGGAAGCAGAAATTTATTCTCTGCTCTCCTTTCCTTGCCCAGGCTGAATGCGGCTTACCTGGCTGTCCATGGAAGTACAATTCTAGGCCGTTATATGTGGCCCTCACACCCGAGACAAGCTTCATCTGTTCCAGGGCCCCAATAGTCATGTCGCAAGCACACTGCCGTCAATTTAGTCATATTCTGGTCTGCTGGTAGAACTGAAAGTCATGCAAGCTTCAATCCTCAATTCTATGAGCAGAAGGCCAATTGTATTCAATGATGCACAGCGTTGTTTCTATGATCGGCTTAATAGGTTCCTTGTTGCCGTCCATTCTCTCTTTTTATTCTCAGATATTGAAAGGCTTTCTGTACCCTGTGTTTCAGTCATCTTGAGCTGCAATGTATCAATTTTCAACATTACTTGCTCGCGTAGGTTGCTTATAGGTGAATTGCATGAGCTTAGCTCCTCGGATACCAGATGTGAAAAGGACATTCTGTGTGACATGAATGGTCACTGCAATCTTGTTTCAGTAATTATCAAGCATTTCCGTGATGAATCTGTTTCTTTTAATTCAGCCAAGTAAATCTGATCGTTGGAGTCTTGGATGAACAATGTAGCGATTACAACCAGGCCAAATATACACGGATCGTAGTAGATTTTGAACTTAGATTTAAAATATTAATATTAAGGGTTTTTCTAAAAAGTGCCCATGGACACTCTATAACAATATTTGTTTCCACCATTTTCAAGAAAAACAACAATAAATGAACCTAGTGTTTTTAATTTTCATTAATTTTAATGTCATTGTTTTATGTTATTGTTGATCTTTGTTCAAAAAAAAAAAAAAAATACTCTCACAGGAAAAGGGTTTAGGGTTGGTGTTTTCCGGTGCTGCGGTACGGTGCCGGGAAACCTAACCTAGACCCTTTTTGGGGCAACCTTAAATTAATTTTTCTTTATTAATCACATCCCAAACGGGTTTAGTAGTTAGAGTTTTAGGGTGTCTATAGAATCCGGCGGCTTGCCGTCGGAAAAGTTGTTTGAAATTTTGATGGCGGCATAATTGTTGATGGAACGAAGTCGTGCGTGGTTGTGGGCGTCTCAACTGTAATGGTGAAGGTGGTTTTTGTATATGGGAGAAAATTATATTAATTAGTTTATTATAGAGTGCATTAAATTTTTGTTGGAAAATGTTAAATCTAATTATTCTTATAGAGTGCCAGAGTGCCCATGGGCACTCTATAGAAAGACCCTAATATTAATCATACTAGTCCAAAATCTGTTAATAAATAGTCACTAGTTATGAATCTTGGCCTGCATTTTGGGTCGAGCTTCTAGTATGGAGTATAGCAGTGAATCAAAACCGACTCCTAAAACTTGCTTCGTTGTTCATGGGAGTACGAGTAAAATGGTGTATGTCTGACGTTCTAATTCATGCCTGAGCACGATTCATTCCGCCATTTTGGGTGATTATTGGCTTCATCAAGACCACCCAAATATGAATAGTAAAGCTAGGGTTGGCACTGTTAGCAAACAAAATAAGAGAAGCGTGCAAGCCCAAAACTACACAATGGAAAATTAGAATGAGGTTGAACAAGTTTTGATAAGGTAGATAGATCATGAATACAGTATATGTGCTTTTTATTGAAATGAGCGTGTTTTTTTTTTGTTTTGTTTTTTTTTTTTTTTTTTTTGAAACGACGAAAACCATTATGAAATCCGCGGACGCTACATCCAGCCAGAAGCTCCTTCAAAACTTTGCAAGCCAAACTCTAACATTATGATCTAAAGGAACGAGGTGAGCCATGAAATGAGTCGCATAATTACCACTCCAATCCGATACAAAAAAGAAGCTAAAATCATTCAAAATCAAAGCTACTTCTCTATCTATATTCCCTAAATTAGACAAAGGAAAACGATGACTTAAGTATCAGATTCCAACACGACCTCTCGATAACCTTGTTGACGCGCCAACTTAAGGCCCAACTCCGCGGCCTTCATTTCTGCAACCGCTGGCTCCCATTTTGAAGTTACCTGACGACAACTCGCCACAAGAACCTTTCCCTCATGTCCTCGAATCATCACCACCATTCCATTGCCACCACTCCCAATTACAACTTCATAAGCATTTATCTTCACCTTACCTACTGGGTTATTGCAGGTGTCCGCCAAATATCCTTCCCACTGCTGCCTCTAGATGTACACCAAATTTGGCATCACTAAAAGTTGCCAAGTATCTCAGAGCACCCTAAACAACCACTTCTGCTGCTTGGCTCTCCCCACAGTCAAATCTTGGATTTGGCATAACATTATCAATTGTTGCCCTCTCTATGTCTCCTCCGTTTCGATGACCAAGTAAACCTAATCGGGGATGCTATGGATACCTCCCTATACCTATCTTGCATGCACACCTAGAAAAGCCCTACCTCGTCCTTATTGTAGCAAAATAGCAAGGAGTGTAGCTTGATTTCCACATCCAACCCGCAACGACATCAAGTTGGGTTAATCTCATGGACCCTCTTCTTCACAATTAAGTCACACGGAGTGCTCCATGGCACGCTCTCAAAGAAAGGCTCGAATCTTCAGAGGAACTGATAGCTTCCAAGCAGCACCACAGTCTGATCTTCTTTCTCTTCACCACTTCCTTAAAGACCCCCCTCCAGCGCAACATTCCACCGTAAGAAGTGGTACCTGGATTGAACCGAGTACACTCCATCCTTGGAGAAATGCCAAGTGAAGGTATTGTTTGTCGTAGGACAAAAATGTGGCTTCAATACCTCCTCAGCCTTGAACTGTAGAAGGCATCTACGAACAACATTTTCCCACCATTTTCCAAGCTCGACATCAATCCTTTGCAACCCGTGCGTCACTGACCCCGCTGTGACTTAGCATGTCATGCCAATATCATGACACTAGGAGGACGGGAGCTTGAACATACCCATATGGTAGGCAGGAATTGCTTGGGCTACCGCCTTTATAAGGACTTTCCTACATACAAACAACAGAACCTTCTCCTCCCACCCTTAATCTTCTTCTAGATACGTTGTCGAATCACTGGAAAAAAAAAACATTCTTTCCCCCCCACCATTGCAGGCAAACCCAATTATTTTCGGGTTGATCCACTCGTCGTCCTCCTAGGCTATCAGTGAGTAAAACTCTGGTCTTCTCATCACATTTGGATTATAAAATAGTTCTGTCTTCTCCACATTTAACCTCTGGCCAGAAGCCTTCTAGTACACACCTAAAGATAATGGTGCTCTTTGCGAAAAACTAATGTGATATCATCGGATCTAGCCTAGCTATATGAAACTCAGCATTTCCGAGCCACCTCCCGTGCAATCGCCCCTGAAAACGTGTCATCCACAATACTAAACAATAGGATCTCCTTGACAGAGCCCTCTACGCGGGATAAAACCTCTAGTCTGAAACCCGTTAGGTATAGGACCGTACCGTTGTCACATATCTCACCATTATCTCTCCAACTGGAGCGGAAACCCATCTTAATCATTACCACCTGTAAGGCCATCGAAAGTGCCAATCAGCCCGCTCATAAGCCTTACTCATGTCGAGTTTAAGAGCCATATACCCTTCGACCCCTGAATTGCACAATATCATCAAATGAAAAAGTTCAAAAGCAACAAGGACATGTCAGAAATAAGCCTTTATCGTAACACTACATGATTAAGGAAAGTGGTTTATGGAATTGGTTTGTCCCACATTGGGACACTAAGGCTCCTATAATCAGTTTATAATACACGTCCAAAGACATACAAGAGAAGTACTCGGACTCTATGTGAAGAGGATGCGAAAGTGGACAAGAGAAGTACTCGGACATGTCCAAAGACCAGGTTAGCTACTCCGCTTAGTTTCTAATTATTACAACATTCACACAACTCATTCTTCCGACTCTCCACTATTATATATGCAGGTATCTTCCGTCCCTGACATGCAATAAGCTGTAGGCTGCTTTAGTTAAGAGGACTCCTTACGAGATATATTTGGTGCCAACTATTGACCGGTGTCAGAGAGGGAACACGGTTCTTGGCGGAGAGAGTGGCGCGACAATCAGACAGTAAAGTGGCCATACCACTTGTTCCAGCCAACCCCCCAGCATTCATGTTCACACCTCGTCGACGAGCTGATAAGAATGCAAAACGGAGTGTGCTGGGATGTCCATGAATTTCAGGTACACAACATGGAGTACAACGACCTTTGTACAACCCGTTTAGCTGGGCCAATCCATCAATCTAAGGTCCAGTGAGCTGATCACAAGGTTAGCACCAGTCGATCGTTATCGGCGCTTGTTGCATTGGTTTACCTTGAACAGACATCTGTGCTGAACATGTGAATACCTACCCTACTTGTAGCAGACTGATAACGCACCTCTGACTTCCATTGGCTTTAATTATGTGAGGCCTCAAGGGCGCCGATTTGCAGTGGAATTCAGAGAGATCCCCAAGGATCATTAATTTATCTTGTTCTTAGCCCCCGATACAGAGACAATAAGATTTGTGACATTTCTTATATTTTTTATTTGTTACTCTCTATATCTGACCAGGCCCCGTGTGGCAGCCATCCCGGGAATCCTATGCTCAGCTGCTTACACGCGCCGACCGGTACCTATATGCAATGGACCGAATGTTCAGTGACCTGGCCTCGAATGACCTGGAAATCCACAGGTATACCCCAAATTCTCTCAGAAACTTATTTATATATGTAGTCTATCCTTCATTACTGACTCTTTAATGTGTCACGATGTATCGGGTCTTGACCCTTCAGTGTTACGAGTGACACATGTATCAGACTGTCACCCATAAGTTGATCTTGAACAGACCATCACCGCTAGTTAGGAAGGGGCCTCACCTCTTACATTATCTTCCAAACGTAAGAAGTTGTCCCGGCCACCCTCTATAATAAAGTGTCGGCAGTCTCCACCTCTCCGGGTTGTCAGCGACACAGGTACCTAAAATGACCCAACTAACTTAGAGTAGTACGTGCTTGCTTACCATGCATTTTGTGCCCATAGGTCTGTCTGATGATGCATAACTTTGGACTGTTTTCATTATCGACGTATTTTGCAGCGTATCACAAAAAGAAAACGTGTACTTTATATTGATAATGTATCTGCAATGTTTATGTATATTATGTGTCAGTAAGCTCTCTCACTAGTGTTCCTTTTCATTCAGCGTTTTTGCAGGGCTATCATATTAAAAAGAACAAATATTGCAACAAAACAGCGCATCCTGAAAAGGCAAAACAAAAGTTAATGGCACTCAACTACCCAAATCGCTTCGAAAGGGAGAATAAGATTTGCAAAAATTTGACCGGAACTAGGATCTCTACGGAGTCCTCCCCCAACCAAAAAAAAAAAAAAATACGAAAACAAAAATACTAGAAAAGGTCAGACACTAAATGTGAGACGGAATGAAACAAGGGAGTTGGGGAATCTTAACAAAGAAGAAATTCAGAGGCTGATAAGTGTACTTTTAGGGTATTTTAGTAAAGTTTATAATGTTTATATATTACTTTTAGTGTAATTTATTATGTTATTATGTATTATTTAAGTATATTATACTTTGGGTATTAATTTGTTGTTTTATATGATTGTAGGGGCATTTTGGTCATATCACATGTTGGACCATGAGCGCCGGAGTGTTCGAAGGTAGTGCGAGTGTTCGTGAGTCCGTATACCAAGTTTGAAAGCCATCCGACAAATAATTTAGAAGAAAAGAGCATTTTGAGATTTAGCACGACCGTGCTTATTTCGGCGCGGTCGCGCCAAATGGTCAGGAACCTTTCTATTTTCATTGTTGAGATTTGGCACGACTGTGCCATTTTGAAGCACGCCTGTGCAACTGGACATCCAGGTGGTTACTACAATTGAAGAGAGAGATGTTTTTAGTTGTTTTTAATTTATTTTCTCCTCTTCCACCCCTATTCCCTACACATTTATAAATACCCATTGTAATCCTCATTGGAACATCATCTTACATTTTTATTATAATACATTTTAGAAACATCAAAACTCTCTAATTTCCTAGAGGTTGGAGATATTACTGTTGTACTTTGAAGATTAAAGTTTAATATCAAGTAGAAAGTTCTCTTGCAATCCTTGGTTATTCTACACCATTATAAGACTAAGTCTTTCTTTCCCTCATCTTTATTTATGTGTTTCATAATGTTTGTAGAATTGATCATGTTTAGTGAGTAGATTCTTAATTTCCTAGGATTAGAGACATGTAGAATATAGTTTGTTATGTAGAACTTTGTTCATCTTTATTATCATGTCATTTCAATGCATTCTTTGTGGCTCTTCATGCTTATGAATATGGAGACTTCTATGTTTGTGAGATCATAGTTAATTAAGAAAAGGACGTAGCACGGTAGCAGTGAATCTTAATTAGCGGAACCACAATTAATGCACTAGATTGATTAATCACGAGAGTAGTTTAATTGTCTAGGGGCGGTCCTTTAGTGGAAATTACGTGGAATTGACATTGTTCTGAATGGGTTTAGATTAGTGCAAGTGACCATCGAGAGATAGGCCTTCCTAGTCTAGGCACACGTGCTAAACCTTGATCGTGAGAAGTTAGTACAATATAGCGTAACACCCTTGAAATTTGACATGAAATTGGTTATAAGAATGTGTTAGATTATTATTGCATTGATATAGTTCTAGGAATGTTTTCTCATAAATTTCATTCAACATTTAGATTATAGTTTTAGTTAGATATTCATTCACCAATTCCCAATTTTAGAGTAACTAATATGTTTTAGTCTAGTTTAAGCAATTCTAATCATAGTAGCATTTTTCTCGTAGGATACCCGACCCGTATCTGCCGAACTATTACTATAACATACATCGTGGACTTGCGGTCTATAGCAAAATTGCTATCAGAGGCCTAGAAACATTAGGATGCACCAATCATCACAACTGTACAATGCCAGGTAGTTGACAAGGAATAGAATTCCAACAGTAAAATACCCACCAGGTGCATGAATTCTCAACATCACATTACAATTTACAAAGAAACATGGAACGCTCGCAGACATGTCCCGCGAATTTGAGAGGTCCTTGAGCGCCTTCATTCTCACTTTGTCCCACGAGGAGAAGATGAAATTCGAAACTTATCAAATGTCATTGCTGTAGTCACTAGGACAAGTTCAGATCGATTTAGCTTGCTTAGAGGCTGCGACCAGGCATTGGGACACTACTCTACATGTGTTCCGCTTTGGAGACTATGAGCTTGCACCGATACCGGAGGAATTCAGCACGATCATAGGCTTTCCAACCAATGTGGCACCTGTAACACTACGGAATATGGAAAGTGGATTATGGAGTTGAAACTAAGGCTCATATGATCAGTTTATAATAGATTCCTACCATCATACTAACAACAAGGTCTTCACCTTTTAGAGCCCACGAGAGGATATTCGGGCTTAAGGGGTGACTACCCATCTTATTGGGTTGTGTTGCGACGGACGGTGGATCGAGCTATTATAGATGATATCAGAGCAACCTTGCGACCGCGTGCTGGGTGCTGGGGCGAGGCCCAGACCAGCCGTCTAGCGGGGGGGATCCCGGACCTGTGTTGATGTTATGGTTGGGTGAGGCGCAACGGGGACGTTGCGTTCTCTAAGTGGGGGAGTTTGTAACACTACGGAATATGGAAAGTGGATTATGGAGTTGAAACTAAGGCTCATATGATCAATTTATAATAGATTCCTACCATCATACTAACAACAAGGTCTTCACATTTAAGAGCCCACGAGAGGATATTCGGGTTTAAGGGGTGACTACCCATCTTATTGGGTTGTGTTGCGATGGACGGTGGATCGGGCTGTTACAGCACCCGCGATCCCTGATATGTCACGGGCTTGCATCTGCAATTCGAGTGATTCCTGGGCTGACCAAAGCTAAAGTTACCATCATGGTGTACTATAGCGATGTGGATTTCTGCAAACTTATCGCCAAATTCGCCTACCCGTCACAACGCCTAGCTAATCAAAGGTCAAAGTAGCGTGCATTATGTTTATGCTTTGATACGGCACTTGTTCACAAATATTCAGGGCCATATGGGTGATGCTTCTCTCATATCTATCGCCGAACAGTTGGAAACCGACCATACTCCCATGTCGCTGATGGTGTTAGACAGGAAGAAGGACGATCCCACAACCCGCTTTAGCGGAAGTCCTTTGTTACCTTAGGTTTGTCACGACTCTCTTTCCTTCTCCACTTTTAGCTTATATGAAACGGGTATCCAAAGATGCCATCTTATTGCCGAATATGTGGAGTTCCATTTAGGCACTGACAGTGTACAATTGCCAATCACATAAAAGATTGATCATTCTGCTATTAAACACAACACATGCTATCCTTTACGCCACACTAACATGATTATGTTTTGATGTGAGAATTGTCGTCAAGTCTTATCAAATTACCACTAAAACTACCTAGTAGATAGGATAAGTGGGTATCGAATCACGAGGAAGAGGGGAAAGCCTAATATGCAAATTCTATGCGAAAAAGAAATAAATAGAACAAATAAAGCAATTAAAAAGAGGGGTTTGACTATTACCTAATGACAAAATTGTTAAATTAATGATTTATCAAAAGGATTAAGGCGACCCTCTTATAAAACGAATTCAAAGTTAATCTCGGTTTTAAACCAACTAATCCGCATTTGTGGGGAATTTGAACAACCGCTACCAAATTGCCCTCCTTTTAGTCCTAATTTGTCTAGTGATTACTCAAACAAATCAAAACCAAAGGCATGAAAAACAAGGATTAACAAAAGATTAAGAACAACCCAAATTAGTATCTAATTAGCCGCAACCGCAACACTAATCAAATCTAATCTATTAGTTGTCATAACCATACACTAATCGTGTGAAAGTTTCTTCCTTTAGGTCATTAAGCAAATACTGTCAATCAATAAACCAAGCAAATGAAATACTCAAATCAATCCAATTAACCGATTAAAGAAAATAAGGATAAATAATGCATTGAATAACAAGGAATTAATACTTACTATGAATTTAAAGGCAAATTAGAGAGAATAAATTCTTACTAACATATGATGAAATATTTGATTACACCAAGAGTCTGGAAGAGGATTACTCTTCCATAATAAATATTACAATAATTTTTGAAATGAAACTCATAATAAAACTATTAATTTTTGAACTAATTTCTCTCTAAAAACTTTCTCTAGGATGAAAATAAGATGAAAAATAAAGTGACAAGTACTGCAAATTATTGAGGGATTTTTGCCCCTTTATTTAGCATAGGTACAAAAACACCAGAAGACAAAAGCAAAAGAATCGAAGAAATACCGTAAAAAAAACCCATAGGAAACTTTGTAGAGATCGCATTCCTCGGTCCGAGAAGAATACATCTCGGACCGAGAGCCGCCACCGTCTCGACCGATAGCACCATCTCGGGCCGAAACGAATTGTCCTCGGGCCGAGACGAGTACTTCTCTATCCGAGGAGCCTCTTTTCCTCCTACTCCTCGACTTGTTTCTCCGGGTCTTCTCAGGGCTTGTGCTAAAGGTGGATATGGGGGACTTGAGCCACAAAAACACCGCAACACCATCTATTAAGCTCCATATAACTCACGAAATGCCAAAATCCCTCACTTTAACACACACTATTCATACCACATCAAATTCCTCCAATCCCCCATGCTTACACCATTACCCATCCTCGAGTTATCCAAATCTCCACTCTTCTCCCCTATGTCTCTCTTAAAAAATGGGGTAAGTTTCAAACACGAAAATCCTCCAATTCAAGAGCCGCAAGCCAATAACAAACAAATCTAGTTAGAGTTCGAGCAGGTGCAATGCTCAACAACCCACCTCTAACCATCTTATGCCACTAACCCTGATCGAACAAAGCAAATGGGGACTAATGAGTCCTAGTTTTCCCAATTGCTCTCCAACTACCTCCTAATTAAGCCAATATCCGGGATAGTACATTGGAGATGGCTCACCTCTTTTAAAACCACTGATGCCACTTATATCATCGAAACGTAAGAGGAATTTCTATCCTAGAACCACCAATTTCTAAACACCGAACCTCCTTATAGGTCCCTTGATGATCCTAACCCGCATCGCCCAAACCTCTCTACTTATGCCGCCTGCCGGGTGGTATCCACGAATCAATCTTTTTTTTTTTTTTAAATAGAAAACAAAAGCACACAATGACAAACCAACACCAACCAAAGGATTGGGCAACAACGAACTCGGGGAAGTACAATTACACCATCCACTATCCTCTACAACAATGAGCAATGAACGATCGTCTCATCTCATCAAATAAGCACGGGCTCTCGGGTCTAGAGGCACCCACTCTAACTCACTCCCTTATTCTCCCTCTTGGAAATATATACATT
Organism: Spergularia marina; assembly: GCA_963680865.1. Classification (NCBI taxonomy): domain Eukaryota; kingdom Viridiplantae; phylum Streptophyta; class Magnoliopsida; order Caryophyllales; family Caryophyllaceae; genus Spergularia; species Spergularia marina. The sequence continues at coordinate 7,108,741 of OY804549.1, read as the reverse complement.
TCTCGTCTCACTATTTCACCTTCCTCATGAACAATATACATAACATTTCCTCCTCCAACAATAACCAACAATCCAAAACAGCCCTACTAAGATGAACTATCACTACGTCATAAATGGGCTTCGAGAACCAGGATAAGAAAACGGAAATTTTTAAAACCGATCTCTTATAGTATACGAAAACGGTTCCGTTAAAAACCGTTCTTAAATGATTTTACAAATAAAAAAAGTTTAAAAAAGTAGACTTTGGAGAACGGTTTCTAACAAAACCGTTATCTTATATGTCGTTAAAGAAAGAACCAAACAAAAGAGAACGGTTTTCTCTAAAACCGTTCTTAAAGATCTACTTTAGAAAACGGTTCCCTTAAATGACCGTGCTTATAAACTAAAAAAGAAAATTAAAATAGAAATAAATTGCAACAACCCAACTATTTACCTTGTAATTTCCGCCAGTTACCTCTTTCATTCTCTCTCCTCTTCAATCTTCTCCTCTGATCTCCTCTCCTCTCATAATTTCCTTTAATTTCTCTTTCCTCTATCATCTCTTATCTGATCTCCTCTTCTATACTCCAAATTTAACATTCTTTTTTTTTTCTCCCACCATCATCAACTCGTCGCTTATTCTCATTGCCCGCCACATTTACTCCTCACTGTCTTCTCCCTTATCGCACCTTTCAGACGATCGATTCACGGCCACTTTACCGCCGTCATCCATTTTCGTAAGTTCTTACTTTTTTTGTTTAAAGTTTCTTGAAATTCGTATGGTTTTGTTACTGATAATGTTGAACAAGTGTTTGAGATAATGTTAGGGTTTATATGATTTGGGATATCTAATTTGGGGTTTTAAGATCTACTTTTTATCTAATTTCAAATACCATTTTCAGATCTACTTCTTACTTTTTTTTTTAATCTAAATTTCGAATTTTAATTTGTTTTAAAATCTACTTTTTAATTCACTTGCGTTCTTCTTTTTTTTTGTATTGCCTTAATCTGTGGGTGTTTTTTCAATCTGTGTCGATTTTTTTTTTTTCATTGCATCGATTAGTTTATTTTTCTATTGTTTATTCTACTTCTTTAATAAAAAAAATAAATTGTGCCTATAGTTGGAACGCAAAGAGGAACTAAAGCCCAGATCCAAAGTCGGAAGAAGATGAACAAGTAGATGGCCACAAGATTTGCGAGAAATTAAGAATAGTGTTAGGTCTATATGTTTTATTAGTGTTTTTTTCTGCATATTGTACAATTTCTTTGTATAAATTTTTCAGTGATTTTATATGAACAAGATTGGTAAGTTCTAGTTGTTGTTCTTGTTCACGTTGTTTTTGCTGCTGCTGTGGCCATTGTGGGTTGGGAATCGTGGTCTAGTGTTGGGAAATAGAAAACCTCGAAAAAGAAAACAATTTTTTTTTAAATATTTTTTTTTTTTGAAAAAATTGGGTATATACCAGAACGGTTTTTCTGAAAACCGTTCTGAAAGGAATCTACTTTTGAGAACTGCTTTTTAGATAACCGTTCTTAAAGACCTTTTAGAACGGTTTTTACCTTTTAGAATGCTTTTTCACATAACCGTTCTTAAAGTCTTTTAGAACGTTTGCAACCGTTCTCTTAGCCTTTAAGTACCGTCGTCTAGAGAACGGTTCCACAACCGTTCTGCTTAGCTTTAGAGGAACCGTTCTTGAAGGCCATTTTTGACGCAGTGTATACAAAGACAATTTTAGAGGTTTAAGGGGTGAAATGGGGATGGTAGAACAAGCAGAATCAGGGGAGCAAACGCGGCGAGGTACAAAGAGAGATGGTATAAAAACATGCTAGTGAAAAGGGTGGGGAGTAGTGGCTAAAATTGTGAGAGGGAGAAGAGTTAAGGGGAAGAAATACATACCTCATTTGTGCTCCAAGTTCCCTCATAAACCGAAGAAACAAATGGCTCATGGTCAAAAGACCGGTTACGAGCCATTCTCTCACCTCACAAACCCGACTTCCTTAAAAAAAGTTGCCTCCTATCGCAATAAAAACTTATCTCCCTCATCTGTTTGTTGGAGCGTAATGACCCCACTACAACGGTTGTCCAAAACCAAAAGAAAATAGGCCATTTTGTGAGTTTGGGCAAGATTTCAATGGATTAAGGACAAACACGCATATGGAACAAACGGGGGGGTCAAAATAAAGAGAGATGGTATAAAAACATGGGACAAAACGAGGTGATGGAGTGACTTGGTTAGAAGTGAGATGAGAGAAAAGTGTATAGATAGTGGTATCAAACTTCTTCTCCTCCAATGTATGGTAAATGTCGCGAACTCAAAAATATCACAAAACACACCAAAAATAAACAAAGAGAATAATACTTGGAAATCGGTTAGAAAATATTATACAAATATACAAGCAAGGACAATGTCCCTCCCCCAAGCTCAACACATGCATATCAATGTAACTCAAAGCATAGAGAGGGGGAAAATGCGTACCTCTTACGGCGGGAACTGTTGCTTTTAGAGGTCGAGCTGGCGGAAGCGCTCATCAATATCTGCAATGTCAGGGGCCACGTAGTCTTGGGCGTAGGTGATCGGGAAAACCGGTGACTAGAATCAAAGTAGCACAAGGTCCTCTCAACCTGGGTGCCCTGTACCGCTACCCTATGGTGCAGCCTACCTAGTCTCTGGCGCATTCAGTTAACTGCTGACCCTGGGCCGCTAACTGCTGGTTGATGCTGTCAAACCTCTGGCCGTGGCCTCGAAGAATCTGCCAAAACTCGTTCACCTGCTGGCCAACGGTCTCTAAAGTATGAGTGACCATCTCTAGAATCTGGCCAAATGCACTCATCTGTTGGCCATAGCCGCTAAACTGTTGGGTCATTTGATGGCCGTAGGTGTCAAGCCTTTGACCATAACCATCAAAGTGCTGCCCCATCTGATGGCCTTAACCTCCCAACTACTGGCCGAAATCCTGAACACTCTGATCCAAATTATGCCTCCAAGTTGTGGCATTGTCATCCACGGAAGCTGAATATACAGCAGCAACAAGAAGCCGCTTGTGAAGCAGTTTGGTTGTGGCGAATGATGGCAGATTTGGGCCATGAATAAAAAGGTCCTACAACTATCTACTGCGATAATTTGTTGACTATTGCTCTTGCTAAGAATCATATATTCCATGCAAGGACAAGTACATCAAAATTCGCCATCATTTCATTCGTGACTTGGTCAACAAAGGCTCAATCCAGTTAAGGCTGTGCTAGGTTGTGTTTCACAATTTGTTGTAATATCAGGGCTGGCTACAAACCCTTCTAAGACTGACATATACTTCGGGGGTGTTACAAATTTAGTCAAGGCCCTCATTTTGGAAGAATCTGGATTCATAGAGGGTCAATTCCCTTTCAGATATCTTGGCATTCCTTTACATGCCAAGAAACTGAACTCTGACACTTATCCAGTAATGCTGAAGAAACTAGAAAGCTCAATTCAGCACTGGTCCTCTCACTTTCTTACTTATGCTGGAAAGGTACCACTTGTAACACCCCCAAGTTTCCTTTCATTTTTAAAAACATTTTTATCGCGAATCAAAATCCAAATTAAGGAAATTTAGAGGTGTCACTCCGCACTCGAGTCAAAGACCTGAATGCAAGGAGATTTCAGAAGCCAAACTACAAATGTCTAATAGTCTAAAATAGTGTATTACAATCCATTAATTAAATTACAACAATCTGAAATATGAAATATGAAATAGTCTAAGTATAATAAATGGTCTAATAACTTAGAGTCCACCTAATATCTAATGAGTTGTCGTTCCCGCATGCATCAATCATTGCAAACCTGTGGTGGATTTAAAAACACAAAAAACCACAATTGAAAAAGTCAGTGAAATTGAGTAAGCCAACACCTCAACGTGTAGAAAACCAAAACCCTTACCTGGATTTTGAAAACATTTTAATTTTATTTTTGAAAACCACACTTAGCACATTATCACATAAACCAATCGTAAGACAAATCAAATCACCAAAATAGAAGTATCACAATCACTACAACAAATGTATAACAATTCATAATATAAACCAAGCAATTCTTTACGATCTTTGATGAGGAATTCATAGCGAAATTTATAAGTGGGACGAGTCGAGTCTTTGACAACTCATCCAAACCATACCATTCATATATTGATAAGTGGGTGAGCCGGATTTTTACCGAGTCACCAACCATACTATTATATACGTGGGTGAGCCGAATCTTTGCCGACTCACCAAACCATTATATACGTGGGTGAGTCGGTTCTTTGCCGACCCACCAAACCATACCATACAAGACTACTAGACCTTAAGTGTGCACACCCCCTATTAAGTATTGCTAACCCAATAGAATAGTACTAGAGCCAAACCCACTTAAAGACCGATGCGGTGGGGCAATAAAGTGGAGTCGATGTGACTCAAACCAAATAAAGTGGAGTCGATGCGACTCAAACCAATAATCATCGTGTATCGTCATACTTTATTTATTTATTTTGTTTACAATATCGATTCTTTAACAAATTTGTATTCAAACAACCATACAATCATTCACAATTCCACCACAATGATATCAAATATCCAGCAAACCATAATTCCAAAAATACATTCTTTGAATCATAACCCAAACAATATATCAATTCAATAATCCAAACCAATCCAATCAAAATATGATAATCAAAACGATAAATCGTTCTCCACCTAGCATGATACTAAGTTTTCATCCAACACACCAATCACTTAGCATGTAGTTTTGAAAGGTTTCTACAAGTTTAAGAAAGGTTGAGCATGCTAGCGTACCTTTTTAAGCAAACGGAGACTCAATAGCATAATAATCACTAGTACTCCTCGTCTACGAACTCAGGTTCTACAATTACACAAACGACATTCCCAAATCAACACTCAATCTTACTCAACCAATATATATTAGTATTATCCTATATACAATGTATGGACATAACAATACCCAAATCCAAACCTACAATTGCTAATTATCCAATAATTATAATTCTACTTCAAAATTATCCAATAAAACTCAATGACCATCCAAGTTAATTATAAAAATTCCCAAAGGCCTAGAATTAGTTTCAAAAACAGAATCTAACTCATAAAAATAGATACTTAATTATTACAATTTATTTAGGATTTATTAAAACTATTTATATTATGTTTTAATTGTCAAAATCATGCTTAAATTACATAAACTTACATAAAAACGAATTTAATCAATTAATTTATGAAAATCAGTTTATAAATTGCTAAATAATCTAAATTTCGAAAGATTAATCAGAAAAATTAATTTGGGTTGTTTAACCTAATTAAGAAACAATTAATCACAATTTTCCCCAATTTACAATTTCCACAACCTTGAGTAAAACCCAATTTAAATCTCAAACTAAATTCAAGAACTCCAATTGACAGATTATAAGTATGATAAAATCATAATTTTCGAAACCAATTGAACCTAATCGAACACTTAATCTAATCAATCCCAAATTCGTGATTAGTGAAAATCAACTTAAAACAATCATCAAGATCGATTCTTTGTGCATAAAACCAATACAATTTGACTACCCACTAATCATAACATCTATTAGAACCAACTAAACACAATAAAAGCTTGAAAACGAATTGAAATTCACGTTTAATTGAAGAACGAAAACAGGGGTAGAAAAAGGTGTGGTGGAGGCGTTACCCACGGCAACGGTAGGAGGAAGGAGAGAGCAGAGAGGCGGTCGGACGGCGAGAACGAGCAGCGGCGACGTCTGAGCAGGAGAAGGCGAACGACGGCGCGATGGTTGCGTGAAGAAGACAGGGGAAAGCAGGGAGGGGTTCTCTGGTTTGTTTTTTTTTTTTTAATATGGGAAGGGGGGTTTGTCGTGTGATAGGAGAGAGAAATTGTGAGGTTTAGTTTTTTTTTTTTTTTTTTTTCTAATTTTCTGATTTTCCTTTTTGCTTTGGGTTGGGCATAGAGTCTTATGTTTGGGCCACTTTGGTATTGGATTGTTATATTTGTAGTAGCTTGGAGTAACCCAATTAGCAAATCCGAATTTAGAAACCATTCCCCAACCCATTTTCGAAAACGACTCACAATTTCATTTTTCGCTAAAATAATCTAATTAATAGTTTCAAACTATTTATATAAAATATACCGAAATTTCGGGATATTACACCACTTATCAATTCTGTGATTTTTGGCTTGGAGAACTACTGGAGTGCAAGTCTCCTTATCCCTGTGGGCATAATGAAGAAAATTAGAAGAATGTGCAAAAACTTCCTAGGGAATCAGTGAAGATAGTAGAAATGTGACTTATAAGAGTTGGGAGAGCATATGTGCACCAAGAGAGGAAGCTGGGATGGGAATTAAGGAGGTTCTGGCCTGGAATAAAGAAATGTTATCAAAGTGGATTTGGAAAATAATAAAGAATCAAGGAAGTAACTGGATCAGATGGACAATGGCCTATCTTATGAAAAAGAACTGTTGGGAGGCTAATGTAAAGCCCACGGATACAGAGTGTTGGAGAAGTATAATAAGTGTAAGAGATGACATTATACAGAAATGCAGGAGGCATAGTGAAGCAGAAAACTTGGTAAACTCTTGGAGCAGAGGAGATAAATTTCTGGTCTCAGGAGCATATGATCACTTCAGAAAGAAGTTTGAGAAGAGGAATTGGAGTAAAACTACTTGGGATAATGTAGTGCCTCCCAAACACAGTTTTATCATGGCTATGGCAGCCCAACAATGCCTGGCAACAGTGGCGAACCTACATGGTTGCAACGTGTTGCACGTGCAACCCCTCTTAAAAAAAAAATGATACAGTTTTAAAATTTGGACAATTTTACCCTTAGATTTTATCTATTTTATAAACAGAATAGGGATAAAGTAGTAATAATAAGTGGTCCCAATACAAAAGAAAATTAAAACAAAAAACACACTCTCTCTCATTAATTATACTTGTCCCCCACCCTTTTCTCTCTCCTGAAATCAGCCCCCACCAACGACACACATTCACACTCTTTTTTTTCTTTTTTTCTTTTTTTTTTTAATTCATTATTTTTCTTTCATTAAATCAAATTAATTACTAACCTTCTCAAATTTTCTTACCCAAAAAATCAAGAACACGACATTCCCAAAAAAAGAAAAAAAAAATAATAATTTGAAATACGTTGTACCCGCTAACGGCTGCCGGCCATCCTTCCTGCGATCGTCCAATTTTCCGATTGACAAAGCAATTTTGAGTGATCAATATTCGAGAGGATGGAATCCTCATGCAGCATTCGTAATCAACCTAAGTAAGTTTTCCCCAATTCAATTTTAATTTGTAAATTAGGGTTGATTACTTGATTGATTCATTGCTTCAATTTGGTATGATGTAATTTATTGTTATTCACTCGTTTGTTTAATTAAGATGATTAATTTGTTGTTTCTAGATTCAATCTTTCAATTTAATTTTTTGGGAGTGTTGAGACTTTACTAGATTACATCAAAATTTACACATATTATTGAATTTCAGAACTAAAAAGCCAAAGAATGCAACAATTGAAAGCTTCTATGGGAAGAGACCGCGACAAGAGACGGAAGGAAGTCCTAGTTCTAATCCTCCCGCAAGTGAGCATCACTCATCTCCTTCGGTGAACACTACTAATGATGAAACTCAAGGTAGAACTAATTCAACCCCTCATAATGTTTCACCAAATGTAGAACGGGTGAATGAGTTTGATTTGTTATCACTTCCTCGAGATCCTGCTTTGAGAAAACGAATGTGTGATTATCATCCTAATTATAGAGATATTGTCACTAGAGAGTATATCCGATTAGGTCCTTATCAACCTAAGGAGTATGATTTTCCTTTTAAGTATATTGGATTAAAACAACGGAGAAGGTTTAATCCTAAGTGGCTTGATAGTGATGATTATAAGTCTTGGCTTGAATATAGTATAGAGAAGGATGCAGCATTTTGTTTTCCTTGTTATTTGTTTAGAGGTGAAATCGTTGTTGGTGGGGATGCTTTCATTGTTGATGGCTTTAGCACTTGGAGTAAGACTGATTCGTTTGTTAAGCATGTTGGTAATCATAATAGCACGCATAACAATTCTGTGAGAGCACTTGCAAATTTCAAAAATCAAAAGGGGTCTATTTCTTCTAGTTTTGAGACTATGACGACGGAAATGAGAAATAGTTATCTTATTCGGTTAGAAGCTCATATAAAAGCCGCAAGGTTTCTTTTGCTACAAGGTTTGCCTTTTCGTGGTCATGATGAAAAATGGACTTCTTCAAATAGGGGTAACTACATTGAGGTTTTAAAATTGATAGCGAGTTGTGATAAGGAGGCTGCTAAAGTTATGTTAGAGAATGCTCCCGGAAATTGCATTTTGACATCCTCTAAAATCCAAAATGACATTATCAGTGCTTGTGCAAGAGAGACAACTATGAGGATTATTAATGAACTTGATGGTGGATTGTTTGCTATTCTTGCTGATGAGTCTGCAGATATATCCGATAAGGAGCAAATGGCTCTTTGTTTGAGATATGTGGATAAGTTAGGAAAAGTGCAAGAGCGTCTTCTTGGTGTTGTGCATGTAGGTAACACTACATCATTAACACTTAAAACGGCAATTGATTCATTATTTGTGAAATTTGGTTTAACTTATTGTAGAGTTCGTGGCCAAGGGTATGATGGTGCTAGCAATATGCGTGGTGAAATAAGTGGGCTTAAAACATTGATTTTACAAGTGTGAAAGTGCTTATTATGTTCATTGTTTTGCTCATCAATTGCAATTAACTCTTGTTGCGGTGGCTAACAAAAATGATGATTGTGGTTGGTTATTTGGTGTTCTTACAACTATGGTGAATGTGGTAGGAGGTTCATGTAAACGTAGAGAGATCCTTAGGGAAAAACAAGCTGAACGTGTTATAGAGGGAATCGAATTAGGAGAAATTGAAACAGGAACTGGTTTAAATCAAGAGCTTGGTTTATGTAGGCTGTGTGATACTAGATGGAGTTCTCATTTTAAGACTATTTTGCATATGTTGTCATTGTATCGGTCTGTTCTTGATGTGATTCACACTATTGCCGAATCTTCTGAGGGTATGTTTAAGGCAAGTGTGGAGTCCCTTGCATTTAACATGAAATTATTTTCTTTTGTATTTGCTGCACATTTGATGGTGAGTGTTTTTGGCATTACAAATCAATTAAACATGGCTTTACAAAAAAGAGAGTAGGATATTGTTAATGCAATGGGACTTGTTAATGTCACCAAAGAGCGATTACAAGCTCTAAGAGATGATGGATGGGATTCTCATTTGGAAAAGGTGGTTTCTTTTTGTGGCTAGAACAACATTAGCGTTTGTTGTATGGATGATTTGTATGCTCTTCCTGGAAGAGTTAGGCGTGGTCATAGGAATGTGACAAATCTACATCATTTTCGAGTGGAAGTCTTTTTCGGCTTAATTGATCAAATTTTGTTAGAGCTTGATGATCGATTTGGTGAGAGAAGTAAGGAGCTACTTATTTGTATGTCTGCCTTTTGTCCACAAGATAGATTTGCTTCTTTTGATACAAAGAAGTTGCTTCGTCTTGCCGAATTCTATCCTAAAGAATTCTCAGAGGTTGATTTGATGTACTTTGAGTATCAACTTGAAACTGTTTTGTATGATGTTCGAGCCGACGAGAGATTTTCCGGATTAAAGAACCTCAATGAGCTTTCTGTGTTGCTTGTTGAAACAAAAAAGCATATAACGCATTCAAAGGTTTACTTGCTCTTGAAACTAGTGTTGCTTCTTCCCGTGGCCACCGCGACCGTTGAAAGAGCGTTTTCGGCAATGACGAAGATCAAGAGTAAAGTCCGTAATAGTATGAGTAATGAGTTGTTAAATAATGATTTAGTTACTTATATAGAGCGTGATATTTTTGGAACTATTAGTATTGACGAACTTTCAACTCATTTTCAAAATATGAGAACTCGTCGTGCACTTTGAACGGCTTTTATCATTTGTAATATATATTTATGTAATTCTTGATTTGATTGTTTGTAATATATTTATGAAACTTGACCTTTTTTAATTAACCTTTGGAGTTTTTCTTGTATGGTTAAAATTTCGCAACCCCCTACTAAAATTCCTGGGTTCGCCCCTGCCTGGCAACCATAGATAACATCTAAAGAAGAGGCTTACCAGTGGTGAATAGGTGCATTTTGTGCAAAAAAAACAGAAAAAAATCATAGTCATTTGTTCTTCAAATGTGACTTCTCCACCGATATCTGGCAGAAAATTCTAAACTGGATTGGAATCAGCAACAGGAGCAGGGATCTAGTGAGGAAGTTGAATTGGATAAGTAGAAGAAAGAACAAGAAGCATTGGACAACAAAATGGTTCAAGAGCAGCATTGCCGCAACGGTCTACCGAATTTGGCTTGAAAGGAATGCAAGGCTTTTCCGAAATGAAGAGCACAAACAGGAAAGGGTCATTAGAAAAATCAAGTACTACACTTGTGTCCGATTATACAATTGGTTTGGAAAAAATGTTCCGAGCAATGTAATTGATAGCCTAGTAAGTTAGGATGTATCTTAGTTTGATGTCGTTTTTAGTGGGTATTTTGTAAGAAAATATCTCTTTGTTTCCCTTTTTTGGAGGAATAAATAAACCAACTTTCTTACACAAAAAAAAAAAAAAAAAAAAGGTTCAATTCAGTTGGAGTTCATCAACTCCAATGAGCTCCCAGCAGATATGTTTACTAAGCCAGTTACATCAATAAAAATTGAGAAGTTCAAAGGGCTGCTGAAAATTACAAATAAATTAAAGGGGAGAATTGGTGAGATAATTTGTATTTCCGGCACTAAATATGCATCAGCATGTTCTGGAATTACTTAAAGTTCTGAAGTTCTCTAATCTTTTAAAAATTTGTCAATCTCTCATTTAATGTGTCCTAGGAAATATAAGATAAGAGTTGTACTCCTAATTCCTAGAGTAGCTCTAGAATTATCTGTAGAGCCTATATAAGGCAACCTAATCAAATGTCTTGTGAAACAATCACATTCATAATAAAATCACTAAGAGCACCAGCTCAACTTAAACAAAAACCTTTTAGAGAGTGTTTGGGAACAATGATTTAATTTCAAAATCCAAATTTGACACAAATCACATGTTTGGAAACTCAAGAGTTTGAGAATTTGGATTTGTGTCAAATCCTTTGGAATTTGTATCAAATCCAATTAGGCCAAAAACAAATGACACCTTAAGAGGTGTCATTTTGAAATCTCACCCTCCCCAAACATTGAATTTATATTTTAATTCTACATTTTCAAATGATGGATTTGAAATGATTACAAATTTTCAAATTCATGTTTTCAAAAGCTACCTTACAGAATACTTTATTTTATACCCTTATCACCAGCACTAATTTCTTGGTTGATAATAAGTCCGTTTGTCCAATAATCCATTGTTTCATGACAAAGCGAGCATATTAAGACAAGTTTCAACTTTATAGAACAATGTGTCGAAAATGGAGGGATTGGGTTAAAATATGTCAACGACACATGATACATAAAGTTCGTCGAAGTTTTTCAGAAGCCAATGCTATTAGGTCTTCTAAGCAAATGAACTACACCAAATGAGCATTGAAAATTAGTTAAACTTGATTTTGGGTGAGTTTCACAAATACAAGGCATTAAATATCATTCAGGGTTTAAAAAAGTTACTGCAACTTGTCTAACTGAACATGGAAGGTTACTAGTAGGATGTAAGGTCGGATAGGATCAGGAGGGTATCAAGCTTGACTGGTGGAGTATGTTCAAGTTTTTGTTTTCTTCCAATATATATAATCGTCAATGGAGGCAAAATATCGGTAATGGGATACAAAATTTCATTGTGGAGATGCTCCAGGCAGGGAGTGTAAACAAAACGCAAACGTCTATGAAAATCTCAATCCCACGCAATGTGAGTAGATCGCATAATCGAGGTTCTGCGAGGCCAACGAAGAACATGATTGTAAACAACCTAAACTAGCACAAACTACCAAAAAACGTGTACATTTTGAAATGCTCTTCACCTCAAGCATAATCCCTAAAACATCTAAATTGATATTGAAGATACTAAATTATCACATGTATTTTATCTTCTTGTAATAAATTTCGCAACTTAGTGTAAAATTTGGGTTTTTAAGAGTCAAACAAAATCCTGTTAACTATATGCATCTATATTTGATTGTTCAACTACGTTACCAAGTAAAAATTAAGCTCTTAAAACATTTACCAAACCTGCCTTATGAGAACCAGATGTAACTTTATATTGATTTTCTTTTGCAATGTCATGTTTTAGCAAATACAAAAATGCGAAGTTATAATTTGTATAAGGATACTGGTCATATTATACCTTATAAAACTTTTTTTTCTTTGTAAAAACATTAGTCAACACTTTGAGAAAAATAAAAATCAAATCAAATCAAATCTCGACGATTGACTTCCTTTTTCCGCCGACCCATCCTAAAAACAACCGTTATCCTATCTTTAAAATTTCTCGCCAACCCTATTATTTAAACACTCATTCGCCCTTCTCTCTCCCTCTCCGCCCCCTCCTCTCTCTTTTCCCTACTCAAAAATCACCTAATCTCGCTCCCAATCTTCTCTCCATACTTCATTTTTATCTCAAGCATCAAAGGTTAGTACAAAAACTCTCGTCGTTCACTCTCTTTACTCTATTTGCTTTCATATTACGAGTTTTTTGCGAAATCATACACTTTAAATAAAACATAATTTTTGTGAAAACACACACTTTTAAACCGTACTTTTAAAAACAAATTTCTTGCAAGACATTATCATACATCATTTTGCCTACCACCAGAGTCAATCACAGGTAACCAATCGTCGCTTTACCACCCTTGATTGCGACTGTTTGTCTGGTTTCGATGTTATAAAGTCTCATCCTAGCACAAAATCGTTGTAGATTCAAAATCGGTCGTTCACATTTTTAAAAGCATGATTTTTGTGAAGATCTACGTATAAAGTTATCCGCTTTTGAAAGGATAATGAAAAAGACAAAGATTTTTCCAAAACAAAAATGCAGGATTTGGGATCTACGACTATTTTCGAGTGAATTTTTAATTGCAAAACCAATCAATATACGACCAATCAATAATAGCCAAACTGGCAGTTAATTCCAGAGTTGGTTATTGGCCGAAAACATATTTAGGTAGCATACAAAATTAAACTTTTTAAAAAGTATTGTTTCAAAAAAAAAAAAAAAACGTATGCCTTCAAATTTTTGTGTGTTTACTCGGTATGGTTTCACAAAAATCTATAATTCCATGCAATTGTTGTATATGCTCTCACCAATAGCTCTTTCACGGCAAAAATTTTATTATAAAATGTTAAACCGTGATTAAAAGTGTTAGATCCAATTTCAAAGATCAATTCTGGATCTCGGAAACCCTAGTTTTAAATTGATTTGGGCATGTTTGTTTTGCATTTAGACAAAATTATTTTTTAATTAAATTGATGATATATGTTTGCATTAATTAAACTCTGGTTTAAATGTGTTTAATGTATATTCCTAGTGATGAAAGCGTATGGCCTCTGTTGATGGAATACTTTATGTTTAGGGAAAACCCCAAATGAAATTTTGTGGGTGGATAAATCGATTGGGGGGTGGGGGGCTAAGTTGGAAGGCAAGTTTGGTCAATTGTAAAAGAAAAACTTTATATGATTTGGTTTGAGTTTGAAAATTACTTTTATAAATGGACCATACATCTTCTCTCACATTGTGGTGATCCACTACATTTGTCATTTCCACTCTTATGCATATAAGTTTATAAAATAGACTTTTTCTACTTGTATAATGGACATGACATGCAAGTTTTGTATTTATGGTCTCATAAAAAAGAGTAATTCTAAGGTCATTGACAAGTACTGTAAAGTATCATAAGAGCCATCATCTCAACCATTCATAATGTTAAAAATCAATCTACATCATCCATTATTTTTATTTAGATATATATTATAAATTTTATTGTAAATAACAAAAAAAAAAAAATAGAAAAAAAATGGTTTATTGCATTTTTTTTAATCTTTTATGCTTATGTATACATTGTACAAACTATATCTAATATAATTTGATAATTTTTTCATTTTAGAAAAATTTATTAAGTTATTTAAAAAGTGATTTATTATCGTGCTTTGTGGTACTTGTCGAGCACCCTAGAACTCCTTCATAAAAAAAATCTTAAATTTTTGTCCAATTTTTTTCAAAGTCCCATGTGATTATGCGAGCATTATTATAACATACACATTCTCTCACATCCTACCTAACTTCTTGTGTCAAAATCAAATGTAAAGAATTCACCACTTCTTCTTGAAAATAGAATATATAAAATATAACCAATTTCGTTATTTCCACATGGATTTTTCTAACGTGTGTCCATAAGGCATATGATAAGACTTAATTTTCTTTCACAATTTGTTTTTTCAAGTGAGAATATCACTTAATTAAGAACAGAAATGGAGTTTTATCTACGGGCACACGTTAGAGTACCCCTTTCCACATTGACAACATTTACAATAAACTAAAAAAAAACATTTAATTATATATTTAATTTGAAGATGAAAATAATCATGATTACTTGAAATTTCTTCCTACAAAATGGAGTATTGACAAAATGTTCGAGTCTTGTTGACGCTTTCTCTCTCCACAGTCACTTTCTTTCCCTCCCTACAAAATATAATAACGCATTTTATTCCATTTTTGGTCATCTTCCAACTCCCCCTTACTCTGCACTCTGTGCACACACTCTGCTCACAATTTCTGCTCAAAATTGCACCTGTTTTTCACTATTTTCCCCTAAAACCCCCTTTTCTTTCTCCCTCTTTTTTTTTTTTTGAAAAATTTCAGAAACCCAAGATTCCTCTTCTAAACCCCATTTCATCATTCGTGCTATTCCACCATTGTTGAGTGTATAATACGCCTTATTTGCACGTCAATTTTTGCAGTAAATAACTTATTTTGTGGGAATTTTTTGTTTTCTTGTGCTTAAACCCTCAAAGTTCTGAGCTTTTCCAAGGATTGGGGGTTTATGGGTACTTTATTCACTTCTGCTCAAATTTATATTACTATATTTTTATGTCATGAATCTTATTTATATGCCCGAATAATGATATTATTTTATGTAATTTTTAAAAATTTGGATGTAAAACCCTGAAAATTGCTGGGTTTTTATGAGGTTTAACTTAAAACCCACATACTATATAATTATCATGACAATGTAACATTTGTTGCTTAATTTGGGCTTTCGTTTAATATCCCCTTTGCTAAAAACCCATTTGTATGTTATTTGTGGGTAAATTTTGTGTTTAATGATCATTTTTGTGGGTAACATGGATTTGTTGTGGGTGGCTGGGTGCCATGGATTTCGTGGTGAATTGTTGTTGGTTTTCTATTTGTTGAGCGTGAACATGACGTTTAATTAGTAATTTGGGGGGTTAATTAATGACATGAACATAATGTTTAAGGCCGAAGCATGAACATGATGTTTGATTTATTATAGGTATTCAATTGGTTGTGAAGGGATTACAGAAATCATATATATTTGGGGCATACATTTGTGAATTGAGAGTGTTTTTAGGTCTATCCATAGTACATTGTGTGTCTTGTTAAAGAAGATATTTCTTATACTTCTATGTTGGTGCATTTGTAAATTGTAAGTTTAGTGCTATGAAAAATTAGTTTCAGAGCCTACATGATTCTAGTATCTGAACCTTGGATATATACTATGTATGTGATTATATCTGTCTTGCTCCTTCCTCCTCGAAACACATTTCTGTGGTTGATTCTAAATAAAATGATCATAATAAGGTTGGATATCTAAGTAATATGAATGGACTCTTTGAATTTTTGATGAATAATTAATAACATGAACATCGTGAACATAATGTATAAGGCCGGAGCATGAACATGATGTTTGATTTTTTTTATAAGTAATCAATTGGTTGGGAAGGCATTGCAGTAATCATGTGTATTTGGGGGTTTGTTTCTTGTTTCTAGTACCAATTGTTAATTATGAAGAATATACATCTGTGAATTGAGAGTGTTTTTAGGTCTATCCATAGTACATTGCGTGTCTTGTTAAAGAAGCTATTTCTTATACTTTTAATTGTAAGTTTTGTGCTGTGAAAAATTAGTTTCAGAGCCTACATGGTCCTAGTATATGAACCATGGATATGTATTATGTATGTGATTTTATCTGGCTTGCTCCTCACTCCTCAAAACCCAATTCCGTGGTTGATTCTAACCTTTCTAAGTAATACAGCATGAAAGTACTCTTTGAATTCTTGATGACATCTCCTTGCTGAAATCATCTAATGTTTGGACTTGCAGTTAATAGTATTTTAGTGAAAACTTTTAGACATGGACAATGACCGTGGAAAACAAATCGTGACTGAGGTACATTTTCCTCCTCAATACTTTGTTTCGTTCAGCACTTGTAATTTACTATGAACTTGTTGAGATAATTTCATCTGCTTTGTTTGATGTTTGAGATAGATCACTGTTCAGTTTGTGAAATCACAGATGCTGTGTGCTAATGTGCATTTGACAGATTCTAAAAAGGGATATGTGACAGTGCTTTTAACAAAGAAATAAAAACTGATAAAGGCTTTACAGTTTTCTATCCTCATGATTGGTATATGATGTAGAGATGCTCCAAATTTACCACATTATAACAGATTTCTGGATGTTTTAATCATATTAATGGCTGGTTTTAGCGGTTATGCAATTGTGATACCTTCTGTGGTATGTCTGCAAAAACAACATTTTCTGCTATGTACATTTTTGTATGCTCAGGAAGATGTGTGCAGATTTGTTGTTGTAATGTGCTATTGTTGCCTTGTTGGTATGCAAACTTCTTGTTTTCCATCATTTGGAGAAAAAATGTCTTTTGTAAAAGTAATTTTAACACAACTATTGGAAAAGAGGGGAGCAAGATAAGTCTAGGAATGCCTCGTAACCAGGTTACATGACTTGATCTATAGTTCCATCTGACCATTCTGCTTTTTTTTTTTTTTTTTTTTTTTTTGGATATGTAGGAGTCGGAAGAAGACGTTGCTTATGAATGGACCACTGATGATGACCTCGAATTTGGGTTTGCAGAGACTCATTCTGATCAAGTAAGTTATTCTCACATGGTTGTCTTTGTTGTTCAATGTGAGTGATGTTGCAAGATAAGCAAAGATGCTTGACAATTGACAAGCATACTGCGGTGCATTGTCACAATAGTCATTATTCAGCTTGGCTTTTAAGAATTTAGGCTGTGCTTCTTTTTGTTTTTGAGGTCATTCATGCCGACTAAGTACCTTATGCTTTCTTGTTTGACAATTGAAGGGCAGGAAGCATTCTCCTGGTTACCCCTTCGACACTGCTTCATCGTCTAGTTCATCAAGTCCAGCTCCAGATAAAGTTGGTTATTTTATCTCAATGGGGTTTGATGAGAAGATGGTTAGACGAGCAATAGATGAAAATGGTAACAACTTTTCTTATCCTCCCTGGTGTTCCATTGACTTTGCGTTTACAAGTTTCACAGATTTTGTATTCATTGGTGGGGGATAAACCTCCATCCAGCTCACGTTGATCTGGTTTGCCTGATCTTTGATGTCTACTTGGTAGGTGAAGAGAACGATGATGCAATACTCAACAGTATTCTGACGTACACGGTAAAGTTATTTCATTATTCATGGAATTTCAATGTGCATAAAATATATGATTATATGTAAAATTGAAAAGAACAAGGATGTAGGTTTTAGTATTCAAGCTCGGTTACTTATGTGGTAGGCTACTGGTAATGCAAGGTGAAAATGGAATGTGGGAATGTGAGTCTACGTTTTTTTTTTTTTTTTTTTTTTTTTTTTTTTTTTTTTTTTGTATGATTACAACGGTAGATGCTTATTTATAGAAGTGCAAGTCGAGTACTTCATCCAACATAGCCTAGTACCAGTGCATAGTGGAATTCCTTAGCTCAGTTTATGTAGATTAGTCTATATAGTATTGCATTGCTAGGTTTTACACATTGATCATGTTCAAGAACTTTTTAGATTAGTATTTGAACAGAGAATCCCCCATTGTATTTGTTTATTGAATTGCCTTGTGTTCTATCACTGTGAAATAGTTGTAATAGAAATTGGTTTTACAACAGGATCATGCTAACTGTAGTGTGAGACGTTCTGAAGCTCTTCTCATGGAAAAATGTATTTCAGGAAAACAACAGGGTCTCCTTCTTTGCAGTCTTTTCTTTGTTTGATTGAGCCAAATCATTTGCTTGTTGATTTTTCAATTTGTTATTTGATTTAGACCTTTAATGTGGTTAAATGCCTAAATGTTTATATATCGTCTTGACCATACATTTGATAGCATTGTTTAGGTATAGGTATATCATTAATCCATCCGTGTTAACAAAATGCAGGAACTTGAAAAGTCTCCTGGAGAAGCATTGTGTTCATCTTCAAGGGTACGCTCTCCTTCTGAAGTGGACTCTGATGATGACTTTTTGGAAAGTGGTAGTACATCAGAAGATGATAGGGTATGTTCTATACTTCTTCATTCCTTCAATCATATTTGTAGTTGTAGACAACATAGAGGACCTATTTTCAACATTGCTGTTTTGTGGTTGTCTTTTGAGTCTATTATTTAGTGTTTGGTATTGCCAACTCTAGAATATGTTTCTCTTAGACATGTCCTGAAACTGAATCATTATGATAGATGTTATTCTGTTTTCTCTAATGAGTACAAGTTTGCAATGGAGCTGGTCGATCTACTCTGCATAGTCTTATCAGTTTGATTTGTGTGAAGAGGTGAAGTTATCTTAAATCAATTTTGCGAATAAGAAACCTTTCCTCTGTGTCAAACTATATCATATCTCGCGGGTATTTGGTATTTTGCTAGCCTTACAATTTGATAACAAATGCTTTCTTGGAACCATTGTGACAATGTGGGCAAACTGTTTCATTGGAGTTATTTCATTTTAGGTGACTTTGTTGGCTGTCTTTGATTTTTCCGTATTACCATCAGATACTACACAATGTTTATATTTTTTCAGAGTTATTTCTGTCCAATGAATGTGTATGTTACAACTTACAACTCATATTTTTCGAAAGATTTGCTGCTCCCAGTAAGATGCGATGTTCATGTAGTTACTTTCTCTTTGCAGGAAAGCAAAGACACTACTATAGCTATTTTGTTGGATATGGACTATCAGATTGAGGATATTCTATCCGCTATTGAGAAGTGTGGTTAGTGTACCATATTTTACGAATCTTGTTGCTTGAATGATGCTTTGTTGATTTTGTTTCCCTGCATTGTACTTTCTGTTGTGTGACATTTATATGTAAAATGCTCTCAAACACCACCATAACTCCGTGGATAATATATAAACTCTGATATTCCGATGATAAGCTAGCAAAATACTATGGTCAAGCTTTTTCAAGATACAGATACACCAACAGTATTTGTAATGGAGTTAAGTGAATGATTACAGATACACCGAACACTCGAACAACAGGATAACCTCACAGTTTTTATTACAATCGACAAGAGGAAAACCTCACACAACAGAAAGTACAATGCAAATTTATTAGGCTAGGAAAGTATTACATAATAAATTAAGCTAAAAGAAGCAGAAGAGTTCGTTGCAATCATATGAAATAAGAGTTTACACTTCAACTTGGCTACTTTCTGTTCCATACATTCCTACTGATTAGAACGTAAAAGTCTCGTCTTGAAGTCCCCTAGTGGTGCCTTGTTCAAACTTCATTTGGTTCCAAACTGTCCAGTTTTGATAGTTCCACTATGTTCTTAAGCCTCTGCGGCATCATTTTGAACTTAAAAAGGCCACTATAACGCAAACAAGGTTAAGACAATCTGATCAGTGTTCTGACATTGCCACTGAGACAGGCCTTACTTGGCTTGCTTTACTTCATTTGACTCTTAGGAGTTGGAATGTAATATGTTGGGAATAAGCTCCCAAATTTTGTTTTGCAAATTTGCTCCTAGTTTTAGTGAGTAACTCACACGTTGTACTAGTGGTAATTGTGGGGACACTTTGTTAGTTGCTCATGTTTAGGTGTGTTTAGCTGATGCACTATATTGGGATAAATGAGAATATTTTAGCTAATTCTTCATGTTGTTTGCTCTACTTTCCCTCTAAAATGCCAACATAAAAATACCTGCTTGTCTATTCATCAGTGACAGCAGGACGCTTTCCCCAAGAGCAAGGGGCTTTATAGTAAAAATGGGATTTCCTGTATTAGACCTGATGTTCTGGACAGATTGCATTCATTATATACACATGGTTGATGTCTGTTATTTGCAAAACTGAGCCATCTTATAGTTAAGTCCTTTCCAGCATGATATCTTTTACGACATTGATGATTGTATGGTTGTCAGATTTCATTGACATGGTAGATATCTTGAATTTGCAAAATTGAGCACTTTGCCAAAGCAGAGTTTCATTGGATTTCTGTGTATCATGCAATATCTGTCTAACTACAGTTCGTTGATATCCAGGTTCTGATGCACCAATCGAAGAACTCGTTGATTTTATATGTGCTGCTGAAATTGATGCCAAAATTAATAATGAGCAGGTCAGCAAGAAGAGGAAGATACTCGAAGTTCCTAAGATACTCAATGTTCCTAAGAGGCCTTCTCCAATTTCCCTCCATCTTCCCAATCCAATGGTTGGGTTTGGAGCTCCTGGCTTCAATACCCGCACAGACAACAGACACATCCCTCCTGAAGCTGCTGGCCCACCATTCTTCTATTACGAGAATGTGGCCTTAACTCCAAAGGGAGTTTGGCAGCAAATTTCAGACTCACTTTACGGCATACAGCCGGAGTTTGTAGACTCCATCTATTTTTCTGCTGCTGCCAGAAAAAGGGGGTATATACATAACCTCCCTATCCAAAACCGACAACCCCTGCTTCCTATCCCACCTCTGACCATTCACGAGGCTTTACCTGACACAAGAGTTTGGTGGCCCTCATGGGATAAGAGGACGAAATTGAACTGCCTCCTGACTTGCATTGGGAGTGCTCAATTGACTGAAAAAATAAAAAGATGTGTCCAATCAGGAGAGCCTACTGAAGCCGTCAAGAAATTCGTGATTCTTCAGTGTAAGAAGTGGAATTTAGTATGGGTAGGCAAAAATAAAGTGGCTGTACTTGAGCCTGAAGAAATGGAATTCCTTCTAGGGTTCCCAAAGTATCACACAAGAGGGATATCCCGGACTGACAGATATAAGGCCTTGGGCAACTCCTTTCAGGTACCAGAAAATGTTCATTCATATGCATTGTGAATTCTGTTGTGATTCCTAGTTGTCCTAGTCCTCTCCTTCCATGCCTATGTGAGTTGTTCAATTGCTTAAACTGTGTTTTGTTCTGTTTTCATGATTACTTGAGTATACATGATTTGTGTTTATGTATGCTGATGATCAATGTCTTAAGGTATGCTGACTCACGTGGTTCGGTAATGTGGATATGCTGCCAACTGAACTTTATAACAACATCCTGAATTTGTGATACATTTCCTGATATGCGTTATGTAGGTAATTTAGGGTTTGGGGTTTTTAGAGGAAGATTTTTAGGCAACATTCTGATTCTTTATCAGTCATGTATTTGAACAGCAGTTTGTTTGAGACGGAAAGTTTTATGTTCTTTTTATAGATAATATGTTCTTTAGTGCTCTTAGTACTCATCAGAAGAAAGCTAGCGGCTATTATAGCATATGCATACTCTTTAATTACTTGGACTCTGCTGTTTATCATCGCTCAAGTCTCAACTCAGTAAGGGTGGCTTCCAAACAAACTTAAGAATGGTCACTTGGTGTTTCTCACCCGCATACCCAATGTGTTGTGCTCCTCTGAAGCTCCTTGTTTGTTTTCATGGTCTTTTTTTACTTACATATTTGATGCTGCACTATATTTGTCTCTAAACGTACATAATACACCTCTTGAGATGGCACAGTTCTTGTTGATACTTTGGTTGTATCGGTGCTATGTTTGATAATGGTAGTTAAAGATTAACTAAAGGCGTGCTCTCCATCTAAGAAGAGGCGTAGTTCTTCTGAGAAGATGCTCTTAGTTGTTATGAACTTGTGATGTAGCCTTTATGTTCAAGAATTTCTTGAATCAGGGGAAACCAATTAAAATCAGGACTATGAGTTTTCCAAGTGTCTTCTTTGGTACAAATTAAATGCACATTCTTCATTGTACCAGATTTCACGCATAGTCCCTTGGTCTTTGAGCTCTTCTAATTCTGAACTTTTGCTTTAGTAGAGTCTGTTGAAATCTGCATTAAGCATATATTGGAGACTTTGGAGTAATAACCTTTTTCCTTCTGATGAAACGGTGTAAATAATAGCATCACTCTGCCACTAGCCTCCTTTCAGTAGCAGTTTCAGTCAAACAAAAAAAAAAAAAAATTTGGCATTGCTGTAGCATAGTAGCCTCCTGTCTATGGCATTGCTGTAGTACAGACTTTATTGCTTACATATGACGGATTCTTAGATGACGGTTCATGTTAACCGATTGTTTTGGGACTAAGGCTTGGCTGTTATCATTGTTGTTGCTGCTGCTATAATACAGTACATACAAACTGATTGTCTTAAGGCTTCTGCCAATGTTCTCCTTTGCTGTGTTTATAGCTAGAAAATAAGGCCAAATGCCAGTGCTTAACTGTTTATTAGAGGTAAAATCAGGCTTTTAATAGGTTAAACTGTTTCTTTGCAGATTGACACAGTTGCATACCATTTGTCTGTGCTGAAGCCAATGTATCCCAAAGGGATAAATGTCCTGTCTTTGTTTTCCGGCATTGGGGGCGCAGAAGTTGCTCTCTACAGACTAGGCATCCATCTGAAGACGGTAGTATCAGTCGAGATGTCCAGCGTCAGTCGCCAGGTAGTTCAAGACTGGTGGGATCAGACAGGCCAGACAGGCAGACTGATCCATTTGGAGGACGTCCAAAAGGTCACAAGCAGCATGATCGAGCGATGGATCGAGGAGTTTGGCGGGTTTGATCTGGTGATTGGAGGCAGCCCCTGCAACAATCTCGCAGGAGGCAACAGGAGGACCAGAGATGGGCTGGAGGGAGAGCAATCATCTCTGTTCTACCAGTACCTCCGCATTCTGAGGTGTGTTATGTCGGCCATGAGACATCGTCGTGGCTAAGTCTGAAAGTTTGTGTTCTCATTGCGCAACAATTTTGCTAAGGATGAGCTTGTTGTGGACCTGTGGTAATTGTTTTCCTATTATTCATCCCATTTGAACGATTTTATAGAACAGTAATTCTCCAATTTAATGGATAGTTACTCCATTTGAACTATGTTTTTTTCCATACTAGAGTTATACTTGTATATTTTGAAGAAATCTGTCAAGAATTAACATTGGTTATTTAATTAATAAATTTCATTCGGAGTTTCCAACACTTTTTTTTTTGTTTTTTTGTTTTTTTTTTTTTTTTTTTTTTTTTTTTGATTATGCAAGATAATCGAGGTTGATCAACCTACTTCGTCCTTCGGATGATTGAGGAGAGAGTGGCCCAAAGACTGTCAAACCTCCTCACAAGAATGGGACAATTATGACGAAGTCCTGCCATAAAATCTGCCACTTTTAGTAAATGAGGCGGAGATGGTAGTAAACTAGTATATTGTGAATTTGGATACTGTATAATCTGTGCACACTGGGTGAGTATAATTCAATCAACTTGTTTCAGAGTTCCCACTGTGACTCAGGTATTACAATTCTGTTCCCTGAATCCTGTTTGATTTTGGAACACTGCGAAATTTTTTGCCTTGGTTACAAATAAATAGCAGATGTATGTCATAAATCAGAAGTTCTGATGAAAATCAATGCTACAGGTTTGCAACAGATCAGCCAAGAAGACGCCAATTGAGAGTCGAGACTGAATGGATACCGTGACAGAGTGCAGAAAGGAAGAGTAGCAACTACAATCACAAGTACTTTGCCAACCAAGGGAGCTCCTCACAGTCTTTTAATGCAAATGTCACATCATCACTGCGAATGCATAGACAAACAGCAATTAAATTAGAGAAAACATACAACCTGCAATGAAAGAGGCTACAGCTGGCCGTATATTATGCAACTCACTGCACCAACCAATCTTAAAGCCATTCAGAAACTTTTGTCTTTGAGACATAGTATGCTGTAACTTGAAATAGAGAGAACACTTTACAATAAGCACAACAATGTGTTGATAAAAGGAGCTTGGTATAAGAAGTGATGACAGCTTACCTTGGAAAATTCAACTGCAACTTCTGCAACCTGTGTCTAGAGCCCTGCTCACATAGGATGATTCTGCTTTCCCCAAGCTTACACCTGAAAGAAGTTACAGAAAGCGAAGGATTCAGTACCACACAGAACTACTCAGGCTAGAATTGCTCGCTATCTCAGATTATCAGGGGATTTTTGTCACTATTTTATGGACTGTACTCTGTATCTGTTATCATCGAAAGACCAGTGATGAGGCCTTTGTATCAGGAATTCAAAGAGCCTCATATGTGCAGTGTGAAGGTCACTTGAGATAGAGATGTAGACAGAGAGATCTTTAAACAGAATTTGATGGACAAAATTTGTGAGTTTCAAGGACCCTTCATGTCAAGTGTGAAGGGTACTGTTTAATAATGTTATTGTTTGGCTATCTATACTACTATATCAAAAGCTCTTCCGTCATCTCACTGTACCTTCAAAATTGGTCATGTAATATGACAAAGCGAGTAACACATCAGTACTTATAGACTTACCCGACTCTTAAAAGGGTATCCCAGCCGGGTAATGCCTCACCATTACTTGTACAGAAGCAAGATACAGTTACAGCCAACTGCAACAATAGCACAAAAAAATTCCATTCAGAAGACGGTCAAGCTTTTGTGTTTTACCATGTACAATAAAAGGAAGCTTAAAACATGCCTAACAAATCTGGAAGTATTTTGATGGTGATAATAATGACCAGTTTGCAGAATGTACGACAAAACTGATGATTGATAAGGTTCAGAAGAAACTAACCTTTTCAAAGGTTGTTTCGCCCATTCCCGTCTTGTAAAGTTCATGCACCATAGCAGCCAATACTATCTTGCTTACTTTGGATGATTTCCTGATCACCTATAATGCCAAACATGTACCACTGACTGTCACAAGAGGGTGATTCAAGACATTTGAATCTGAACAAAGAATGGGAGAGGGAAAATATGAATCCACAAGTAAAGCCAGGTCGAAGCCATGATCAACTTTAGCTAATGACGCGTTTTTTTATTGTCCTTGTGATTTAAATAAATATTGAGCTAACTAGCAGTGTGTAGCATTCACTCACTTGAATGTGAGGGGCCTGGAACATTTCCTGTATGGCTGCTTCAACTTCCACCATCCCAACAAGAGTTTTCCCTGAAGGTTAAAATAACAGATGGATTCAACCAAAACTATCCAAGGAAGCCGCAGCAGAGATCAGACGAAAGAAAGAAAGCCATTATCAGTTGAATTTGTATAGGAAATGTTTGGTTCAGTAAATAACATTTACTCCTTTTGACCTAATTCTCCTTCATTTTTTTTTTTTTTTTTTTTTTAAAGTTCCCTCTTATCAGTGAAAATGACTAGATATTTATCTTGGGCTGAAAATTTACTAAAAGTTAAGTACCCGCAGAAGCATTATCAGGAAGTGAGGCTTGATTCTTGACCCGAAAGTCTGCAATTTCTGCTGCACGGCGGCATATCTCCAGAGCCCTACGTGCATCTCCAGAAATAGCAGCTACCTGAATATGACAGACAACATCACAATATAGTGAGTGCCAAAAGAAAGCCATAGGAAACAAAGAGAGCACCATAAGCAATATAGCTAAGATGTTTTGATCAATGAATAAAGTAATAAGATAAAAACTTAAGCACCTTTCTGGAAGCAAATTCTATTGCTTGCTTCTCAAAAGCATCAATTCCTTTAAGCCGACTCATAATGATTTCTTGAAGTTGCTGGTAGTTATAGGGGCCAAAGCAGATTCTATGTATACCCATTCGGCTTGATATACGAGGAAGCAGCTTCTCTGGAAGATCCATTGTATTAGCTATTCCTGCAAAGTATGTAAAGATGATACATTAGTGCTACCATATTTTATCCACTTCCTGATTGACAGAAAAGACAAACAATAATTTTCCACAATAGTACGACAGAATGTGAAACTTCAATCACAGCGGAATCTTACCTATAACAATCAATTTGGAATTCGGTCTGGTAGGCCAATCAAGAATGTTGTATAGTACCTGAAACCCGAAGAAACAGAATGTCAGTTAGCTGCCCTAAGAGATCAATTACATTCTCTAGCATATAGTACTTCAATGTTTGCAAATGAGAACTTGCCGACTGGTTTCTGGTGACAAGCAGATCAAGTTCATCTATAAGCAGAATGCATGGCTTGTTCTCTCCTTTCCCAACTTGTTTCCCTTCTGAAAACCTATCATTCAGGAACTGCAGAGCCTTTTTCCAACTGACTCTATGTCCAGTCAGTGCCTCATATATAACCTGGATTTAATTCAAATTATGGCAAAAGGACCACAATGGAATTGGAGGTCAGAAGTAGGCCATACGACAAGGTTTTTGTTCAAGCAACTGTCACAGGGAACTAACCCTGTATATGTTCTCTGCGGATGCTAGCTTCAAACCGTTAATCTCAACGAAACAATATGGCTTGATAGCTCCTGAATCAAGTTCAGACTTCAGACTCCTCATGACGGCAAGTACACTCATTGTCTGCAATATGCCACGGATAGAAATGGAGTATAAGTTTTCTTCCTTGCTGCATTAAATATGTAAGGAGGATATAGAAGAGAAAACTGATTCACCTTTCCAGTCCCGGGAACACCATGAATGTAGAGACAGCGGCCCAGACACTGATCATCACATATAGCATCTTTAATACATGCAGTGATCTCGTCCATCTCTCTGCATACAAGCAAGCATTAGTAGAAATTTAATTAAAACAAATTACCAGACCAGACAATTACTAAATACACACTTGTTGCGGCAAGGAAGTGACTTGGGAAGTGTTGCTAAAAGTAATGTCTGCTTGGCCTTTTCAAGTTCTGTTTGCTTATGACATCTTACATGCTGAGGAATCCTTTTTGTCCCGATCTTCTGCAGTCCGAAGAACCGCCCTTTTCTTGAATTCTGTTATAAATTCGCGTATCAGATGGTATCAAATCAAGTAAGCCAGAGAAGCAATTTATTTA
This sequence comes from Spergularia marina, assembly GCA_963680865.1. Classification (NCBI taxonomy): domain Eukaryota; kingdom Viridiplantae; phylum Streptophyta; class Magnoliopsida; order Caryophyllales; family Caryophyllaceae; genus Spergularia; species Spergularia marina. The sequence continues at coordinate 7,081,500 of OY804549.1, read as the reverse complement.
AAAGGATATCCACCGTACAGCAGCCAGTTCATGAGTTGATTGTCCCGAAGGCCTTCTCTTCTCATCCTCCTCCTCAAAGTCCATATCTTCCTCTGACTCGGAATCTAGATCCTTGTTTACTTTAAAATCTTCATCACTAACCTCACCATCGTCATCATCATTATCCTGTGACATCAATGGTTATATCATCAAGCCTTTCAAATTTAGTTACATAACTTTTTCTGTTCTAGTAAAGGCTCACCTCTTCTTCATCATTGATCTCTGCCAGCCGCTTGAAACTATGCCAACGGATGTCATACTCATATTCACATAAGAAGACATCATCCCCTTCATTGTTCGCCTTGGTAAACTCTTTTGGAGTCATTACATAGCAGTGCCTAATTACAGACTCCATCTGTAGCATGATGGGACAGAAATATTGCCATTCATATTTGATTTAACCATAAAACCAACAAAAACTAATCTGCAATTGGATTCTTATAAGCCGTCCCTTGATGTATAACAGATTCATGATTCATTAGGTGGACAACCTAGGAGTCTGGAATTAGTAGAAGAGTATGCATTATTCTAGTACCTCCAAGATCCAAGGAGACCACATTTTACTATTTTAGCAGAAAGGATGTAACCAAAAATACTATTTTAGCAGAAAGTACCAGCTCAAAAAAAAAAAAAAAAAAAAAAAAAAAAAAAAAAAAAAAAAAAAAAAAAAAAATGATGTAAGAACATGATCATTTTTTGCTCGGACTAATACTCCTTCATTCTTTAATGTCAGAAGCTGGTGACATTAAAGAATACCTGATTTCATTTATTCATGTTCTAAACTTCAGTTGGACTGTCAACAGCTTTATTCATAATTCATAGAACTTTCTTAAAGAAATTCCTGTAGTAACTGCTGCAAAACTTTAGTGTTTCCCCAAGGAAAAGAAGGTAGCCTGTACTTGTCTGATTTAGGTAAATGACATGGAACACACTCTTATGTTGAATAAAGGGAAGCATGCTGAGGGCTTTTGAATATCAACTTTTCAACTGACCATTATCTTTACATTCTTAGTAAAAATGAACTAGGACAACACTAAGCACACAGCCAAATGAAGTTAGGTACACAATAAATCTTCAACTGTAAGTTTGTAAAGCAAGATACCTCAACATCAGCAAAATCATTGGTGCGATACAGCTCTCTCTTCAAGTTATGCGGCTGTCTTCCTGATGCAGTCTCCTCGGGGATCATATACCAATGTGACCGAAACCAATACACTCCATCTACTTCTCTCCATATACTGCAAACCATCAACAAAAGCTCAGCCATGTGACACCATATAATCAATTCCAAAGACGATTTACCAAATGCAATCAACCCTGGCTTCTTATTACAAATATTGACAATTCAATCCTCCGCATTAGCAAACAATATCATCATAAAGCCAAGGTATTACACAAAACCAGTACACTCCATCCACTCCTTTCCATATACTGCAAATTATCACCAAAAGTCCAACCATGTAGATATTTGACACCAGCTTCTTCTAAAGTTACGCAACTACTAGCTTAATCCAACAATTGATCATCCTATACATATAGCAAAAACCATTCACTGAAAAGCAAGGTAATACACAATATGCAAAAAAAAAAATTCCACAATCGAAAAATAACACCAATTAATGATCCAATTCACAACAAATTGATGGGCAAAGAAAGGATAAAGTACCTATCAATACGAGCAGCCCACAAATCACTAGAAAGCAGTTTCTCTCTCAAAGTCCTGACCCTCTTCTTCCCAACAGGTGGCGCCGGAAATTCAACCTCTTTCCCCAACTTCTTCGCCTCACAAAACCCACAAAACCAATCCCCATCAGGAACCTCCTTCATAGGAGGTTTCAAACACTTCAAATGGAAGCCACCAAGGCAATCGTCACACTCAAGCATCAATCCTTGGCCAGCTCGAAAACAAACTCGACATTCCTCCACCTCAGGATCCTCCTCATCCGAGGTGGCGTCCTCCCTCCTCCTCACATAAACATCATCTCCAACAGAAAATTCACCCCCATCATACACCACCTTCTTATAATACACCCTCTTTTTCACCCCATTTTTCGATTTTGCCCTCGCTCTCGCCCTCGTTGTTGGCGTATTATCTACGTCAACCCCCCTCTTTCGCTTCCTACTTTCCTCCACATCCGGCGACTTGGGATGAAATTGCTCAATCTGGGCAGCTCCAAGATTGGATCTTTTTGCTGATTTGGGGGTTTTGGGGGATCCAGCTAGGGTTTTAGGGGGAATTGGGGTGGTGGGTTTTTGCGGGGTGGTGGTAAAATCGGTGGATAAGCGGCGAGATGATCTACGAGTGGGAGTTGGGGTGGTAGGATTTACGGAGCGAACCCGAGACGAGCGGCGAGAAGGGGTGGTGCCGGAGATGGGGGTTTGAGGTGAGAGGAGAGTGGGTGAAGAGAGGTTTTGGAAGGTGGGTAGATCTGAGGGTTTTGTGGGTTTAATAGGAGTTGCCGCCATTGAAGAAGCTTCTTCTGCAAGTGACCAAAAATGTTAGAAAGAGAATTTTAGGAGAGAGAGAGAGAAATGAGAAGGGATGGAGCAGTGGAGAGAGAGAGAGAGAGAGAGAAGTAGACAAGTAGAGCGGAAAGAGTGAGTAATTTTGGCGGGAAAAAACCTTCGTTCAACGGCACACTCACACCGTTTGGTTGGGCTTTGACTTGGGTCCAAAAGAATGTCCAATACCTATACAGTTTTTTTTTATTATTATTTTCCGTTGCAACGGTTCAAAATTGCTGAAATCACGTCAATGTATGTAATAACATAAGACGAAAAAGAGAAGATGTGAACTGTGTTACGTCGTCATGTACTCGTATTACTTCCTTCGATTTAATAAAAATAAAAATAAAATTCTCAAAAAATAATAAGTTTAGACGTGATAACAATGATTTTAGTTGTTACCGACTTAACTTATTGATTTGAAAGGAGTTAATGCGCAAAAACGGGTGAAATGGAGTTGTCGTCGACTTCTTATTGTTGTACTGTTGTAGTATTCAAATGGACATTCAGGTTTAGTATAAAATAATATGTATTTTGGACTTCACCTGCATTGCCCTTAGTGTCCAAAAAGATAAACAAAACAAAAAAATATGCATTCGCTTGTATTAATATACTACTGACTCAAAGAATTGTCGAACGAAATTTTGCAATACCACAATCAATATCTTATATGACTAAAACAGCTGCATTATTTTCTGTTTTAGCTGTTGTATCCAATTAAGCGATGAAGTATCAGACAAACTCTGCTCAGCTTCTATTCTTTTATCAGTCTCAGTTGATGATTTACTTTGCAAAACCGTCTCAGTAACACAGACTTGAGAATCTTCAGGCTTTACCTTAATCTTAACTGGTTTTCCGAGCATTGATTTATCTGGCAATCTGGCAATTTCAAGAGCCTTCTCACAGACCGGAAATCCTTGGTCATCCCATGACTCCAAAATGATGCCAGAGCCAATGCAAGCATTTCCTTGGTAGAAAGCAGCAAACTGCCCAGCTGCCAAGCCTTGATCGTCTTCTGACAAGTGGACCACTGCAACATCTTCCTGGTGGTTCTCACTACATTCTAGTGTCAAACAGCAACTATACAAGCTAGGGCCATGCCGAACCTGATCAAATTTAACAGATGAACAGATCAAGAGTAGGAACGAATGCAAGATGGCAATAACATAGATGTGGACTTATCATCAATTCTTTACCCCCACTCCACTTCCCCACCCTCCACTTAACCCTCTTTGTGTTCCATTTCTTTCTTCACAAAGCAGCCCATGACAAAATGAAAAAAAGGGGAGGAGGAGGGTGTCACCGGTCAAGACATCAACTAACAATCGCTGACAAGAGATGAGAGGAAGAATGGCCATCAACTAACAATAAGGATGAAGGGGCTCAAGTTGCTGATGTGATGGCAAAAGATACGAGGAATGCCCATTGAACCTTTGTCCCTCACTTCATACGGAGAGATTGTTTACTCTGGAGGATCTAACTGATGCTTTTGCTACACTTTTGGCGCTTCTAACTCGTAAGATACTTAATGAGGTTATCTTTACCCCAGTGTCTTAAAGGCTCCCGCCATAAGGTGGGGAAAGGGGGGTCGGAAGCACGCAAACCTTACCCCTATTAAAACATAGAGAGGCTGCACACGAATGACCCAAAATGAAAGTTGTTTCGAGAATCGCACCGACTGACTGCTACTTCACAAAATAAGAAGCATAGACAGTTTTATGAGCCATTTTGCTTTATTCCATTATATCTCAAAGCCAAAGAATAATTAGTCTTTGGCTCCATTGGAAATGGAAAGATCGTAAGATACTTAATATAATAAAAATAAATAAATAAAAACCTAACAATCACCAAGCATAAGCCCAAAGTTTCTACACTTAAAGCATCTATATCATAGAGGTGAAGTTCAACTACATTGCCCTTGATTGCTTTAATAACTAAAGTCATTATTTCAATGCATATTAAGTACTATCAACACATGGGAACTCGGCGTTGTCAAAAAAAAAAAAAAAAAAAAAAAAAAACACATGGGAACTCCTCTATTAAGATGCTACATTAAACCCACTTAAGAGACTCCTGGAAAAACTAGACACTGCGGATCATGCAAGTAAAAATCTCTATTCACCACATTAGGCAATACCAGTCCAGAAATAGAAACACCAAAATTTGGAATGAGAAAACATTACCTTGCACTGCAGCTCCCTCAATTTCACTGGAGGAACCCCACTGAGCCATTTTAAGGACCCAACACGGAACACACGCCTTCGTTTGTCCGCTGAATAATAGCTTCTCGACACAAAAACTACATTGTTTTTAATATCCTTTTCAACAACGTACCTTCATGGATTAAAATTCCAAAGGAGTTATTGACAACAGTCGGAACAATATGCTACACATTAATCTAGTTATTTACGCCAAAGAATAACTCCCACAAACCCCACTGCAGTTAGATATTTAAAAGACAATTCCAGAAAAATGCGTCCGCAGAGTCGGTTAACAAACGAGCCATTTATATTAAAATTTCAAAATGCTTATAAACGATTGAAAAAGAAATACCATGGTCCCCCAGGAAGACGTAGACCTTGCCGTTGACCAATTGTGTAGAACCAGAAACCACGATGCTTCCCAAGAAAATCTCCAGTCTCAGCTTCTAACATAATTCCTTCCATCTCACCAATTTGCCGAGCCACGAAGTCACTAAATTTTATCTACAATGGAGAAAACAAGTAAGAAGGCAGCTGTCAGCATTCTCAACAGGTATCACCAGATGTCAAGTGATAATATCCAAGAAATCAATATGCCCAAAATTCCCAAAAGGCCATCAAGCTCCTCATGCTTCTCATCTACGAGGATGTTCTGACATCAACACCAAAAAAAAAAAAAAAAAAAAAAAAAAAGAAAGGTGACTACGGCCTATGGATATTATGCATTGGCACAAGCAAATAATATTCAACACTTCAATCCAGAATGTCTAAATGTCAGCATATAATAATCTAATAACATGACATAAACCAAAAAACAGGTGAACCAAGTTCTACTATCAAGTGAAAATAAGTAATCATCATCTTTACTGTATGTATGAAGTTTAAGTGCAAAATTCTGTAAAACCTTTATACAACGATTCAGATAGAGCTCTAAAACACTTTAAATGCAAAGAAAGAAAATGTCTAGATGCAATCGATTACGACGGGGGAAAGACAAATAATAATGATGACACAGAAGTGCAACTCAAGATAAGTCAGTGAGAAAACATACTTTTCCAAGGAAACAGATTCCTTGTGAATCCTTCCTGTCTTTGTTTGGCAAAGCAAACTGCATGGCAAGTTTCCGGACCTTATCCTGCAAGGATGCGCAGATACTAAAAATGAAAGAAGGTTTTCATATGAAGAGTTCATCCAGAATAGCAAGTGGATCTCAAAACATGAAAGCCACTAATATACGAAGATCCTGGGTTCCGACTTCAAAAAAAAAAGGGAAAGAAAAGAAGCTTTCCATTACGAATCCTAAGGTCTACATCTTTTCATTTACAGTTGAGCTACGGAAACTATCCAACAATATGGAAATATGATATTTTAAAGTACGCTAGCATTGTATATACTATGAAGAAGAAAATAAACTGTATTAACCCTTTCTCTTATTCAAGAAACAGTGCTTACAATCCTCTTTTGGAAGGTGGACAATGAAGTGTTTTCGAAGGGAACACAGTTGCACAAAGGGAGAGCACCCCCCCCCCCCCACTTTTTTGACCCAAGTTCTGCTATGATGTAAACCTGCCAATACAGGTGAGTAGCTCGCAGATTAACCCAAGCAGCTACAAGCAACAGTCCTTCACTTAGCTTTAATTTTCTTCATCTTCTTCTTTTGTGCAAGACAAGGGGACTCAGAGGACTCGAGTAACCCAACGACTTGCTGAACTCTTTTGTGGTGTAAAGGCTACTAGCACAGTTTTGTGACACTCAAAGATTAATAAAATACAGACTGTTTTCGAGAGTTATCTCTGAAATTTGAATTGTGGTCAGTTCTTATATAGGTGGGACTTGGGAGCTATTATTAACTATTCTTCGATTGTGTGAGACTTCTTAAGTCTAACTAGTTGTCTTTTTCTAAGGGACTTAAGAAGCTCTTTTTATTTTGACCTGAGTGCATTAGGAGGAATTCTTAGTTCATATCTCTGATTTCCTTAAGGCCTAAACACTTGCTATTTTTGCCTGAGTTTTGGTTGCCCAAAACAGATACTAGAATTTCCATAACTTTGTCAGGATCAGCCTGTTTTCTGTTCACTATTTGTTAGGATTACATCACCTCTCTTCTAGCAGTTACTGTCCATCCTCTGGAGTGAGACAACCATCCCCCGTAAACAAGGGATGAAAAAAGAACGCATAGTGAAGATCCAATCCAAGAAATTATAAAATGTTTCCTTAGTAGACTGAGCGAAAGAAGAGGGGATATGTGTCTACAAACTGCTCTTTATTATATATTAATAAAGGGTTTTATAACTTTTACCACATTTTGAGAAAGACGACCCTTTTTCAGTAAAGAGAGAGAGAGAGAGAGAGAGAGAGAGAGAGAGAAACTCATAGGGCAACAAGGCAAGAGGAATCATAGTTTGTAAAAGCAATAAACTAGCAATATCATCCCACCTTTGGTATATGGCCCAGGGGAAATATTAGTCGTTTCAGCTGTCTTTGATCAAGATGTGAGAGAAAGTATGTCTGGTCCTTTACCTGACACGTTCAGTTTTGAAAAGTAAAAAAACAATTAATTTCCAAGAAGTTTATAATCCATCAAGAACTTCAGGTATCTGTTCAAGGCACCACTAGTTTAACTCAAACTTGTAAGAATCACAAGAAAAGAGACTATTCCAAGCGATTTCTCGCACACTCACCACATCCCTTGACAGCTCCAGAATAGAAGGTCGGTCAGGATCCACAGTAGATGGGTGAAGTACATTTGCATAGTGTCCTGAGGCTACATAATCAAAACCCATATTGTTTATCGCATCCATGAACGCACCTGAAAAGGGCAGGATGAACAGAGAGTAAGAAAAAAGAAAAAATCCATCATTGTACAAATAATAATTACCAAGAACTCTTATAAACAAAGACATGGTAATGTGTTTGGAGCTGACCAAATTTAATTCTTGTATTACAAAGGACATCAGGATTAGGAGTACGCCCATTCCGATACTCTTCAATGATGTAGGAAACCTAACAGACATCCCAGGAGTCTCAAGCCTTAGACAAATGCCAATAGAAATAGCAAATCAAAACGCAACTAGACCAATGTTAAATGTCAGGAGAAAAACCTACATCCCATACGATATTCCTCAGAAAGTCGTTTTTTGGAGAAAGCAGTTGATCTAAAGGCTCTAAAATAAACTCACAACAAAGGAAAACAATAATCATGTTTGAGATGGATGCTGAACAATACCACTTTTTCCCAATATTCATTAGTCAGGTGCACGACTTCAAGCGGAACATCAACCTAAAAGGATTTGCAGGAACAGTTAATGAGTAACAAACCAGGTAAGAGTAACATTAAGAAAGGTGATTTCACACTGACGTTCATGAAACCTCAGCAGAGAGAGATGTAACTTACCTGATTACACACAGCCTTTACATATGCTAAATCTTCTTCCCATGGGCATTCTGACCAAAAATTCTCAAAGTCCTCCTAGAACAACCACTGATTAAAACATAAGAATCCATCATCATACAATACGGTATAAACGTTAAACTCTAGAATAGAACATGTATTAGTAAAATAAAATAAAATACAAGATTTATCATTTTCCGTCTTTCCAGTAACTCGTACTTCATTACAAATCCATTCAACACCAATCTACCATTCCACACACTCAAGAAGTCACCTTTTGAATATTCCCACTCACTAAAATCAAAAGATTAATCATCTTCCATATCTCATTGAGCTCGAACTTCGTTAAAATTTCACAATTCACTGCTCCATCCACTCAAGTGAACAAATGATACCCAAGCAAGCAAACCAACATCAACTTCTCCCCAGAATCTATTTTCACCGTGACGAAAGAGTCTATGATCTATAGACTATAACCAACCACAAAATGAGTCTCCATAAGCAATGATTGTTAATGTACCTCGGAAAGAACCAGCACACACAATTCCCAACACCAAAAAGCGAGCTCAAAGCTCCCACAATTCCGGGGAAATACCCTCGCAACACACATCCCGAATAACTCAATACACTCTCATACATTGAACTTGCAAAGGCTCCCACAATTCCAGGGGCTAAACCCTCGGAACTTCCCGAAAGTGCCATACTCGATTACTCCCTCCATTTCGTTCAATTATTTACGTTGGGCTTGGGTTCCCCTCACAAAACCCGGCCCAACGTAAACAATTGAATAACATGGAGGGAGTACATTTAAAGGGGCAAACAAGAAATGCAGTAGTCCTACACTATTCTAAAACGTGAGCTACAAGCTCCGAAGAGTCGTAAACACTCCGGCATTTTCGCATCGGCCTCGGAACATACGAGCTCAACACATCATCATCATCAATCAACTAACACGGGAAAAGAAGAGGTAATTGCGGAAAAAGTGCGAGGATTTAGATAACAGGAGAGAGAGAGAGAGCGGGGGGGGAGTATACCTGGAACCAAATCTTGAGATAGAAGGCAGTACAAGAATGTCCGGCGGCGTGGAGAAGCCGAAGAGCGACGCTACTGTCAACGCCGCCGCTGACGAGGACGGCGACTTTAAGCCGGCGGCCAGGCATTGAGCACGACAAGTACGGTTCCACATCGAAATCTAGGGTTTTCGAATCCGGCGGAGATATCTGGGAGGTTGATACGGCGGAGGCAGCGGCGGAGGAGGAGGAGAAAGAGAGAGAATTTCGATTGGAGTGATTGAGGAAGTTAGGGTTTAAGAAGCGAGGGTTTAAGAGGGAGGGTTTAGGGGAAGGGAGGAGAGAGAAAGGGCAGGAAATTGGGAGGGAGGGGAGGAGAGAGAGGGTTGACATGGCTCTGGAGTGGCGGAGAAGCATCGCTCGCCGACGTGAGGAGAGAGAAAGTGGACGGAAGTTGCGGGTGGTGTGACTGTGACTGGCGGAGGAGACTGAACATTTGAGCGGTGAAAAAGAGGGCAAAATTGGAAATGGGTAGGTTAAAAGTAGTTAAAACCGTTAAGATTTGTGCATCTTTTTTGTTTGAATTAAGGTAAGATGTTGCATCATATGATGAGGGAATTTACCGCTAATGCTGCACAGCATAAACTGGGTTCCAATGCTCCGATATAGGTTGAAACGAGGTGTGGCAATCGGCTAAGTCGAGATAGTTTTGGTTAGTTTATATCGAGTCGAGTTGAGTCGTCTTTCTAATTGTAGCACCTTGACTTAAAAAATTACGGAATTTTTCGAATAGTGATATTATTACTAAGTCGAGATAGTTTTGGTTAGGTTATACTCCGTATTGAGTCGAGTTGAGTCATGTTTCTAATTCTAGCACCTTGCTTGGCTTAAATTTTTATTCGGATAGTGATATTATTAGATTTAATAACTCAGGTCAAATGAGGTTGGATCTTATCTCATTGATAACCTTGCCAAAATATGTGTACGTTACTACGTGAGTATATCACTATCACTATATATATTAGTAAGCCCCGTATCAAATCTTAGACTTCCAGTTATATAACTTGGTGATTTTGAATTATTGCGATCAATCACATTATTACACTTTATGTGATCCAAAGTTAGTTACTAGTAGAGTTAATTAGGTTCAGTTAGTTGAATTTGGGTTAAAACTTGACGTTACAATGTAATTCCTATGGGTACTTTTTTTAATGCATCAAAGTACAAACTTATAAGACGTTTTCTGGTTTAGATCGAGAATCAACTGTCTTATAACCCGTGGAGGAAGAAGAAAAATGAACTAGTAACAAAACAAAAGTTACGCCTATACTATCCATCCGTTAACATAAGATCAAGGCAATTTTTCCAACACCTTTGAGCTCCCCCTACAATAAGTACCCTCTTAAAACTCTAATGACACCCAGCAAAAAGATCCACTCAACACAATAATTACTAATTAACCTCTAATTTCAATCTTAATTAACTTTAAAAATTACATTAAACGGTTCCATTATCTCAACTCCTAAGTCTCACCTCGCTTCTTCAACTACTCATCTTTTTATCCCCAAAATTTATACAAACACACACAAAATTTCTTCTCCTATTTTATTTTCAACCCAAAATTTCTACAACAAACTCACCAAATCCCCAAAACTTCTAATTATATCATAAACTCTAATTAACCCTCTTTTCATGAACTCTTTGACTAATCACTCCTCAAAATTCCACCACCATGAGAAATTAACCTTTGGTAAATCAAAAAATTAACCCAGCATTTATGTATCTTAGTCGATGTAGAATTACATAACTTCATTATAATTACTACTATAGTATTTACTATAGTAATTAAGTTAGATTTACCACTCAAGTGTCACAAGCACGAAACAGAGGAGACGCTCCAAGTATTTATTATCTCTCACCTCTTTCACATTCTCCTCAAATTGATCACTACCCATTTCATATTTCCCCATTTCTCACCAAATCATCAAATACCCACAAAAATTAAACCACCAAAACCCCATAAAATTCACCAAATGTTGCTGAAAAATACAGTTATCCTCTGTTTTTTAGGCATGATTTTTGAGTTGGGGATTTCTAGGAACATCAATAATAATGTTAGGAAAAATAACAATAATTCAAGTGATTATAGTAGAGGAGATTACAGTTACATAACTTGGAATGATATGAAGATCGATGATTCGAAAGATTGGGTGTCGAAAACCGAGACGAAAACGAAACAAGGTTGGAATGTGAGTGGGATAATTGTGGTTGATCAGAGTGGTAAAACAGGGGATTCTATTACTGTTCAAGGTGCTGTTGATTTAGTTCCTTTTGGTAATTCTAAGAGAGTTAAAATTGTTATTCTTCCTGGGATTTACAGGTAAATTTTTTTGGTTCTTGAACATTTTGTTTTTTACCCTTGAGTTTTTTTTAGCTATGGAGTCTCGACGGTTATAGTTTGGCAGTTCTGCTGAGTAGTGTTGTTGAAGCTACGTGCAACGTGGGTATTTATTTACTTTTTTAATAAAATGGAGTTTTTGGTAAGAGTAAAAAAAGTTACGTGGAAGTTACTATTTTTTGCAGTTTGACTGACAGTTTACTGTAGTCTTTAGGTCAGATGTTACCAAACAATTTTGTCATAGTAATACTAGTAGTAATTATTATATCAATTCATTTTTCTTGTTCCGAAATTCTAATGACTATCGTTTAGTGAAACATGTGAATTTTGCGTATTTTTTTACTTAATATGATTTTTTCGTTGGAGTTTAGGATCGTAGATATATGTAGAAAAGTCTGGAAAAACGTTACATGTGGTATTGGCTCGTTTTAATTTGGGAGTAATTTATGTTTTGTGCAGGGAAAGGGTGATTGTACCAAGTTCCAAGCCTTATATTTCCTTCATTGGGTTGGGAAATCAGTCTTCAGATACTGTAATTACCTGGAACAGCAAAGCATCTGATAGAAATAGCAATGGTGCAGAATTAGGGACGTTTGGGTCAGCTACTATAAGCATTTTTTCGGATTATTTCTGTGCATCTCAGATTACATTCGAGGTATGTTCTGCCTCCTCCATTGTCGAATCTAATTCCTTGGCGCGGTGTTTATCAGACGCTGCTAAGATAATCGCTGTGCACTGTCAACACTTTACTGAAAAAACACGAATACATTTTCCTCGAAAAATTTCTGCCTGTGCATTACTCACATCAGCAGATTGTTACTGATTGTACTAGGACTGTTTGGTTAAATAATAGAGTAATCAGAAATGAAGATATCAATAGCTTACTAAAAGAAAAATTATATATCATGTACCATGGGCGCGACTGATACAGAACTGAGGTTTTCTGGTGGGTGCAGAACACAGTGGTTGCGATACCAGGTGGGCTGGGGATGCAAGCAGTGGCACTGAGAGTGGCAGCTGAAAAGGCGGTCTTTTACAAAGTTAACATCCTCGGATCTCAAGACACACTGTTAGATGAGAGTGGATCACACTACTTCTACCAGTGCCTCATTCAAGGATCAGTAGACTTCATTTTTGGCAATGCAAAATCGTTGTACCAGGTATTACAGAAGAGTGACAGCTAAAAAGATGACTATAGTTGTTACTTTTGTTCTAATCTGAGCAGAGTTTTGACACTGTCCTCTGCGCTGTATGAAACAACAGAATTCTGCGCTTCGTTCAATAGCAGATCAATCTGGAGCAATTGCAGCACATCACCGGAATTCACCAGACGAAGATACTGGGTTTTCGTTTTTGAACTGCTCAATAAGTGGAAGTGGGAAAATCTACCTGGGAAGAGCCTGGGGGCCATATTCAAGAGCAATATACTCGTACTGTGACATCGACGACATCATAGCACCCCCAGGATGGAGTGACTGGGGCGTTCCAGAGCGACAAAGGTACATGCGCATTTCACAACACTGTTAAGACACCATATTTAGCAAATGACAACTCTAATTGTTCCAAATTGTTTCGGTTTTTGTGTATTTCAGAACTGCAGTGTTTGGAGAATTCCAGTGCAGAGGGAAGGGAGCAAACCCAAGAGGACGGGTGCGCTGGGCAAAGTCTTTCAGAATTGACGATGCCAGGCCATTTCTGGATATGGAATTCATTGATGGAAATAAATGGTTGAGACTATAGCTACTAACTCACAGAAACAACTGTAAGAGATAGATACGCTCGAATAGTTCGTCCAATTTGTTGGTCCATGTAACATGTACAAATACGGAGCATGAACTAAACATTTTTTTACACTAATAAGGTTTTCAGTACCTGTCACCCCAGTTATCATCATTCAAAAAAGTTTCACATAAAAACTGCAGACAGCATAAATTTCGAAGCATATGTGAACCAAAAACTGAGGAAGAAACTTCATTATATAATGTGAGAAAATTCTACATCAGTATTCAGTAACATTACTTCAGATCAAACAAGCCTGATAAATAGAAAACATTTTACAACAGTATGCAGTAGGGTTTTCGATGCCTGGACTTTAATTTTATCCTGTGGCAAGACTAGGAATAACTTAAGAAAACTTACCTAAAATGCTGTACAACTGAGGCTTCATCGTTGAAGCAAGATGAAACGCCATCATCACCTCTCTACAGAACCTCTACACTAGTTTTGTACAATGCCTGGACAGTGCTTGACCCAAAGACTGTCCGGAAGTATGATTTTAAGCTTTCTCGTATAGGTCTATGCAGCCACTTCTTTGAGTTGCAAAGATTCTTCATCTGGTGCAGAAGCTTCTTTATCTTCATTACCAGATTTGCATTCAGTCAATACTACGGTTTTCAGGACTTCAGCCCGGAGTTTACCATCTTCTTTACCATCATTTACATCATCACATGTGATTACTCCTTCACTCGGAACCGAAATTTTTATCACTTCAGAACCAAGTTTATCCTCCCTTTCACGAACCTCATCGGTCCCAAGACTCCCAACATGTTGATCATCACCATTATCATTAGTCCGACCATCACAGTACTTATCTTGCAAGGTAATACAATCAGTTTTCTCACTGACATGAAGATCGCCATCAATAATATCTTTGTCTGAGGAAGCTACTTGCTCAGGATGGCCAGCAGAAGAAGCTGGAGTATGCAAAGCATCTTCATTATCCACAATACTGTCAAGTTTATTCTTGGGCGCATAATTTTCAGCCTCCTCATCTTTCTCAACAGTTGAGCTTGCAGGCGGCTTACTTGCTGGACCAATTGCTGAGAGAATATCTGGGTTCGCCTTAACGTCAATCCATTTTCCGCCTACCCAATCTCTGGAAATTCTTAAATCCTTTCTAGGTACATTGAGGAACAAATTTTCCCCTGAGACAAGCATATACATTGTCAGCAAAACAGGTCATGTCGACAGCATTAGGCATTAGCTGATTAGCTAAATGCACTAAATGGCTAAATGTATACACCCCGGTCCCCACACCCCTTAAAAGCCACAAAACTGAATTTATTTACCTGGAGTATAGACTTGCAGTTTGCCATCATCCTCATCTACTGCAGTAACAACACCTTCCCACCAGCCATCGCTCCACCATGCATCCACGGGATCTCCAACGTCGAACTTAGTGTCCAATATGTCGGAATTTGGAGGGCAAGGTCTGATTGTAGGTCGTTCAAGGCCTCTCATGCCAAGTTTATCTGGGGCAGCCAACCTAAAAGCTGGAACCCATTCCTGAAATTTTCAAACATTAAAATAACACTATGTTGGTATAATAACTCCTTATTCTAACTTCATTCTGAAACTAGAACACTTGTAAGAAACTTGATGTTCAACAATTACCCAAGCAAAAAGAATAGAGGATAGAAAGAGTAGAAAAGGATATGAAAAGTGATGCATGTCAAGCCCGACAGCCGAGACATGCAACAACACCTGCCTAAAAACACACCGATGCATTTGCAGTAAAGTGTAAGATAATGGTGAAGATTGATACAACAAACTCTCTTATACGTGCACACAAAGATGGGGTAACATATCGTTTCATAAACTTAAAAAAAAAAAATTAAATAAATAAATAAATTGGGCGACATAGATTGACCTGAATATATACCACTGCAATACAAATTTTAGAAGCCAAAACTTGGGATTAAAATCGATCATTAATCTAGTGCATCGCATACAACGACCAGGACGAATGCACTAATAATTACGAGAAGTCCACTCGGTTTTTCCTTTTATTTTATAACTTTGCCCATTAGTTTATCGAGAAACAACCAAAAATTGTGATAGAGGATATTGCAGTAATGCAACTGGAAGCTAAAAAGAAAGACAACATGACTTCTACTAAATGTTTAAAAATATAGGGGATTATTGTATGGGGTGGATCGATAAGAGAATAGGAATTTGATATCGTTGTGTCAATGATAGGAGATCACTAAATGAGAAACGAAATTCGCCCCATCCACGGCACAATCTATGGATGTCGATTCTCAATGTCACACAACACTTCTCTAAATTGTGTGGTCAACCATGAGAAGTTAAACTCTCACGGGATGCTCAAAATTTAAAGAGAAAACACAATGGAGGAAGATAAGAGAGATATCTCTATCAAATGTGTTTCTCCCACACCCATATATATAGCCATAATAATTAGTGGTTATGGAAGATAAAACCACCCCCACTAAAGGCTCATAATGGTGTTTATGGGGTGAGTTAGAGACATAGTTAATACGAATAATGGGAAAGTTTTAAGGGGAATCAAGGACCTCTTAAAACACCCATAACCCCGACTAACTTAATTACCACATACCCCCACTAATTTGCATTATTTCCAACAATAAAAGAAGTTACACTTTTGTGTTTTTGTTTTCAAGTGGTAGTGTATTTTTGTCGTTATTCGGTTTGAGCTGGGTTCATCCGCGGAGAGCCAAAGATGTTCTCTCCGCTTGGAAAAGGAGAATGAAGAAAGGGTGGCTAGCCGAAGTATGGAAGATGGTTCCAATAGCGATTTGGTTGGAAAGAAAGAAATCATCGCATTTTTTATGATATTATGTTGACACACCAAGATTTCAAATTTAGGTTCTTGAGGACGTTGTATAGTTGGAGTCGAGTGTTATTTTCGCACCGACACTTGACTTTCATTCTTTTTGTAGATAAATTTTTCATTATAGTCCTAGAGTGTGATTAGCTCTCTTTTGTTTACGAGGTCACCCCTTTAGTGTCTTTTTGTATATGGGAGTCACCCCCTTGCTGTCCTTTTGAATACATTGATATCCTAATTTACTTATCAAAAAAAAAAAAAAAAAAAAGTGATAGCCGATATCAGCTCAAACTATATTGCTTATAGATTGCGAGATTTGTGTGTTTCTCGTATGGGCTATAGATCTGTACGCACTATATGTGTTATGTGTACCATGGGCGGACCCACGTTGTCCATTTTGGGGTCTATTAACCCCACTTGAAAGTTTATAAATATTTTGACTGTTGGATGTGATCAATAATATTTCCTAAGTCTAGTGCTGAATGTGCTGAACTCTTTAGAAGTTACGGTTCAACAATATTTCCTTAGTCGGTGCGATTGTTGAAGCAATTTCATTTTGGGTCATCCGTGCGCAGCCTCTCTATGTTTCAATAGGGGTAAGGCTTGCAAACATCTGGCCCCCCCTTACCCCACCTTATGGCGGGAGCCTTTAAGCCACTGGGGTAAAGATGTTGAAAGATGTTGTAATTAACATCTTACAATTTTCTGACCCTACTTAATTATAAGTTTGGGTCCTCCAAAAGTATAAGTTGTGAAGTCTAAATAGCTAATAGAATGCTAGTACATTCACTCACTAGTTGAAAGTATTGTTCCATGTCACTACGTAGGGGTTCAACTCAAAAGATACCAACACAAGTCTCGGCCCTTTCCAACATGCTAACTTTGCATTAATAGGGGAATGTTGGAAATAATGACAAGTTAGTGGGCTATGTTAAGTTAGTGGGGGTTATGGGTGTTTAAGAGGTCCTTGATTCCCTCTTAAAATTTCCCCATTATTCTTATTAAATATGCCACTAACTTACCCCATAAACACCCTTATGAGCCTTTAGCGGCGTGGTTTTATCTTCCATAACCACTAATTATTATGGCTATATATATGGGTGTAGGAGAAACAAATTTGATAAAGATATCTCTCTTATCTTCCTCCATTGTGTTTTTTTAAGTCTGGGCATCCCTTGAGAGTTTTAACTCCCCATGGTTGACCACACAACCTAGAGGAGTCTTGTGTGACCTTGAGAATCGACGTCCATATATTGCGACGTGGTCGAGGCAAATTTCGTTTCTCATTTAGTGATCTCACATCACGACACAACGACAACAAATCCCTCCTCTTATCGATCCGCCCCATACAATAACCACCCCACATTTTCCAACACTACATTGGAACAGTTGCAGCAAAAAGAATCAAGAAATGTTTGCTCTTAATGGAAGTTCGTCCATCTAAAACTTACTATATGAGAGAGACTGTTCAGAATTCAAGAAAGTGCTACATATTCAACATCTTAGAAGAAAAAAACTACATCTGTTGACTTAACTTCAACCCACTGACCACCTAGGAAGTATTGCTAAAGCAATTCAGAACATTAATATATCATTAATTTGATAGTAAACAGCAAGGTGACATCTGACCTTGTACAATTTTGACAATCCATAAACCATGCATATATTGGTGTAACATGACTCATGAGGGCGAGATTGCTGTAACATGTGTGAGCTAGTCCCACTTTGAAAGATATCCTCCTAGCCATATAAACAAGTGGGTTACTCCTATTGCCAATTGGTTGTAGGATGGAACCTCGTTTGGGCCTATGTGCTAGGGTTGGGCTTCCCCATTCGGTTTCTTCGCCCCTAGCAATCGGCTTCTTCAAAAATTACTTTAATTCATGGGGGAAAACCTTTCCAAAAGCAGTCATCCTTTGAACTTGTTTGGGAAAGATCATGGGAGTGCATGCAAACAGTGGTGAGATCCTATCGTAGTTTAAAAAAGCGCGCCTGAGGGGCAGCCGGGATCGCCTCAGAAGCTTGAGGCGCACCTAAGGCGCAGTCCTTGAGGCGCACCTAAGGCGCGGTCCTTGAGGCGCACGCGAAGCACATGACTGCAATTTCCATTCTTCTTTCTCTTGTAACCTTATTTCTACCTTTCCCTTTGCCCCTTAATCCCTTGTTTTTACTTCTTCACCCAGTAGCCCTCTTTAAATACCAAAAAAGTGATAATTTTTGCAACATATGGTTTTAAAAAATAGAATTTTGTTTGCTAAATGAGTGCGCCTTCGTCTCGCGCCTCATCGCAACGCCTCGGTGGGCCTCGTGCCTCCTTAAACTAAGGATCCTATAATTGTATTTGCTATAGAAAATATCTGAATGATTGCATAATAAGGTAACTCTGAGGTTTCACTTTTCTCGAAAGTAATTTGCACGTATGAAATCAAGAACCACAGGATCAGGCAACATGAATGTGGTCGTGTAACATAAATCCCCGTATGGAATCATCTAATGCGGGAAACTATGATAAAAGGGGCAAGTAGAGAAACCAAAAGGTAAAACGAAATAGGATAAACAGAAAACGGAGAGGGAAGAGAGCCAATGAAGAAGACAAAATAATTAGCATGAAAATAGCATGAGTATACGAAAATTGGGAAACAAAGCAGTAGAAAGAGTCAAAGGAAACAACCTTTTTATAATACCAGACTCAAAAAAAAAAAAAAAAGCTAACCCCCTTCAATCCCATGGATTCTGTCCCTTCACTCCACCCTCTCCAAAGCTATATTTTCGTTAACCCCAATCAAACTCATGTTGCTCTAATTCTCTTTTAACTAGGTTTAGATCACCTTTGTCTAAGTCTATTTGGTCTTCCACAATCCCTTGCGATCTTAGCACTCTTTTTACTTGAACCTCCTAAACCACACTAGTACGTTACTCACCTTAAGCAAGCCTCCCTCATCTTACCTTCGATATATGAAACTCCTTTCTTTCTAATCACTTCAGTCCTGAACGGATGCTTTCTTGTGTAGTTTATAGAACAACACTTTCCCCACACAATACGCATGTCTGCAACATTCATCTCCTGAACTTGACACTGTTTCATTATCCAACAAATAGTGGCATATCACAGTAGACCAGAATCCTAATTGCTGTGTTACAAATTTTCCCTTCAATCGATACGATATGGGAGGATCATATAGAAACCTGTGACGCCTTTCTACTCAGTTCTATGAGCCACAACACCATTCAATTCTCCATCCTTTTTGGATAATAGATTCTAGAAAAGGGTCAAGCCCTTGGACAATCTTACCAAAGTGATCCCCCTGTCCCCCTCCCCCCTCCAATGATTCCCAATTTCATGACCTCTATAATCTTAACATCAACTTTCATCCCTAACCCTTTATTCCTTTGTCCTTTACACAAACAAGCCCCTTCCAAATAGTGGTGTTGGTAGCATGCCAACACAGGAGAAGATGATGGTTTCGAGGAAAATGAGGTGAGAGAATGACGAGACGTTGGTTTGACGAGGTGAGGGGGGGGGGGCTATGAGGGGTACGACCTCACAGTGCCCAGGCATACCATGATTGTGAATATGTTGGTATGAAGACAGGGAGAGGGAGGCGAGGTTACCAATAGATATTGCGGAACTTGAAAGTACGGTGGTCATGAGAGGAGTGACGGAGAGTTTACATTCAAATCAGTCCTTAATCCTATTTCATACAATATCATAGTAAATGTCCATCTAGCAGTTACAGAGGAAGACATTTCCTAAAACAAACTTAAGGGAACAGTCAATACCTAAGGTTCTATGTTCACAAATAAGGTTTCAAAGTAAATTTTTATGTTAAAATTATGGAAAGTAACAGGTATGAGATATATTAAAAGGGTTAAAAGGAAATATGCGCACAGGATGCTCCAACACACTCACTGCATCTAGGCATACTTCATCTAAAAAACAAAATTTGTAGCAACTAACCACGACAGACACTTGGGTTCCATCAGATGCCACATATTAACAACTAAGTTCATATCGAAATGGGTATTACCATATTACTAAATAGTAAATATAAGCATCTTATGGTTCGATAAGAAGAAAGCACCGTACCTCAAGCTTCCCGCATCCATCTTGGTCCTCCAGATCATTATACCCAAGTTTCATTTGTTTTCTAGAAATCTCCAACACAGTGCATCTAAACCAGCAGCCTCGGATACCACTGTCCAGGCACAGCAGTTCTATTTTGTCATCTACCTTGAATAGTTGGGTGTGCCACCTTCGAAAGTCCCCATTCCTAGGTGATGGTGCTTTTCTATCAAACATACCAGAGTGACCACATCTAAAAAGTGGTGCACGCATTATTTTCTTGTGTTGAAGGCCCTCTGGGCAATCATAAGTTGTTAAAAGACTTTCTTGGTCCCCAGAATTCCTCGTCCTCTTACTTCCTTTCCCTGTAATTT
This sequence comes from Spergularia marina, assembly GCA_963680865.1. NCBI lineage: Eukaryota > Viridiplantae > Streptophyta > Magnoliopsida > Caryophyllales > Caryophyllaceae > Spergularia > Spergularia marina. Next base: position 7,060,928 of record OY804549.1, on the reverse strand, counting down.
CCACCTTGTCAAACACCTTAATCCCAGAATCTGAATTCAGAAAGGTGTCTGAGCCTAAACAGGAGATCAGGGGCTGATCAGAATAGCCCCTCAGTTTGCTCAAATCAAATGGTTTAATTTTATTGCTTCTAAACTGACGGAAGCAAAGATGTACTTTCCCCAATAAACCATCCGGAAAACTGCCTATGCACTTCTCAAAATGCTCACGAGTTAACACTATAGCTGGACCATCGACACACTCAACACTTATCACCTGTGTGTATGGTGTAATATAAACTTCCTTGGGGTGAGAATTCCGCAAACGAACTACACCCTTCACTTCCTGACTGTGGTGAAACCATCTCACTTTGACTTTCTTTTGCCCCTTCTTATCTTCGTACATATCCTCCAAATAGGCAACATAGCGATTTTCTTCCTTCGCCATCACAAATACGAAAGATTGAACCTAGAGAGCAGCATAGCAAAATCTGTCAGCCAATAGAACAAGGCCAAAAGGTACATAAGAACCCTTTTTTGTTCTCCTAAGTCTTAATTATCAAAACGAAAAAAGCATTTCTGTCCAATTAATAGAGCAACTCTCAGGAGAAACTCTGGAAAGTTCGTCTTAAAATAAAATTAATATAGTGAATGATATAGTTGAGGGTAGAAATATCATTAAAGTACAATCTATTAGTGAAATAGACAAGTCCGGCTAATATCTACATAGATAATCTGTAGAACTGGCCAACCATCCTATTTTTAATTCTTCACTAAAAAGCCATTTATCTCGTATCATGTATGCACTGAGGGTGAAGTGCTATACACCAAATACTTTATGCAAGTTTATGCGCATTCCCATTTCCTCACAATATACATGAACTTGTAATAGCATTATAACAATGTTAATCAACTCTACATTTTACATGAAACAAAAAAAGAATGGAAAGCCTAATGAGTCCTTAACAGTTGGTGAAACACCTCACCACTCAGAGTCTAAGGCAACATTTTAGCCACCAAAATTCCAAATAACATTCTTTTGCCCCATTAACAATGTTGAAATATGGGGGTGAGGGAGGGGGAGCGCTGCGTAATAGGGAATGTCTTGAAAAAACATGTATTCCCAATTTCTCGTACTACCCTCCAAATATCACATGTGGGGCTACCTATTCTTTACGGGTACAAAAGTCCTATTCCGTGACGTATAAACAGCGGTAAATCAACTATGACAATCACTTTGGCGCACACCAAGACAGAAAGGGCATTGATAATTGAGGCGAAGGAAATATATCACTCTAAGCTGATAATACTAGGTACTCACAGATATAGTAGTACTATTCCTGCAAAATGCAGGAAAATGCTTGAGCTGCTTTCCACAATTCCATGACGCACCCAACCACTCAATGTCAGAGTTAGACTGCTTCAAGTTTCTCACACGATGATCCTGATACAATTCATCAATGCACAACAAAATTCAGAATATAGGTCCAAACAAATTAGGATAAACATATGTACATATGAGTAGAGTGTGAGAATATACTGTTTTTTCTGCTACAGAGAAATGTTGAGCGCTTGATCCAAAAGAGCGCGTCGAAACTCCAAGAGAATCTGTAAAATCAGGGACTGAGATTAAACGCCATACAATATTCACACTAATTGCCATGAAGATAAATGGGATATCATAAGGCAAACAACATTCTATGTAACATAGTCAACCACTATCAGCAGTAAAGGATAAAGAAACCACAGAAGATGTGGCACACTGTCATGCATTGTTCATTTGCGATAAATAGATGGAATTTCTTGAAATCAAACAATGCTAGACTCGAGGGTTTATGTATCACGAGCAACGCTACACAACTCATCTAAATCATCTCAAGTTTCAGTGCCTAGACAACCTTTAATATAGAACAAGCATATATAGCTCTAAACATAAGTCGTGGATGGATAAACCATAATCATCAGACATTAGTCAACTTCACCAAGTAAATAAGTAATTGATACCAAGTGAAAGTCAGGAGGAAGATCATCCTAATTCACTCAAGATGATCTACATAAACATCTCTTCTCGGAAACCAGAATAATCATATTAAGTATCCTACAAACTACTAGGATAAGTTAAGATAGACGCCCTTAAATGCTCCCATCTCTACATCGCAGTATCGCACACCTAAGTGCAAACAATTTAGGACAAACACATAGATCACAAACTTCTAATGAAAACAACAGCCATGGCACATTTCCATCAAGCTGTTCTATCTCCTACCCAAAATAATTTTTCGACGCATACAAAAATTATCAGCGAAATGGTACATCCACATTGCATGATGCCCACTACAGCTTTTGATTTTCGAAGGTGAATCCCCAAATAATCCTAAGTCAAAAGTTTAGACCACTTCCCACATAAAGGCATATCAAATTAAAACACAAAAACTATGCTATCACAATAAAAGAAAAAAGAAAAAGAAAAACATTAATCGTAATTAACAATACATGGAATTGCAGCAACGCGAAAATATTATCAAAAGCATAATGTGACGATGATGGCATTAGTGTATATAAACCTGTTTGCTGCTGCTTAGCCAGCATAGAAGTAAGCCAATCAACCACCTCCCTTCTTGATCTCCACTTAAACCCAGCCTGTATCGGATTTTCCTCACCGGAATAACTCAAAAACTCGTCCGCCACTACATACACCATATGCCTAAGACTCCTCTCAGTTCCCACCACAGCAAGCACTGAATTTCCCTCAGAATCCTTCAGTAAATAGTGAACTATACGGCTCCCCCTCTCCTGAGACACAAATTCCTCCATCCACTCCACAAAAGACACCCCATCTTCTGCCATGACCGCGATTTCACTATTTTAACAGTGTGAATACAATCAAATTTCACAAACCCACCCAAAAAACTACCTCAAATTGTGTTGAACACACCTCTCTAGGACAAATATCTGTGCACACTATCCAACCCAGATGAAGTATCCATCTACCAAGAGTATACAACACACCAAATTATGAACATAAGCTACAAAAATTGGGGGTTTCTCAGTCATGCCAGAAACCCTAGCTGTTTATTAAACCCCTCAAAAGTCAAACCAAGATTAAAAAAAAAAAAAAAAAAAGTTACCTAACTCAGCTGATACTGAATCAATACAAGAGCTAAAAAAAGGTAAAAATTGTGGAGAAATGTATGTATATTGTACAACAACAAAGCGATCAAAGTTATAAAAAGCTAGATCAGAAGAATTACAAAGTGGGTTTCTGGTAAAATGTCAAAAGATTTGATCTTGGCAACAGTTTCAGCCACAAATCATCAAATATACTATGAAATGGGCACTTTTATCCAGTGTGAAACTTGATAAAAAAAATTTGGGTATTTTGAGGTTTAATTGAAGAAGATTGAGAAGGGTAAGATCAGAGTGGTGGCAAAGAGTTTAGAAGGGTAAAAAAAAAAAAAGAGTGAAAAATGAGGAGTTAGGAGGAGAGAGAAGGTGGGTGAGAGAGGGAGGAGAGAAGAGGAAGAAAGGTGAAGAAAAGGGAGCAGATAGGTCTTTGGTGAGCCATTGAGACTGGTAAAAAAAAAAAGTGGTAAAAGATTTGGAGTCTTGAGAAAATTTAGACATGTCAATACGAGTATAGTAGTATGTCATCAAGACATCAACAGACATGGGGGGTGCAGGAGGGTTGAAATTGGATGAGCATAAAAGGAGTTGTATGTCGAACTAGTGTGCGAACTTTACAAACTAAATAAATTTAGTGTCCAACAACTTTTGTCAACAAAATTGGTGTCTCCATCCACTTCCACCTAAATTTTCCATCTAAATTGGTGTCATCTTCTTTTCTTTCTCCTCTCTTACTCTCCTTCTTTTCTCTTATTTGGTGTGTGAGAAATTTCGTCAAGTTTGTGTCAATGTTTCGAAATTTGAAGGAACTTAAGTTTTGATCTATCTTGGATTTAGCTGTTAGATGCTATGATCACAAAGGCAAATTTTTCTTAAACTTCAACTTCGATTTTTTTTTCCTCAAAAAATAAGATTTTTCGAAATAAAATTGTCATTACAATGCGATTTTTCTGGGTTTATGATGAGGAAGGAATGGATATATGAAGATGACGATATTTTTTCCTGGGTATAAAGATACTTCATTCTAACCCAATTTCTTCATCTTCCTCTCTACCATTTGACCAAGATGAGAACTAGAAGAAGGTGGGATTGGTCTGTTAATGTAGCCGACACCATTGTTAATTGGTTAATACTAACACTAGACTCGGTATTAGGGTGAGAAATTTGGGGATTTTGTGGGTTTAAGGAATTGGGGAAAGAGTAGAGAGTAAGAGAGAAAAGAACAATTTGGATGGAAAATTGGATGGAAGTGGATGGAGACACCAATTTAGTTGACAAAAGTTGTCAAACACCAAATTCATTTATTTTGAAAAATTCGCACACCAATTCGACAAAGAACTCGTATAAAAGGGTATGTTTGAACTTTTTGGTGCTCAAAGTCTCAGACAAGCTGAGTTCCTCCTTACGTATATAGACGTGGTTGACGGGTCATTAGGGTGGGATGCGAGGGTCACTTCGGGTTGGGCAAATGTGAATCAATAATGTTTTGGGTAAGTTCGGGTTGGGGTTAGTCATGATCGGTTCGGGTTAGGTTTGTGTTTAATTTGCTTGACTTCAGGTTAGTTTCGGATTGTATCATGTTAGATCGGGTCAGTTCGTTCGAGTCAAATCATACGCTCTCTTATCTTGAATTTTATAGTAGTTTATTGTTGACAATTTGAGTGATTGTGATTCGGGTTAAGTTCGTGACAATCGAGTCATATGTGGATCGTGTTATTTGTTACTCCCTTCGTACCAGCTCAAACGGCCCATATTCTATTTCGGGAAGTCCCACTTCAAACACTCCATCTATTTTGGGACATATTTCTCTCTCCTACTTTTATTAAATTATTACACACTCTCTCACATTATCTCTCCTACTTCAATTAATCTTCACATTCTCGCTCCTCCTTTTTCATAATATTACCCCACTCAACTTATTATATCAATTTTTCTTATTCCACTACAAAAACACCTTGGAATGTTTGAGTTGGGACGGAGGGAGTACTACTTTAGGTTAGGTCAAGTTGTTAACAGTAGTACAAATATTCATGAGTTAAATAATGGACAATATTATTGCTACGCTGCAATTCGACTCTTCCATGTACGTTTAGTCAAGCGTATCCACTCGCACCTTGCTTCGTTGGGCTGCCCCCTCACATTTAACCCGAGACCACCAGCCAATGTACAGACTCTGTAAAGCTCTACCCATTAGGCTTAGAGTTGGCAAAAATGAAACTGATCCGTGTAATACCCACAATTTCCTGAAATTTTAAAAAATGCTTTTGACTCAAAACAAAGACAATTAGGAGTGTTACTGCCACGACTGAGACCTCAATTCAATCGTTAGGCAAGGGAACAATACTAATTTAATCTAATCTAATATTATATATTAAAACCTGAAATCAAGAGTAGCACTCAGTAATTGGACACTTGTCATTACTTAATTGGATAGCACTCAATAATTACATAATAGGGAAATTATTAGCTAATTTATGGAAAATAAAAATAATTTATGGTGATTATGGTGGTAAGCTAATTTATGGAAAATAACAGTGTTGCTAATAATATTATGACAAAGATAAAATGACAATTTCATAAAATGAGTAAAGCAATATAGATATATATAGCCCGGGCGCAGGACGGGCATGCAAACTAGTGGTTTATTAAACTCCAAAACCAAAATATAAAACTGTTACATCCAATAAAGTGCGGAAGCGAAAAACGAGTCTAAGTTGATCTTTATTTAGTCTAATGGATGAGCATCACATTTCACCATTAACCAACCCGTGAAACTTCAACAGGTAACCTGAAAGGCTAAGAAAACGTAGAAACCATCAACCAAACTGGTTGAGTAAGAAGCAACTTATTTAGAAAACAGTTTTAAAAGAAAATATATATTTTCCTATACACATAGCACAGTGGAAACACTTGAGTAACTTATAATATTGAACCATTAACACTTAATTTGTATACGAAAAATATAACAAAGCGATACAACAAATCATTTTCTTTTGTTCCTTTTTCATTCATTACCACGGCTTACTTACTTCAACCGATAATCGCGAATGCATCCATCCCCCTAGGGTCATGTTGCCAAGGAGAGGATATAAAGGCTCGTGGAGGTTCAATTCACCCTATCTATGCTTTGTGCACAATATATTCAGACCAATACGGTCACCCTGTACTCAAGTTAACTCCCTTACCAGAGTTAACAACATATATAAAAACCTTTAAATTACAATACATGCATAAATTAGTAAAGTTGGTAAACCTATGCATTTGAACCTTACACTTTAGCAATTACCTTTCGAAATCACAAACCTTACTGTAAAACAATTATATAATACTTCTCAACTTTAAAACGCATTTAGAAGTTCCTTTGAAGGAGATTAGTAATTCTTCTTACCTTATTCAGCAGTAAGGTTCATAGTAGTTCAGCAAGTACTAAAATTGTTCTTCTACGAACTCGGACTCTACATGACACTACGCCAGAAATCACATTTAACACCGGGTCCAAAATCAACTAGACACCGGTTGTAATAGCTCGATCCACCGTCCGTCGCAACACAACCCAATAAGATGGGTAGTCACCAATTAGGCCCATATATCCTCTCCGGGCTCTAAAAGGTGAAGGCCTTGTTAGTAGTATGATGGTAGGAATCTATTAAAAACTGATCATATGAGCCTTAATTTCCCAATGTGGGACAAACCAACTCCATAAACCACTTTCCATATTCCGTAATGTTACAAACTCCCCCACTTAGAGAACGCAACGTTCCCGTTGCGCCTCGGCCAAACCATACCAACATCAACGCAGGTCCAAGATCTCCCCCGCTAGACGGCTGGTCTGGGCCTCGCCCCAGCACCCAGCACGCGGTCGCAGGGTTGCTCTGACACCATCTGTAATAGCCCGATCCACCGTCCGTCGCAACACAACCCAATAAGATGGGTAGTCACCTATTAGGCCCATATATCCTCTCCGGGCTCTAAAAGGTGAAGGCCTTGTTAGTAGTATGATGGTAGGAATCTATTATAAACTGATCATATGAGCCTTAATTTCCCAATGTGGGACAAACCAACTCCATAAACCACTTTCCATATTCTGTAGTGTTACACCGGTAACCGGTGTCTGGACTACCGGTGTCTGGACTGCCGGTGTCTTAGGGTCAGACACCGGTTGCTGTTTGAATACCCACTGTTAAAAGTGAGAATATACGACACCAGTTGTGAACAAAACCGGTGTCTTATGTCCTATTCGACACACAATTTCTGCAATACATACAACACCGATTTTATGTAAACCCGGTGTCTTATCTCCATCAAATTTTCAAAAAAAAAAATTAAAAGAAATTTTCTCGGAGAGAAAGAAACAGAATGAGAGATATGGGGAAGATCAGATCTATATATGACCCTTTGTCACCGATTTATCAATGGTCACCCATTAATCTAGGGACACCAAGGAGACGATGATGACCAATCGGAGAATTTATGAATTTCTACTTATTTCCAAACATTAAAACTGCAAAAAATATGTCACGGAATCAAACTCCCGCTGTCCCACATACAATAATACACAAACGCAACATTCAAACTTGAACAAAGTTCATTCAGATCTAAAACTTAATCAAAACCACAATTTTTACAATAAAAAAATATTACAATAAAAATGAACAAGGGAAACTTTACCTAAAACAAAAACAAAATCAAAATATTATAATACTCGTAGAATGTACAAGGCAAACTAAACCTAAAACAAACAAAAAATCAAAGTGTTACAAGTACATACTCTTCTCCAGATCCGTGTTTATTTTGCCCAGATTTCGCCCAAATGTGAAATCGAATTTAGCGAAAATATCATGAGTTAATGACAGAAAATCGAACATGATTTAGCACAAATGATGAAGAGACGAACATGATTTCGCCCATGAGGTTTTCGTCGGTCAGAAGGTCGTCGACGTTCGGATGGTGTTCAAGAAGTTGAATACAGAAAAAAAAAAACGGGGGATGATGAAGATTGATGAAGTTTATGAGTGAGAGGGAGAGAAATTAAACGAGGAGGAAAAAAAATGAATGAATGATGAATTAAGGAGAGAGATAATGAAGGAGAGAAGATGAGGAAATGGGGAATTAATTAGTGTTGTTACGCATGATAGAGAAAAAGAGAGAAGGGAGTTGAATTAATGGGAATAAAACAATGTAGTTTTTTTTTTTTTATCAACTTAAGACACTTGTTTTGAGTTCAACCGGTGTCATATGTGTTCAATTTAAAATACATTTGACACCGGTTATACGCACAACCGGTGTTAAATGCCAAAGAAGTATTTTTTAGCCACCAAAGTGATGAGACTGGGATATAAAAAACACCAAAGTTGTATTTGGTATATATAAAACAACAAAATTGAAAAACTTGTTTTAAAAACACACTTTGAGATATTTGGGTATTTAATAAACACCAAAACTAATAAAAAAATTTAAAAAAAGAATTTAAAAAAATTATGTTTGTACTTACTGAAATTATGAAAAAATTAGGCTCGCTTCACAATAGGTAAATATATAAATCAAGTTCATTGATCTAAAAAAAAACACATAATTGAGAAATGTCAAAAAAAAAAAAATCTACGAACATGATTGTTAGGTACTCCCTCCGTCCCAGTTCAAACACCCCACGTAAAAATCGACCTCTTATTGGGAAGGGTGTACACACTACTCGTTTAATTAAAGTTCCAAAAAAATTGCAAAGCAAGTTAGAGAAAACTCTAATCTAACTCACTATATAATTTTTTTGAAACTTTGATAAACCGATTAGTGTGTACAACCTTCTCAACAAGGGGGGTATTTTGGGGATGGGGCGTTTGAACTGGGACGGAGGGTGTACTATAAAGTTCAAAATACGGAGTATAGTATAAAAACTTGTTTAGAAGTGCCAAAATCCTTGCGCTCCCACTCCATCAGGTCCAAGACGACTCTTGATTAAATTTCCCTTATCCTAGGTTCTAATTGTGAAGTTTGTTTGGATATGATTTGCGCTATGCCTTCGTAGAGAAAATTGATGACGGGAATCGAATAAAAAGATGAAAAAACAATTACTTAACCCTAGAGGAGGGAAGAACGTCTATCAGTTGATGACCAATTCGTTTTTTTTTTTAACGCATAAATTTAATTTAAGAGATAAAATAAAGGGATATTTTCTGTGGTGACCCTGTAGTATCCGACTTTTTATGTGGTGACCCTATAGTTTCCGACCTTTCCATGGTGACCCTTGTAACAACCCTAAATTTTGACCAACTATAAATAGAAATAAATTTAGAATTGTCACGCCGCAATTGACTACCAAGTCAATTGCTAGGCTAGAAATTCAACTACAATTAACCAACGGAAAATAAAACAGCGGAAGTCTTTAAATGTCGAGCTATAGTTCTCAAAACGGAATCCAAATTACATAATCAGAACGCAATGAAGTCTGGAATAAAACACAGTCTTTCGAAAATTCCCAACATGATCAACTTCGTAAGCATGCAGCCATATCATCAAGACCTGTCAACTATGCCATCGAAGATTGACATAGGCCCCAGAACACGGTAGAGACGAACCAGAAAACAGAACGTCAGCACAGGCTGAGTAAGAATTAACAAGTATAAAGAACAAATAAGATACGCGCCTTGAGGCGCGTAGCTAACAAGAACGAATTGACGTTATAACATAGGAATATCAATAGCAACAGAGTGCATTATCAAAAGAGCATCGTCGCTCAATATATATATATATATTACTTAATCATATTTTCGGCCAGGGTCCTACCCCATAGCCCCCACTTAACGAACTTTGTTCGAGCTAGAGTTGTAATTATCGCCCTAATAATCCCGAGTGTGCACACCCCTCGCAAGACAGGCCGGTAGGACGAGTTCCCATCTAGGAGGAAGACTATTAGGAAGTCGGTAGCTAATCCGACCCTACGTACCTTGATCAGAGGTATATCAAACGATGATCGGCCGAGCCGAATCCATCGTACTCTAGGTGGAGTCATTTATATTCTTTCATCCGTTTTATATACGTTATTCACGCGTGCATTATTTGACGATACAAATTACAATGATCATAATCGATAGATACTTGAAGCGAAACAAAAACACAAGCGACAAACATACTCACCACTCGACCGAGTGGCCGAGTGGTGGTCTCGGCTAAAGGCCGAAGGGCCGAGGAAGGCAAGAGGGCCGAAGGGCCGTGGGGAGTATGGTGGTCGAAAGACCGCAAACGAACATTGATAAGACGGAAAGAAAATATGCTCAATGATATAATTAGGCACAAGCGAAACGGATAATGAGAATGAACGTATAAAGCAAGAATATATGATGTTCAAGCAAGTGTATCAAACAAGATAATGGTTAGTGAGAGATTTGTGATCAACGTTCTTACCTTACAACGCTAATCCTTAATCATCCAATTATAAACTCAATCAACAATTCCCTAATCAAAAAGATGTAACCATAAGTCTTACAACTCACAACTATCACTAATATGAAACGGATCCACAAAGGGACAGTGGTAAAGAAACACGAATAACGTCTACCTCCAATATTGGATGACCACCAAATTTTAATATGTTGTATAAGGTTATGTCAGAAACTTCTCCTCAAATTTTCGTCCACAAACTCCAAGCGGATCAACAGGAATCAACTTCACAATGAACTACGAATAACAATTAGGGTTTACTCACGAAAACCAATGTAACTTTTGATACAGAAGTCTAGGCCTTACCAATTTTGGATATGTTTTCAAATATATAGTTAGGAACATCCCCACAAAATATCGTCTTAAAATATATTCTGAGTCGACGGGAATCATCAGAATACCGAGGCGGCGACACAGTTTCCGGGTAGATAGATACAGCTCTACTAAAACACCTCTACAGTGAGTATCCCATGGAATCTTGGCATGATCTACATGTTGTTATATTCGTATCAAAAGCACGGTTCTAACGCCACCAACTAAGACTTAATCAAAGGTCGTATGAGAAAGTTATGTGTGTTTGGAGTTGACACAGTTGTGCCGAGATCTTATGCGGGTGGAGGCTACGAAAAGAAGAGAGAGGGAGAGAAGGAGGCCGAATGGTTATGAAATATAGGAAGGGTTTTCTTTATTATATGTATATATAGGTATGAGGGTAGACTCGGGTTTGGGCTTTATTCGTTGGGTGAGATGAGTGATCCATAAACCCGACCCAAACTCAATTATAGGAACTCATTTTATCTTCCAATAATCGATTTAAAAAGTAACACCCTTATTAAATAATTACCCAAAAATACGGGGTGTTACAGTCTTCCCCCCTTAAAACAAAGATTCGTCCCGAATCTTAAATTCATTCTCCAAAGTGTCCTCAATTACCGTCCTTTCAAGTTTATAGTTCTCCAAACACTTGTTCAGTCACACAACTCCATTTACAACCGCTTGAGCATTCGAGCAAAGAGAGGGAGATGAAAGTAAATAGGCTTATATGTGTTTGATAATATACATGGTACTAGGACACCATATACGATGAGAATAAGTAGTGACTCGACAACATAATTGCATGTATGAAAGAAAAGGAGTGAGAAATGGTATGTCAATACGTGTGCATCGTCAGTGCACAAAACGAGTACGTGTGCATCATTAGTGCACAGAATAGGTATACATGCATCGTCAGTGCATGTAGTAAGTATGTCAATTTATCAGAATAATTCGATAAGATGCAACACGATTCATATAATAACAAGTGAAATCACGTAATTCACATAATTCAGAGCCAAGGACGAAAATGCGACGTTCTCATCCCCCTTAAAGAAAAGGTTCGTCCTCGAACCAATGTACTTTATGTATCATGCGAGGAAATTATTTGACCATCGATAAATGCCACTTTTCACTTGTGTTTCCCAAATTACTATTTCATTGTCTTTTTCTCATCCCCAGGTCGACCATGCTTTGTCGTATTTCCTCGTGATTGTCGTTGATAGACATGGAACACATTACTAAAATAGAACCTTTCCTGAAGCCGGCCGGCAACTCAAACTTGTACCATATCTCGATCCTTAGAAGTTTTACTGAAATATTTATGTCCATTTGAATATCTTCGTTGCCACTTCCATGTCAAACCTTTATTGGAGTGTTCCCATCTACACAAGGTATTGTCATTTAAACCTCAGAGTACTATTTAGAATCAAGACCACTGTCGTAGAACTTGTATCTAAAATCTCAACTCACATGTAAGTTGAACTTCCACAGTCATATTTCTTAATGCATATAGGCAGCTGGCTAAACAATATCTCAACATTCCATGTATCCTTCACATTCTTGTTCGACAAAGTGAATTGACATCGATCGTCCCTCTATTGTGAGCCACTCAAGTCGTCATCCTCGTTATATTGTTTTGAGCTCATAAAAGACGTTGTAACCTTTTAAGCTAAACTTTCATCTCCATAATTGTTGTCATCTAGTGTCGTTTTACCCCGGCAAGATATTGTCGTCATCTAATAATTGTTTTATCGCATTGAGTAGACTCATTTTTTTTTTGCTAATGACTTTACATAGACCTTTATGCTTGCTTGGTGTGTCCGGGATTTTTATATTCTCTATGCCATTCACGATGGTTCCATAACTCCTTAAGTTGTCGACCACAACTTTTGAGTTTCCACCTCATCGTTAACTTGTCGTCTCATACTACTCATTAAGTTTCAGTAATCTCGCTGAATGTCTGATGTTAGATCCTTGAATTATACACCTATTTCACCCTTTTCGTGATGGCCTAAACTCGAATGTCTCTAAAGTTTAAGACTATAATCATCACTTTAACCTCAATTCAAGTAGGTCATTCTCCTCATACTCATTGGGTTTCCTGAACATGCCTGCTGTAGTTCTCCAAATTTTATCCGTTCATGACTCACATCAACCCTTAAGTAATACTTAGAGTCAACTTCTTTGGTTGTGCGAACGAGTTTAATCATATAATCATATGACCTTAATGTGGTAAGAGTATCACCCGTTAGCTAGGAGTTTTCCTTCCATATCCAGTTCTCACTTGATCCTCAAAACATATTGTACAGGCCTCGGAGTCACTTTTCTCTGTTTCTTGCACATTGGAGTCTTCTTGAATCCATGTCTCACAGGTGTAGACCTTAAAGCAATACACAAGCTTTATGTAACTGCAAGGAAATCCTTTCGGGACTTGATCAAACACATATTCGTATCCAAAGTTCTCAAGTGTTGACGCACTTTTTAGCCTTAGTCATTAAGACCATCATCCTAAATTGTCTTGAAGAAACTTCGTCCTTGTAAACATGTAGCCTCAAGTCTCAAACTTGTCAAGCTAAAACTGATATGATTATCCTTAGTTCTCTTTTGTTGTCTTCTCACCTGTTTCATAACACCAAAGCCGCTTGAACTAATGCAATACAACTGTAACTTCTCAAAAAGGGGTTTAATTTTATTTTCAGTAACTCAATACCATAGGCGTTATGTAGGTAGTATCAACTCTGATCATAATAACAATCGCTAGATCCTCTATACAAAGTCCTTTTCGATTATCTAACACTTTTAAATTTCTTCCACGACAATTCCAATCCCATAACTCTACATCTTCGAAGTTCTCATTCCTTTCCTAGTTATTTAAACCAAAATTTACTAGGAGTCATCCTTTAACTTGAAATTAAAATCAAAGCCTCCAACGACTTCAAATCTCGAGATATGATGCTCAAAGTGCCTTGAACTCAAAGGGCGCAACAACGCTACCACCTCGAAATTACTTCACATTCCATTAACTTGTTTGTCAGGGTAAACACTATCAATCCATATCGACTAAGTTCATTTGTCGCAAGCCACAACGTCAAGAATGTAAATTTAACCAAATTAGATATAGCGCCCCATACGTTATCTTTTCCATTAGACTTGGGTGTCAATCACTAAGCACGCCCCATCTCAATCTTAATGTATCCACCAAAACATGATCTACAATGCCTTCAGAAAGACCGATGCCAAGGGCATAGTGTACAAACACCACTCATGAATAATAGCATTCCATGCATATGAAGTCTCAAAATTAACCTTGCAGTAGTGGATTCAAACAATATCTTTATGTCGACTTTGCCCTACACATTATATGGTACATTAGTCCTACTAACTTATGACCTCGATATTGTTGTAGCACAGCGACGTTCCTTTTCTACTTACGTCTACACTCCATTGTTGAAAGTCCAGAAGCAATTTATGAAACAAATATTGTCCTAGTGGTTCTGTTGTGTTATGTTTGACTTGTAGGTTGGAGGTTCAAACCTTGTAACAAACAAATGTGTCTCATTTCCTTCGAGTCTTGCATGTACGCGACTAGTTGAATCTCCTTCACCACTTCGGTTTTCGAACAATTGTTGAAGTCATAACCATGTTATCTCTTCCATTTTATTAATTATACCAATCACGTACCAATAGGTGTAACTGACCTTGAACGTTGAATCTTTGTCCCCAGACCATCTAATTGTACCTCTAAAATTTTAATACCCAAATTTAATTGATCAATCCTCATGATAACCTCAAAATTTCACTTCCCATTATATATTAGGCGCCCAACACTTCTATCATATCATTTACCGAAAGAAAACTCATACAGATATATCGATGATTCGAGAACTCATGAATGTGTCCCTTTGCTCATTTATATTCCATAATACTACAATCATGCATAGGCAGTAATTACCAACGCTAGCCGTAATTCATACAATATAGTCCCAAATCAAATTTGATTACTCACTTAAAACCCATAAGCACCAACATTTACCCAAACGGCCCTAACTTGAAGAATCTTGTTATGGGTCCCGAGGTAAATAGTTTACCTTTATGGTACGACTTTCAAATGAACCAAGTATGAAATCCCATGTAATACTAATAATCAACCAACCGTATTATTCGAGTGTTTTATTTGATCATACGAAATTAGAGTAGTGCTTTCCTGTTTAACTCGTCCATATGATTTATCAATTACTGATTCGATTCAAATTCTGTAAGGAGAAAGACGGAAAGTAGTGCAGGCTGCGCCTTGGCCAAGACCGGTGGACACTCTCCCTGGTGCCAACGTGAGCCATCGGTCAAACCGAGTCCGGCCATTTAGAACGGGTGAGTCGAGGACACAAAACACACAGACATATAAGTTTTCAGATAGCACGTGATCTCAATCAAATAACATTGACCTAAACATATTTATAGGGGCATTGTCTCCTTTTTCTAAAATGATTACAAGACACATAGTCTAAATGCAAAGAAAACAAAGCAAGGGAAATCACAGAAATCCTCAATTTTAAAGTATCGAACCCAAAATCGTGTCACTTCTAGCTTGCAGTACTTTAAAACCTCACAACTCTTGCAGAAATATATATTGACCTTCAATTTGTCCCAACAGAATTTGATTCATTTCGAGAGTTCCTTCAAAATTTAGGTGCTTCCAGTACCGTAAATTGCATAACAAATCCGTCATCTAACCTCAAAATGTCGAAAACAATCATATGCCTGATATCCTCAATAAAATTTCTCAGTTCTCTTAACGTTACTTAAAATCCGCGTCTATGGCATTTGAATGAAGTAAGGTCGAGTATACAAGAACCTACCACGCATAAGCTTAGCTCCTTCATAGACTCACCATTACTAGTCCCTTCTTCGACTTTTCACTTTCCCTTAAAATAATCGTTGTACTAGATTCAATTGGTGGAGCAAAGTTAGATTGAGTAGTGTCGGCTGTTTCTACATGAATAAGCATAGGTTCGTCTCGATTCATTTTTCCCAACGATCTTATTTGATTCAATACCATGAATAGAGTTTTATGGTTAGGAAAAGAGGAAGTAGACGATTGCTTCCAAATTTGTGGTTTACCACCATCTCACATACACAAACCCAAGGGTATGTTCTGTTTCATATCTCACCTAAAATGGCCAAATCCTCGATAACTATAAACATTCAGTGCTCAAATACAATCATACTATGATCATCTTCAACTCATCCCTAATATAAACCCAAAAGGTGCTTAATGCCTCTATTTAACTTGCAATACTGTCGATCTATTCCAATACCCTAGTCGCCTTAAGCATTTCAATATCACATTCGAAACAATAAACTAAATTTCGTAAATCATAAATCAATAGATCATCAATTACTGTTAGCACCAAAGATAATCTCCAAAGTGGGTCGGTGTAAAATATTCACTTTTAGAACACCCAAAAATCAATCCAAGAACTCCATGGTGTAGTACAAGAAACAAGTAGCACGTAGCAACTAGCATACGAATGAATGCACCTATCCCATTCCTAGTTTGTAAATCATTTCAAACAAGTTTTGAAAACATTTATAGACTCGACGAATCAGAACCTATAGCTCTGATACCAACTGTAACAACCCTAAATTTTGACCAACTATAAATAGAAATAAATTTAGAATTGTCACGCCGCAATTGACTACCAAGTCAATTGCTAGGCTAGAAATTCAACTACAATTAACCAACGGAAAATAAAACAGCGGAAGTCTTTAAATGTCGAGCTATAGTTCTCAAAACGGAATCCAAATTACATAATCAGAACGCAATGAAGTCTGAAATAAAACACAGTCTTTCGAAAATTCCCAACATGATCAACTTCGTAAGCATGCAGCCATATCATCAAGACCTGTCAACTATGCCATCGAAGATTGACATAGGCCCCAGAACACGGTAGAGACGAACCAGAAAACAGAACGTCAGCACAGGCTGAGTAAGAATTAACAAGTATAAAGAACAAATAAGATACGCGCCTTGAGGCGTGTAGCTAACAAGAACGAATTGACGTTATAACATAGGAATATCAATAGCAACAGAGTGCATTATCAAAAGAGCATCGTCGCTCAATATATATATATTACTTAATCATATTTTCGGCCAGGGTCCTACCCCATAGCCCCCACTTAACGAACTTTGTTCGAGCTAGAGTTGTAATTATCGCCCTAATAATCCCGAGTGTGCACACCCCTCGCAAGACAGGCCGGTAGGACGAGTTCCCATCTAGGAGGAAGACTATTAGGAAGTCGGTAGCTAATCCGACCCTACGTACCTTGATCAGAGGTATATCAAACGATGATCGGCTGAGCCGAATCCATCGTACTCTAGGTGGAGTCATTTATATTCTTTCATCCGTTTTATATACGTTATTCACGCGTGCATTATTTGACGATACAAATTACAATGATCATAATCGATAGATACTTGAAGCGAAACAAAAACACAAGCGACAAACATACTCACCACTTGACCGAGTGGCCGAGTGGTGGTCTCGGCTAAAGGCCGAAGGGCCGAGGAAGGCAAGAGGGCCGAAGGGCCGTGGGGAGTATGGTGGTCGAAAGTCCGCAAACGAACATTGATAAGACGGAAAGAAAATATGCTCAATGATATAATTAGGCACAAGCGAAACGGATAATGAGAATGAACGTATAAAGCAAGAATATATGATGTTCAAGCAAGTGTATCAAACAAGATAATGGTTAATGAGAGATTTGTGATCAACGTTCTTACCTTACAACGCTAATCCTTAATCATCCAATTATAAACTCAATCCACAATTCCCTAATCAAAAAGATGTAACCATAAGTCTTACAACTCACAACTATCACTAATATGAAACGGATCCACAAAGGGACAGTGGTAAAGAAACACGAATAACGTCTACCTCCAATATTGGATGACCACCAAATTTTAATATGTTGTATAAGGTTATGTCATAAACCTCTCCTCAAATTTTCGTCCACAAACTCCAAGCGGATCAACAGGAATCAACTTCACAATGAACTACGAATAACAATTAGGGTTTACTCACGAAAACCAATGTAACTTTTGATACAGAATTCTAGGCCTTACCAATTTTGTATATGTTTTCAAAGATATAGTCAGGAACATCCCCACAAAATATCGTCTTAAAATATATTCTGAGTCGACGGGAATCATCAGAATACCGAGGCGGCGACACAGTTTCGGGTAGATAGATACAGCTCTACTAAAACACCTCTACAGTGAGCATCCCATGGAATCTTGGCATGATCTACATGTTGTTAGATTCGTATCGAAAGCACGGTTCTAACGCCACCAATTACGACTTAAGAAAAGGTCGTATGAGAAAGTTATGTGTGTTTGGAGTTGACACAGTTGTGCCGAGATCTTATGCGGGTGGAGGCTACGAAAAGAAGAGAGAGGGAGAGAAGGAGGTCGAATGGTTATGAAATAAAGGAAGGGTTTTCTTTATTATATGTATATATAGGTATAAGGGTAGACTCGGGTTTGGGCTTTATTCGTTGGGTGAGATGAGTGATCCATAAACCCGACCCAAACTCAATTATAGGAACTCATTTTATCTTCCAATAATCGATTTAAAAAGTAACACCCTTATTAAATAATTACCCAAAAATACGGGGTGTTACAACCCTGAGGTTTGTATTTTCGCGAAATCCGTAAGTGCAGGGCTAACGTCGTTTTTTGCCGTTTGCCTCCGTTTTCCTACCGTTCCCCTTCCACTCTAAATACAATACTAAACACCCACATCCTATTTATTCAACCTTTCCCACCATAAACCTCACCTACCAATATTTTCTCTCTCCTGACATTTTATTTGAGCTTCAACCAACAATAGCGTCTTCATCATCATTATACCCTTCATACCCAGAATGGATTACTAACCACCTTTCAACATCCATTACCTACCTACAAACCAAAGCTTCCAAATTCAACAACAACAAACAACCAAGACTGACAACAACGGTATAACAATGACGATGCCAACAACAAAGATATCAACAACATCAACGACAACAATATCAACAACATCAATATCAACAACACCACAACACCATCAACACCATCAACAAAACCAAAGAGAACAACAATAACAACAAACCTATCGACAAACAACAATACAACACAACCCAATGTACCAAAGTCACAACAAATTCATCTAAAATTGAATAAACAAGCTGGATAGGCAAACAAGCACACAATAATCATTAAGTCCCTTCATCAATCTCCCGTCAAAAAAAAAAAAAAAAATCTCATATCTTCCATTTTTTTTCCTAAGTTGCGTTTGAGGTGATAATTTCAGATCCTGGTACTCACTAACCGAAGCTCACTTACCCCCCTCCCCTCCAAGAAAAAAACAACAACTTCATTCGAAATTCAAAATTAAAATCTAAAAAAACCGCCAAAACTCATGCAAAGTGATCCAGATCTTACCTTTAGGGTTTATTTGTGGTGATTATTCCCAGATTCCCTTCGAATCGTGCTAGATTATCCCTCAACTTCTTCAAATCTCAGTTTTTTTTTTCTCTTAATTCTGAGTCTAACGCTTCATATTCAATGCTCAACCAGAAAATGTCCTTTTTAGGTGGGTAAGAAGTGTTAGAGTGATTAAGTTTGTAATAATAGATTAGGTTGGTATATATGATTAGGTGGGGGTATTTAGTATTGTATTTAGAGTGGAAGGGGAACAGTAGGAAAACGGAGGCAAACGGCAAAAAACGACGTTAGCCCAGCAGTTACGGATTTCGCGAAAATACAAACCTCGGGGTCACCATGGAAAGGTCGGAAACTATAGGGTCACCACAGAAAAAGTCGGTTACTACCGGGTCACCACAGAAAATATCCCTAAAATAAAAGCTAATATTTTTTTTTTATTTGTTTGGGAGTTTAATAAATAGGGAAAATTTTCAATGTATCCCTAAGCTTTCCGAGTTTTTCTGGTATACCTCTCTGGTTTTCGAGCTGTTCAGCGTGCCCCTGAGGTTTGCAAAATGGTATTTTTTTGGTGTTTTTCACTGACGAACTCTAACACCGTTAGAGAGATAGTTTATCGACCTATTTTAAAAAGAATTAACCCTTAATCAATTGAGAGAGAAAAAGAAAACAAAAGAAATTAAAAAAAAATAAACCTTAATCATCTAAAAAAATCCCAAAACAATTTTCTCCCTCCTCTCACCTCCCCCACCCATCCCCAACCCCGACTACCACCCCATTACCACCAACCACCTGCACCACCCACCCCCATCCATGCCGCCGATCACATCGGCTAGGCGGACGGCGACAACGGGCGGATCCCACCCTCTCCGCGACACCGCCACCATCTATTCGCCCACCTCTATCTCCTTCTCCCTCATTTCTCTTTCCTCATTTTTCTCCGTTGAAGGGGTAACAACAGAAAGTGATAGGCCAGTGAGGCTGTAGAAGGGCGGCGGGGCAAGGATGGGGTCGGAGAAGGATGGGGTCAGAGAAGCAGTAAAAGGGAAGAAAGAGAGAGAAAGAATAAGAGTCGTGGATAATGGAGGAGCATGGAGGGGGTTGGGGTGTACGGTGGTTAACATGGGGTCGCCGATGTGAGGGGATTCCGATGGTGGTGGTGTCGGCATGGCTTATGGTGGTTGGTCCTGGTCGCTGCCTTGGTAAGGTGGTGCATGGTGGTGGGGACTATGGAGGAGGGTGGGGAGAGGGGAGAGAATATGGGTTGGGGTATTTTTGATTTTTTTGGTTTCAATAAAATTAGGTAATTATTGTGATTAAGGTTAATTATATTATATAATAATATCAAATATATTAAAGAGTTTAACGGTGTTAGAGTCCGTCAGTGAAAAATACCAAGAAAATATCATTTTGCAAATCTTAGGTGCACGATGGACATCTCGAAAACCAAAAGGGTATACTAGAAAAACTCTGAAACCTCAAGGGTAAATTGGATTTTCCCTAATAAATATCCAAATAGTTTAAAGTGTGTTATATAAACAAGTTTATCAATTTTGGTGTTGATAAATTTCAAATACGACTTTGGTGTTTTTTAGATCTCTCCCTCCTTTGGTGGCTAAAAAATATTTCTTTGGTTAAATGCTTACACCAATTTTTATTTTATTTTTGATTTCTTTTCTATCGTATGTCTTTGGCAATTTTTTTTTTTTTTATAATACGTATGACATCGGGTGATAAGAAACCGGTGTTGTAAATATTTCTGACACCGGTTTTTAGCTTTCCGGTGTCATATATGGCGGTGTGAAATGCAATATCTGGTGTAGTGTGAGTATGTAAAATATACTAATTAGCTTATGCACCTACAATATATGATATGTATTATATATGCATGTTAACTATTATGGACCGATACAAAATAAGTATAAAAGATCTATAACTTCGCCCCTCCTTTTTCCATTGACCTACGAATACAAAAACAACTAACAAGATCTTTAATCACTTACTCCTCACTTTAATACATAATTCTACTCAAAACACAACCTAAAATTCATTTTCATGAACTTAAACCATTCAAATAGTACACCAACATAACCACCCTTATACCGACTTCGCTGTGTCACATAATTAGGCCAAATTGG
The DNA here is from genome assembly GCA_963680865.1 of Spergularia marina. Taxonomy (NCBI): domain Eukaryota; kingdom Viridiplantae; phylum Streptophyta; class Magnoliopsida; order Caryophyllales; family Caryophyllaceae; genus Spergularia; species Spergularia marina. The sequence continues at coordinate 7,039,457 of OY804549.1, read as the reverse complement.
AACACTAGATGACATAATCGCCTTTAAACATCACAACCAGAACCAACTATGATCTTAAGCTCCCAATATATCACCCTTAGACAACATTAATAGCCTCATCATTATTCAATTCCTATAATTTTCACCCCCATAATTCTACTTTTACGTACCCAAAAACGTCCGAATGTAAGGCTAACGTTAACCCCTCGTTAATCATCAATGCCAGGGACTCAAAACACCTCATGCATGTGAAACTTACTGTATGAAACATACCCAAAGCAACCCACGTAGGGCGAGAGATATAATGAAACACAAAACTAACAAAACTCATTAAACTTGTTCATTATCAGTCACCAAGTCATCGGGGGTGAAGGCAGGATTTTAAGTCTGCGGGGGCCGAACTATCAGGTAATAATATAAGATTTTTTGGGTAGTGATCCATACCAAACTCATTTTTTAGGTGAATTGTCCATTTTCCGCCCAATAATACCACATTTCATCAAAACTTTCCACCCACCCCAAAAATCCTTCCTAAGTTTCTTAATAAACTATCTATTTTCAATATCGAAACCTTAGAAATTAAGAGAGTAATTTGGAAGATTAACTTGATGAAATTACGGGGTTAAAGAAGATTGGGGACATGTAATAGAAAACTAGATAGGGATAAAAAAAAAAAAAAAAAGGTATAAATGGAACCGTGGGAGTAAAAAACGAAAAAGCTAAAAAGGGAACTATGGGAGTAAAAAACTTTGGACATAGAAGAGAAAACTAGATAGGGATAAAAACCAAAAAAATAAACCACTCCGGGATTTGAACACAAGAGTTGAGTGCAATGATGCAGATGCTTAAAGCAAACTACCACTAGGCTAGTGTGCTAGACTAGTAACAACGATATTTTTTTACACAAAATACTATATTACTAAAATCTGTAGGGGGCATAATCAAAAAATTATAAGGTCGCCATGATGGGCTGCAGGTGCCAGGCACCCATATCCCACCACTGGCTCCGCCCCTGCAACTCACCCCACATTTTTTATCATCATAAGGTCTATAATTCATCTTGACATACCCATAATATCATCCACGACAACACCTTAATCAACATACACCACAATGCAGCACAGTAACAAAGACAACCATGACAACTATCACTACAACACCATGAGGAACTCACACGACATAACAAAGTAACCTTCAAACAAATTAACCAAGCCTATAGAATCTTAAAACAAAATACTATCTTTAAAAAACAATGATAATCATGAAGATTAAAACCACTAACAACGAAATCCTTGTAAATCCAAATAAAAAACGTAGGATATGAATAGTTGACAGCAGGGCCGATGCCAGGATCTAATATCCGGGGTGGCGGATTATTTCTTGTGCCTTTATCTTCGCGGTATCTGTGGTTCAAAATCTCGGTTTTGGTCACAGTTTTGGTCTGACCACGCGGTGTCGCGGTGTTTAATAGGATACAGACATTGTGGTCATCGTTAATTTGAGGTAAAATATATAGGCAAACTTGTTACCGTTATTTTGCCCCTTTTTTGGCATGTCGAGATATCGGTAATTGTACACCCAAAAGCGATATATATCGGCCGACACGCAACACATCGACCGATAATTTGAACTTTTTTTTATGTACATACTATATGTTACTCAGGTATAGAGTTAACATACTTAATTTAATTTGTTTAATTTAGGTACATAAATCTATTAAGAAAACAAGGAGGGCGATTCAAATAATAAAATTGGCACGAAGAAACCCAAATTTTAGCTATATATTGATATAAATTATAAATACATCAAGCACAAGTCATTTGCTTTACTAGTTAATTTATGATGATGAAGGCTACAAGTCAGAGACACATGGTTCGAATCCTAGTAATAGCTCACACAATTTTTTTTTTTTTTAAAAAGTTTAGAAATTATAATATTATAATGTACTCTGACCACCAGGCCAAACTAGTTTACTTCTTTTTATTCTTGCAAAATATATATATTAAGCTACTTAACCTATAGAAGCAGAAGTTTTTCTTCCTCACCGGGGTGGCGGCCGCCACCCCTCGCCACTAACTACCTTCGCCTATGGTCGACAGCGGTAAAACTTGAATTATGTAGAAAGAAACTTATACCGTTTCGCAGAGGATGAAAAAAGAAGCTTAATGATACAATTTTCGACAAAAACAAATCCGGAAATCCAAAGACGCGAGCGAAAAATAATGACAACGTGCTTGACAATGAAGGACGAAGAAGATGATGATGGCCTGATGGATTTCTACGGGGTGACAAAGGGTTTGTGAGGGTATTAACAAAACAAGGGCAGTTTGGTCATTTGATAAGTACTCTCTTCGTCCTACCTCAAACGCCCCGCAGGATATTTGTAATGGAATAAGAAAAAATTGATATAGTAAGTTGAGTGGGGTCATATTAGAAAAAAGGAGGAGAGAGAATGTGAGGATTAATAAAAGTAGGTGAGATAATATTAGAGAGTATGTAATAATTTAATAAAAGTAGGAGAGAGAAATATGTTCCAAAATAGATGGGGTGTTTGAGGTGGGACATCCCAAAATGAAATATGGGGCTTTTGAGCTGGGACGGAGGGAGTAGATAGTAATAATATTTTTTTAATTTTTTTATTTTCAAAGGCTGCTACACGATACAAGAAAAAGTGAGCCTTTTTTTTTTTTTTTTTTTTTTTTTTTTTTTTTTTTTTTTTTTTTTTTTTTGGAAACCAATCTAAATAGCTTACGTCTTTTGAAAATCACCGCTAATTGTCGTTTCAATGTAAATTTTCGAAAATACTTTTCTAATAAAATATTTTTTTTTAGCATAAATAATAAAATTTCAGGTTCTCAAAAATACGGATTATTACAATCCGAAAATGACCCGTTTAGCGTAGGTTCGGACAATGGTTCCTAACCCATTTATCTAATTGGGTTGACCTACTTAACCCGTTTAGATAAATAGGCCGGGTTCAGGTTATAACTTTCAACCCGAAAACAGCTCGATTTGGCCCGTAGACATAAACAGGTCAAAATTTGGGTCGGGTCCAACCTGGTTGACTTGTTTACTCGGGAAAAAAAATTATGAAAAATCCAGCTAAACGGGTCAGTTGGGTTGTTAAATGGATTGGCAGGCAGGGTGTGCATTTGACCCATTTAAAAACCTATTTAAATGGGTTGGCGGGTTGGATTTATGTTACTCGTTTATAAGTCAAGACGAGTTCAGGTTGCAACATATTGCCCCGTTTAAGAAACAAGCTAGGTTCAGGACAAAAGAAATCCAACTCTTTTATATGCCAAGACTGCCAACCTAGGTCAGGTTGGCCCGACCCGACCTGTTTGCCAGGTCTTAAGCTGTAACCTTGATTAAATCTCAACCAAATAGTTTTACACCTTTAACACACCCTCTCGCTTGAATGTTTTTTTGCTTAAACCGTAAAGATGATGTACATGCTTTCTAACTAAGCGAGGCCAAGCAAGTCAGCAACCAAAGAGCATCTTCATGAAGAATGCATCCAAGTGCCACTGAAGGATACTATAATTATTTGCTTCTTGATTAGCGAGTTAGCTGATCGATTCGCCATTTTGCCTCTCTATAATAAATAATCCCTTAATGATACTTTCATTGTCATTTTTGTAAAAGGGAGAGTTAACAATTTGAACAAGGAATATTACTCGTGGAGTTGTACATTGATAGCAATTTTGTATCCGCGGCCACCAAATCAAGTACAATCGCAGGGTCACTCACGACCTGAACTTTTGTTGAGTAATCTATTAGGTCTAAGTGTGCTACTTTATTACCCGGCCACACGATATGACTAAAAACACAAGATTCAAACTTACGAGAAAAATTGAAAACATCTAGAGAAATAAGACTAAAATAGGCAGAAGGAAAAGAACTCGAACTTAAAGCATTAATCAACTGCAAACAATCCGACTCCAACACCACCCAACTAGCACCTTGTTGCCAAGCTTGTTGGAGATCAGACCTAAGAAAAATAGCGCAAATTATACTATGGTCCGTGGCCCACAAACAACACCGTGGTCCTAGTGCTAAAATGGTAAATTTTCAATAAAAAAAAAAGAAAAAAAGGAAAACTCTTCTTGTAATATCCCGAAAATTTGGTATATATTATAATAATATATTAGTATTATTAATTAATTTATTCTAGTGGAAAAATGAATTTAATTGTTGGGTTGTGAGTCGTTTTTCCTAAATGAGTTCGAGAACGAGTTTTAGAATCGGATTTCTATTTGGGTCGTTCTATTTTGAATTGGATCGTTCCTAACTACAATAAACTACACTAGCCCACACCAATTGGCCTAAACCCAAAGTCAAACCCAAAGGAGAAAAGGAAATCAGATTTTAAATAGGAAAAAGAAAACAAAAAGAAAAGGAAAAAAAAAAAAAAAACTAAACCGAGACAACCCCTCCTACTCTGTATAAAACACAGTCTGCTCCTCCTTTCCTCTTCGTTCGTCGTTCTTCACGCCCACACGCGACGCACGGAAGTCTTCCCTGCCGATCGTCTTCTACCGCTTCTGCCGCCAGTCCTCGACGCCCGACCACCTCGTTACCTATCTTTCCTTCTCTCCTTGTCGCGGGTATCACCCTCTTCCTCTGTTTTCCCCAGTTTTCGTCCCTCTTTAAACCATCATTCAATAAGTCAATTTTTATGCTTTAAATTGTTGTCAATCAATACTAATAGATGTTATACTTAGTGGGTAATTGATTTAAGTTACAAATATTTGAGTTTGATGTTGGTTTTGGATTAATTTTCACTAATTACGAAATTTAGGTTAATTAGCTTAATTATTCGTTTTGTATCAATGAACTTCGAAAATTATAGTTGTGAGGATGATTATAATCTGTTAATTAGGTTTTTAATTTTAATTAAAGAATTAAAGCTATAATTGTTCATCTTTTGTGTAAATTGTTATTAGTCTTAAGATTGAAATTAAGGTTTTATTTTTTTTTATTAGCTCAATTATATCACTAATTAGGTTTTGAAATCTGGTTGTTTATGAACTTATTTTTCTGATTTTACTAATTTATTTAATTATTTTCGTATTTATTGTATTTTATGGAATAAAACGTTAATTTTGATTAATAAAACATAGTTTAAGTGGTTAAAATAATTTCTAATTAAATTAGAATAATTAAGGGTTAATTTTTATAAGTTAGATTCTGTTTTAAAACTAATTTTAGGCCTTTGGGAATTTTTATAATTTAATTGGGTGTTATTTGAGTTATATTGGATAATTATTGAAATAGAATTATAATTATTGGAAAATTAGTAATTGTTGGTTTGGATTTGGTATTGTCATAATCATACATTGCATATAGGATCATACATACTAACACATAGATATATAGTTGGTTAGTTGGTTGAGAAAGATTGAGTGTTAATTTGGGAATGTCGTTTGTATAATTGTATTGTCTGAGTTCGTAGACGAGGAGTACTATTGATTGTTGTGTTATTGAGTTTTCCGTTTGCTTGAAAAGGTAAGCTAGCATGCTCAACCCTTCTTAAACTTGTAGAAACCTTTCAAACTTACGTGCTAGATGTGAATGGTGTGTTTGGATGAGAACGTAGTATCATGATAGGTGGAGAACAATTCAGTTTACACAATTATCGTATTATGATTGGTTAGATTTATTGTATTGATATTGGTATATGGTATGACTTGTGACAAATATGTTATTTTGAAAGGTAAGATTAAATGTATATTGAATAGTTTGATTTGGTTGATTTGTGGCGCATAGCCAACTTATATTATGATGTTGGTTTGGTATCGTTTTGTATGATTTGTGATCATCAACTCTCCCTCAATAAGATACTGGTTACTTAGACGAAGCAAAAGAACTCCTAATTATTTGTTCGAGCCAAAAGAGCTCCTATTTATTTATTTGAGTCAAAAGAACTCCTATTTATTTATTCGAGCCAAAAGAGCTCCTATTTATTTGTTTGAGTCAAAAGAGCTCCTATGTATCTGTTTGAGTCAAAAGAACTCTTATTTATTGGATTGAGTCGCATCGACTCCTATTAATTACCCCACCGCATTGGTGTTTAAGAGGGTTAGGCTCTAGTCTACTCTACTTGGGTTAAAAACACCTAGTAGGGGGTATGCACACTTAAGGTCTAGTTGTCTTGGATTATGGATTATGGATTATGGTTGATAGGGTGAACTGACAAAAGATTCAGTTCATTTCTAAATAATAAGGATTATGGATTATGGATTATGGATTGTGGATTGTGGATTGTTAACTAGGAATTGTGGATTATGGCTCGTCACTTATGAATTTCTTATTTATCGTTAATCTTTGATTTGTTGGATATGGATTATGGAATGTTTCTTATACTATGAGTATGTGATGAATTGAATGGTGGATTCTGATATATGACTCTTAACTACTGGTTTGGAATTATTATTGGATGATTATATGTTTATGTGCTAAGTGTGTTTCGAAAATAAAACTAAAAACGTTTTCAAAATCCAGGTAAGAGTTTTGATTTTCTACACGTTGAGGTGTTAGCTTACTCAATTTCACTGACTTTTTCAACTGTGGTTTTTGTGCTTTAAATCCACCACAGGTTTGGTGTGATTGATGCATACGGGAACGACGACTCACTAGAAATTAGTTGGATTCAATAATTAGACTCGTAGTTATTAAACATAGACTATTTCATATTTCATATTTCGGGTTGTTGTAATTTTAATTAATGAATTGTAATAGTTATTTTAGGTCATTAGACATTTGTAGATCGGCTTCTGAAATCTCCTTGCATTCGGGTCTTTGACTCGAGTGCGGAGTGACACCTCTGAATTTCCTTATTTGTGTTTTGGTTCTCGATATAATGTTTTTAAGAAGGAAAGGAAATTTGGGGGTGTTACAGTTGGTATCAGAGCCCAGGTTAGGTCCCACGGTAAATTGAACTAACAAGGCTAAAAAAGAGAAATAATTCAATTAGTAAAAAAAAATAAAATGAATCAAGCCGTATGGGGATATAGGGGTATTGCTTTGTTTGTTTATGTGTGACTAACTTATTCTTATTTATGAATTGCTACTTGTTTTCACATGTGAGTTTTATATGTATACTTGTTACTGGATGATTTGAATGATTTGATTCACTTGGAGATTAAGAATAGATGTAATTTGGTATTGGAATTCGAAAGTATGAAGTTGATGTACATGTATGAAAAATTATTGGTCTTTAAAGGTCAAACGTACCTTATATATTTGGAATGATTATTCATTGAATTGGAATGAGAAAATTGTATGTCTATTTTAAGCATGCTCGACATGAATACGTTTTCTTGGTTTCATGGAATGTGCGTCAATTGAGACTTATATTATTATTATTTTTTTGTATTTATTAATGTTGGAATTGTTATTAAGTGATTGATGGGTTGAATTAACCATAGAGGAAATATATCAAAATATAGATAGTGCCCTTCCATCCTACCCTTAGTAGTGGGACTGGTGACTAATACATTGATTATTATTGGAAAGCTGTATATTTAGCATTTTAACTTTGTTTTGACATCGCCATGTCGATGATTTATATGAGATTTTGGTCAAACATGAGAAGTATAGTGGGTGTTATATGGTGAATCTTCTATAATAAGACGATCTAGTGATGACTTTACTAATTATGAATTTTAAATTATGTGGAATTCTGTTTCATAATTGAGTTGTATTGTTCGAAGGTGATTTTCACGAGTTCCGTAAGGAAAATATTATTGTGGGATGTAATTAAGAAACTTAAGTGCGACTATGAAATTGAGTTTAAAGTTTGGTTGCTACCAAGTGTTCGAAATTGTTTTCTATGGTGGAATTTGGAGGGGTGAATTTGAAATTTATTGACTGGCCGGTTTAATTTGAGATATATGACTGTATTGTTTAACGGATTTGAGTTTGTTAAAATTAATATCGTCATAGAAGTTTACAACTATTTTGGGATAATATGATTTCGGATCCATGATCTTAATTTTTCCGTGTGTGTATTTATCATAAGGAATAGTGTGGTGGCTTAATTTGATTCTTTGGTGTTTATATATAAAGTAAGAAGGTTGTATTTCGACAAGAATGAGATTAGATTAGAGATTTACTTGGGCCATAATTATTTATCTTTGGCATTCAAAATCTTTATCATTGTTATCATGATATAATTATTGCATTATGATTTAAAGAGTTGAGTTATTGACAAAATGACTTTAGTGAATTTGGTTACTTAAAATTCATTTTGGGTTACTGGAATTTGAGCGATAATTCTTTAAGGTGATTTTTATGAGTTCTGTATAACACAGAGAGTATGACCTTTATTAAATGATTAAGGGCGAAAAGATTTTTTATTTAATTAGCATTCATATATCAAGGACTCGTGCATCAAGGCGATAGGATTATTTACTTACATATAAGACTGTTTAACTCATGAGTCCGAGGACGAACTCTTCTTTTAAGGAGGGTGGATTGTAATGTCAACTTACTATTAAACTTAGAATCATGCATTGCATTCATACATTTGCATCTTATGAGTTGTTATGTTTTGTTATATATTTTTTGGTTGTGAATTGAGTCAATTAATTTACTTTGCGCTTCGGGGACGAAGCGTTTTCTTAAGGGGGGAGGGATGTAATATCCCGAAAATTTGGTATATATTATAATAATATATTAGTATTATTAATTTATTTATTCTAGTGGAAAAATGAATTTAATTGTTGGGTTGTGAGTCGTTTTTCCTAAATGAGTTCGAGAATGAGTTTTAGAATCGGATTTCTATTTGGGTCGTTCTATTTTGAATTGGATCGTTCCTAGCTACAATAAACTACACTAGCCCACACCAATTGGCCTAAACCCAAAGTCAAACCCAAAGGAGAAAAGGAAACCAGATTTTAAATAGGAAAAAGAAAATAAAAAGAAAAGGAAAAAAAAAAACCAAAACCGACACAACCCCCCTACTCTGTATAAAACAGAGTCTGCTCCTCTTTTCCTCTTCGTTCGTCGTTCTTCACGCCCACACGCGATGCACGGAAGCCTTCCCTGCCGATCGTCATCTACCGCTTCTGCCGCCAGTCCTCGACGCCCGACCACCTCGTTACCTCTCTTTCCTTCTCTCCTTGTCGCGGGTATCACCCCCTTCCTCTGTTTTCCCCTATTTTCGTCCCTCTTTAAACCATCATTCAATAAGTCAATTTTTATGCTTTAAATTGTTGTCAATCAATACTAATAGATGTTATACTTAGTGGGTTATTGATTTAAGTCACAAAGATTTGAGTTTGATGTTGGTTTTGGATTAATTTTCACTAATTACAAAATTTAGGTTAATTAGCTTAATTATTCGTTTTGTATCAATGAACTTCGAATTATAATCTGTTAATTAGGTTTTTAATTTTAATTAAAGAATTAAAGCTATCATTGTTCATCTTTTGTGTAAATTGTTATTAGTCTTAAGATTGAAATTAAGGTTTTTTTTTTATTAGCTCAATTATATCACTAATTAGGTTTTGAAATCTGGTTGTTTATGAACTTACTTTTCTGATTTACTAATTTATTTAATTATTTTCGTATTTATTGTATTTTATGGAATAAAACATTAATTTTGATTAATAAAACATAGTTTAAGTGGTTAAAATAATTTCTAATTAAATTAGAATAATTAAGGGTTAATTTTTATAAGTTAGATTCTGTTTTAAAACTAATTTTAGGCCTTTGGGAATTTTTATAATTTAATTGGGTGTTATTTGAGTTATATTGGATAATTATTGAAATAGAATTATAATTATTGGAAAATTAGTAATTGTTGGTTTGGATTTGGTATTGTCATAATCATACATTGCATATAGGATCATACATACTAACACATAGATATATAGTTGGTTAGTTGGTTGAGAAAGATTGAGTGTTAATTTGGGAATGTCGTTTGTATAATTGTAGAGTCTGAGTTCGTAGACGAGGAGTACTATTGATTGTTGTGTTATTGAGTTTTCCGTTTGCTTGAAAAGGTAAGCTAGCATGCTCAACCCTTCTTAAACTTGTAGAAACCTTTCAAACTTACGTGCTAGATGTGAATGGTGTGTTTGGATGAGAACGTAGTATCATGATAGGTGGAGAACAATTCAGTTTACACAATTATCGTATTATGATTGGTTAGATTTATTGTATTGATATTGGTATATGGTATGACTTGTGACAAATATGTTATTTTGAAAGGTAAGATTAAATGTATATTGAATAGTTTGATTTGGTTGATTTGTGGCGCATAGCCAACTTATATTATGATGTTGGTTTGGTATCGTTTTGTATGATTTGTGATCATCAACTCTCCCTCAATAAGATACTGGTTACTTAGACGAAGCAAAAGAACTCCTAATTATTTGTTCGAGCCAAAAGAGCTCCTATTTATTTATTTGAGTCAAAAGAACTCCTATTTATTTATTCGAGCCAAAAGAGCTCCTATTTATTTGTTTGAGTCAAAAGAGCTCCTATGTATCTGTTTGAGTCAAAAGAACTCTTATTTATTGGATTGAGTCGCATCGACTCCTATTAATTACCCCACCGCATTGGTGTTTAAGAGGGTTAGGCTCTAGTCTACTCTACTTGGGTTAAAAACACCTAGTAGGGGGTATGCACACTTAAGGTCTAGTTGTCTTGGATTATGGATTATGGATTATGGTTGATAGGGTGAACTGGCAAAAGATTCAGTTCATTTCTAAATAATAAGGATTATGGATTATGGATTATGGATTGTGGATTGTGGATTGTTAACTAGGAATTGTGGATTATGGCTCGTCACTTATGAATTTCTTATTTATCGTTAATCTTTGATTTGTTGGATATGGATTATGGAATGTTTCTTATACTATGAGTATGTGATGAATTGAATGGTGGATTCTGATATATGACTCTTAACTACTGGTTTGGAATTATTATTGGATGATTATATGTTTATGTGCTAAGTGTGTTTTCGAAAATAAAACTAAAAACGTTTTCAAAATCCAGGTAAGAGTTTTGATTTTCTACACGTTGAGGTGTTAGCTTACTCAATTTCACTGACTTTTTCAACTGTGATTTTTGTGCTTTAAATCCACCACAGGTTTGGAGTGATTGATGCATACGGGAACGACGACTCACTAGAAATTAGTTGGATTCAATAATTAGACTCGTAGTTATTAAACATAGACTATTTCATATTTCATATTTCGGATTGTTGTAATTTTAATTAATGAATTGTAATAGTTATTTTAGGTCATTAGACATTTGTAGTTCGGCTTCTGAAATCTCCTTGTATTCGGGTGTTTGACTCGAGTGCGGAGTAACACCTCTGAATTTCCTTATTTGTGTTTTGGTTCTCGATAAAATGTTTTTAAGAAGGAAAGGAAATTTGGGGGTGTTACACTTCTTCACTCCTTTGATTCTCATATTTCGTTTCGTCACTTTTCTATGTATTTACTCTTTGTCTCTCCTCCCATCTCCTTGCACACCTGACCGGGCCGCCATGTCGGCGCGCCACAACCACCTCATTCACCGGGGAGCCACGTCCCCATGAAAATTCTATAAGGTACGAATCGTATGGATCTTACTTGTAAACTTATGGATCTTACCCGAGATACATATGGATCCTCACAAATGACGTCGCTGTTGGAAAATTAGTCGGAAAATGCTCAGATCAACGTGAGCTTGAATTTGTTTTTGTTGAATTTTTGAAATTCATATCCATCGTTGTAAGATCCATGGATTATAGTGGGGAGATCCATGGTCTTCCCTTGTAAAATCCGTGGTTTGATACTTTGATTAGTGGGTTACACGACGGTCCTAGTGGTGGTTGTGGTGGTAGAGATTGGTGATGGTTGTTGAAAGGTGGAGTGGGTGGGTCGATTTCAAGGAGTGCGAGAAGAGAGAAACTGAGTTTTTGGGGTTTGATTTTTTTTATTGGCCAATGTTGTTGCGATACATGGACCACGGTATAACAACTGGAATAATAGAGGATATTATGGAGTATTTCGGAGAATTCCGGTTGAGCAATAGTATATTCTATAATATCCTCTATTAAGGAATGCCGCCTTGGCCTCTACCCTGTCCCGAACCTGGCAATAAGAGACCTTCATCACCTCCTCCTCATCCCCTCGGATCACCACTCCCATTCCTAACCACCCGTCCAAAACAGCACCATCAGAGTTGTTTATAGAAATGGACATGGGTTAGGCTGGTGGAGTATAGGAATCGATCAGTTTAGGGGGTCGGGTGGAGAAACTAACTTAAAGTGGTTATTTTCACAAAAACTGATAAGTGCGGACCTAGATTCAATTGGGAGTGATTAGAGACTACAACACTGCAATGATATCAATTTTTAAGGCGTGATTCACCATATAGTTTTTTTTTTTTTTTTAATTCAAATGCATTAAAAGAAGTGTTTAGTACAGAATACAATTTAATCTTAATTGTTAACTTTATATGTAACCAACAAGCCCAAAAATAGAAGATATTTGGTGTAACCGTAACACCACATGATCTCATTGGTTTACCGTGTAGGTTTAACGCCACATAACAGTGAAGGTAACACCAAATCGATAATGTTACCGTTACATAGGAAATTTTATACTAAAAAACACAAATATATTCTAATAATATTAAAAGTTTATTTTCTTCACATTCATAAGTGGTGGTATGTAGAATAAGAGACTAATTTGATTTCCTAATGTAATTTGGATATTAGTGTGATGTATGCATCAATTTGATATGTTTTATTGACTACCAAAATTAGTGCACTCATTTCAGTTACGAAATATAATATACTTACGATTTAGAGTCTAGAAATAAATAAGGTTAGAGGAATTAGAGTTTAACAATTAACCGAGTTAAGGGCGTCAGGTAGAGGAGTTCATGTGCAGTCAGCTGAGTAAAAAATTAGAGGGGATGCCACTTGGAAAATTAGACGGGTCTAGGGGTATCAGTTAGCGAGGAAGGTCAGGTAAAGGAGTCGAGGGGGATCGAACAGTTGAGTTGAGCAATTGATCAAGGGCGAGGGGTATAACCAAAACAATTGTTGGTTGGTAAGAGTCTTGGTTAGGAAACGGATGGGAGTAGGGTAGCAATATTGTTGATGATGGGCTATTGGTTTTTTAATTGGAGGTACGTGTAGAGGGATTAACGGGGGAGTGAGGTCGCCTGTGTCACGCCCCAAAATCATTATTGGGACATATCATACGACAACCTACGAAAAGTAGACTAAGCCATTCTTATTCCTCAGAAGTCGAGGGTACACAACATATGTTACACAATATTATACATACGAATACTATTGTACAAACGATCACTAAGGCCATTTATTTATGTTACAAGTCGATTTGGGTAGCTCACTCAAATTTCCACCTCCAGCTAATATTGATCACCTGAAAAGATTTATTATTGAAAGGGTGAGCTCAACAGCCCAATAAAAGACAGTTTGTGATAGTCTAACCACCTTATTTATACAACTTTGAGTTTGTTAGTTGTCATTGTCATAGTCTAACCACCTATAACAAACTCAACATACGGATTTCTAACAACCTCCCCATGACCTTATCAATTTGCTAATTAATCCCTATAACAATCCACCCTCCTTAGAACTAAGACTTGACCTCAAGTCTTTGCTTCATTTTCATCTGCACTTGCTCTCATGTCCCTGCCACAACTTAAGCTTGCATTCCGAGTCCCTGCAACATCAGTCATGCCCCCTGGATCGAACTTCTTCCTCGGCGTCGCAAGACACATAACTCGGTACCCCTGACAAACAGACATGACATTGCCTTTGGTGCTTCTTTCCTGAACAATCAAGTGTTCTCCACTGTAATCCGATGACTGATCACCATACCCGAAGAAACTTGTAGCTTCCTTTTCAGCTGAAATTCCATAACCACCATTAAGATCGATTCTTCCTGACCACCCTAAGCAAACCATTGGATTGGAAAGAGCTTCTACAACTAACTTTGGTCTGCTTGATGGATTTTCTTCAGCAATTTCTTCTGCAGATTCACCAATTTCATCCCATGGATATCCTTGCAAACCATCATCCATAGCAAATGTGTCTTCATGCAAAATTTCTGAAAGCGCAGGTGAATTTCCTGGTGAAAATTCATCACTGTCAAAACTTTCTTGCAGAATACCATTCGGAAACCGAATTTTCTGAAACTTCAAGAAGATCTTGCGTCATTGTTGATCCCAGAGGTTGAATTTGATCTTCCTCCTAATTGCCTTGTTGTGGAGTGATCATATCCTCGAATATCTTATCGAGTCGCGCAAATATCTTTAATTGCTCCTCCATTGTCTTCAGTGTCGATGTCATGAGATCATACATGTAACAGACCGATCCACCGTTCGTCGCAACACAACCCAGGGTAGTCACCCCTTAGGCCTATAAATCCTCTCGTGGGCTCTAAAAGGGGAAGGTCTTGTTGTTAGTATGATGGTAGAAATCTATAATAAACTGATCATATGAGCCTTAGTTTCTCAATGTGAGACAAACCAACTCCATAAACCACTCCATAAACCACTTTTCAAATTCCGTAGTGTTACAATACAACTTCTGGTTCCAAGGTTTATCTATGGCGACAACCCGTACCGATAGCGATGTTCAGAGCTTCATTTGCGCAGGAACGACTGCTCTGATACCAGTGTTACAGTAGGAGGATTCTACTGTAAATTTAGCACAGAAGACAACAACGGTGAAGAAGCCGGGAGCTGAGCTCAACCGTGAAGTGTGTAGAAGAAGATACAAAGGAGATAGAAGATAGATTAGGGGAGCAAGCTCTACCCAGAAACTTGAAGAGGAAGATTAGGAAAGAAGAGGAAATTGAGAGAAACAGAAAATCAGAAAAAAGAAGGGAATTTTCATTTAATTTTTGCATAAACTGAGAAATGAATCTTACAACCTTATTTATACAACTTTGAGTTTGTTAGCTGTCATTGTCATAGCCTAACCACCTATAACAAACTCTAACAACTTCCTAATGGATTTCTAACAGCCTCCCCATGGCCTTATTAATTTGCTAATCAATCCTTATAACACTGACTCAATTTAGATTTCAGTCAATAATCATTACTAGCTAGTCCTTAGTCAATTTAGTCACTCCATAAATACAATCATCTAGTACGAGACGAGTAGTATCATTTGCACCAATTGGAGTGGGTGATAAAAAAAAAAAAAAAAAAAAAAAAAAAGTGTACCATGAAAAGATTCGGTCAAATTTGATGGGAAAATCTTATGAATGCGCTACTCGATTATTCTTTTACAAATTCGGTACAATAAGCTTCACATAACAGTGCCCGTTCAAGCTAATTAATGAGTCTTCACTCTCACTCTTGCTCGCCACTTCATACGTCATCTCTTACGTCACTACGACACTACCTCGTCATTGTTACTGTTTCTGGTCAAACCCTCCACCGCCCATCACCTTCACCTTGTACTACCAGTCTACCAGTTGTACTGCCGTGCTTTTTTTATTATTTATTTATTCTCTACGTGATTTGTATGTGGGTGACATAGTCACACCTCCAAAATGGCAGGGTTTTGCAAAGTTCATCGGTATTTTGGGCGAGTCGGGAAACTCAGGGTGTCATAGATAAAAGTCGTAAAGTTCAGGTTTACCATGGCTAATATCCCTAAACTTTAATCTTTATCGACTCATCGAGTTTTTACCATAAAATATATAGTTTGATATCGAATTATTAAATGTGTTCCCTCCTCTAGGCCATTATATAATCAAGAGTCGAGACTCATATTCTTCGGACACTCATCTTTTAAGGGTTTGTTCAATATCGCCTTTTGTTTTTAGTTTTCAAATTTTTTGAAAATGACGGGCCCGTTTTTTTAATGTGTACAGTCATCTTAAAAAGCGTGTCCATGAACTATCCACATTTTATAGCCGAACAAAAGGAGCATATACCAATTCCGCACATTAAAATGCGCTCCGCAATATGCGTGTCTTTTGTATACTCGGTATAAGTGAACGGGGAGGAAGTACAAAACAAACAATCTCAAATGTATTGCATTGGCAACAAAAGAAACGTTTTCTCTCTCAGGATTGGAAAGAACGTATTTCCGTTGGGAAAAAAAAGACGGTAGCTACAAATACAATCTTAGACTACTTTGCTATGTTTTCTTCTTCTCAAATGGGTGTTATAATAAAGATCACTCTATTATTTTTTCTGACCATACAATTGCGTATCCATGAATGAAGAGGAATGTCAAGCTAGTATAAATTCATTTTCGATAGTATAAATTATTATAAATCACTCCCCCCCCATTTTATTAGCAGTGGCGGACTCAGGGATTGACAGATGGGGGTTCGAATTTTTTTTTTCCTTTTTGATAAAATCCGTGATTTTTCTATAGGAAGGAAAGTGAGTTAAAATAAATACTAAATTATTATTATTTGTGACAAAAGGTCGAAAAATGCTCTATCTAAGAATAAGATAGGCGTACTTGTGGATATTTAACAAAATTAGAGCAAAGTATTGCAAATAAGTTAAAAATCTGAGCTTCGAAATCAATAATAAGTAATGAATGCATATTATTGCACTAAATAAAGGCTAAAAACATACTTGTTGAGGACCAGAGTCCAACGTTGATTAGTTGGGATAGAAAATAACATACTGAACCACTGCTGCAATAGTATTATTATGCATATTTAAGAAAATCAATTATATATGTTCACAATTTCTCCAAATTATAGGAGTTCGGATGTGCTCCTTTGAACCCACGCGAGTCCGCCCCTGTTCATTAGTTTCCTTACATTTGGTTTGAATCTGTTAGAGTATTTCAAAACAAATGCAAATAACCTAATAAACGGAAAGAGTATTAAAGTTCAAACCTCTAGTTTGTAAAAGTATCTACCATGAAATATAAGTTTGTCCCACAAAGCTTCAGATTAGATGACTAAATACTCCGTAATCAACCAAGGCTTAAAATAATGTACCTTAAAATTAAACCTCAATAGTACTTTGAATGAGTGACATTTTCTAATCCCGCCCGACAAGGACATGCAAATTACAGCCTCCCAAATATTCAAGTTGCATGGTGTGACAAAATGACAAGTGGATAAGGTTGCACAGTAGTTTTCTCTGTTGTAATGGGGAGTATTCAGCTTCTTGGTTCATTCCTCTGCCTTTCATTTGAGTAAAGTTTCCTAGTCCACCACTTTTATATGATGTTAATGTTTCATGAGTGAGGATTATTGGTCTTTTTCAGTACTCCTACAGTCTCAGTAATCAATTTTTTTTGAGATATCGTATTGTTATAGTGGGAGCGTTGAACGGCATATGTGGAGTGTTAATAGTCGTTCTCATGTTTTACTGTTTACTTATGACAAACGTTATTTGAGATTTTGAGAGTAATGCACATGTTATCTTAGCTGATTTTACATTATTTTGGGACTAATACTTGGTGACCTAATTGTTGCCATTCTAATTGTTCAAGGTTTAGAAACAATCATTACTCCATTCGAAAAATTGAGAATTTTCTAATCACTTGTTCAAGGTCTAGAAACAATTATAACTCGGAAGATTGATTATTGTTAGTAAGTTTTGCAAGATGATGAGTAATATACACGCACGGTATAGCTAAAAACCTTCTTCTAATATTATTGACATTACTGTTGTGAATTTCGTAACCGTTCATACATATTGATTTAAATGGTAATTGTATTTTGGCCTAAATGAAAAAGTGGAATCCACATCCAAATGTTGGGGAGTTGTCAATCGGAATTGCCGATCTATGTCCATAAGTGCGAAGAAATCCCAATCCTAAATATCATTTGATGGTAAAAGTCAAGTCACTTTTTATATGCGAGATATAATGCTCAATCATTAGAGTACGAAAGTCAAGTTAAGACAACAATTTAAATTGATGAAAGTATATAATACACCATTATGCGTTCAAAGATGCTTATTGCATCCAATTATCTTTGCATCATTCAGATTTCAGAAAGACAATTTGGTTTAATTTAGTTCAATGTATTGCGTAACTTTATTAATCTAGTTCAATGTATTGTTAACTTTGGCTTAATTTGGATAAGTTTTACTTTTAACTTCATCATGTTTCTATTTTGTCTTGTCCATTTTAAGTTGAAATTAGCACTAATTTTTCTGTTTGCCATTTTAAGTTTGAATTTAAACAACAAATTGACACCCCACAAAATGGCCCAATTTGGTAAAAAAGGTAGGGGCAAATGACAGATTGGTAAAAAAAAAAAAAAAACCGACGATAGATTGGTAAAAAACAATGTCATTGATCACCAAATTAGCAAAAAAAAAAAAAAAAAGAAAAAGAAAAAAAGAAAAAAAAACTCTCTTTTGGCCAGAATTCTTTTATCCAATATATTCCCATGAATATCAAGATTTAATTATCTTTTCTAAATTTATATAAGAAGACCATTCAAAGTAATTCACAAAAAAAAAAAAAAAGTTTATACTAATTTGGTTTTAGAAAACATTTTTTTTTTCAAAGTAATGCACAAAAAATAGAAATTTGGTTTTAGAAAAAAAAAATTTAACAAATAAGTACTCTATAAATTAATCAAATCGTCTAGTATTCAATATCATATACTAACTGTCATCTCACGTTTCGGATCTATACTCTGTAATTTAATCATATCACTTAGTAATCTAAACATAGGTTATTTTGGATTGGTAAATGGCTACTGGTCTATGTTGCACGAGTACAGACTCAAATATAGGATACCGACACCGACACCGCTATTATTTTTCAATATAAATATATGTTATATTATATTTTTTAATAAAATAATAAGAATTTCTAACTTTATACTCCCTCCATCCCAGCTCAAACGCCCCGGACGTTTTTTGTAGTTTAATAAGAAAAATTGATATAATAAGTTGAGTGAGATAATATTTGGAAAAAGGAGGAAAGAGAATGTGGGGATTAATAAAAGTAATAGAGATAATGTGAGAGAAGTTGTGATAATTTAATAAAAGTAGGAGAGAAAATATGTCTCAAAATAGATGGGGTGTTTGAGGTACGACGTCCCAAAACGAAATATGGGGCGTTTGAGCTGGGACGGAGGGAGTAACTTAAAACAATTTCAAAATAAAGATATAACACACACGATTATTGATTATGAGAAGGAAAAGATTT
Source organism: Spergularia marina (assembly GCA_963680865.1). Lineage (NCBI taxonomy): Eukaryota > Viridiplantae > Streptophyta > Magnoliopsida > Caryophyllales > Caryophyllaceae > Spergularia > Spergularia marina. Next base: position 7,020,337 of record OY804549.1, on the reverse strand, counting down.
AGAAATTTGAGATTAAGAATGCCTATTTTTTCCAAATGCTAGCTTAATGAATATTTTTGTGTCGTAGAGGTGTTCGAGAGGTGTCTAGCCGGTGTCCATTATGTAAAAAATCGGGTTTTGTTTACGAGTTAAAAAAGAATAAATCGGACACCGGACCGACAGTGTCCTCCCGGTGTCCTAGTGTCCGTGTCTGACACCGTATTGGACACTGACGTCTGACACGCCAGTTGTGAGAGGTGTTCGTGCTTCATAGCCTTTAGTAGATGGCTTACCATTTGTTGTTTAATTCTTTTCAATATAAACTGTTAATTGTTTATTCCATATTTATTTATTTTGCTAACCAAGTAGATTTTTTTTCTTAGTAATAATTTAAAAACGGAGCTAAATTATTGTTTTAAAGGAAGTATATATTACGTGAAGTAAATGACGGCCAAAAATGGTGCTTTTGGCTAATTTGGTGGTTAGTGTCATCTTTTTTTACCAATTTGTTGTCTGAGGGTTTTTTTTTAACCAATCTCATTCGCCCTTTAATTTTTTTTACCGATTTGGTAATTTGGCCCCACAAAATGTATTTCAAATAGTCTAACTTGATTTCAATCTCGTTAGGTGTTCAACTCTTTAGTCCATACTAGTGTACACTTTTGGATATTTTCTTTGTCTTTTCTTCGTAATAAATTAATGAAAATAGTTATTGTTTTCTTTTTCCTCTGACCGCGAGAGCATTCAAAGATTTACATAACGAGAAACCTCAACTGAAATTGGGTATGATCCCGGTAGAAGGATCCACAAAAAGCCCTATGAATCAACGCACCACTTCCAAATTGTCGAAATGAGGATTTGAGAGGTCGGGGGAGTAACTCCACCACTAGGCTATCTACCACCAGTCCACCACATCCATAGATTGAAGCAACTATAGTAATAAGTTAATGTATGCAACTGCCATATCAAGTTAGCTTTATATAACTAGCCGTTATTTGCCTACGTCGGTCTAATCTCATTTTGCTTAAGAAGCCTTAAGTGGCGGACTGAGGACATACTCAAGTAGCAAAAAAGACCTCCGGACATTCCCCTTTCCGAGCCATCCTGGAAAAGTGGCCATTCTAAATTTCTTATACCGTATCCTCGAGGATATATATATGCAGTTTTTTATACCCCATGGACATTTTGGTGAGCATTTCATAAATATTTGATGAACATCTGCCTAACTTTCGATGAGCAAACATGGATATCTTGAACATTCAACAGTATAAGTCAAAAACATTACTACACATCCAGTAACATCGAAAATATATGCTCATTGACTTATATGTCGGTGCTGAACACTAGTCGTCATTACTCATCAAATCTATTAGAGCCTTAAGAGGGGTACAAAAACTCGATATACATCCGGAATTATGGTAGAAGTATAATTGCCAGAAGAGTACTACCATTGACACTCCACTATAATCTTCCAGCACTCTAACTTTTACTATTTTGTGTCGAAATAAATTATACTAATGGAGTGCCAATAGCCTATCTTATTTTCGGGAAAACGTTTTTTTATTTTTTCCCCTTTTTTTTGCGGGGAAAAGGGAAGAGTCTTGGAACACAGAGGACTGAAAAGACTCAAAAGTCAGAATTCCAAAGCCTCGAATTATTTGGAAAGAGAGAGGGGGAGAGGAAGACCTGGAGAGAGAGAGAGAGAGTGAGAGGGAGGGTGACAATATCAGTGACATGAGCCCCTTACTTTACTCCTCTTCTGCAGCAGCTTCTTCTATAAGTTTATCCCAAAAAATCCTCATTTCTTCAAAACTTCATCACTTTATACTATATAACCATAACCATTGCCGACTTTCACTCTCCTCATCATCATCCCACAACCCCATTTTCTCTCTCCTCAAATCTCACCCTTCTCCCTCTCCCTCTCCCTCTCCCTCTCCTCCCCCATTTCCCAATCAAAACTTCAACAACACGCCCAACAACAAACCCTTGATTTTTCCCCAAAAGATGGCTACTTGTGTTGACACTTCTAGAGCAGAACCCACAAAACCCTGTGACCCAGACAGGTCAAAATCCGATCACCATCGTTACAAATACGCCAACTATTGCAGACCCAATTTCTCTGATCTTGTTTCCTGTGTACCCAACTCTCAGAATCATCAAAAACCCAGTAATTTGATCAGAAATGTTGAAGATTTTGAGGATGATTTGTGGTCAAAGATGGTGGAAGAGGCAAAATCTGATGTTGACCAAGAACCCATCTTGTCAAATTACTACTACAACTCAATCTTATCACACAAATGTTTGGAGTTTGCTTTATCAAATCATTTGGCTTCCAAACTGTGTTCTACAAGCTTAAATTCAAACACCCTTTTCGATTTGTTCAAAGGTGTGCTTGTTGAGAATAGGGATATTATCAATGAAGTCAAGTCTGATTTAAGGGCAGTCAGAGAAAGAGACCCTGCTTGTATAAGCTATGTTCATTGTTTCCTTAATTTTAAGGGTTTTTTAGCATGTCAATCTCATAGAATTGCCCATAAATTGTGGTCACAAGGGAGAAAGATCCTAGCTTTATTGGTACAAAATAGGGTTTCTGAGGTTTTTGCTGTTGACATTCACCCTGGTGCAAAGATTGGCAAGGGGATATTGCTTGATCATGCAACTGGTCTTGTGATTGGTGAGACTGCTGTGATTGGGAATAATGTGTCAATCTTGCATAATGTGACATTGGGTGGAACTGGTAAAATGTGTGGGGATAGGCACCCGAAAATCGGAGACGGGGTTTTAATTGGGGCAGGAACTTGTGTTTTAGGGAATGTTAAGATTGGTGATGGTGCTAAGATTGGTGCTGGTTCTGTTGTTTTGAAGGATGTTCCTCCTAGAACTACTGCTGTTGGTAACCCTGCTAGGCTTGTTGGAGGTGTACAAAACCCGACTCGACTCGATAAGATCCCTAGTTTTACTATGGATCATACTTCTCATATCAATGGGTGGTCTGATTATGTAATTTGAACTTTCAAGTGTTTCTTTAGAGGCCATCTAATCATTTGGTTATATGTATAGTCTGCTGCTCGATTTTTCGAGGTAGACGGTCTGATTATAACTTATGGTTTGCTTTGTTGAAGTGGAGAACCGATGTTCTCCCTCCGAAAGCCAACTACAGTACACCACAACCAGTATGAACCCTGGCCGGCCAGCCGCCTTCGGCTTCTTGCCGGGGGTGATGCTAATGGCAGATTTGATAGGCTGATGCTATTTGTATTGCTACATTAGCTCATATTGTACTTTGAGTTATATTAGTAATATGTACTTTACAGTATAAGCATTAGATACGGAATGCTTGTAAAGACCATGTATTTGCATCTTCTGTTTAATTGAATGTGGGCTTGGCGCTCTTTCTGTTGGTGCTTTGTTTTCTCTTGGTTGTTTCTACTGTTACATTTTACTTGTATCGATACTACTGTGGTAAAACTGCGTACATCTAAATACGGAATACATGTATGTTGATAGTTTCCGATTGGTCAGTTTCGAGGTTCTTTTTACTTAATGCTCCATCAACTTGTTTTCGTTGCATTTAGCCGTGAATTCGTGATGGTTTAGTGCACTATTTTGCTATAATTGCGAGTCTTTATGATAAAAAAATTTCGCCTTATCCCGCTTTATGGCAGGAGAGTTTACAGCATTGGGGTAAAGATGTTGTACTAATTGTGGAGAATCCATGAAATCGTCCCCACTTGTTTAGTTGTATGTGGAGGCTTGGTTTAGAATGATTTGCATTGTTGGATTTCTTTAAATCATTGAGTGGGAAATGCAGAGAATTGTACAAGATCAAAAAGTGAGCTATGAGGCTATATTGTAACGTATGGTTGGCTTTTCATAAGCTTGGAATTATGTGATCTACAATATCATGCACATTTATCTTTACTTTATAACCCTTTCTGTTCTTGGTTTTCATATGTTGTGGTGGGGTTTGAAGCATATTCTGCAACTGAAAACTGTTGGTGAATGTTGATGCTTTGTTTGTGGAATGTTTGGATGGATGGAAATGTAGGAAAAAGATGGAAAAAGGCTGCCTTTTGTGCTAATGGAATGGGCAGGAAATAGCAAGTGGGTTGGGAATTTTGGTATGGAAGCTGAATATGGTTTAGTTTTGCTTGCCTCTTTGGGATTGGGACACTTCTAAGGAAATGCTAAAGAGCTGGATTGCTAGATATTATGTTATGTCTCGCTGAGTTATGTTATTCAGAATCGGCTACAAGTCTACACCTATCGGACATAGATACATGTCTTGTGTCTGACTCGGCTAGTTCATGGTTCATAGTCTACATACGGTGTAAATGAAGAGTCGGATTTAGATGGTGTATGTTGGATAATCAAGCGTGTGATACTGTGATAGTGTTGAACTGTTAATTGTTAGTAAAGACTAAAGAGCGTGGAGTAGGAGGGCAATGCATATTTCAGTCCAATCAATTTCTGAACTTAGCTGTTAACTGTGACAAATAGTTAATACTGTTGAGCCTGATTTATGTGTCTTAATGTATACTAGCTAGTATATGCAAGTTGGTGGTGGCCTGATATTTCCTAGACCACGTACCTTCCTGATTTCTTCAACTTTTTAGACAATGCGAATTTGGGTTGATTGTTCGGGTCTGGAAAAATTCCGACTTGAGTTATACTTTGACGAGTTGTTAATTGGTTTTCGGTGTCTAAAACGTGAAACATGACTTGATGTAATGGTTGCAGGTGAGCACCTTGCAAGAGAATCGTAGACGGAAAGTTCTGTCAATTATTTTTGAGTGGGACTTGAAGGTTGAGGTTGCGAGTTTCAGCTGCAACAGCAAAGCAAATGCCAAAAGATGCTTACTGAATTCTGACTCAGGAGATGAAAGTGACTCACTTGAGAATCTGTGGTAGTGTTTTTCTTGTCTTTGCCTACTTACATGAAATTAGCGGAGTTTATTTGGCCATGGCTGCTATCACTGGTCCATGTTTCATAGTCGGAATCTGCGTCTTGTTCTGTGTTAATCGGAGAATGTTAGAGGTCTAATGTTTGAAGAAAGTCAAACTTGAAAAACTATATTTAGCATGTTAAAAATAAAGAATCTAGGAGAACGATTAAAAATGAGTAAAGAGATAATAATCACAGGAAATTTAGTAAACTTGTGAGGTTATTAGTCTTCCTTGTAATATTCATTGTTTTTTAATAAGCTGATATTAAATATTGTCATGGGCAATTTACATTATCTCCTCCCTCTATATATTGGAATTAGCAAATTCCTAACTCCTACAATGTTAACATAGAACTTTCGCATTATCTATGATAGCGAGATGGCTTTGCAATAGTAAAATTTGCCAAATTGGACAATTTTTTTTGTCTTTAATAGTTTATTGTAAAGACATCTTTTAGCAACGAATAAAAAAAAAAAAAATAGCTTACGACAATCGAACGTTATTTTTCCTTACCAGAAAAGGATGCTAGTTTTGCTTTAAAAATTTCGTCACTGAATATACAGTAGCTAATTAGTTAAACATGTAGTTGCAAGTTTGAAATCATATGGTATTAGAAAAAAAATTAAACACAATAAAATTGAGTGATGTCATTGTAGTTGTTTTTTCCTGCTTATGTTTAACATTTGTTATAGAATCATTATGTATGCAACTAAAAATACTCTAGTACTCCGTAGTTGAGTAGTTCATAAAAACGCCTTAATATTTTTGTATTTTAGGAGTATATAAGACCATTTACGGAGTACTATTGCACCTTGGTTTCTATATATTGTGGTATACTACTCCACCGTCCACACCACCACCATGCCTATTACCCATCTCTTATATACCAAAAGAGAGAAGGAAGAAGTATAAGGAAAGTGCTTAGGCAAAGACTACAGAAAACTGTAACATTTGAAAATTAGTTACAAGTAATAAGATTGAATAACAAGAATACATGATCTGAAAATGTTACTTAGCTTGTTTTGGATGGATATATGGTTAGTTATGGGTACCTGAGTTTATACAGTTTATGAGAACTGATGGCGATAGTTTGATTAGATCATGTTTTTGTATCTTTAAGAACACAACTAAACTCTGCAATGTACTAGGATTCGTATAACCAACTAACCAGCAGCAACCGTAGCACAAGTCCAACAGCTTCACCAAACTTGTTGCAGGGTCTTGATTAAGGCGGGGTAACCACATGGCATCCTTCGGAACTACACAGTAGTAAATCAGCTTGAACAAAATTTTCGTTTTAACTTTGTCGTGCATCATGGTTTGAGAGGAACTTTGAGAATGATTGTATAGAAAAATCTATCAGAATAACCCTGCAGATGATGGATGGCCCTTTTTTTTTTGGGGAGGGGAAGATCTGACACTGCTTTGTCTGTGAAAAAGTTGACAGCAGGGGCAACTGAAATGTCATAGAGGACATAGGCAAGCTAGCAGCAGCATATTATGACCCTTCGCCCACACTGTTAGCACCTGAACTTTGATCGTAATACACAGGATCAAGTTCCATATGCTATAGCTGTAATACACCCCATTGGTAGTATGCATTTTGGGTTGAAGTGGCCTATTTCGCGGCTGTCCTGCGTATTATAACTAGTGCTAAGACTGCCAACCATAGGATAGTTAAACACTGAAAACTGATCAGACATCCACTCATGCGTGATGACAATTAATACTCAGCCTGGTTGCCCTTACTGTCACTGGGATTCATGGGACTAGAGATAGGATTCATGACCCATAAGTGGGTCAGGAGTGAACCTGTCAATCAGCTTGGATACTTAGCCATAGCACTTTCTTTTTTGCCTTAACTTGAACAACTAACTCTTGGTTTGCCACCTTTCGATCTTTTCCACTCACCAAACATGTCATATACGTTTAAGGGACTTCTGCTTCTCTTCCACGGGGACAGCTAAGTATCTCTCAATTGTTTCTCGGGCAGTCTTGAATTCTGTCCCATTGAACAGTTGCCCTACTTTGTATGGGTATATGATGATGCGAACTGGCACATTGCATAAATTGTTCGTTTGACACATGACTCAAACCAATTTAATTAAGTTTCAAGTTCAATCTAGTAGTAATGTCAAGACTCGACTCATTTAGAGTCTGTCGTTGCGCTTTGTGATCTGACACACACAAATCTAGTATGAGTGGGGAAACTAATCATTATCGTAATTTTTTCCCTCCTATGTATCTCTTAAATTAGTATTAGACCAAAAATTTGAAGGCAAATCAGACAACCTATCCAAATCTATAGCTAATACGGAGTACATAGGATATGTGGAGTATCACACACGATCAAACTCATCAAACCATAAACTTTCGACTTTCCAAGTCTAACATGGAGTAAAGTCAGTAGACAAATCATCGAAAATGACGTAGTTATTATGTCAAAAAAAAAAAGAAAATGACATAATTATTGAGTCACTTCTAAGTTCCAAATATATTATGTTGCATTTGGTCACGCTTAGTCATATGCTAATTTTATGCTCACGTTACAATATCATTTCATACTTGTCTAACGAAAGTGAAATTGTCGTCATAACACATACGCTAGACGGTCATTAGATATCATGGATAATCACAAGTTGACTTAGTTGTTGTTGACTTCTTGTTACATTTATCACGTCAAATCATAAATTGTTCGATTAAGTAAGAAACCAACTCGGCCCGCAAAATTAAGTCAAAGCGAATCGTTTTTATAACCTCCTCTAAAGTGTCTCGATTATATAGGATCATTATCATCCCAATCGACCGATTTGCCAACGAACTGTAACTAACTTTTCAACGGCCTCCCTATATAAACCGACTACTGTAACAAACCTCAACAAACTTTATTCAGAAGATAACTAACTTTTTCAACTCTGTTTTTTTCCCCCACTTTCTCTCTACTCTTTCTTCTCTCTTCTTCAACCTCCAAATTCAGCTTCTTCAGGAAGCTTCATCACCATGGATGATCACCCAACCTCCATTGGTGAACTCAAAATTACTGAAGTCAAAATTAATAAACTCACCATTGGCAAACTCATCATTGGTCGAATCTCCCAAGTTCCACCGGAGAAGGCGTCAGCCGATGCTGCCGAATTGCCGCAAGTAAATCAACCTGTCACAGATGACGCTTCTCCAGAAAATTTATCCGTGGAGAATGTGGAATCTCCGAAAGAAACCCCTACTGCAGACACTGCCGGAAAAGAAGCTTCTCCAAGAAGCTCATTCCCCATTGATAAAATCAACATTGGTGGAATCTCGACAGTTTTAGGAGAAGCTATACAGGAGAAGGCATCTGACGAAATTGCTGAATCGCCACAAGAAAATCAACCTGTCACAGATGAAGCTTCTCCAGAAAGCTTATTCATCATTGATAAACCTGTCCAAGAAAATCCATCCTCGGAGATTGTGGAATCTCAGAAAGAAACCCCTTCTGATGACACTGATGCACCTTCACAGGAAACCCCATCTTCTGAAATTGTTGAAGCTTCAGCAGGAAGCTCAAGCACCATGGTTGACACCTCACAAGTAGTTGAACCTTCGTCTGAAATTGCTGGATTTGAGGAAGAAAACCCCCTTTCTATGGGAGAAGTGGCTTCACCAGAAAGTATTCCAGAAGAAAGACAATCAACTGTCGTTCCTGAACCTGCACAACAAACCCCACCTGCAACTGATGAACCCTTGGAAGTTTCAGAAGAAATACCAACAACTGAGATTCCTGGACCTGCACAGGAAACCACACCTGCAACTGATGTAGCTTCATCAAGAGGCTTCACCATGAAAGTTCGACCCTTGGAAGATAGCACTATCTCCAATCCTGAAGTTTCAGAAGAAATACAGTCGACTGAATTTCCTGAATCTTCACCAGAAAACCCGCCTGTGATTCCAGAGATTTCGCAAGAAAATCCATCAGTTGAAATTGCAGGACCTTCAAAAGAAATCATTGAAATTTCTGAAGAAAACCAACCTGAAGATCCATCAGGAAGCCCTATCTCTAATCCTGAAGTTTCATCAGAAAACCTGTCGACTGAGATTGCTGAATCTCTGCAAGAAAACCCATTGACTGACATGGCAGGAACTTCAACCCGAAACCCACCAGACGGTGACTTCAGTTTCAGCATCAATGCCCTCAAACTGAAGCTCGCATTGGATACTCTCTCTGACGTGGAATTCAATCCATCACGGGCAGGGAGGTACCATATCGATCAGGAGGGTTTTGAGATCGATGTTCTGAACCCGAGCGACATTTATCGGCATATTAGGTTGAATCCTACCGGAGTTCTCCATCATGGTGAGGTTATCGGGCATATTAGGTTCAATGCTAGCGAGCTTCAGAATTTCAAATGCAGCATGCCTATGGGGGGGCAGGTGATCGATCTCAGACCATTGTGGTATAAGGTTGGTGCTAATGATGAAGATACTGTGACTGTTTATCATACTCAGGGATCTGATAAAATCGACATCATATGGGGTAACACTCTTATCATTTGTTCTTGTTTAATTTTTTGATTGAATGCTTTCTTGATTGATTGTGCTGATTGCATTTGAATCTTGTTGAATTTTGGTTTTATTTCGGAATTATTGATGGTTGCTGAATGTCTGCCTGGAAACCCATTAGATAACAGAGCTGAACCTGCAGCAGAAAACCCATCAGATGACACTCATGACAGTGCTGAACCTGCAACAGAAAAACCATCAGATGACAGTGCTGAACCTGCAATAGAAAACCCATCAGATGACAGAGCTGAACCTGCAACAGAAAACCCATCAGATGACAGTGCTGAACCTGCAACAGAAAAACCATCAGATGACAGTGCTGAACCTGCAATAGAAAACCCATCAGATGACAGAGCTGAACCTGCAATAGAAAACCCATCAGATGACAGTGCTGAACCTGCAACAGAAAACCCATCAAACAATGACTTCAGTTTCGACATGAAACCTGCCTGCAAACTGAAGCTGGCATTGGAAGTTCTCTCCAACACGATGTTCAACCCATCTGAGACAGGAAGGATCGATGTCAGTAAGAAGGGTTTCCGGATCACAGTTCTCAGCCCGAGTGACATTTTCGGGTATCTTTGGTTGAAGGCTGAAGGAGTGCAAAATTTCCAATGCAGCAATCCCATGGCGGGGAAGTTGGTTAATGTGGCGCAGCTTTTGGAGAATCTGCAGGCGGCTAATGATCAGGATACTATCACCGTTTCTTATACTCAGGGCTCCGATGAGATCTCCTTCTCATTTGGTAATACTCATATAACTTCTTGTTTATTTTCTGTTCATTGTGTTTCATACTACTTTATCTTTTTTAGTTTTTCACTGATAAGTATTGTCATTCTTGATGAATTTGGTCTTGTGCTATAATTATTGATGCTCTACTTTTCGATATTATGAACAGTGAATGTCAAATGTGATCGAATTTTGCTGTTACTCTTAATTTTGTTTCCTACTACAGGAAAATGTTCATCTCTGTCGGTCTTATAATGCAAACTGTACTTCATTTGTGGAGTAATGAATCATGTTTGTTCAGAGCAAGTCAAGAAATGTACACACTAAAATTTTGCTGTGAATTCTGTTTTCTGATCGAAAAATTTGAGTGGGATGGAGATAGATCTGAGACTATAATCTTATTGAAGTCCTATCATGGTTTTGTTTCAGATTATGTTTTCTTGTTACAATACACATCTTAAGTGAAATTTCCATCACTTTAAACAGCTTTTTGCTCTTTCTTTCAGTGAAATTTCCATATCATTTTACACATCTCAAGTGAATTTGCCTTGTCATTTCTTATTGTTTATTTTTCTGCCAGCTGTTTGATGTTTTCTGCTGCATTCTTGATTTTACATCTATGACTTTTTTTTTTCCAATTGTGATGAATTTGGGTTTTGGTTCTCATTTTTTGGGTTTATGAACAATGAGCATCCCTTTCTGATTAATTTTTTTTGCACTTTTAGTGTTCATGTGTGTTATTTAGTAAAGAGAATCTCCTACAGTTCACCTGTCATGTAACATAGCTGTTGATCATTCTGGCCATTAAACTTACTGTGCGAACTCAGTAAAAGTTAGGAGATACATGATGCTGATTCTCATAATCAGTAATTCTACAAGTTCAAACATGCTGTAATGTTGCCTGATCACAAATTTTCTTTTTTAAACTTACTGCGCAAACTTAGTAAAAGCTAGAAGATAAGTGATGCTGATTATCATATATTCATAATCATTGGTTCTACAAGTTCAAATATGCTGTAATGTTGCCTTATATGTATAGTTCAAACATATTGTCTTTTTTAATATTGCAGCATGTCCTATAGGTGTATAGTAATCACATTCAATTAGCTATAAATTTTGCTGAACATAATCTGGTGATTCGTTTATGATCAGGAGAAAAACCTATGAGAGGATTTATTGCCGAATTCCTAGAACATGAGGAAATTCCAGAGTGTCCTGAAGCCACCGTTTTCTGTCACTCTATTCTAACAAATAAAGACATGGAATTGGTGAGCGAACAATCGTTTGATCAGGATGGGGAACCACAATTAGGTCCGTCTCCTCTATCTTATATCTTAAATCAAAAGGCCCAAAATTGTGTTATCTTGGCTACCTGTTTTCTGTTTGTATCACAATGCCTTCTCATTGATTCCCCTTTCTGTTTTCCTGATATCAGTAACAGTCGATATGACAAAAGACGCTGTAATAATTAGTGTGGGAATGCAGAAGATAGTGCACCATGAGTTTACGAATATGGTAATATTACGAATTCAAATCCATAGCTCAAGAGAGTAAAGCTTCACTTTGTATGAAATTGATTGAAAACTTTGATTTATATTCTGGCAGGGTTATGTCGGAACTTATGGAATGAAGGGAGACCAGAGACACATTGGAAGGTTCTATTGGATTCATGTTGGGGTGTTGAAGAAGGCAGCTCTGCTTAGCTCGGGGTGTATATTGGGTTTTGTCAGTGAACCACCAGAACATTTCATGCTTCTGTTCACTCTTCAACAACATGAAGAACTTGGACAACTGATGTTTCTGAAGAAAGCAGATCGTCTGATTCCTAACCTTCAGGAAATTTCCAAATTCCAGTCAAAGGACTGACTTATGTGTCTGAAACTTAAGAGATACTATGCTAGCATTTACCTGAAAATTGACTGTCAGATTAGTTTGTTTACTTACTTTTCTACCATATTTCGATATTTCCTACTATGTTAGCATTCTTTAGATGGATATATGGGTAGCCAGCTACCTCTGAGTTTGTAAGGCTATTCAGAATTGATGACAATTAATAATTTGAATAGTCTTGTTTTTAGTTCTTTGGAAACATGTCCACCTTGCAATGTTCTAGCATTCATATAATCAGCTACTGTTCCTTTGTCAAAAACAAGAATCAGCTACTGTAACACAGGTGCAACAGCTGTACCAAACCTGTTGCAGGCAAGCCTTTCACAAAGTTGTCAGGAATAATGGTACAGTTAAGCTTGAGTGTTCAGCTGTAGGCTGTTGAGCATTATTAGGCTCTCGCAACAAATAACATGTTCAGAGTAAAATCCAATTCATTCATGTATGATCTTGAGGTCGAAAGTCTCGCTAATTATGGTGCCAAAGCGAACTTTGAATCTTTGGAAAAATAAGTCTGAAATATCAGCAGGTGAACATCCATGTAACCAGATTACCAGAGTAACCCTGATTTAAGAAAACTCTAAGAGAAAGCTGTGCTCCAATTAACGCGCAATCTTAATGGAACTTAGATCTTTATCCAACTACTGAACTACATCAAAAGATCCTGAACCCTTATTTGAGAAACAAAGAACACATGTAAATCAAGCCCTTATAATAACATACCTACTTAAGACACATCTGACACTGCTTTGGCTCTGTAAGATTGGACAGCACAGGCAACTGACAGGGCATGGACGACATAGGCAAGGAAGCAGCAGCACATGATGACGCTTCGCCTGCACTATAAGCTCCTAAGCGATGATCATAGTACACAGGACCAAGCCCCAAATTCATGCTGTAGTTGTAATAGACTGCATTGCTAGTAAATCCACCACGATAAGGTGGCATTAACCCCATTCTATCAGGAAATGCAGCTGAATTAAACTGCCCTATTTCGTGGCTGTCCTGCATATTATTATTATTTCTGCTAATCATAGGATAGTTAAACACAGGATACTGATTAAACACACCCACATTATCCACCCCACCAATGTGATAATAATACTCAACATAATTCCCATTAGTCTCACTAGGAATCATGACAGTAGAGATGGGTGTTTCTTGCTCAGTTCGCGGTACTATACCCATCCCACTACCCTTAATCATAGAAATCCTTTGATTCACACATTGAATCTTTTGGTCCAAATGACCAAGCATTCCCATAACTTGGTCAGGAGTGAACCTATCAATCATAGAATTCAAGCTTATTCTAGGATACTTTGCCATAGCATTTTTGTGCCTTAACTTGTACAACTCTTGGTTAGCCTTTCTTTTCCACTCACCAAACATGTCATGCATGTTAAGGGACTTCTTATGTCTCTCCTCCTTTGGGACAGTCAAGTACCTCTCAATTATTTCACGGGCCGTCGCGGTTGTTCTCTTCAGATCACTGCCAAGGCCTGCTGCTTCTTCTTCCCCTTTAAATGCATATACCTCTGGTTCTAAGGGCTGTTTCCCTTCACTATAAGAGTATATGATGATGCAAACTGGCACATTGCATAAGATTGCAAATTCTTTACCTTTCTTAATTAACCCTTTCTTTCTCTTTTCATAGGTAATATTCCTTGTCTTCTCTTTGGTTATAAACTCCATTGCTATTTTTGCTCTTCCCATTTTTTTGTTTCGAAATTTGATGAATGTTAATTAGAAGCTGTAATTAAGGTGTTTATTACAAAGTTGAGTTTGCTTGTGATGTGATGTAATTAGATCTTTTAAATATGGTATTATATTTGTAAATAAAATTTAAATGGCAAGTTTGTATTTGTGTGATGAAAGTCAGATCAACAAAATATTTCAAAGTTGGTCTATGTTCATATTGTGAAATATTATACTCCACTGCTCCTTAAAAATTCTTAAAATATATGTCTTTCTCACATTTTGAGACATTTATTTGATATTCAATATCTCTCAAAATATAAGGGAAAAAATTATGAAATTATAATCTTGTAAAAGTATATTTCACAACGAATTCCATGGTATAATTTTTATAATTTTTGACAAAATATTATTTTGTAAATTTGAAAGTCAAAACTTGTCTCGTAACTTGAAAATATCTTTTACAATGACGCTTGAAAGTTATTTGTACCAATTTCTCTTGACTCGGCAAGCCAAAAACTTTGTGCTCGAGTTTGGCTAGGGAAATATGAAACTCGACTTGACATTAGCTCGATCTATTAGTTTTAATATACTCTATCTGACTATTTCTGTTTTCGTTGGGGGCGGACTAAGGTTTGATTGTTCTTATTGTCGCAAAACCACATAAGTGAGTTATGAGCCCTAATGTTTTGACAGCAAAGAATGCTAAAAATTATCACAGCATCACAAGGTTCCTGTTATAATTCAGGACAGAAAAAAAAAAAAAAAACAGAACAAGTATCTGATGCACTACATTCTACAACATTGAGAGTTTGTGCAGTACAGTCTACAACATTGAGACAAAGGCAATGTCATCGACGCTCATCATAGGGCCGAAACCGGTGTCCACGGTCACCACCACCCGAATTTCTATAACGAGACTGAGGTGGTGGACGAACATCTTTACGCTCACCTTCCCGTGGCCGTTGTTTATAATTCACATTGAACTCATGCGAGGCCTCATATTTCGGTAAAGTTTTCGGATCACAAGGCAGTGGATAACTCGAAAAGAAGGCTGAATCGAGTGCGTCCTTGGCACTGATCCTCTTACTAGGGTCTAATGTCAGCATCCTCTCTATCAGCTGCAATGCAGAATGATCAAAGTTTCTGAATCGATATCGAAAGTCTCTCCTTATTGGCCGTCTAGGCTTGTAGGCGTCGTAACAAGGAAGTTCCGAAACACCTGGCCAGTTATCATCATCCGGAACTCCACAGAGCGCAAAGATTAGATATATTTGGTGTGCTTCATCTTTTCCGCGGAGAATGGGTTCTCCGTAGAAGAGCTCTGCGAAGATGCAGCCAACAGACCACATGTCGATAGCAGGGCCGTATTTTGTACTGCCTAGAATCAGCTCTGGTGGTCTGTACCAGAGGGTAATGACTCGATTTGTGAGGTTCGCACTGTGATCAAAAGAACAGGAACGAGCGAGGCCGAAATCTGCAAGCTTTAGCATTCCTTGATTGTCTATAAGAAGATTAGAACCTTTGATATCGCGGTGTAGGACCTGATTTACGTGACAGTGGTGAAGGCCTGTTAAAAGCTGTTTCATGTAACACTTAATCTGTGGAACTGTAAGCTTTTGTTTATTTGTCGAGATTCTCTTCGTAAGGCCTGTTAAATCATGATCCATATACTCAAAAACCATGAAAATTTCGTCTGGTTTTCCTTTTTCATCTTTGTTAGGACCTGGTGATGTCACAATCTCCTTTAATTTGACTATGTTGTCATGGTTAAGCTTCTGCAGGAGTTTGATTTCGCGTATTGCAGTAATGGGGAAGCCTTCTTTTTCGTTGTCCATCCGTATTTTCTTGAGAGCAACAGTCTCTCCTGTTTCAGTGTCTTTAGCCCTGAAGACCTGTCCATAAGTCCCTTCACCGATCTT
The DNA here is from genome assembly GCA_963680865.1 of Spergularia marina. Lineage (NCBI taxonomy): Eukaryota > Viridiplantae > Streptophyta > Magnoliopsida > Caryophyllales > Caryophyllaceae > Spergularia > Spergularia marina. Next base: position 7,004,639 of record OY804549.1, on the reverse strand, counting down.
TTCTGATTGGCGGTAACAGTTTACGCTTCTTGAACCCCAGGAAGGGAGTTCCTGCAAGTTCAGCTGTCCTGGTTCTGCAACCGCCATACTTTGATTTTGGCAGAAACCGAAAATTATCAAAGATTTTGTGCAATGTGTTTCACTGAAGCCTAAAGATGTGTTCTAACTTTTAAGGAAAACAAATTAACCTACGATGAATTTGTGGTAATAAAGGATTGCATAAATCGCCCTATTAATACTTTTTTCTTTCTTATTTCCTACTTTCCTTATTTGACTAGAACTAGAATTGAGTTATTTCCATAAAAAGAAATACAAGATCAAATCAAACATCAAACATAATTATTAGTCATCAAATCTGATTAACCATATAAACTCTCAGAAATAATGCTGAAAAGTGTATTAACAGTATCAGAGCAGAAAGCTAAGCATAGTAGTAGTATGAGTATCAGAGCGAGTAACGAACTAATGAAATATATGTAAAACAAGCTAATTTGACCGACAGGTTTCAGACTTTCAGTACACAGATGTACTGATGTCAAAGTGTCAGAGAAAATTTCAAACAATAAACTTTCAGACTCTCAGTACACAGTTGTACTGATCATGGTCATTCTGGCTGCACTTCATAGAGAGGCTGTATATCCTGAATGTTGGGAATCAAACTAAACGCTTCCTTCAGTAACATCAGTTCTCCAAGTTCTTTCAGTGTGAACCGCAGAATGACATATTGTGGTTCACTGACAAAGCTCACAATGAACGCTGGGTCATGACGAGCTGCCTTCTGCAACATTGTAGGATGAGTCCAGTGGAAATACCCAATATGCCTCTGGTTAGTTCCCACCAGTCCATTAGTTCCCTCTATACCCTGCGCAGAATATGAAGCAAAATTGTCATTCAGTTTCATACAAAGAAAGATGAATCTTACATTTTTTAAGCAAAGAATTTGAATTTGTTATATTACCAGTTTCTCATAGTCATAAGTCACTATCTTCTCTTTTCCAACTGTGATCATTGCTATGGTTTTCGACATGTCGACTGTCACTGATATCAGAAAGAGAAAATGGAGGGAATCAATGAGAAGGCAGTGAGGCAAAAAGGAAAGGGGTAGCCAAGATAACACAATCATGTGCCTTTTAATACGAGACGAGAAAAAAAAAAGAGCACCTATTTGAGGTTGGCCGTTCTTAGACAAGTGTTTGATCATCTGCTCCAAGTCTGACATTGTTACAGCAGCCTGACAGAAATTGGTGACCTCAGGAAACTCTGGTATGTCAGGGTATATAAGGTATGGAACAGTAAATCCTCTTCTAGGTTCATCTCCTGATCAGAAGAGAAAAGCCAAGTTTAGTTCAGCATCAAGCAGTGACAACATTGTATGATTGAACGCGGTTGGTAAATTTACAGGACACGCTCCAATATCAGTATTATCATGATAAGGCAACATTTCAGTAATAATTAACATGCAGTAAATTTTTTTTTTTTTTTTTTTATTATTATTATTATTTTTTTTTTTGCAGAATCACTTTTGACTTTTGAGACTTTTTTCAACTGTTATAAAGTTTGCAGTAAGTTTAATGGCCACAAGTTTTCATGATCAGCAGCACAGTTTCATGCTGGTGAACCATACTTGAAAGTTCTCACTTCCCATACCCAGCTCCAAGTACAGATGATCCTGACATATCTGCTTCTACAATGTAGAAGATTTTTTATACATAGAACATTTTGATCTTTGATACATAAAGCAACTAGGTGAACAGCAAGTATCTAATACAACCAAGAAAAACCAGATGGTAGAAATCAAAAGGAACAGCCAAGACAAGGAAGAACGAAACAGAAGGTCGAGCATATTCTTACTAAGAGACGAGTACAACTTAAAAATAAGGCACATATATTGAACATTTGAACAATTGTAAACATCACATTTGGATAACCAATAAGGCTACATGAACTGAAAGAAAGAGCGAAAAACTATTTAAACCGATATGGAAATTCAGTGAAAATGTGTATCACAACAAGAAAACATGATCTGAATCAAAACCATGATAGCAATTCAATAAGATTATACTGTCAGATCTATCTCATCTCACTCTAACATTTTTCGATCAGAAAACAGAATTCACAGCAAAAGCTTAATGATTACGTTTCATGACTTGCTTTGAAAAGACATGATTCATTACTCAACAAATGCAATACAGTTTGCATTATCAGACAGACACAGATGAACATCTTACAGTAGTAAGAAACAAATTAAAGAGCAGCAGCAAAATTCAATCACATTCGACATGAACACAAGACCGAAATACTTCAAGAATGACATCAAGACAACTGAAAAACAAGAAAGTAGCATAAAATATGAGACAATTAACAGGAAAAAAAAAAAAAAAAAAACAAGAAGAAATTATAAGAGTGTTACCAAATCTGAAAGACAACTCATAAGAGCCTGGCGTATGAGAAACAGTCACAGTATCCTGATCATCAGCATCCAATTTACGCAAAATTTCTCTGAGTTCAACCTTCGTCACCATAGGCTTGCTGCAATGAAAATTCTGCACTTCTTCAACCCTCAACCAAAAACGCCCGAAAATCTTGTCGGAAATCTCGTCCGGGTTAAGAACAGTGATCCCGAAGCCCTTCTCATCACCGATATCGATCCTCCCTACTCCGTCTGGGTTGAACTCCAAGTCCGAAAGAACTTCCAATGCAAACTTCAGTCTGCTGGCAGGTTTAATGTCGAAACTGAAGTCACAGTCATTTTCCCTATCTGATCGTGAAGGTAGAGGAATACCGAAACGCTCATATCTCGAGAAATTTGGAAGGACGACTGCTCTTTCTAGTGAAACTTCATCAACACGGAAACGGCCATCTGTCCTGTATCTTGGAATGCGGATTGAGCTTCCTGGTGAAGCTTCTTTAGTGGCAGGTTGGTTTTCTTCAGGAAACGCAGGTGGGTTTTCCTGTGAAATGTCAGGAGAAGGGTTTTCTTGAGAAACACCAGGAAAATTGGAGAGTTGTTCATCAATGTTGAGTTCATCAATGGAGAAATCATCAATGGTGAGTGTACCGATTTTGAGTTTCTGAATCTTGAGTTCACCAACTGTGAGTTCTTGAATCGTGAGTTTATCAATGGAGATGGAGTCAAGATTGGAGAGATCTTCCATGGTGATGAAGCTAAGTTTCGAGGTTGGGGGAGAATAAAAGAAAATGGGGTGGAGAAAAAACAGAGGATTAAGAGACTTGAGGTTTGTTAGGGTTTTTAGGAACTTTAGTGAATATAAACAACTAGACCAATGAAAAATGATTCTTTTATATTGACATAATTATGAATTGAGAGTTGCCTAGTTAATATCATTTTAATTCATCATGTTTAATTTAATATCATTTTAGAGAGGAGTGAAATTCATCATAATTTAATATTATTTTAGAGGAGTTATGCCAGATTCGGTAAAAATTAAAACAACTTAAAAAATATCAGATTTAGTTAAATACTAGGATGAAGGTCTGTGCATTGCAAGGTTCACATGATAATGTTTTCTATTAAAATGATATATAAAATGAAAACTAATTTTCACCGGGGGTATAATGCACGGTTAAACACTTAGGCCCTGTGCGATTCAACTTATTGAACAATGTTTTCAAATCAAATCAAATCAAATCAGTTTTATTCAAATCAAATCAAATCAGATCAGATCAGAATTATCCAAATAAAAATCAATGAATCTAGTCTATTTCTAGTTATTAATTCGTCTAATTGCAGTTAATTTATCAATTAATTCAGTTGAAATCAAATCAAATTTATTCAAATCAAATCAGATCAGTTCAATTCAAATCAAATCAGAAAAAATGCAGTCCAATCGCACATGGCCTTAAACATCCAAAAAATAATATATGTTTTATATATAATCTCATTACTTATGATAAAATTTAAAAGGGCCAAATTTAAAAAGTTTATATTTAACTGGAATCATAAGAGATGTTCAAGTAAGTTAACTTATTATACAAAAAATCATTTAAAGGGGTCTTTTGTGCTTAATTTATGAGTTGGTTAATCTTTAGTTATATAAATGTTTAAAGTAATAGTAGCACAATTTATCGTATATTACTATATTGACCTTCATGCAAATATATATTGCAATCAACATTATAAACTCACTTACTCACCCTTATTACATGCATAAACGTGACCACCTCTCCCTAGCTAGCTCAAACCTATTAACCATGTTGCTGGAAATGTAGACATATTAATCGACATAAGATTACAAATTGAGATATCATGAAAGCGATAATCAGGGATTAGTGTCCAATCAAATTAGACATGATAATTAGGCCATGTATAATACAACTTAAAAAGGAGTAGTTAATTTAGTTTAGAAGCAATGAATCTGGACTTTATGTCAGCATATATACAACTCCAATTCAGATTAGTTCAGATATTGTCAGATGAATCATAGAGACCTTAGTAGGTACGTACATATAGTTAGAAGTAGAGTTTGTTTTTGCGTTTAGATGTATACCATATGATTAGATCGAAATACAGTTTTTGTGTTTAGATGGAAATCAAATATTTTACTCAACAAAGGAGGGGGCTAGCAGGGTTAGAACATAAAACATCATAATAACGAGGCTATGATACCACGTAAAGAACCAACTCAATCAAAAGTGTAGACTTATGTTAAGAGCTCAGATCATGATTTTTATACATTCAACACGCCTCTCACGCAAATGCCACGCTTAAAGCATGGGTAATATACTGGTTCACTATGCTTTAATGCTTAGCTTGTATCATATGTGCCCATTGTCTAAATAATAATCAGGGTCTTTGTCTGAACCATACCCAACAGGGAACTTGAATAAATTGCAGCATCCAGTTGTGCCAAACCATGAAATCAGGCTAAAAGTCGCGTATCCTTAATCCTACTCCGAGACATAAATCAAGCAGCATGTCTATGCAATGGAAACCATGGTTATAGCTACAAGATTGTGGAACCGCGTAACTCAGGCAAGAACTGTGACTGGAACAAATTTTTGTGAAGAATACCGAAAATAGAGATGGTTCCTACAAACATAAAGTGGCCGTTCAAATTGATCGGTATGTAAAATAGAAATGTATGAAGCTAATTAAGTTTAGAGGTTTAAGGAAGAACAAAAGAAAATGAGGGGTGAAAAAACAAAGGATTAATTTTTTTTTTTTTTTTTTTTTTTTTTTTTTTTTTTTTGAGTTTTGAGGTTTGTTAGGGTTTGTGCGAATATATAGAATGATTCTAGTATATTGACATAATTGTGAATTAAGTGCAGCCTAGTTATGTGGTAGCTCAAAGTGAGCTACCTGTAATATCCCGAAATTTTAAAGTATTTTATATTAATATTTTTAGATCTATTAATTAGATTATTGAAATGAAAATATTTTAGTTATTAATTGTCGTTCTTAAAACCGAGTTCGGAAATGAATTTTGGAGTCAGATTTTCTATATAGGATTTTCTAATTTCTGAATTAGCCTATCTTCCAAACACTATAACAACTCAAGCCCACACCAATTGGCCCAAACACCAAACACATCCTAACCCAAGATAAAAAGAAAAAGGTAATCAGAAAAAAAAAAAGAAAAAAAAAAACAACAAAACCCTCAATTCTCTCTCCTCTTTCACGCATAAACTCCTTCCCCTTCTTTCCTCTTCTTCTTCACGCTCGTCCTTTCTCACCCGCCGCCGCTCGCTTTCTCTTCCTGCACACCCGTCGCCGCTGCTACCCTCGCCGGCCGACCACCACCCTAGCCTCCTTTCTTCCTCTTTTGCGCCGTGGGTAACGCCCCTTTTCTCCCCTGTTTTCGGTTGTTCAATTAAACGCGATTATCAAGTCGTTTTATGGCCTTAATTTGTGATTAATTGATTGTAATAGATGTTATGGTTAGTGGGTAATCGATTAGAGTTAGTTTTATGCATAAAGAATTGATCTTGATGGTTGTTTTGAGTTAATTTCCACCAATTATGAATTTGGGATTAATTAGCTTAATTATTCTAATTAGGGTCAATTTGTTTCGAAACTTATGACTAATATGTTTATAATCTGTTAATTAGGGTTCTTGAATTTAGTTTGAGATTTAAATTGGGGTTTTGTTCAAGTTTGTATAAATTGTAAATTGGGGAATTTTGGTTAATTGTTTCTAATTTATGTTAATTAGTCCAAATTAATTATGATAATCAATATTTCGACATTCTGATAATTTAACAAATTATAAACTGATTTTCATGATTTATATAATTTAATTCGAATTTTTGGGATTTTATGTAATAAAACATTGTTTTTAATTAATAAAACATAATATAAATTGGTATAATAATTTTATAATTAAATTATAATAATTAAGGGTTAATTTTTATGAGTTATATTCTGTTTTAAACTAATTTTAAGCCTTTGTGAATTTTTATAATAATTTTGGTGTTAATTGAGTTTTATTGGATAATTATTGAAATCGAACGATAATTATTGGATAATTGATAATTGTTTGTTTGAATTTGGTATTGTCATAATCATACATTGCATATAGGATCATACATACTAACATATAGGAATATAGTTGGTTGGTTGGTTGAGAAAAATTGAGTGTTAATTTGAGAATGTCGTTTGTATAATTGTAGAGCCTTAGTTCGTAGACGAGGAGTACTAGTGATTGTTGTGCTATTTAATTTCGTTTGCTTGAAAAGGTAAGCTAGCATGCTCAACCCTTCTTAAACTTGTAGAAACCTTTCAAACTTATGTGCTATATGTGAATGGTGTGATTGGATGAAAACATAGTATCATGATAGGTGGAGAACGATTCGGTTTATACGATTGTTGTATTTTGATTTGGTTGGATTTATTGTATTGATATTGGTATATGGTATGGCTTGTGACAAATATGTTATTTTGAAATGTAAGATTAAATGTATATTGAATTGGTTGATTTGGTTTGGTTTGGTTTGGTTTGTGGGCGTATAGCCAATTTATATTGTGATGTTGGTTTGATATCGTTTTATATGAATTATGATCATCAACTCTTTCTCAATAAGATACTGGTTACTTAGACGGAGCAAAAGAACTCCTAATTATTTGTTCGAGCCAAAAGAGCTCCTATTTATTTGTTTGAGTCAAAAGAACTCTTATTTACTGGATTGAGTCGCATCGACTTCTATTAATTACCCCACCGCATCGGTCTTTAAGAGGGTTAGACTCTAGTTTACTCTACTTGGGTTAAAAACACCCAGTAGGGGGTGTGCACACTTAAGGTCTAGTTGTCTTGGATTATGGATTATGGATTATGGATTGTGGATTGTGGATTGTTAACTATGAATTGTGGATTATGGCTCATGACTTATGAATTTCTTATTTATCGTTAATCTTTGATTTGTTGGATATGGATTATGGAATGTTTCTTATACTATGAATATGTGATGAATTGAATGGTGGATTCTGATATATGACTCTTAACTACTGGTTTGGAATTATTATTGAATGATTATATGTTTATGTGCTAAATGTGTTTTCGAAAATAAAACTAAAAATGTTTTCAAAATTCAGGTAAGAGTTTTGGTTTTCTACACGTTGAGGTGTTAGCTTACTTAATTTCACTGATTTTTTCAACTGTGGTTTTTGTGCTTTAAATCCACCACGGGTTTGGAGTGATTGATGCATGCGGGAACGACGACTCACTAGAATTAGTTGGATTCAATAATTAGACTAGTAGTTATTAAACATAGACTATTTCATATTTCATATTTTGGACTATGGTAATTTTAATTAATGGATTGTAATAGTTATTTTAGATCATTAGACATTTGTAGTTCGGCTTCTGAAATCTCCTTGCATTCAGGTCTTTGACTCGGGTGCGGAGTGACACCTCTGAATTTCCTTATTTGTGTTTTGATTCTCGATAAAATGTTTTTTGAAAAGGAAAGGAAATTTGGGGATGTTACACTACCACTCCCCCAACATGGAGGTTGGGGGTTCGATCCTTATCAACCCCAACTTGTAAAGTTGGGGGGGTTTTTTTGTTATGTGGGCCCTCTTGTAGGGTCCCTCTGTCGGGTTCATGCCTGGTTTCCCGCTGTTCAGTTGGGGTCTTCTTGTGAGCTAGATTTTCTAAATAACCCCCTAACTCCACAGGGACTGAGCTCTCCGGGGCCAGTAAATTACCGAATAAAAAAAAAAATACAAATATTTTTTATTTATTTTACAGGATAAATAAATATCGAACAATTGTGATTTTGACGATAAGTATTAAACAATTGCCTTTTATATAATTATCGAGATCAAGATGTAAAGACAACAATAATCAAACTAGTTTGTAAATAGGATGATCCTAGGAGTCTACATGTAAACAATAGCAAAATTGTTTATAGCATAATCAAGTATGATAAATTAAAGATGCCATGCAGTAAAAAATATGGTTGGGTAGTAAATTTAACGTATTTACAGTAAATTTATGACATTGGTAGTAAAATCAACTATCAATATAAAGAAATTTGAATTGATTTAATTCCAAAATCAAGGACCCTTAATTGTCCCTCTTTTCTTCTAATCCATCATTTGCAGAATTATATAACAAAATTTACTGCATATTTAAATATTTTTACTACTCCCTCCGTCCCATCTCAAACGCCCCATTTTCCATTTCGGGACGTCCCACCTCAAACACCCCATCTATTTTGAGACATATTTCTCTCCTACTTTTATTAAATTATTACATCCTCTCTCACATTAGCTCTCCTACTTTTATTAATCCTCACATTCTCTCTCCTCCTTTTTTTTCCTAATATTACCCCACTCAACTTATTATATCAATTTTTCTTATTCCACTACAAACCCCATGGGGCGTTTGAGCTGGGATGGAGGGAGTACAAATTAGCCATAGATACTTTTTTCACTTGTCTACATATAGACTCCAAGTATTTTCGTTGTAAATAATAATTTGACTTAAGTTGACTAAATGTTGCATAATGATAGCGTAACTATTTGACACAATCCTATCTAATATAAAAATTCGATGTATAACCAAGTGTCTGTTTGGCCAAATTTTTATAAAATTGTTTCTAATTTTCATAATTAGTTCCTTAAAAACCGTTTTTTGGAAAAATAGTGAGTGTTTGGTTCAACATACTGCAAAAGCACTATGTAATTTTTTTTTTTTTTTTTTTTGCCAAATTAAAAATATATATCACAAAAATATTATTTTTAGAGAAACAGAAACAGAATCACCAATTGGGTACTTCTGGTTTTTAGGGTCAATATTTAAGGAAGTGCTTTTATTAAATAGTTTCTTACCTCTAAAAAAGTCTATGTTTGGCTAAGGTTATAGGTTTAGGGACTAAAAACACTTTGAAAAGTTAGGACAAACACATACGAAGTCCAACAACGTTAATAACTACTAAAGTTAAATGCGTCAATTAAAATATCATAAACATTTGTACAAATAAAAAATAGCTGACAATTGGAGTGCGAGAAATTCCATTTAGCTGGTTCGAGATATTAGTCTGACATGATCTAAAATGCCGGGTTACTTTTAATTTGTTAAAGTCAAAAGGTTGGGTTGGGTTATTCAATGGTAAAGTTGCAAACATTGAGTTATTTTCATTAAATTTGTCTTTTTTAATGGTTAGATATACTAATTAACTTCCTATATTTTTTGTGACCATATTGAACTCATTTCGGCTCAAATGATAGGCTCGTTACACTACCTTACATCTTTAGAAAAGTATAAATTAATTTCGCTTAAAAGATATTAAAAAAGGTAGATTTTTTTTTTTTTTTTGTCATGATCAAGTGATCAACTACAATAAGGTTTAGCAATGATAATATTGAGTTGTTGCTCATGGCTAGATCGATCGGTTTCGGGTCAAATAGGAAGAACTAGAAGATTCCACCTCTGGAAAGCGCCTACACCTAATGGCTTAAGCCGCTGTTCCCATTTCCTCGCTGACCCATCATGCAAAAGGTACGCCGTTAGAGTGAGTGCGCTTTACTAATAGAAAAAAAAGTAAAGGCTCTAAGCTCCGCTCCTTCGACTGATTGTTCGCGTCGGATCTCAGGTTCTCTATTGCACTCCCTAAATAGGGTTCTTTTCACCTTTCCCTCACGGTACTTGTACGCTATCGGTCATTGAGGAATACTTAGGCTTAGAGGGTGGTCCCCCTTTCTCGCGTAAAAGCGATCAGAATTCGAACACGCCGCGTTTTACTGGGAAGGATCGAACCATGGGAACGAATCTACAGGGCTATCACCTTCTTTGGCCAGATCTTCCAACCTTTTCACAATTACAGTTACCTATATATTTTGATCTCGAGATAAACTCATAAACCTAACCATAGGTGGTCGGTGGTATATGTATGTACTGTTTGGGTCAAGAATGACTAAACAATCAAGTATTTCTATTAGGGAGGAAAGCTTTCTAATATGCCCTAGGACAGCAACCTGCAAAAGGAGTACACGTCACTGGCTCCAGGGGGTATTCCGAAAAAGCCCCTCCTATGCCTAAGTTAGACTTCTCTTGGCGGGAAAGTGTTAGTTCTTTGATTAGAATAGTAAAAAAATTATTTTTTGGGCCTCTTCTGACTTACCTTGGGTAGTTTGGTTGATAGGGTATTTATACCATATCCCCATGGGCTTCTAGCGAATTTGGGCTGCGCTCAGACTTACTGGGTTCAACCCATAGTGCCTGCCTATATTGTGGCCCAAATCCCCTTTGTCAGCCTTACTCGGTTCAACCTAGAGGTGATCATGGGCCGGACCAGGCTGGGCTTGGAGTGAAAAAGTGGGCCCAATGTGCGGGTCGGTCCGGGCTCTTCTTTCAGGCCTAGATGGTTGGCCCAAGCCCGGCCAAAGCGGGCTTTCGGGCTCGTTCGGGATTTTTTTTTTTTTAAATCATATACTAGTATTACTTAATTATTATGTTTTTGATCACTTTGCACGTAAATATTATCTAGTACTTGCATATTTAATTTAATAATAAATTATTATACATTTGTAAAGAGGTTTTTGATGTTATTTTCATAATTTACAATATTTTATTTTATTAATAGTAATATTTTTTATTATTTTAATATGCTTTATTCACTATATTTAGCCTAATTTTTACTACATTGAGTACTTTAATTACAAAATTCGTCATAATCCGACATCATTTACACTAGTTTACATAACTGAGGTTTATAAAATTTAAAAAATTTGCATTTTTTTTTAAAAAGCGTGTCGGGCCGGGCCAAATTTCGGGCCACGAGCTCTGCCCAAGCCCGGCCCATATTATTGCGGGCTTTTTTCGGGCCTACACTACAAGAAACACGTTGATTTGCGACGTAGCAACCAAAACTCGTCGTAAATGGTCTTTTACGACGAAAATCCTGTCCGGTCGCGAGTCGTCGCAAAAGGCTCCGTCACAAATACTTTGCGACGAGTTTATTGTACCTCGTTATAATAAGTCTTTTTGCGACGAGGTGTTTTTCTCGTCGTAAATGCTCTTTTACGACGACTTTTTCTCGTCATAATTCTTTTTCCCGACAACACATAATAACACAATTTAATATTTTTTCCCTCACATGGGCCTAGAGGTGGCCACGGGCCGGGCTCACCCTGGCTAGTGCCCAGAAAATTGAGCACTAGCCCTACATACCCGGGCTAGTGCAAGGGCTTGATTTTCTGGGCACTAGCACTAGCCCTCCAGTGCTTTGACCAGGCTGGACCGGGTTAGGGTCAGGGTGGGCCATTGTTCCGGCCCTGCCTCGGCTGGAAAAAAAAGAGGAAAAAATCGAGTTAGTCCAGTGCTTGACCAAGGCTAGTGCTTGAAAAATCGAGCACTAGCACTGGCACTACCTCACCGGGCTAGGTAGTGTCGGGTCGTGCGTTGACCAGGGCCGGGCCAGTGTTGGCGCGGGCTCCTAGTGCCCAATGGCCACCTCTACATGGACCAGGAGTAGTTCGTTTTGGCGCAATTTTATCTCACCCCTGCATACCTTGGAAAACTTCCCAGGAGGTCACTCATCCTAAGATTACTCCCCATTAAGCACGCTTAACTGTGGAGTTCTTAGCACATGACTTCCCTACTTTGAAAGTCAACTTTGTTTCTATGATAAGCACTATCAATTCCTTTAAACACTCATACGAGCCCTTAAATCTCTTAAAACCCTCATTATAATTACACGATCATTTTTTACCCTTAAACTTGTTGCTGTGATTTTTTTTTTTCAAACTTATTATCACAAAACAACTATTCTGTAGTGGTTCAAAGAGTTCAACAAATGAAATCGAACCTTTTATAATCAATGCACTGAGTTGCATTAAAAATTGATTAAAATAAATTTTGATTTTTTTTTTTTTTTTTGCGACGAGGATCTGGTGTCATAGTAAATAACTTGATTATCTACAACGAGAAATAGATTCTCATCGTAGCTAATCAATTATCTTCGACGAAAATTAAATTCTCGTCGTAACTGATCTATTATCTACGACGAGAACTGAAACTCGCCGTAGCTGATCTATTATCAACGACGAGAAACTGATTTCCGTCGTAATATATTACTATTTGCGACGAGGGATTTGACCTTCGGAGATGATACTATTTTTTACGACGAGATCAAAAATCTCGTCGTAAACGATGCATTTTTTTGCGTCGAAAATCCCGCCCGGTCGTAATTTTGGTCGCAAATGAACGTTTTTCTTGTAGTGCTAGTTGGTCGGCCCAAACCCGGGAAAAAGTCGGGCCGGGTTGGGCTTTCGGGCCTAGGCCATTTGATCAGCTCTAGTTCAACCCATAGTGCCTCGCCTTATGGGCCTGCCTGTATTGTGGTCGAAAGAACCTTTGCTAATTCACCCACATAATGTATTACCATAATCATGCGTCTAATATTAATTTTTATAATTTATCAAAGAGTAATAATAAAATCTTAATCTTAATCTTAATCTTAATCTTAATCTTAATATATTTATAAACAAAGCTTTTTTCGTGGGCATTGAAGAGGTCTAGAGCCTTTCGAATTTTCTTAGAGCTTCTGGTGAACAAGGAATTAATTTATGTTATGGAATTGTTGTTATACCACATGTGAGTTTATGGTAATCATGTATAAAATTCATATATTTTATTTATGGAAATGTAGTATACCATATGTAGGTCTATGGTAATTTTGAAAAAATCCATCAATATAAAAGTTTCTTTTTTTAAGTTATGGTAAGATAATAAGTCAAACCTACATTTTAGTACAAGAGAAAACTATACGACATTTTCTACATTTTGGTAATATATAAGAACCAAATGTTTTTTTTTTTAAATGTGTATACAGTTAATGAAATTTTAATATACGAGTAGTTTTTTGTGAATAAAAAGTCTATTTATAAGTTCATTTAGTTACAACATCTTACTCTCGTGATACGAATATGTTAAAAAAAATAAGTTGAATCATACAAAATCTTACTAACATCAAGTGTAATAAGCTTAGAAATCGGTATACAATATAGGGAACAAATTCGAAACTGAAACTTATTGTATTCAGTACCTCTATCTTAATCATTATAGCACAACATTTGTCAATTTGTTATATAGGTTTGTTGATGTCAAATAATTGTATATGTCTTGCATAATTTGTGTTTAGTTTTGTTTAGTATTAACATCTTTATACTTTTGTCATGAGACATAAACACGTAAAACGATAAAAGGTTGGTTAAAGTAGGTAATGGAAGTAAATTGTTCTATTAAAAAAGTTAATTAATTAGCTAGAACATTAATGTCATGTAAGTATACAGTGTGAGAACTGTAAAAAATGAATTAATCAATTGTTCTAAATAAATGGTAACTTTATTTCATTATTACCTTAAAAAAACTTTATTTAACTACAATAATTATAATGATTTCGGTAATGGAAAATGCCTATATAATATAAATATTGTTAATGTCACCGTGCAACGCACGGGCTTTAAACTAGTATATTTATAAACGAAGCTTTTTTTTGTGGGCATTGAAGAGGTCTAGAGCCTTTTGAAATTTCTTAGAGCTTCTGGTGAATAAGGAATTAATTCATGTTATAGAATTGTTGTTATACCATATGTGAGTTTATGGTATTCATGAATAAAATTCATATATTTTACTTATGGAAATCTAGTATACCATATGTAGGTTGTTGGCAATTTTGTAAAAATCCATCAATATAAAAGTTTCCTTTTTAAGTTATGGTAAGATAACAAGTCAAACCTACATTTTAATATAAGAGAAAACTACGCGACATTTTCTACATTTTGGTAAAATATAAGAACCAAATGTTTATTTTAAAATGCGTCTACAATGAATGAAATCTTAATACTGTTTTGGGTGAATAAAAAGTCTGTTTATAAGTTTATTTGGTGTAGAAGTGGCCCCCAATATGGATAGTCAAAAGCAACAAACAAAACATAAATTTATAAAAAGATCGAAGGGAGTGTATGACAATTAATCACGAAATGGTAAGATAGTACAAAAGAATTTTGAACTTATTCATTTGAACTCTCGAATAGTAATAACTACGAGTAAATGTAATTGTTTACTCGCTTTAATATATGTGCTATTCTATAACTCTATTTTTTTTTTTTTTTTTGTAATCTATCTTTTAGTATATATGTAAAAGATTGACCACAAAATACGAATTAATGTAGTGTTTATATTTTTTTTAATAAATATGATTTTAATACGTGCAGAGACATTGAAATCGTATTTCATTTTCTGATGAAGAAAAATTCGATTGGTTTATTAAAAAAATAAATCATTTATAGGTTATGGAAAATAATATTTCTAAGCAAGTATATTGTAGTTATCAAAAAGTAAGATAATACAAATAAATTTATAGCAATTGAAGTTACTCAAGTAAATTTCCAAATACTAATAACTACAAGTTTAGTCACTAGGTTTCTCTAAATATGCGATGTTCTATTAGCAGTTTGAAGGCAAAGATTTGGCTAAGTGTGAAACCGCCATGGGCCACGGCGGTTCTATACACAGTGGAACCGCCGATCTCCTTGATGGTTTTGTTGAAGTGAAACCGCCAAGGGTCTTGGCGGTTTTAAGGGGTTAATGGCTTCTTCCAGGGGCGTTTATGGGTAGTGTTTGATACCCTTAAAACTGCCAGGGTTCATGGCGGCTTTGTTTAGAAACTGAAAGGAGGTGACGTGCATCCCATAAGGTTGAATAGGTTTTTATTCGACTCATTTTGTTTAACATTTATTTTTTGAGCCCTATTTCGAAAAAAAAGTGCAAGCATTATTGCAATTATAAGATTTGAAATAACTAATGTATAATCTTTAATTTGAGTCATTGATACAACTAAACAAAATATAAGACGCCTTAAAAGAAACATACAATTAAGATAATATATTTTTTTGCTTCGGTTTCGTAAGTTATCATATAAAGTTATTTGGATTTATTTAAATTTATTAAACTTAGAATAAACTTATTAGATTTGAACTAATATAAATTCATTTGGAATCAGTTTTTTTACTAGATTTATTATAGTTACAACATCTTACTCTTGTGATACGAATATGTTAAAAAGAATAAGTTGAATCATACAAAATCTTACTAACTTCAAGTGTAATAAGCTTAGAAATCGGTATACAATATAGGGAACAAATTCGAAACTCAAACTTATTGTATTCGGTACCTCTTTCTTAATCATTATAGCAGAACATCTGTCAATTTGTTATTTAGGTTTGTTGATGTGAAATAAATGTATATATCTTGCAAAATTTGTGTTCATTTTTGTTTAGTATTGACACCTTTATACTTTTGTTATGAGACATAAACACGTAAAACGATAATGGTTGGCTAAAGTTGGTAATGGAAGTAAATGGTTTTATGAAAAAAAAGAGTTAATTAATTAGCTAGAACATTAATCTACTACCCTTATAAAAGCCTCTACAAGGCCTTAACTATTCATCACTATTCATTGGAACAGTGCACTCCCATCTACGTGCCCCCGTGTGCCCACATCTGCTCATTTCATCTTGCCCGTTGGTTCTTCTTTTGACCCTATCAAAATCCCAGCCAAACCCTCCGTCATTCCCAGCCTTTCATCCAACCATTTTGCTTTTGTCTCTCCTGCGGCGCTTCATCGGCTCCTTCATTCTCTCTACTCCGATCACTCCTCCGATGCTCCCAAGGTATGAGTTTGTCTATGAGTCCTTGTCTCCCAAGTAAGACGACGCTCCTCCTGCCTCTCAAGTAATCCGATTTTTGAGTTTTGCTTCGATTTGTTATGCTTATACGGCCGATCAAGGCACCATCGATGTTCGTTGGCTGAAATCTTGCAACAGTTTCGTTTCTTACCACTTTTTTCGTTTAAACATTCTGGGTAATTTAATTGTTACTGTCTTGATTCTAGAGTTCATGAACTTTTATTTCTGAATTTAAATGGATTGATGAAAGTTTAGATCCTTTCTTGTGCCTCGAATTCAGTTGTTTTAATCGACTGATATTTAACCTAATTTCGTTTATTCTCTGATTTACTAATTCAATTAATTTTTTAGGGTTACTTCATTTTATATCTGGTTTTAATTTGAATTTTATAATTACTTGAAATTTCAGGGTTTACAGTGGTGTTGCTGAAGAATATGATGGCGAAAGGAGTGACAGAGGCAAAGGTTGAAATTTGGACCCCTGTGGTTGATACATGTAAGTTTTTTTTTTTTTTTTTTTTTTTTTTTTTTTTTTTTTTTGCATTTTATAAATGTCGTGTTTGTTTATGAGATTCATTAATGCTTGGGTTCGATTTATCTTCATTAATGATTATGGTTATGTTTGTCTGACTTGCTAGGATGACTTCTCTATTTAGTTCTAAAACCCTTTTTTGAAGGGACCTTGACTTGCATTCATGGTAGTGATCTAGATGGGTGTAGCATGGTGTTTGATTATATTAGATTTTAAATGTTTGGAATTTTCGTGCATTAATGTCTTTGAGGTTGGCTTTTGATATGCATAGTTCGGTCATTAGTAGGGAGTTTGCGGGTTGTGTTAGGTCGTAGGCTCTTTTATTTTTGGTCGCGTGTCTGATTGGTGTCATATTTTTTTTGTTGTTGTTGCGTGTTCCTTGTGGATTGTGGAACTTCTAGGTGGTTTGGGTTTTTGATGGCTTTGACACTGTCAGTCTTATTTCGGAATTCATGGGGTTCATTGGGTTATCAGTTTGACATGTAATGGAAATCTACGCTTTAATTGTGAATTATCCGCTTTTTCATATGGACCTCACATTAACCGCTTATCTAGAGGGGCATCTGTTTGTCATCAGTGCTTACAAATCTTTGGAATTACTAATTGTATAGCCATCTATTTGTGAGCGCCAAATGCAGTTCACCAAGAGTTATCTAATTCAGTATATGATTCTTGCTCTACTTGTATTTCTAAATTGACTTTCGTTTGTCATTGGCTTTCAAGTGTTCGGAAATCTGTTGTCCTTTGTGCTCGTGTTTCTTTAGATTTCGGCAGTTGGACCCGCTATTGCTTGCCTATTTTCAGAAACATTGATTTTTTAGAGAATGACAGGGAATAGCTTGTGCTCTGATGTCTATATACCTGCCTATGAACTTTGCCGTTATTGTATTCATGAGTTGCTTTCATTTTGGAAATGGTTTATACGTCTTGCATTAATTGAGTGTTGTCGGTTTCTATGCATACTGGAATTCTTCAAATCGAGCACGCACTATGTCATTCTAAGTTTGGATTTAGCATTTCCATGCTTTGTTGGGCTATCAAATTATCATGAATCAGAAATTTGAGTTCATACTGTCTTGTGTATGATTGCAATAATGTGTATTTGGGTTAATATGATTGGTTGGCTTTTGCTTGTAAGTACAGTGACTAGAAAGAGGGAATCATGTCCTTGTATGTGCGTCAGTTTGACATGTAGGAGAACCTGATCTAATGAGCTTTCCTGATCATAGCTTAAAGCAATAATTGTACAAGAAAATTTTTCTTTCAGAGCAATAATCATAGTGGCCAATTGTTTCGAGTCGGGGGTATTGATAGCCGATGCGAATCTTGTTAAAGAGAAGTCGCATGTCTGAATTTGAGCTCTTGCATGCTTCTTTATTAGAGAGTCAGCCAACATAAAGTTTTCCTCTACATATTGTGCTTGAGCTGCTCTGGGTTGAGCTATGTTTTTTCTTACAAAGGATTTTTAACTCTGAAGGTTTGAGACTATCGTACTGGTTCTAAATTAACGCTCAGGG
The DNA here is from genome assembly GCA_963680865.1 of Spergularia marina. Lineage (NCBI taxonomy): Eukaryota > Viridiplantae > Streptophyta > Magnoliopsida > Caryophyllales > Caryophyllaceae > Spergularia > Spergularia marina. The sequence continues at coordinate 6,986,437 of OY804549.1, read as the reverse complement.
ATCACTGGAGAGGGTAGTTTCTAATCCTGCTTGCTGAGTGTATGTGTAGAAATTTTCTTTTAGCAAATTGATGTTGTGATAACTCAGTCAATTCTGTTAATAATCTAAGATTCTACTCCTATCATCTGTATACCATGACTTAATCTGCCAATACTCATCTTTTGTAAGATGCACTTTATTGCAGGTTCGTAGAGAGTTATACACAAAATATGGGGGACCAAACTACTTTAGTGATGCTGAAGCGATCATATAATGTAAGTTTAGAGTTTCCAGCAAGATCTATCATAGGATTTTACTTACCTGGCTTATTTCCCTTTGTCTTTTCATTGCCATGTTGAATTTGTGCAATAGCCTTGGTTCAGCCTTGTTTCAGGGATACAATTTGGCAAGTACGACTGTTCGAGGAGCTTGGATATGTTATACGAGGTACGAATTATGATGGGATTTCCGGTCAATGTCAGTAGTTGACGTGGCATTGACAAATTTTTGAAGGAGGTCAGTATCTCCTTTATAAAAACTGCTTAACTCAATTAGTTGTGGTTTCAAATCGTCATCTGTTGTCTTCATTGATCACTTTGATTTCTTTTAATTGGAGATTTTTCTAATTGTTCATAGGTTTTGTTGCTGACAATGGATCAACCTACAAGTCTTACAGAAGAAGCTCAACAACGACGGATCTCTCAATGACATCAAGCACGACGACCCTCTTATCATGGTCTGGAAAGAAAAAGGGTATTATCTTTATCTCCTTTTATGGTGCCTTTTTTCCCAGGGATGTGTTTGGTGCGTGCATGCTTACTACCTTAGTTTAAAAAAGCACACCTAAGGTGCGCCTAGGCGCAGCTGGGATCGCCTTAGAAGCTTGAGGAGCACAAGTGTGTATAAGGCGCACCGAGGCGCACAATTGTGGAATTTGATTTTTCTTTCTCTCGTAACCTTATTTCTACCCTACCCTTTGCCCCTTAACCCTTGTTTATACTTCTTTACCCATTGGCCCTCTTTAAATACCAAAAAAGGGATTATTTTTTGTAAAATATGATTTTGAAAATAGAATTGTGTTCGCTAAATGAGTGCGCCTCGTGTGCATGAGGCGTGCGCCTTCGCCTCGCTCCTCATCGCAACAACCCCCAGCGCCTCCTTAAATTAAGCTTACTGCCTGCCCAAAAGACTTGCCGGGAAGAAAAAGGTTCATTACTTTGTGTATTTTCTACTTATCGAGTGTTGGTTGGTTTCGACGACTCTGACAAGTGGTTGTTTTGAAAATGAAATTTCGGCCAAAGAAATTGGTGCTTGCATTTTCATTGCCTTAAGGTCTGAAAGTAAATTACCTTTAGCTTTTTGAGCCGTAAAAGAGTTACCTTGGAATCAAAGAGCATATAGGATTTGGCATTAGCTTTTTACTCCTACAATTTTTATTCCCCCATGTCTATGTAAATTGATATTCAGTATACTGTCCTCCTCTGTTGTTTGAAAGTTAATTTGATTATTGTATTCGAGATTTGGTTTCACTTCTTTTAGGACTCTTGTGAGTGGGTTCATTGTGAGAAAGGTTATCAAAATAGATGTTCGTACAACCTTAATCAAGTTTCTGTGGGTGCAACTTTAAACCTGTAACAACATTCCTTTAGCTGAGTTGACACAAATTTGTGGAAGTAGGTCAAGTTTTTGAGTGACAGCAGTAGTTTTCAGCAATTATTAGCGACTTATGTGATGGGCAATTTTGAACTGATTTAATTCATAAAGCAGGAGGCAGTGGATGATACATTACCTATTGGTTCACTCTCTTTGAATGTTGCTTTTTGCAGGTTAGAGGATGGAAGAATTGGGAATATGAGACATCAACACTTGACTATGAATTCTCGAATGGTAGAACTCATCACTCGCCTACTTGGAGACAAATTTCTTACACTAAAAAAAAATATTCAATTAAGCCTGGATAGGGTTCATTGTGAGAAAGGTTATCAAAATAGATGTTCGTACAACCTTAATCAAGTTTCTGTGGGTGCAACTTTAAACCTGTAACAACATTCCTTTAGCTGAGTTGACACAAATTTGTGGAAGTAGGTCAAGTTTTTGAGTGACAGCAGTAGTTTTCAGCAATTATTAGCGACTTATGTGATGGGCAATTTTGAACTGATTTAATTCATAAAGCAGGAGGCAGTGGATGATACATTACCTATTGGTTCACTCTCTTTGAATGTTGCTTTTTGCAGGTTAGAGGATGGAAGAATTGGGAATATGAGACATCAACACTTGACTATGAATTCTCGAATGGTAGAACTCATCACTCGCCTACTTGGAGACAAATTTCTTACACTAAAAAAAAATATTCAATTAAGCCTGGATATCTATATGGTGATGCTTCACATTTTAAGTATTAGTGTTTGTAAGATGCACAGGGTTGAGACTCACTCATGGAACGTCATTTGTCAAGACACACAACAGCTTATAGGGGAGGACGCCATTCTTGTTTAATGTGGCAAGTAAGAACTGGTTTGGGGGTGGACGCCATTTTTTTTAACGTAAGTGAAGTTACATGCTCATACTTGATGTTTTTGCCATAGAAAAACACCAGTTGGACTAGCATTGTAAGGCCGCTCTGTTATCGTTTACCAGTGCAGCTTTAGAGGCCGCTGATCACACACTACTGGATCAATGATATTCCATGCTTACATAGAAGAAGCCGAAGACCTGTTTAGCTGTACTGCTGTAAGAGCTGCAAGCTTTATGCAATGAACCAAGACATAAGTATACTCACTTATCTAATATTTACAAATCGAATTTCTAAGAACAGCGGCAGGCCTGCTCAAGGGCATTATGAAGCTTGAGTGAACGGTCAGCCAGTGGCGCACACCTTATATGATCATTCACACAACATCTGTGAAGCACATGTATTATGTTTAGAGGTGTTTTACTTCAAAGACTCGTGCGTGGGTTTTGAGTCTGAAGTCTTGAGGCATTCCAATTGCTTGTAGAACAATGTATTATTAACTCAAACAGTCAAACACACACTTTCCTTGTGTTTTCTTTTCGTTAGGCGTCAATCAATGAACTTGTTAACAATGGAATTTAGCAATTTATGTAACAGGTTAACACTACTTTTTTAAGACTGCCACCAAGCAGCTACAATCTTGGTGCACAACAACTACAAGGTTATGTGTTGTAGTCTAGGTTTATGTGTGATGTCTATATATGGTATTCGATCATATGAACCTTTTCACTCATTCTAACTGATGAATCGCCTTTACGAAAATTGAATCAAAGATTATTCTTGTAACATAACATGCACCACCCTCGTGTTTTCTTTTGGTTGGGCATCAAAAAATGAACCATCTTGCATTTTAGGTAAGAAGGCATCGTCTAATATGTCCTAATGTTGGGCGGCCTCGCGCAACTCGCGCGGCCGAAAGACTAGTGTCATGTAAGTATACATCGTGAGAATTTTAAAAAATGAATTAATCAATAGTTCAAGATAAATGGTAACTTTATTTCGTTGTTACCTTAAAAAAAAAACTTTATTGAACTACAATAATTACAATGATTTCGGCGATGGAAAGTTCCTATATAATATAAAATATTGTTAATGTCACTGTGCAACGCACGGGCTTTAAACTAATATAATAATATTAATATAGAAATTTCTCAAACTCCAATCAAAATTCAATCTTGCAATACCAAACTGATTAGGAGTAAATTGGCAACTTCCTTGACACACCAAGCCACTATATATAAAACAAACCTCTTACCTTTTATTTTTATATCATCACATACGCGTCTTCTACGTACTAGTTTCTCAAGCAAAGGATTATTCAGAGAGATGACGGACAACGTTGTTAGTCGGAAAGAGGCCTCCAAGGCTACAGGACGACAAGTTAGCGAGGAAGAGAAGTTGATGTGCTTTTTGAAGTTCGACCCTAGACCCGAGTAAGTGAAGATCGACTATCTTTATTCTGCTGGAAATAATGCTAATTTAGTGGTATTGATTAGTGGGAGGAAGTTAATTAGGTTAGATATTCCTATAGACTTGTTTGATCTTCGTATGTACACCATTAATCTCATGCGTAGCTATATAGTAGGGTTATATCCTTGAATTTAATTTCATAACCTCGAAATTCATATCTTAGCTTCATTCGTACTATAAGAAGATAGATTGATTGACTAGCTACTGCATATAGCATACTATGACGTACTAGCACAGAAGTTGAACATTCTTGTTATATATGCATGTTCACGAGGCTTGTTCTTAATTTTTTTGTAGGAACATCGTTTCGTTTGTTGACTTGAAGTGCGAGTTGGATTTGGGTGACCTTGCTTCAGATTTTTCATGTTTTGCTCTATATGAGCCAAAGGTGTGGTATACTTTTTTTATTTATTTAACATCAGCTTCAAATGTTCTTAATTATTTACACTTCTTATTACAAGAAATTGTCTTACTTTGCAGTTTTTTGATGGTGTAATCCTGAGGTCTGTGAGAGAGAGAACCACTTCACTAATATCAGCTTCCGGCAAAGTGGTAAGTGTCGGTCTAGTGGTTAGATAGGAAACCAACGTGTTTAAGAATATTGTCCCGGGTTTAAATCGAGCATTAAATTATTTCGGTTTTGTCGAAGTTGCACGTGTCACCTTAGCTTGTTTTGAATGATGGATTCAATTTCTCTTGATTAAATTCAAGTCTTTGTTGTTTGAGCTTTCGTTGAATTGCACAAATTTTGGGGACAAATTTCCAATTTCACGTGCTGACAAGTGATGATTACTTTCAGGTTTGTACTGGAGCTAAGACAGAGCGTGACGCAATAACTTCAATAAATATCGTAAGTGATAGTGTATATAATTTGTATTAATTAATTGTTGTATGTGCAATGCTTTGATCTTTCTTGACTCGAAAGTCGAATCTCATGACCCTTTTTTTTCAGCTTGCTGGAAATCTTATGGCAAGGGGTTACCCGATCAAATTTCCTGTGGTATGTGGTCTCTTTGTCTTAGAGATAAGGAATATTATGGTCACGAGAATCTATTTATTATCGATCACCATCTTTTTAAATGTCCTTGTTTCGTTAAACTTCCTTTGTCTGGTGATTACATATATGTATTTTATTACTAATGTGTTTGAGTCAGTACTCAAATTTGATTGATTTGATTTCATTCATGTTTGCAGGATATTCAGGTTGAAGGTGCCAATCCTCATGTAAGTAGTGTATTCATTTATTATAATTATATGGTACCTAGCATGAAAATTGCTTGAATTAGTAATCCTGATTAGCAGAGTAGTATGACATGATTAATTTTTACAAAAAAAGAAAGAACTTTTTAAACAATATTTACAAGTTTGCGAGATGATATAAACATCTATCCCTACATTCGCCATCCACTTCTAATTGTACAATTTATTTTTCTAAAAATAAAAAATTATCAAATTATATTAGATATAGTTTGTACAATGTATATATAAGCATAAAAGATTAAATAAATGAAATTAACCATTTTTTTTTTCTTTTTTTTTGGTTATTTACAATATAATTTATAAAATATACCTAATTAAAAATAATAGATGGTGTAGATTAATTTTTAACATGATGGACGGTTGAGATGAAGACTGTTAAGGTGCTTTGCGGTACTTTCGGACTTGGTTTAATTTTTATGTTTATACTGGCAGGCAGGGATGAATGCGTTGGAAAAGAAACTTAATTATGTTCCAACCAAAAGGCAAAGTTGTGCGAAAAATCTTGAAAGTGTAGGAAGTTCAACAAAAATAGCCGATGTTTTGAGCAAAGAAGAAAAAACATGCAAGAAGAAAGGTGAAAAGTGGAGTGTTTCTTGTTCCCTGGACTTTGGAAAGGGTCTCATGTTGCTGCTGCTTTTTTTTGTTTTCTATTTTGTTCGATGAATTTGGTAGTTTTCACGGAATAACAAGGTTATGTGCCAGGTTTTCCTGGTGGTTAGTAACCCAACCTGACTGAGGTTTATCTCGTGTTCGAATTTTCATATTCCCACCCCTGCAGCATTAATTGGTCCTTTGTACCCAAAAAAAATAATAATAATCGTTCCGAGACACGATTGTATTGTCGAAATGCCCGGCAAATTAATTGTGTTTAGCTCTATCAGTTAATCCTTTTTATTAATCTAAGAGTTAATATGAAGAAGTATTTTTTTTTCCAGAAGTTCTCTTGATCTTAGGACGACAATTTAATTCATTTGCGTTAGTAGTTAAGTATGAAATGATATTGCGACGTGAGTATATAATTAGCTTACGAGTAAGCGTGGCCAAATGCAACATAATCATATACATTTTTTATTATGTTAAAAATATGTCATTTTTGATGAGTTTGATCTGCTGTGATACGCCACATCCTAATAGCCTTTGGATTGGTTGTTGACTAAAGCCAGACTGATTGTAGTGATGATACTTGTGATTTAGTTTGTGTGATTTGCTTTTGTTTTTTGGTCTCATACTCTAATAATTAAGGGATCCGTAAGAGAAAGTTTACAATAATGATTTTTTCCGACCACTCATTTTAGATTCGTGTCGTGTCCGATCACAAAGGGCAACTCAATTTTGGCTAAGCTGATTCTGCGTGTAGTTCTAAAAGGTGTGGCTTACTGCGCCTTGATCAAGACGCTGCAACAAGTAAGTTTGGCGAACAAATCCCAAAGAAATAACCGTATAAACTCAGGTAGCCAACTAATCATATATCCATAAGAAACAAGGGAACATAGTATCTGAGTAACTGAGTTACATGCTAACACTGTAGAAGTTTCAGAATGAGAGTAAAGAAATAGTATACTACAGAAGTACGTAAGCAAAATTCGACACACAAGCTTCAGTACACAGTTGTACGTAATCTCAGAATTTCAGACAGTCAGTTGCTTTCTTCATAAGCATCAGTTCTTCAAGATCTCGCAGAAGGAACAGCAGGATGACATTCTGGTAAAGGTCACAAGGAACCTTGAGTCAAGATGAGCTAATTGATCAGTATCACATGGATAACTGTTAATCTTTGGGTAACAGTCTCCCAGTCCTCATTTTCCATGTCCATTACTTGATCTCCAGCATAGTACTGTCGTATGTATGTAGCAAACGGATTAGTAGGGTTCCATGGGCTTCTTATCACTGGCAGAGTAAGGAATTCAAAAGCAACTCTGATACGCTCGAGGTGCGTAAGGAACTCCACTTTATCTCTAAGCAGACTGTGTGCCAGTGGAACCCTCACAGGTGTAGGAAACCTGGGTAAATAGTGATGGATAAGGAGCAACACTTCTCTGCTAGCTTCTCCGCAAGGTTCAGTACATCCTCTTTTAAGTTCTTTTCCTGATCAGAAGAGATACACCAATTTTAGTTCAGCATCAAGCAAAGACAGTATCATTGAATAGGACATGCTCCAGTATCAAAACCTGTGATCAGGCAACATTACAGGATGTTTGAACTTGTAGCACCAATGATTATGACAATCAGCATCATATATCTCCTAAGTTTAATTAACGACGCACTGTAAATTTAATGTCCAGAATGTTACATGATCAGAAGCTAAGTTACATGACAGGTGAACTATACTAGGAAATTCGATCTCTTTACTAAAATTAATCAGAAAGGGATGCTTATTGTTCATAAACCCAAAGAACCAAACATCAGAAACTTCAACCAAAACCCAAATTCATCAATAATAGAAAAAAACAGCATCACTTCATCAGTGTAAATTCAAGAATGCAGCAGAAAACATCAAACACCTGGCAGAAAAATAAACAAGCAGAAATGATAAGAATGTTACCAAATGTGAAGGAAATGACATCAGAGCCCTGAGTATAAGAAACAGTGACAGTATCCAGATCATCAGCCACCTGCCGATTATCCAAAATCTGCATCGCATCTACCAAAATCCGCACAATGGACTTGCTGCATTGAAAGTTCTGCACTCCTTTAGCATTCAAACAAAGATGCCTGGAAATGTCACTTGGGCTGAGAACTGTGATCCCGAAAACCTTCTCATTGACATAGATCCTTCCTGTCCCTGATGGATTGAACATCGTGTTGGAGAGAGCTTCCAATGCCAGGTTCAGTTTATGGGCAGGTTTAATGTCGAAGCTGAAGTCATTGTCTGATGGGTTTTTTGTTGCAGGTTCAGCACTGTCATCTGATGGGTTTTCTGCCAGACATTCAGCAATCTTAGTAGCCGGATTTTCTTTTGTAGGTTCTTTTCCTGATCAGACAAGAAACACCGAGTTAAGTTCAGCATTAGCCTACGATATTGTTATAGGAATATGAGATTAGGGAAGAGTCCTCAATGAGGCTCGATGACTTTCATCATATATATATACCGAATATACAGGGATACAACAATAATTACGTATTAACCTAATTACATAAAATATTAACGTAATTACTGTTGTATATATACTATTAATTGTATGATTAGATGTAATTGCTCGACTGCAATATCAATATCTTCAATATATGCACAGTGTTCTTCAATATATTCAGTAACTTCATTAACAGTGCATCTCTACAATACAACCAAGGAAAAAAAGGTTGCAGAAAATGAAAAGTTGCAAGAAACAGCAAAAATATAGAGAAAACGACCTACAAGGTCTTTCATATGCTTATCAAATGATATCAACAACCCTAAAATAAGGCATATAAACTGAACAGATCGCAAGTACAAGACATCAATTACTAATAATCTACTTGAAACAACAGAAAACTTGTTAACACTGACATACATGTGCTTAGATGTGAATTGAGAGCAGCACACACAAACTGAAAGAAACCCTCAAGCTTGATCATGAATTTCTTGACTTGCTATGAACATAAATGATTTAATCAACGGAAATGTTCTCAAAATCAACATCATGAGTCCTGATATAAGGATTATTACTTTTACAGACTATACGCACACAGGAGTTAGGGTACTACAAAGTGATCTAAACCTCCTTATTTAACTGAATCTCCTCAGCTGAATGTTGCATTAATTTACACTCTTCCTGTGAAACATTTTCGAGATTCTCTAAACTTTAAGTTGGCGCACCCATTTCTATTTAAATGTAAAACCCCCAAAATCCTTTGCAATCTACATTTTGTATATTCTCAAAAAATTGCAAACAGTATACTATTCATCTAATTGATCAACCAGTATTGACATTCAAGCAATCAAAACAGCAGCAAACACCATGACGAAGTTAAACAACTTTATCACTAATAATTCTGAAACAAAACCAAAATTCAACAGCATTCAATCAAGAAATTTAAACAAGAACAAATGATAAGAGTGTTACCATATGGGAAGGAGATCTGATCAGAGCCCTGAGTACGAGAAACAGTCAAAGTATCTTCAGCATCAGCATCCAACTTTTGCGAAATTTGTCTGACATTGACCAAATGCCCCCCCGTAGGCTTGCTGCATTGGAAATTCTGAAATCCGCTAGCATTCAACCTAAGATGCCCAGTAATGTCGCTCGAGTTGAGAAGAGTGATCCCAAAACCCGCCTTATCGATATCGTTCCTCTCTGCCCCTTCCAAGGGTCGTTCTTCCATGGTGAAGCTTCTTAATGAATCTACATCAGTTGCAGGTGTGGTTTCTTGTGCAGGTCCAGAAACCACAATTGATGGTCTTTCTTCAGGAATACTTTCTGGTGAAGCTTCTTCTCCCATAGCAGGTGGGTTTTCTTCCCCAAACCCAGCAATTTCAGAGGAAGGTTTAATTACTTCTGAGGTTTCGACCATGGTGCTTGTGCTTCCTGCTGAAGCTTCAACAATTGCTGAAGATGGGGTTTCATGTGAAGGCGCAACAAAAGGGTTTTCTTTCTGAGATTCTAATTCCTCCATGGATGGGTTTTCTTGGGCAGGTTTAATAACGGTGGGTAAGCTTTCTGGAGAAGCTTCATCGATGACAGGTTCATTTTCTTGCGGCCATTTGGCAGTGTCGTCTGATGCCTTCTCCTGTAGAGCTCCTCCTGGAACCGTCGAGATTCCACCAATGTTGATTTTATCAATGGTGAATGAGCTTCTTGGAGAAGCTTCTTTTTCGGCAGTGTCAACTGATGGGTTCTCCTGTGAAGCTACAGGAACTTTGGAGATTCCACCAATGGTGAGTTCAGTGGATTTGAGTTCCATGGAGGTTGGGTGATTGTCCATGGTGATGAAGCTTTCTGTTGAAGCTGAATTTGGAGGTTGAAGATGAAAGAAGAAAGTTTAGAGAGAAAGTGGGAGAAAAGAAACAGAAAGTTGAAAAAGTTAGTTATTTTCTGAATGAAGTTTGTTGAGGTTTATTACAATTGTCAGTTTATATAGGTAGGCGGTTGAAAAGTTAGTTTAGTTCGTTGGTAAATTCGTGAATTGGTACAATGTCCCTATATAATCGAGACACTTTAGAGGAGCTTATAAGAACGATCGGTTTTACTTTATTTTGCGAGTCGAGTTGGTTAATATAATTATAACCTAATCGAACAATTATAATTCAACGTGATAAATAGAACAACTATGCTAATTTGTGATTCACCATGATTTGTTCTGACCGCCTAGTGTGTGTCATAATGATAGTTTCATTTGCGTCGGATAAGTATGAAATAATATTGAGACGTGAGTGTAAAATTACAATATGATTATGCATGGCCAAATGCGAATACTCATGAATATATAATTGGAACTCATAAGTGACTCCTTTTTTTTTTTTTTTTTTTTTTTTTGGTTACAAGGGACTCAATAAATATGTCATTTTCGATGATTAGTGTACTCATTTCACTCCATGTTATTGTTGGACTTGTATGTAAAGTTAAAAACACTTGAAAGATTGTGGTGGTAGTGGGGTGGCAATAGGTGGTGGTCGAGGAGGCATTGAGTGGTGCTAGGTGGAGTAGTTGGTGTAAGGTGTAGTCTAACTAAGAAAACAAACTTTATTAGGTGTAGTTGGACAAAATTGACTATATTAGGTGTGGTCCGACTAAATTTTAGTTTTAATAGGCGTGGTTTGACAAGAAAAACCAACCTACATTGAAAAGGATTACGGAGCAGTAAGTGTAGTGATCTGATGATACTTTGTGTTTTTCCTTTGTATTTTGGTCTAGTACTCTAATAACTAAGCGATCAATAAGAGATAAAATTCTACGATACTAAAATTTTCCACCAGTCAATTTAGATTCGTGTTGTGCCAGATCATAAAGGGTAACAAAACTCTCCAAATGAGACATGACATTACCACATTTCTAGGATTGATGATGCAAACAATTTAAAGATACTTAGCTGTTGTAACAAAAAGAAAAAAGATACTTGGCTGTCCCTGCGGAGGAGAAGCAGAAGAAGTCCCTTAAACTTATATGAAATGTCTGGTGAGTGTAAGAGATCGATAGGCAAGCCAAGAGTTGATGTTCAAGTTAAGGCAAAACAATGCAATGGCTAAGTATTCAAGCTTTAATTCAGCGATTGACAAGTTCATTCCTCAGTCCTGACCAACTAATGGGAATGCTTGTTGAAGATTTTAGGACAGTTGAAGGTTTGAGAAAGCCATAAATTGAAGCACAATGTAGTGGGATTATTTATGTGAAATTCTGATTGTATTGTATTAATTGATTTCATACAAGTCTAGCATACATATATATAGTTCTCATTCTTTTCTGCATTCTAAGTCCACCCCTGTTGTGACAGTGATGTGTACTACATTAGGACATACACAAACTGAGAACTAATCCCTATGAATTCTTCATTCCCTCTTTAGGTAGTTCACATGTACTCCATTGGGTACCATGATCTTCTGTCAATCTGAGCCAGTTGACTCTTCCACAAGCTTTCTGTCAACCTTGGAACTATGTTGCTGACCCGTCGTTTTCATCTCGTTACTTCTTGCTTTGGACTGCTGCTCATCTTTACACTTGTTCATTTGGATCAAAAGTTTCATTCAGTAACAGTTTGGCTACCACGCTGAGTGTTATCATCACTTGGGTTAGCACTAGTTATAATATGCAGGATAGCCGCGAAATATATAGACTAGTTTAACCCAAATGCATTTCCTGATCATGGTGGCTTTACTAGCAACGCGGTGTATTACAAGCTAAGTATAGCATGAATATGGGACTTGATATATTGTGTATAACGATCAAGGTTCAGGTGCTGATTGTGTGGGCAAAGTGTCATTAATATGCTGCTACTGGCTTGCCTATGTCCTCCTCTATGACATTTTGGTTGCCCTTGCTGTCATAGACAAAGCAGTGTCACAGTCAGATTTTTATCAAGTAGGGAGGTAATAAGGGGTTGATTAATATCATTCGTAGAGCAGAAAAATTGTAGAGCATAAAGCATAACTCGACTTAAAATGAGTTGATTTAGAGCAGAAAAATTGTAAGTAGAGTCACAATCACATATCTGTTGATCCTACTAGCAAATGCGGGCCGTACAATTCAAGACCAACGACATTCACTTTCTTTAACAATTAACATGCATCATCATCAAACTTGAGAGGGTCGAATTTGGGTAGGGAGGGTTAAATTGGGGTGGGGGAGAGAGAGATTCTCATTTACTTTCTCTCTCTTTTGAGAGGTTTGGATGGCGATGCAGTGATTTTAATGCTGTAGTAAAAGGTTGATCAAAGGGTAGTAAGAGGTTGAGATACAAAGGGCATGATTGTCATTTACAGATTTAACACGTCATTTAACAAGCAAAAACCATGCCAAAAAAAGGAAAGGTAAGAAAATGGCTGAGACGGACCTAAAAGAGAAGGGTAGGGAAATGATTGGGACGGAGGGAGAATATATATAAGAAATGGCCGAACGTTTACGACTCAGCGCATCAGCTACTATATCGACTTTCCCAGGGATGATATTGAATATCAAAATTGTAATCCTTGAGGAATTTCAACCAACAAAGTAATCTCATGCTAATCCGTTTATGGGTAAATATATATTTTAAACTTTTATGGTCGGTGTATATTTGGTAGAGGACGCCATAAAGGTAATGTCTCCAACTTTTTAGTGCAAATACTACAACAGTCAACTCTACGTCATGTGTCAAATAATTTTGTTCGTAGGGTTTCAATTGCCTGCCTAGAAGCATTCTGCATCAATACACACCTTAATCGGTTAACCCATGTCTAGAAGCATCACTGTAAGTCTGTAACCATCTCTATGAGCATAATTAGGTAAAGTTTGTCGTCACTACGTTAAAATCATCAAGTTTCATACACACCGCTTTAACTCGGATCATCATTAAACTTAACTATTGCCCATTTTATCAAACTTGACGTAATTGTTAAGTCAATGGTGAGGTCGGGTCAACTCAAGTTCAAGTGGGACACTATCGATTCGTATCAGGTATCAGGTATCAGGTAGGGGTTCATGTTTGGTCTAGTTGATTGAGGTTCGGTTGATCAAAATTTAGGATCCCATCGAACTGGGTTTTCGGGTTCGGATATGGGATTTGCAGAATGTTACACAAAAATGCAATTTGCAAACGGAGAACCCACTTGTATGAGACTTGACTGTATGACCACCCTTTGTTTAGCTTCAAACATCAAAAGCCAAAACAAGCAAAAACATTGAAATACCCTCTCAAGTCTCACCTACTTCCCAAAATAATTCACAGCATTTCAGTAGCGTATTGGGGAAGATTTCTGCTACATGTTTCGGAACTAGGGTTCTGTTCAACGACATTTTAACCCGAGAGACTGCTTCTTAGTTAGGGAATCCAGTTGAAATGCCCAAATTTGTGGTAAGGTGTTAATTTGTGTGAAATGAGATGCCTTTTGAGGAGATTGACTAGAGATTTTATCTGGGTATCTGTTGCATTTCAACAATTTTACCATTTTAGTTGAATTTTGTCATTTTTGTTGGAGTTAATTATTCAGAAATTGAGAGAGTCATGAAACTTCTTCTTGAATCCACAGCAGCTTTTAGCTGCACAAGAGTTGGTATTAATGGGGTTCGCAATAGCTCAAAGTCTTTGCTTTTGGCTGGTGGGAATAATAATTCTAGAGTCTCATTCACGATTTCTCGAAGAGAAGCCCCGTCAAAGATTGTTTGTAAAACCCTTTTTGCGTCTCCGTTGCGTGTTAATAATCGTTGTTTCAAGTTTTTTAGTAGTAGGAATGATGGAAGGTTGGTTGTTGATAGTCCAGTTGTTGAGGGGCGGAGCGAGAATTTCGAGTTTATTAAGGTTTTGACGAAGAAGGGGGTGTTGTTGGCTGCATTGGTTTGTGGGGCTTTTGTGTTCAGGTGCAGGAGGGTTATGGCTACAGAAGAGGCGGTTAATGCAGGGTATGGGGTCATTGGGCAGTGTATATTGTTGTTGAGAAACGCGTGGCCAAAGACATTGCAAGTTCTGATGGTGTTTAAGGAGCAGGGATTGATACTTGCCGCGCTCTTGGGTCTTTCTGCTTTCTTCTCGATGGCTGAGACGTCAATTACTACTCTCTGGCCCTGGAAGGTATCCTTTCCATACTCTTGCTCATTGTTGTTACTTGTGGATAATCACTGAGTTTAAAAGCAGAACTTTGTGTTGTGACCCCTTTTTTTTATGAACTATGAATAGTGTAAAGGTTGAACATTGGATTCATTGTATATTAATATTCTCTATATCCCTTGGCCAATTTTAGCTTGATTGATGGCATTGATATTTTGATTTTTTCTATACAAGACTCAGGATTGCTGAAACGGTTTCTGCAAAGTAAAGGCTCATAATGATGTAACCTTTAGGCCATAGGCCTAATCCTCCTCTCATCAAAGTTAATGACCAAAAGAAAAACAAAAAGAAAACAGAATATGAACGTATGAAGAACTTGCTTGGTTAGGGCTTAGGAGATACAGTTCATTTCCAGCTTTGTTAGGAGTCACCCGTCCGTCTCTGATGTTTTACCATGCATTCTGATGGAGCCGAAGGATCAATTTGATTTCCTTTGTTATATGATGTACTCCATCATAAGGGCTCGTAAGACACTCCATGTTTCAACTTACATGAAGTAGAAGATAGTTATTCTGTTATTAATGGAGGGTTAATTGGAAACAACTTTTTGGTTATTGGAGGGGACAACTGCATACATCTGATCTCCATTACCCTACTTGGAGGGGGAGGTGCTTTAGAGTCACTGTGGTGAAAATGATGAGTTAAGAGCTTCTTTGTATGCATTAAACTTTGGGATCCTAAATGTAATAAACCGCTGTTAGGGACAGTTTAGATTGATTATATTAGAAGGTTGCATTTCAACTTACTGATTCTAGTTATTGTGCTATTATACTTACTGTAAAATCTTTTAGTTAAAAATTTGAGTTCTCCAGTGGAGCCAAAGATTCTCTATTCCTTGGTTCTGTAATATAATGCATCTCAGTAAAATGGCTCACAAAACAGTCTGCGCTTCTTGTATTATTAGTAGCAGTCTGTCAGTGCGATTCCTGCCTCTATGTTTTTTAACATAGGGGTAAGGTTGCTTAGGTTCGACCCCCTCACCTTCCTGTAGACAAGTGCTTTTGGTGTACTGATGAAATCTTGTTGTTTGTTAGTCGAGGTTTTAAAGAAAAGGAGAACCATTATGGAGAAGTTGTTTTATGACATCAACTTATTAAGTATAGGTTTATGTTTGATTACCACGTTCCCTTGACAATTTCAAAGTGTAAATCTGAAAGTGTGATGCTAATATGGCTCTGTTAGTACGGGGTTCGGACTTGCGTTAATGATTTCTTGCTAGCATAAAACTTTACGTATGCTCTCTTTGATCACTATCTTTCAAATTTAATTAGTGCTCTTTATTGTCATTCTGCAAGTAGTAATAGAAAATTGATTATGTTGGGAAGGTGTAGGTTTGAGTTTGGAGAAGGTTAGCCATATCAAATCTAGGATGCTGAGTTGGATATGCCCTAGAACTCTATTGTTAATGTATGGAGAACGTAGCTGGCTGTAGTCTTGGCCATCACATGCTAAATGAAGGAATAATGTGTAGAAGTTGCTCATGGCCAGGTTTTCACGATTTTTGAAACTCTCGTGGTATATGATGGGTTCTTATTCTTAACAGGCTCTTGTATATATGATGTTTCTTTGATGTGAGAGAAGAACAGTGGATTGTGGAGCACTTGCAAATCCACTATGCAGGACTGGGGAGTCATAATTATCATAAGATTCTGTGGTAGTGTGCTTTTATGGCAATCCTTTGGTGTCTTTGGTTGGTGAGGAATTCCTGCCTTTTCCGAGGACTTTTTCACCATCTTGACTATATTTGGGGTCGGAATGTTTACTTCGTGTCCTTATGGGCTAACCCTTCCGGTCATTTTTAAAGATTATCCTATCACTTATTGACTTTTACAACGTAATTGGGGGACCTGTAGTTTACTATTTAGCTTTCTGAAGGATTTCTTGTCCTCCACTCCTGGATCTTTCTCTTGATCATTAGAACAAAATTTTTTGTCCAAAAACATTAAAATAGATGATGTTTTTGCTTTAAATATGGAGTGATTCTACAATGGCTACCAAGACTTGGTAGCCATTGTAAGTTTGACCTTAAATTAATTTTAGAAATTTTTTAATTAAATTCAAAAAAACTAATAATTGAAATTAATTATTAAACAAAATCCTCATCCTATTCATTTTCTCGCTCCCTGATCCCCTCCGATCCCTCCTCTACCCTCCCCTCCCCTTCCAAGTACCGATCACCACTTACCACCGCCGGCAGCACCGTCCACTACCAACCAGTCAACCACTTACCACCGCCTGCAACACCGGCCACTACCAACCAGTCAACCACTTACCACCGCCTGCAACACCGGCCAGCGACGTAGGCACCTGTCGCCGTTGACTACACCGACACCATCATCAGCCTCCCTTGACACCTCCCCGCCACGACGCCACCTCCTAACCATATATCCTCTATCTCCTTCGTGGGCCGCAGCCAGCCTCCTTCTTGATTGGCCGCCCATTTTCTATCTCATGCGTCTATTCATACCATTTCGAGTGCGTTGATGGCTTACGGCATAGGCGGCGACCACCATGAATCCGTGATTTTGCGGAGCGGGGTCGGGGGAGCAGGTTCGACGGTTTTCCTTGTTCAAGATGTCGTGGGGGTGCCGGTAATGGTTCGGGTTTGGGCTAGCCGGCGGTGGGGCAGAGGTGGGTCGGGTTGAGGGGAGTGGGGAGGAGAGAGAAAAGGAAGGTTGTGATTTAATTAATTACTTCAGTATGCTATTTAATTTAATTAATTAAAATTAATTATTTACATGGTCAAACTATTGAGTGGCTGAGATCAGATTTAAGAAAATCAATGGCTATTATCCTTCCTCATACAATAGCTACCAAACTATTGTAGCCATTGTAAAATTAGTATTAAATATGTCTCTGCAACTCATATAAATTTGAATTTTTTATTTTTATTTTTAAGGGTCTAATATATTGTTGGTTAATTGTTTCTCTTCAGGTTCGTGAGCTAGCTGAAAAGGAGCCTGATGATGGTGTATTCAGAATGCTCAGAAGTGACGTGACTAGATTCCTCACTACTATTCTCATAGGCACAACGTATATTTCTTCATTGCTCTTACTACATAAGAACATCATTTCTGTAATGTTTCAGTAAAAAAAAATTCTTCGTATAAATATCTCGTGTGCTATCTATGTAGTGTTGTCAATATTGCGGCAACTGCGCTCGTCACTGATGCTGCTACAGCATTGTTTGGTGAAGCTGGTGTCACTGCTGCTACTGGTTTGATGACCGTATGTTTCTTTTGCCTATTGCACTTTTTTTTTTCCTTCCTCCTTTCTGATCATTCTTGCACTTATTGGACCTTCTCTTCTTCCTCGTTTTGTTTTTTTTTTTGTTCTTCATCATGCTTTTATTAATACTTTCACTTATTTGTTTCATTATCAGGTTGCCATTTTGCTTCTTACAGAGATCACCCCCAAGAGTATCGCTGTACATCATGCCACAGAGGTTGCTAGAGTTGTGGTGAGATGCTTTCTCTTAGTCTTCGTTTTTTTTTTAAAAGAATACTAGTTCAATCTGTAATTCTTCTGCCCACAAAGGATTTGCCACTTTTTCTTTTGCTTTTTCCAATGTGATTGGTCAATGGTCAGTTGGTCACTTTCTAATATAGTAGGTCAAATAGTATGCGTCCTATTTTCCCTCCATTAGAAGTATACCTGGGATGGTAAAATGAAAGCATTGCATACATATTTATGGTTCTTGAATATTCAGGTAGTACACCGTGTTTCTAAACAATGAGCTTTTATTGACTATAGGTCTATAGCCAATCTGGTTTGCTCTCAAACAGTTTTTTTTTTTTTTTTTTTACAATTTGTTTTTTAAATTGTGGTATAGTTTCAATGGTAGCTGTTCCATTTGGCTTATAATGGCTGGTAGCCTTTTGAATTTTAATATAAAGTGTTCGTCAGCCTTTTCCATTCCTTTTTTTTTAATTGTACGTGCTTATCTATTATCTTTAGGTCAGACCAGTAGCCTGGCTTTCCTTGGTATTATATCCCGTTGGAAGAATCGTCACGTACCTGTCAATGGGCATACTGAAAATGCTTGGATTGAAAGGGAGAAGGTCTGTTGCAATGGCTTCTAAACATTTTCTATTATATGTTATCATATGCTGATTAATTCTCTAAAAGTAGAAGAAAAGTTTTGTTATCAAGAATGTTATGCTGGGGAGAAGATTCTCTCAGCTAAGAAATTACGTATGTTCCATTTCATTTCGGGGTATGTATTAGGTAATAGGGATCCCCTTAAAAATTAAATGATGCCCTAACCCATAGTGAATATAAGAAAACAACCCTCCCCCAAGTTCCCAACATTGGCTTCATTTGGACGAACTTCGTGAATTTTGTTCAACCCAGAATTCAGATACACCAACACCACACAGTTCCAGAGCAGCTTCCATATACCCACAAATTTCAGTTTCATTTGGAAGGAACCTAAAAGAATTAGGATGCCCATTCTTCATCTCGAATCTGGATTAAGCTGCACCATATAACGTATCCACACGCTCAATGTAGAAAAATATGTCATCTGCAGTCACTCTCTTTCCAACACATGAACTAAGCATTGCTATTATGTGGCATACCGGTCTTAGGGCTGCTCATGAGTACTAATCTCATCTTCTACAAAACCACTGCCCTGCAAAACACACAAATTCTTTTTGTTTCACCAGGATCACTTATCACCAAGCTCAAAGGAAGGGAGTTGACTTTATAATGTCATATGCTGATCTAATGTTAGCTGCCACAATAATATCTGCTATTAATTTACATCAGTAACTTGATAGTCGTGCTAGCACCCAGTTGTGTTTCGCTTTGCTGGAGTTGTAGGCAGGTATTAAATAATTAAATATGCATTCTTTATGTCGCAACTAGAAAATACACTTTGTGTGTTGAGCTTTTGAGAAACCCTGTGAAGGTCAATATGATGACTGTGTCTCATGACATCGGAAGCTTACTCAGATCAAAATCTGTCTGATGCACTTTCTCCTCAACCTTGCGAACGAAGATCATACAATAGAGAATTGAACTTGCTAGTTGTCTTTAGTCTTCAAAAGTCATAGCATTGACACATCCTTACTATTTCCTTGTAGCAAAAAAATTTAGGGTTGTGGGTATTAGCAAGGATTAATTTGTGCTTGAGTA
Source organism: Spergularia marina (assembly GCA_963680865.1). Lineage (NCBI taxonomy): Eukaryota > Viridiplantae > Streptophyta > Magnoliopsida > Caryophyllales > Caryophyllaceae > Spergularia > Spergularia marina. The sequence continues at coordinate 6,966,864 of OY804549.1, read as the reverse complement.
TTATGGTACTTGGTTAGATTTTAAAATCTAAAATTGGCCTTTGCTCGTCAGTATACTTGGGTCTACTTCTTTTGGAAATCCAAATGTGACGACCTTTTGGGATCCATGTGTGATAAAAGTGGTTGACAGGGGGAGGTTAAGACACATCATCTGGTTGCGTTGGACTTACTTTGCAGAATGAAGAAAGGGGGCGGGGGGGCTTGGGTTTTGATCCATATACACATGTGCTTACTTGGGAACTTGTTTTCTTTAGATAGTTCTTTCTTGGGGTATCGTGTTCTTCGCAGTAAGTAAGAAACTAAGAATAATGGTCTCATTCTTTGGTTATTTCTCCTGCCACCTTGGAGATTTTTTTCCCAAATTTCACATTCTTTTCAACCATTAGTTCTTTGAAAGTAGCTAATGGAACAAGAACCAGATTTGGGGAAGACGCTTAGGAAGATACATGTTGTTCTCTTCTTGGCTTCCTCACATCTAGGGTCTAGCTTCCTCACATCTAGGGTCTATATGACCCTCACAATGCTCCAGTTTCTGCTTTTTATTCTCACAAGGGAGGTTCATGGGATTTTCATTCGAGAAGAGCTACTTATGAGTGGGAGCTTGGCCAACTCAGTGTCCGATCTCTATTCTGGAAATCGTAATCTAGTAGATTTGTGTCCCACTAATGATATGCATGGAAGGGAGTATGAAATGGAGACTGTTTGAGGACTTTAGTAGCAATCATTGTCTTAGATACTCAATAATGTGTTGGCCTCTCTAGGTGCGAGATTTTGGCTGCGCCAGGGTTTTGGGATAGATAAATTCGCGTGACATTACAATGGCACAGGCCTTTTAGTTTTATGTCCCGAATATTTGCTTCATGTGTTGGAGAAACAGTGAATCTAGTACTCATCTATTCCTTGAGGTTGAGCAGACTTTACATGTTAGCTTCTGTTGAGTTACAGTGCGTAAGGGTTGTGGCCCTGTCCGGCCTTGGTGGTGGATAATCTCCAAATGAAGTCTGTGGGTTTGGGTGCTAAGGAAGAGCAGAAGTTGCTTTTAAATTATGTTGTATTTTGTAAACCCTTCTTCTTTTGGAACAAGCAGAATTCACTAATATTTCACGGCAAATTGATCGCTTGACTATGTTTGGGAACGGGGGTAGTTTTTCTTGCCTCGATTTGGGCTAAGGTAGAAATTGTCTTTAGCAGGACGCATTTCATTCAAAAGTGAAGGAATTGGGCATGATTGTAACTTTTTCTTGTAGTGCAATAAGGAGTTAATGAAATTTTATTTTAATTAAAAAAAGATTTATAGGAAATGTCGTAAAAATATAGAGTTGAATGTCGTAGATGTGATACAAGGTATTCCAAATTGTTTTGAAAGAGAGGTACGTTTATCGTTTTCGTCAGCTCTTCAAAAGGAGTTGACCAGGTCTCATGAGTGCTAATAAGTGGCATGTAAGAGCTCCTGTCTGTCATGATTTGCTACGTCATTCCTTTTCGCCACTACTCTTCCTTTTCGCTGAGGTGCGACCAATACTGTGGTATATCCTAACTAGCTCCTTTCGTTAGCAGATGGAAAGCGAAGATGAAAGAAGTATAAAAGGTTAAAATGAAGATAACAAAAAGATTGATGATCAAATAATAGGAAAGTGAAATGACAACACTGAAAGACAAAAAGAAAGTCCAACCCCATCAACAACGGAAATCCTTTTTCTATGCTATGCCTTCTCAAAGGCCAAAGTTTCTTAAATACTAAGAATACTCATATCCTAGTTTTCTTCGATGCTTTCCTACCACTTACAAGCCCAAGGATAAGAGAGCAAAAGGTGATCAACCCGCTAATCTTACATACCAAATATTCGGTCTCATTGTTGCTTTATGGCAATGCTCCAAAATTCACTAAAAACATATTCAAGCAAGGGGTGCTAGCGAATGAATTGTGATAGCTTCAGTGCTTAACCTTCGAACACTCTTTTTGTATACTAGCGTTACCCCTTTGGTGTCTTTTGATACTTTGGAGTCAGCCCCTTGGTGTCCTTGAATAGACCTTCTATATTACTTGTATAAAAAGACCCTGAAGAAGAAATATTTCAGTAAAGAATATAATGGGGTCTGTTTAGAGTACTGTGTGAACACTGTGCTGTGGACCTAAAGAAAGAAGAAAGGTGGGATGCAAGGATGCAGGTGTGGAGCATGGATAGCAATGCATTAAAACACCGAGGATATGTTTTACAAAGGGAGGAGTCATAGTGCCTTCTCTGTTAGCACAAGTGTTAACCAATAAAATTTCATGTCTGCTTTCTGGTGGACTCTGTCTAACAATTTATCTGTAAATCCAACAAGAGATTCAATTTTCCAGACCTGTGTTCACTCTTTTTCCACTCCAAAGTCAAAGTTGGTACTTCGAATGAAGTCCTCGTGACTGATTTTCTCATTTTTCTTTTCTTCGTTTAAGTATGTTTTGTGTAGGGTCTTTGTTTCTGCCTGTATATCTGTATTTGACTGAACAACTTTGGTGATGGTATGATATACAGTTGTAGTCATCTATCTTAGTCCTTGATTCAAGCCAATTGCAAGTAATTCACATTACTCAGTTTTATGCATTAATGAGCCTTATGTTTGAATGTATTAGTGAGCCATATGTTACTGAGGATGAGCTGAAGTTGATGCTGCGAGGAGCAGAACTGAGTGGAGCTATCGAAGAGGAAGAGCAGGTACTTCTTGTTTTTTTGGCTGTTATGTATACATTTTATATTGGCACATTACGATTCGTCAATGTCCTGCTTCTTTTTTCCTACAGTGGGTTGTTGTTGTGCTTCTGATGCACCTAAAGGAGCTGATGATTATGAATTAATGAAGGAATGAGTGTTATTTTCCTTGTGAAAAATCATACATGCATATAAGATTATGATATAATGAATGATACACGTATGGGGAGCCATATTTTACCTTACAATAATTGATGCTGATGTAAGAGGGGGCGTGTTATACGCAGAATATTTGATACATTGAAATGATTTGTTATAAGTATGGCCCTATATGATTCAACTTCATCTTTTTGATCTCGTCTCATCTAATTTCAATGAATCAGATTTGATTTAAATGCATCTGAATTTGCTGAAAGATCAGCTGAATCTGGGTGAATTAATAGCAAGAAGAAAACTAGATCCATTGAATTTTATGAGTACATGAATTGATCCGATCTGATTTGAATTCACTGTTTTTAAGTTCAATTATACATGGCTTATGTTAAGCTTGGGAGGACAAGTGGTTATCTCAGCTTAAATATCATGAATGTTTCCAATTCGTTGGGATGGAAGTAACACGAGGCCAGTAGTGTCGTAGTTAAGGGACTATGTTTAGAAATACAATGGCAAATGATAGAAAAATAATGCCTTTTGCAAATTTGATATGCCAGCCTTAAATTTTTGGAACTTTCTTTTGTCGCAAAACCTTAGAGGTCCAACCTTGTATAGTTATCCTTTATGCAATGGGTGAGAAACTTTTAATGTGGCTTATCTCATCAGTGAGATTCTTGCAGGGGTTGGGGTCTTGTGGTTGTTATTAAGATTTAAGAGAGCAATAAGCATTTATGAGTTTTCCAAACGAAGATAATACAACTTGAGCACCTTGTGGTTGAGGTTGATTGGATTTTTTCAAGATATTGGGGTGTGTGCTAGAGTCCTAGTTCCATGGTCTCTTTTCTCAATTTGAATTTTCAAGGTTTGCGTAGTACCAAAAAAAAAAAAGGAAGAGGTGCATGGAAATAGCTATCTATTGATGCATTTGGTTAGGGTGAAGATCTTTCCTTTTTCCAGGAAAAAAGGCACTCTTTTGATTATATTTGGGAAGAACTGCTTTTCCAGCTTCATTTGGGCTGAAGCTAAGGGTCCTTTAAAGGGTATTGAATAGCGTTTATTCTATTAAAATGGACTTCTTTGTAGTTGTTTGTGACTTTGGACCCCTTGCCCTCTATTGCTTCTCCGTCGTTAAATCATATTTACTATTATAACTAAGAACAATGCTAATAGCATTTGACCTTCTCTCATATTGATCACCAGCCTCTAAAAACTCTCAATAGGATATTGTAGATCTAACACAAAGAAGTGCATAAGTTCAATCAGAGATGAAACAGAGATTGGATATTGGATCTTTGAAAATATGCCTGTGTCCGCTTCGACCTCCCCAAAGGAAAATCAATTTGGCTAATACGGAGGCAGAGAAATTGTACTCCCTCCATTTTAGTCGATTCTTCTATTTCTTCAAATATGTGGGTGTATTTGGAGCAAATGGGAAGAATGAACTAAAATAGAGGGAGTAATAGCTCTCTTTTGTATATGTTTGTCACCCCTTTAGGTGTCTTTTTGTATATGGGAGTCACCCCCTTGGTGTCCTTTTGAACATAATGATGTCGTATCTTACTTGTCAAAAAAAAAAAAATTTAAGGAAATGAGAAAACCAAAGAAAATGGAAGCAAAAAAGAACGAAAAATTGTGAACTCCCGTGTCAACTGGCGGAAAATTGACCATTTTTGCTGGAAATTGATTTTTGTAGTGTTTCACGATTTTTTTTTTTTTTTTTTTTTTTTTTTTTGTGATTAAAGGTAGTATTGGACAAGCTTATATTTAAAAGGGAGTGTTTCACAAATTTGTGTAATGTAAAACATAGTCATGGACTGTTTCTACGATTTGGTTGGCAATAGAAACACACCCATGGAATTCCATTCTAATATATCCATTTCAGGACATGATTGAGAACGTGTTGGAGATCAAAGATACACATGTCAGAGAGGTTATGACACCTTTAGTCGACGTTGTTGCCATTGATGCAAGTGCCTCGTTAGTTGATTTTCATAATTTTTGGGTTACGCATCAGTACTCCAGGTATTTGACAATTATCTGCAGAATATATATGTATAATTGGTATATCAAATCGTGTTCATAGGTTTACATTTCAAATTTCATGGTCCAGGGTGCCTGTATTTGAGCAGCGCGTTGATAATATAGTTGGTATTGCATATGCAATGGAAATGCTGGATTTTGTTCAGAAGGTGTGCTAGTACTATGATAATTTATACTGTAGTTGCTGGTCCTTCTTATTAATTATATGCACCAATCTCATAGTTTGCAGAATTATCATATGTTTGATTTTGAAGGGGGATCTATTAGAAAGTTCTACTGTCGGAGATATGGCACACAAACCAGCTTACTTTGTACCAGGTGATTCTTAATCGCTGTTCAAACTTCGTAGATTCCTGTGGCGCCTACGTTCCCTTCCTCTCTTCCCCTTAGGTCAAATAGTGTTGTGGTTAAGGTCCAATGTTTTTCATGTTGGTTGTAAGTCGTATGTATTACTCCCGTACATTCTTTGAATTTGCTAAACTTTTCATTTTTGCCCGATACACTGGATTTGCTATGTTTCTTTTTTTTATTTTATTTTTTTGGTAAGTTATAGCCGAATAATATGACTCCATGTATTTGAAAAAACAAAAAGCTGACTTGAATTAAGATTAAGCAATTGGCTTAAAAGCTTGTCAACAGCGATAATGTAGCAAACCCATTGATTAGGAGGGGGCGGTATATTGATTAGGCATCAGTATGACTTGTTATCCACTAGTTATACGACTGAAGTTGCATGCCATACTTATAGCCGCAGCCCGCATGTAGTAAGATGTTGCATCATGAGATAGAAGACACCGAGCCTCTGTCAGTATGGATTCTCATTACAACTTTATATCCTTTTATTTTGTTTTATTTTTTATAAAGATGGTACTTAACAGGTCGGGGAAATCTGCCTCATGGCGTTGGGGGAAGGATGAGAAAAAGGCTTTTTGTACAGGGTAGTCTCAACTACGACTATGAAACTAGGCCTACAGGAAAGAAGTGGAGAATGAACCCCTAACCAAAGCTGAGGTTGATGGGTGATCACCAAAGTATATAGTCAAGATATGATAGCTAACTGCAAATTCTACCCTGTTGTCAAGAGTGAAGACCACCACTTTATCTAATTGTTCTCACCTGATGTAAAAACCCTTGCACTTAACTTCAAATGCAACCTCGTATCACTCACGGAATGTGTACAAAGCTAATGCATATCACTTATATTATTAGGTACCTAAGAAAGAGTTCATTTTCGCGGACTTGGACGCAGGGAGCAAGGAACCCCTCCTGCACCCTAAAAATAAGTGTCTGTATGCATTGTTATGACATATTGACATGACCCCTTTTAGTCAGTAAATTCTGTGTTCCCCAGTGGTAGGCTACATGTACTCTATTAATATGTTTCCCACTTTCCCTATTGACTCCATGACACCAAAACTTATAAAAGTTTATGACTATCTACACGAGGTCTAGAGTAGGGGAATCCCTTTTCTCCCCTCCTTTTCACATCAGTTGTGGATGTTTTAGTAGAATGCGGGTCGATGTGTCAGTTTTGGTACTATTGAGGGAATGGGAAGAGGATACAGGCACAAATCTGGGTATGTTTCAGAATATTCTGTCAGTTTTGCGAGTCCTTGAACTGGTTTTAGCCTTTCAGGAAAGAAGGCAAAGTTGGGCGAGGTAGTAATGCCGCAGACTGGCTTTTTATTGAGGAGTTAAGCTTGGTTGGACGTCATTTCTTAATTAGCCATTTATCATAGTAACCCCCTTACTTTACAAGTTGCCATTTATCTTGGTATTCCTTGGGGCTGCAATCTTCTTACTCTAAATTTTGAAATCGAGTTATGCTGCGATATACTAACTAAATGGGTGATTAGGTACGCGTAAGGGTTTTATTACTGTTCCTTTTGGAGAATCACCCTGATAGCGTTTTGGTGTTTGTATTCTGGTTGAGCTAATGTTGCCGTTGTATACTTTTACTGTATGTCTATAAGAAAAATTCAGGCAGTTCTGCAGTGGTGGCTGAATAGATGGAAGGAATTTTGTGAGGTCTTTTATCATTTGGACGAGCAGTAGACAGAGGGGTTATGATTTGGATTGTGCATAATAATGACTTGCCTACGCGAGAGAATTTTTCTTGTAAGCTGAAGGCTGAAGAGAAGTGTACCAATTTTCAGAAGTTTTATGTTGTGGCTTCCCTCACCTTTCTACCATGGTATTTCATATCAAGGGTCCCTCTTTCATTAGACATCCTGGTTCCTTTTCTTAAATAGGTTTATTTTCCAAGCATCTCAAAATGTATTCATACCATTTCCGTATCTGGAATCACTGATTAACTATGATTTATAAAGGAAAAAAGAGTTTTGATTAGGTCTCTCTGTCCAAGCTTTCTTCTCTTACCCTACCTTGTGCTCGAGGATTGTTTGTCCACTTACCGCATTCTTGTGTCTCTATGTGTTCTTCCACATCCAATATTAGGTGTTGCCTATTTTCAGAGGCCTACACTGTCTGATCTGTTCAAAGAAAAACCAAGCTGACCTGTAACCAGCAATTATCCTCTTAAGTTTTTTGAACGAAGTGATCATCCTAGTTTGTTAGGCCTGTAGACATCGCGTACTTAAGAGTCTCAGTATTTAGATGTATAGTAGCCTTTCCCCTACAACATGCGGAGGTAATACAACAACAACATCTTTAACCCCAGTGTCTTAAAGGCTCCCGCCATAAGGCGGGGTAAGGGGGGGTTGGATGCACACAAGTCTTACCCCTATTGAAACATAGAGAGGCTGCGCACGGATGACCCAAAATGAAAATTGCTTCGAGAATCGCACCGACTGACTGCTACTTCACAAAATAAGAAGCACAGCCAGTTTTATGAGCCATTTTGCTTTATTCCATTATATCCCGAAAACCAAAGATTAATTAGTCTTTGGCTCCATTGGAAATGGAAAGAACATGCGGAGGTAATGAAAAAAAAATCATTTATAAGTATTTCTTTTGCAGAATTTGATGCTTCTTCAAGCCTCTACACCACACATTGGGATCCATTTATGTAAGCCATAGCTTATTTCTACCAAGTGTCATCGGAAACTTCCCTGTTTTTATTATGAGTGCATTGACAAAATGAATGGATGAGTTTAAAATGCATTAGCATATTCCTAGTAGCTCATGGATGATTTTTAATTATGTATGCCGTTCAAAGGGTGGAAGTTCGTTTTGTTGAGTTTCAACCCTGTGTTATCTATGGCCCTTGGTTTTAAAAGGCACAAGGCGCACTGAGCTGAGGAGGGCTTGTGGCAGCAAGACACAAGGCGAAGGTGCGTGCCTCATTGCATAGTCGTGCGCCTTTCTGCCTGCATCTGGGTGCGCCTTTTTGAAATCTGCATCGCGGAAGCAACTGAGGCACCAGCTCATGGGCCTAGTGCCTCAAGTGCCCTTTTTAAAGCCAAGCTAGGGCTGGCTTTTTCATAATGTTAGGCTTGATGAAGGACGAAATATGTACTTTTAAGGTTTTGTAGGAAAAATAAGAAAGTGTATGCCATTTTATTTCTATGTTGTGGGCTCAGAACCTTTTTTTTTTTATTATTATTAGAGGTTGTCTCAAAACCTTGACTCATGTGGAATATCGGATCTGATGAAAACTTAAATCGCACAGAATAGGTAACTTGAGAAGAAGCTCTAAGCCTTGATGCTTTGATGGGATTTTTAGTCTTCATCTTTCCGCTGTTTCATCCATTTTATGTTCTATCGATTTTGTAAGTAATCAGTACTCCTAGACCGTAAAGCAGCTAAAAGGGGAACCCAGTATTAGGTGAAATGAATCTGATCACAATTCTCTTTTATGGCATGTCTCTTTTTTTTTTTACAAAAAGCCGTTTCTCCGTGTTTGAAAATTTGTGAAGCAGGAAAGTGACAATTGTAGGATCTCAGTGATATTTTGTCACATCCTCAAGACATTCTAGATCTCCGTTTCCTAGAACTACATAACTGCATGAGATGACATTCCACCTTGGACATTTATCTGTCTGTGTTTTTCTATCTGCTTGTGGTGATTGCTGAGCAAAATGTGCTAAATGGACTTTGGAAAAAAAAAACTAGACCATTTATTGTGTAATTTTGGACATGTGTGCTTTCAACTATTTCTTTTGATGGCAAATTTCTTCTTACGTTCATAATCAGTCAATAATAATATATATTGATCATGTCAGATTCCATGTCCGTGTGGAATCTTCTTCGGGAATTCCGGATAAGAAAAGTGCACATGGCCATTGTCCTTAACGAATATGGAGGAACTGTGGGGGTAAGTAATTCCTGCTCTGCGCTTACAATTTAGTATTTCGATGAGTATTTTATGCTTATCTGTTGTTCTCTCTAGTGGAAACCAGCATGAACTTGAAAAGGCATGTGCACAAGTTTCTACCATTTTTATGTACTAATGCCTTCAACATAGCTTAGTCTGTTCTCTATCAGCATTGCCGTTTTCCTCCTTCAATCCTGGTTTTTGTTGTAATTTTGTAATTTTCTCAATGAAACAGTTGGTAACCCTTGAAGATGTCGTTGAAGAAATTGTTGGTGAAATTTTTGATGAGAATGACTCAAAGGTAAGACATAGTTTGTGCAAATTTTCCCACCCCTTTCCCTTTGATAGGACAACTGTAGATATGTTTGATTCATATTTGGCTTGTTCATTATCATCGACGTCTTCATTTCTTTCAAACATAAGTCATTAAGAAAGTGAGCTTACATGAGGAATGAATGATATCTGGTAACTTTTCTCCATTTATGCATCTTTGAGCTGGTTGGCTCTTCCTTGGTTAAAAGATGGTTACTCAGTATGCTTTCTCCCCCCCCCCCCCCAAGTCGTTGTCACCTCGTTATTCTTGTGGTCTTATGAACTTATCTTCGCCTATTTTACAGTATATTGGCTTAAGCCCCAATTTTGATTATTGGTTTCACTAGCTTTTGCTAACTTGCTGCTGAGAAAGACTGCCAATGTTTTTTGGAACACAGAATGAGCCTCTTTTAGAGTTAAAAAAGCTATTATAATGCTGAGAGACTTATAGAGGGTGGAACCTTGTCAGTGACTCTTTATTACACCAGACAAGACTTTGGGGATATAAAAAGCTGTACTCCTTATATTGTTAGTCGAGTTGTTTGAAGTATGCCCAACCAGTGAGCTGAAGTTTGTAGAATCTATTGATTACTGATAATTAAGTTTGATAAGGAACCACTTTTTAACAAGCTCCCCACCAAAAGGATTGTTGATCATCCATTCAAGCTGGATCTCCTTGATCCCAACCCGCCGTAGAGTACCTCACTTCCCAATGTATCATCAGGCTCTCCAAAGTGTTCGCAACTACATGAGGGATTCAAATAGGTTAGAAAACAGAAGGCTGGAAAGTAAAGATTGCATTAAGGCTGATATGCCCCCCCCCCCCCCACCTGCAATAATGAGCCTTCTTGTACCCATTGAGCTTCTGAGGAACATTGAAAATACTGTCCCAGAATCCAGATCAAGATCTACCTATGCTTACATGAAATCTTCAATACAGAAGTGCCTGAGTAAGATTTTGGATATTTGCTAATCAAGAAAGTTAAGCTCAGTTTGGACAGCAGCATGTAACTGATCTCTAGGGCTCTAGATTTCTCTTAATGTAAAATACTAAGTATTCCATGCAGATATCCCAATATACTGGTCTGGAAAGACTGGAGCTAGCTGGGTCTTGAGTAATCTCTTTATAATATCTGTGGAGAGAGGTTATTTCTTCGCATGTTATACTTCATAGTGAGCTTAGTGATGACTCACTTTGAGAAAAGTTGTTGTAGATAATGTTAATGAAGTTGGTTTGGGCATGGGTGAGTGGTTAAAAGTAAGATGTTTTGCAAGTGAATTTATATGGGCTGCTTTCGCTCTGGTTTAATACGTAAGGGAGTTCTATTTTAAGAATATGAGCCAATGTGCATGTTTTCCTCAGCCAAGTATAGAGCCAGCATACTTGTATAAGTAAGTTCGTGACTAGAATAGATTTCTTGGATCTTCAATTCCGTGACTCTCCTCTGCAAATGTTAGTCGACAGCCCCTTTCTAATTTGGAAAGCATAGTTGGTTTTGCACCCCAAAACACTGTAGGCAAGATGCCCTCTTTTCATTCTCGCTGAATGTGATCTCTGTGGTTACCTGTAATTGTCTACTTGTGCAAGACATGGGAGGTTGGTCTGTCATTGTTGGGAGTTTTTGTTAGCACATGGAAGCTTGAAAGTTCTTTCCTGTGCCAAGGAATTTGCTTTTATTTGACTATTGTGATAAACTAGTTTAAATGGTTGGCTATGCTCGAACTTCACCTCCCATCTTTGCCATACGAGATACATTTGTCATGTAAACATATACACATTAGAGACTTGTACCCAAATATATCGGCTCGTATAGGAATAATTGAAATCCATATATTTATATTAGCCTTGTGGCTCCTGATATGGGAGAGACAAAGAAGTTCATAGTTTCATAACACTTTTTTTCTTTTTGGTCCAAAAGGACACACAAGCAGTTAAATGCTAATGGATTTCAAACCAAGGTCATAACTACTCTTGTAAATTTGTAACTGTCATCTACTTGCCAAAAAGAAACCTAGAGTTGAAGACTAGTTTGCAGATAAACACTAGTCAAACTTGAGTGTGTTTAGATGTGAGGAATTTATTCTCCAATCCAAATTTAAACCAATCTCATGTTTGGCGATTGCGAATTTTGAGAATTTGAAATTGAATCAAATTCTTAGTATTTGGTTGAAATTATATTACTCATGAAACAGATGACACCTACAAACATGTCATTTTAAAATTTGTACATCTTTCAAACCCCTTTTCTCTTTCCTCACTTCTTCCACCTCCCAAGCTGCCGCCGCCGCCCATGCATGAATCTTCACTGACCACCTCGCCGGCGCCACCAAAAGCACGTACCGCGCTGATGACCGTACTGCCCCAACCCACTGCCCCTGTCCTCCCCCCCATCCTCTTTATACTACCTCGACTGCTCCTTCCTCACCCGCCCCGGTCTCTGCCACCCCGCGAAATCAAACATCCGCCTCCCGTGCAAACCCCCCCCCCCCAACCCATTAATTTTGTGACCCTGTCGTGAGGAGAGAGAAAAAAAGGGGGCAAGAGGGTAGAAGGGAATGGAGTGAGAGGTGAGACATGTGTTGGTTGTGGATTCAGGGGTGGTGTTGATGGTAGCTGGGGTGGAGGTCCGACGGTGGGACTGGGGTAGGAGTGGACGAACGAGGGAGGGATGAGAAAATTGGGGGTTTGTTGGGTTCTCTTGTTTTTTTTTTTTTTTTTTTTTTTTTTGTTAATTGATTAGTATGAGCCAAATGATTACTCAAATTCTAAATTCTTGTTCCCAAATGCCACCTTATGAGCGATGTTTTAAAAAGTGGACCGCCCGGTCGAACCGGTTTAACCAGGAATCGGACACCTCTCCGGGCTGACTACCCCTTTTAAAACTGGAAACTCAAACCCGGAAAAAACCGGGAATTGGAATCAGTTTAGTTTGAAAATTTTATTCGGAACACCTTTTAGCCCTTCTTCTCACCCGTTTTTTTGGATGATTGTTCATCACCATTGCTTGCTTAATCTCAATCTTTCAGTCTCTTTTGTTTGCTCTTTATGTCCATCTATTTGTATTATACTATATTATTCCACCCCCTTCAAACAACTTTTCAAAGGCAAAAAAATAACGATTATGATATGTAGAAATAGTCATGGTGATTATTTAGATGGCCACGAAAGATGATGAGTATGATTGTAACAATATGGATCATATGGTGATGAAGGAAGAAGAAGACTATATATGAAGGAGAAAGAGAGAGTGAGAGAGTGTCAGTATGTCTGGGACTTATTGACAGCGGATTTGATAAGAGTGAAGTGAGGTTTAGGTTAATTTTAAGTTTGTCACTTTTTTAATTTTTATATAATTTTAGAATTTCAAAAAGAAAATCATGATGTCCTCCTGTTTTCCCACCCGGTTGGAACCCTTGAACCTTTGAACCTGTCACCGGTTCAATGTACGGGTCGGTTTTCAAAACAGTGCTTAAGAGTATATATATGAGCAGTCATCAATTCTCTTCCCACGTCTGGTAACTGCAATTAATTAACTATGAAGCTGGGACAAATGCCGCAACATCAAATTTACCACAAATCTTAAAGGCTTTAGCCGCTTTCCATGTAGGCTATAGGTGTACAAGTACAAATCATACTTACCTTGTGTAGTTTGTGTCTTATTTGAATTAGATGTTTTGTGAGTCTGGTAATTTAAGTTTCTTGGATAACCAAATAGATTAATAGACTGTTCATGTCAACAATCTTGGATGGCTGTCTAAATTTATGATGGTAAACTTGTAATTTTGATCTGTGAAGGAGGAAATTCAAAAGAAAACAGGCTACATTGTGATGCGAGAAGAGGGTATCTATGATGTTGATGCGAACACCTCAATTGATCAGCTTTCCGAAGAGTTGAATATCAAGATGCTTGAGGTGCAGTTCTTTGACCCTCTCTCTGTTTGTTCCCTCTGTTTCCTCCCCTTAGTCACTGTACCTACCTTTGATATGCCAATATGATGCGTATGATTGCTGGCACAGTGCTTTTCTGAAAGAATTATGGTAGGCCAGTCATTAAACCAGTCAAGTTCCGTTCTAATTAACTTGCAGACTGGTTGACATGTTGTTTGTTTCCTTTCGGGGGTGAAGGGATGTGAGGTTGAGTGTGGGTTTATTAGGTGGTATGGGTGCTGTCGTCGACCACATTCATCAATATTGTTCACATGCTGTGAAAGAAGCAGTGTTGTTTCTAATTAAAATAATGAAAATATGATTGCTAGTCAACTAATTTTATTATTTGTTGTGGTTTTCCTTTTTCTTTGGCAGGATCATCAATATGAGACAGTTTCAGGTTTTATCTGTGAAGCCTTTGGTTACATCCCAAGAACAGGTGAGAGCATGAAGGTGGTGCTTGAAAAAGATAATCAAGAAGAAGATGATGAATACACAGAGAGTGAATCTGAGCGTCGAGAAAACAAGGAGCGTCGAGAGAACAAGGAAAAATTTCTAATTTTCAAGTTAGAGGTATGGAATACTTCTGAATGCCACGTGTGATTTGTGTTCTTCTCAATATCATCATGCATAGTTAGCTGTAACCATGGGCATCTTGTTAGACATATGTTTGTAAACTTATTGCAGCATGCAGCTATTACTCGTCTTATTTGACTTCTGTATCTTTCTTACCTCCTGCTTGAGAGTTCAACACTTTGCTACTTGCGGTTGAATGCTGAAATGGTAGTACTGTATATGCCTACTTGATATGTGCCAGGTTTTTTTCGTTTTTCATGCCTTTCTGCTACAGTGCTAATCTAGAATGCAATGTCTGTGTGCTACTTTGCTTGTGTATGACTGATTCGTCAATCGTCATTGTATTTGTGAATGGAATTGTTACCCCGCTGATCTTTGCCATGTGTTCCAACTTCCCAATTTCTTAAGGTAAATATTCTGAAGTTAGTTCTGTGAGGAGCCATGTAGCTCCGAGCCTCCGACTCAGCTATTTCCCTCCCATATCCGTGTGTCATGTCCACTTCACTTTACGGAAAAAAGTTGAAATTGTTGTTGTAAACATACTTGCTTACTCTTCCAGCCTTGTGGTGGGACCCTTCCCCGGCCCTCGCTTTGCGGGAACTTTGGTTAACTGGTATCTCACCTGGTAGTTTGTTACTATGCAGTTGAGTTTTCAGGCCACAGCTGCCATTCTCAATTTCATTTTATTTCTGGTTAGCTATTGCAATTGTTTTGTTATAGTATTGCTTTTAGTGGTCGTTCTTGTTGTTTTGGTAGCTAAAGTGTTTTTTTAATGTCATTGGCTTATTGTTGTGTTGGTTGTGGTGGTGAACTGGTGATGGTCATTGTCCTCCGCAATTCTGCTAGAAAGCAAAATTTAAATGTCCCTGCACTGCAAGATCTCATGTAGGAATACTGAATTACCTATGGTGTATGTTGTGCAGATATTGGCTGGGAATGCGAGGAAGGTCAGTGCTGCTCGATTTGAAAGACTGGAACATGATGACACCCTTCTGGAGGAAAAAGAAGTTGGTCCCTTTTTCCCTAAGATAATGAGAAAGAACCGACCTAGAGACGATGACACTGATAGAAGTTTTGATCATGACGACTATCAGCAGATGCCAAGCAACAATGGTCTGGATCGGTCTTCTGATAAGGATAATCGAACAGAGAAAGAAAAGGAAGAGGGTGGCCGCTCTGATGATGATGTTGTTTTTGATCATGTAGATCGTCACAGTGATTCTAGATAGTAGGCAGCCCTGTCTATTCTCATGAGAGAAATTTTGCAATTGTCATCCTGCGTAAGCAAAAATGAAATTCTTTTGTTCTTTTTACTCTTTTCTTTTTGGTTGGAGTGGTGGGAATAATCTGAAAATGAGATCATGTGGCTAATACTACATGTGATTTCTTACGGTAAAAAAGGTTGATCTCGGCTAATTGTAAAACGATTTATCTCATTTTATACAAACTGAAATTTGCAGGAGACCTGCAGTACTTCTCTTTGTTCACTGCAGTAAATATCTACTTCTCAAATACTAGTATGGTGGTGGTGTGGAACGCAAAACATAAAATAATGATCTGGTTACCCGAACATGCAAGCACTCCAGAATTGGTACTCTGGTGTAGTGTGTTAGGGCGGGGGCGGGCGTGAGGAGCACAATATTAACATAGTTAAACTGTTATTACAATCTGCAGGCACCATTCGTTTATCAGTTCGTTGAAGAAAACCACCACCACATGTGATATCATGTTGCATTTGCATATTCTTGTTCCACATAGTTGAGCTACGCAAATGGCTCCCAATAAAACGCAGAGGATGTCCTCGCATCTTAATGTTCTTAGCACATGAAGCGAACATGACATCAACACCCCAATCGAAAGAGTTATGAAAGCAAGCAGAGGGGCTCAAACTCGATACAACAGTTCCAGGCAAAAGAAGTTGGGAAATGACTCCTGATCAGCATCCCAGAGAGCTCAAACTCAATACAACAGCTGAAGGCAAAAGAACTTGGGAAATGACTCCTGATCAGCATCCCAGAGAGTTCTCTCCATGTACTGCAGCAGTAGATAAACAATGGCTTGTTAAACGACTTGCACCACACCATCTGAAACCCCAGAATATTCATGTAATCCCGTTACAATAGGTCTCGTCATTTGAATAAAATCTTGAGAACTAAACGGGATGTCAGTCTTGAGCATCCAACTTAACAGAAAAAGACAATTCACCAAATGTAAGGATTCTGCTTTGTCAAAAAAAAAAAAAAAAAAAAAAAATGGTGCTTAGACCTTAGTCAAGGAGAACCGGGTTGCACAAGGATTATGAGTTACATATAAGACCTGATTTTGTAATGGGGAACTTCATTGTAGAAACATGGTGGTTTAACAGAACTACATCATTAAGAGGTACTAGCACCTGCATTAATAGTTTAATACCTGAATCTCCTTAAAGACACTCTTCCTAAGAATATCTGGTCCGCCAAGATGTCCATTCTCACTGACAACACAGGTTGTAGTTATGGCACACGAAAGAAACCTGACTACGGGCATGCACGGATCCATTGTTGAGACAGGAACTTGAACAATGAGCACCGAGCCATCCGACAAGTGAAAGCTCATCTGCAATTGAATTACGTAGATGTGTAGTATATTAGCAAACAGAAGATTACTACTAACTTAACATTACCAGTCCAAAGGCAAAAATCGACATTCCCTCTCCTTTGACACCACACAATAAGAAGCTATACTGACAATCTGCAACAGCATACCATTTTCAACAAATGCCAAATCAACAATAAAGGTACAACAACAACAACAACCAAGCCTTATTCCCAAAATGATTTGGGGTCGGCTAACATGAATTGTCATCTGGTAATCGTCTTGCGTATGCCATAAAATTTCAAAATCATAGTGAACCATTCAGAAATATTGAAACCCTTTAAGTAAAAATCACAAGGAACCATCACGTATTTACGTCACTTTGACACTTCAATTTAAGTTGAAATACCTCAACACATTTTCATGAAGGGACGGAGTCATCAGACAGGCCTCCCATTCAGCCATGTATGAGTGACATAGGTTGATACAGGGAAGCATATAAAAAAAATTCAGTTTTGCGAAATAAGAGAACAAGAAAATCTGTTCAAAGGAGTTCACCAATTCCCATGATTAAAACTAGAAGGTGTACAAGCAAACTAAGCTATACAGGTTCCACAAAGTAATTTGGAGATTGACAAAACTGCAGTCTTAATTACTCTCGAGTCTTGAAGACTTCAAATAAAGTTACAAATCACCAACCTGCTTCTTTCTATTGTCAGTTAATAACCCAACCCATCCTGCATCAAACCTTTTCTTCACTGCACACAAGTAAATTCACTTAATCGCCTTGGCAACAAAATTCTTTCATGCAAAACGGATTCCCCTGAACCACAAATGTGTAGGAACTCAGCTCAAGTTTAACAGGCCAAGAAATCATGCCTAGACTATTGGCTAAAATATACAATGTACGAACATGTATATGCATAACGAATACATGTAGATTCAGAACGTACTTACAAAGTGTAGAATCAGTCAAGCACTGGGTCCCTGGTAAGTTGCTCAATGCTCATATGCCTCAATGATCTCTCCATGTGCTGATCGGCAGTACGAATATGAACCATTCTCTCCTGCATATTCTGGAATGCCGGCATATTAAATACTTGTGATAATCTCGCATGATAAATTGGATCCTCGGAGAAGTTGATGAGTGCCTCTGCAGCACTATCCCTTACTTCCTCAGACTCATCTTGCAGAGTTTCTATAAGACATGGAATCAATCCAGCATCAGCAAGAGAAGAACGGTCAGCTTCATTGTAGCTCAATTGTGCTATTGTTCCACAAACCTTTTCTCTCACATCAGTGTTCTCATCCCTCAACAGCGGAACAAGAATGGGAATTGCACCAGAATTTTGAATGACAGAAACAGAGTGCTTATAACCCGACAAATCCCACAAAACATCAGCAGCAGTGGCCCTCACCTCGTCATTATCTTCTTGCAGAATTCTCACCAGGTGCTCAGCAATCTCAACTGCGTTAACCTCAGCAACAGCCAGTATACAGAATACATCCTCTGCAATGTCCCTGCCAAGTTGTTCAGGCCCTCGGAGAAGCTCTGCATATAAAGGAATAACTCCGGCTTGAGCAACTGGCCTAATGTAATCAACATGTGATGAAAGAACACCCAACGCATTTCCAGCCACTAGTTTTGTGGAGAAGTCTCCGTCCTGAAGCAGATCTACAAGAGCTGGAATCGCCCCAAGAGAAACTAGTGTACGTCTAGCCCTCCTAGTCACTCCAAGCAGCCCAATTGCCTGAGCAGCTCTCTCCTTGGACACCATACTACCACACTTGGAAGCTTCAATAAGAAGACGTAATTCCCCAAGAGAAACCAAAGCCCTCCTGACCTCTCTGAGCAATGCCAATGCGCTCAGTATTTCCAAGAGGTATCTTCTCCTACTGTCTGTGAATGAAGATAGCAACTCAACAATAGCTTCTAGCCCTGAACTTGCAAATATGCACACTCTACTATCACTTACGCGAGTAACCACACCCCATATACATTTTATCAAATATCTTTGACATCTACCATCAGATCGTGATAAAAGCCCCACGAGTAAACCTAAGGTTCTCGGTTCACAAATAAGTGTCGCCAACTCATGATCCTCATCATTGCAAATAATGCGCTTTAAACAATAAGCAGCAGCTTCTCGTAGATTACCAGAAGCCCCTGACAAATTCTCAAGGATTCGAATGAGTATAGGGACAATAAGCAAAATCAAGTGTTTAGGCGCACAGTGTAACAACCTCCCAAGCCTAATTGTCGCTCTCAACTTTAGTTCGTCATTATCACTGCTAATTACTTCCTCATAAGAAAGGAATGCATCATTCCACTCAGTCGATGTAGAAGGGTAGGTCGACTGTGGTTGAGCCATGCCTGTAAAACCACCCTACCTTAACTTGATAAACAAAACCGTTCTACCACTCAATACCCAAAACATAGATGTGACCAACTACGACCATGGAGGCACAGACCAAGAAAAGCAATTACATGGTCCTGAAATCGGAGGGAAATTAAAATTAAAACGACAATGACAATGACAATGACAATTTCAGCATCATACCCCCGATCCCCAGGTGTTTTACTGTTTACCAACACCGACAACAACCAAGCCTTATTCCCAAAAGCGATCCCAGCTGTGTCCCCAAAGAAAATCACTATTATATAACCTGAATCATTTACTAACTTCAAATTTTCGCTATAATTATGCTAACCTCAAAATTCAAATTCTGAAAGTACTCCCTAGTCAATAGGTAATCATAATTTAATTATATCAGTAATCATACCATCAAAAATTGAACTCTCTTTTCCAGAAAATAATAAAATCAAAAAAATTCTATATCTTTTAGTCATAAATTATCTCATACTTACACCATAATTTGAAATTTCCAATATAGAAGAACATGAGAAGCTTATCTAACAATCTAACATCAATGTCTGGATATTATAATAATCATCACAGCTTATAGAAAAATATTGATGATTCTAAAACACAAATAGCATAACAAAACATATATAAATAAATAAAAGCGGAAAACAAAGGAGCAGGAACATTACCAAATTACCGAGGTGTTGAAACGGGCAAGCTAAGCATGGAGGTGTCACCGGCACGCTTTTTCGTGGGTTTTCTGTAAATCGCCGGTCCGGCCTTTTTCTTTTTCGTTTTTTTTAGTGGATTCTATAGTTATTACCTCTCTGATGGTAATCATTATAAGAATATATTATTATATTTTACCAAAAAAAAAATAAGAATACATCATTTAAATAGAATTTGTAATTTTATTATATTAATTTATAAACGGAATATCTTATATTTATACTATAAAAAAATTTTGGAGATAGTACATGTTTGGTGGTGCAAACTTACCAAAAAAAAAAAAAAATTAAAATTAGATATGAGTAGTTCATTTTTTTTTTTTTTGTATTTAATAAATACCCAAATAGTTGAAAGCGTGTTATAAATACAAGTTTTTTGACGTTTTATTGCGTTTTTTAAATTTCACCCTCGTTACTTTGCTGACCAAAAACTGCTTTGTGGATTTACTGACTTCTTCCTAGCTAGAGCAGCCTTCACCTTCACCTTTATCATTACCCCTACATTTTGGAAATCATAATCATTGTCCTACGCATCCTTTTGTTTGCTAAGTGACTTGTTTTTTCTTATGTTATTAAGAGAACTTCTATAGTTCCATTTTAATAGTACTTGTATGATACGGAGTATAAATTTCTTATTACTTATCTGTATAACAATACTAAAATAACTCCAATACCATTTCAATACACCATATTATAAATATATACTGTGCAATTTCATAAAATAGATTACGGTATGTTTCAAAGTTGAAACACCCCAACATTTACTTGCATCAAACTTCATAAAAAAAGACTTGTATGAAAAGTTCGTGCCCACAAAATCCAAAAGCTACTAAATGCTTAATGTTAAATTGATAACTCACATTTTGGTCTAACTTTAATAGATGTAAATATACAATTATACATATAGCCACATTTTGGACCCACGTCAATCAAATTAAGGCTGTCAATTTCAAGTGAAAAAGAAACCAAATGACATATGCAAATCCAACCTATAATTACACTTTGCTCCTTATTTAATTTAGTAATCCATTACACTAATTATGGTGCTTGTGTGACATTAGTATCTAACAAGCTATATTAGTGAAAGAAATTACAATTATGGCAATAAGTGGGATGATCCATGGATACTTTTATGGTCCCGGCAGACCCAGCCAATCCCTACAAAGATGTTGAGAGTTGGGTCCTCCATCTTGCATGTGGGTGTTGTTCTGCATCAGTGTAATTCTACCATGCTAGTCTAATTTGTGCTTTCATTTTTCACTATAAATTTATTAGTCGAAAATACTTACACCATGTTTATCGAGTTAGATAGTACTATAAAGAATAGTTGTACTTTACTTAGAAACTTCAACATTCTCATGTACACTTCTTAAGGTGACGAATCAAGAGATAACTTAAACTAATTTGTTTTTCAAAGACTACCTTACCATAAGTTCATTACCTTATCAGATATCAACCTAATGATGCATGTATAAACAGTGGCGGATCCATGCCCAAGGGTATGGGGTCTGCAAACACCGGAAAAATATATTAGAATATCGGAAAATGTTTGTTCTAATAGTAATATCAGAGTTCTTAAGTTTGGAAATAACATACCTACTTGCACAAGTTGTGTACTCACACTTTATATTTAAAACTCACGAGTTTGCCTTGAAAACCAAAGACTCATATATTTTTAGAAGTTAATTAACAAAAATTCTTATGCATCATATATATTCATATAGCCTACAAATTGCTTAAAATATTGCATTTTTGCATAGACAATTTATTATTTTTAATTTATACCGGTACCAATCGATTTATTCAATATTAATTGTTAAATCAAAATTTGAACTCTAAACATCTAGTGATAGAGTGTCTATTCAACTCAACAGGTGATGTTCATATAACATTAGCTCATGTAACATTTTCATATAACACCTCATGTGTTTTTTTCTTCTTCTTAAAACCAACAACTTTGTGTTTAATCAAACTCTAATACGGAATATTATCGAAACTATTATCTCTCCTAAACACATCATAATCACTCTTAATTTGACCAATCTAAAAGAAAGAAAACGAAAATCTCGTGGTGAGTCACACACTAGTAAAAAAAAAAAAAAAAAAACCTCAACAAAAATTCAGAAAATTTAGGAGAAAATCGTGATCAGAGAGCTTTCTCCACAAAATCTGGTAGCAGTTACATATCCAAACCCAAGTCAAATTTTTATAAACGAAAAATTTGCAGCATTTTCGACCAGTCTTCACTCACACACTTCCATTCATTCTCCCCCCTTATTAATAGACCAACAATTTTTCCCATTTTTCAACATTTCCCTCCTTAAAAAAAAAACAAATTAATTTAATCATACTACTATATAATTTCATGCAACTTTTTAGTATATAGTATAGTATAGTTTAGTATTAGTAGCATTATTTAGTGTCATTTTGCTTTTAAAGAGATTAACATCATGTCCTTATTGCAGAGTGATCAAGGCATGAGGAGAGAGGAGAGATAAAGAAAGCTTCTTTTTGAAGTTGAAATTTTAAGGAGAGAGAGTTAGAGAGAGTAAAGAGAGACACAACACAACACAAGGAGCCCTCTGTTTCATTTTTCATCATGGAGTTTACCACTGCTGCTGCTGCAAATGCCATTTTCTGACCCCATTGTTTTTTACCCTGCTTCAACCAGTGACATTGGTGAGTAAGTTTTTTACTTTTTTACCTTTTGTGATAGTTACTGTTTTTGAATTTTATCACTTACCCATCTCTTCTTTTCATGGTTGAATTTCTGGGTATCTCTTACTTTTTTTGGTTGGTTGTTAGAAATTTCTTAAAAGGGTTAATCTTTTGAATTCTAGAGGACAATGGTGGTAAAAAAAAAAAAAAAAAAAAAAAGTAGTGTTCTTTTTGTGTTTTACTGGGTTCAATTTCCATGCTTTGGTTTCTGGGTTTCTCTCTCTTTTTTTTTTTTGGTACTTGAATTTTTTTTTTTTTTTGAAAGATTAATATTTAAATTTTAGAAGAAAAATGGTTGAAAATTAAGTGTTCTCCTGAGTTTACTAGACTCAATTTTCAGTGTTCCTGGTTTAGTTTTTTTTTTTTTTTTTGTATTTTATTGAGAAATTACTAATATTTGATTCTAGAAAAAAAAGTGTTGTTTTGAGTTGACAGTACTCATTTTTCAGTGTTCATGTTAATTTTAATTATAATTGAATTCATGCATAAATTTGCTTTCATTCTGTTAAGTTTCACTTTGATAGCAATGGAGCAAAATTAGTTTCTAATTAAGGTAAGTTATTAGGGTAATTTAATTTCTGATTTTGGGTTTGCCTGTTAGATAGGAAAGATTGCATTTTTGTCATGTAATTATCTTGTATTATAAATTTATTATAAGGTGTGACAGGGCAATTATGTGGTCTGTTTATCTGTTTAAGTACTTGGATTATTGATGAGTAGGTTGTTGCCTAGCATTCCTGATTTGGGAAATATTTTCCATTTTTGGTTATGTTGCTTTTCTGGCTTTACAGCTTTTGTATGAGTTGTTATTTCTGGATTTTTGTTCTGCCAATTAGTCTGCTTTTTGCTGGGTTTTCATAACTTACAAGTAATAATAACTGCAGATTAAGGTCTTTTTAGTTCTTATGTGTTGCAGACTTGAGAAAGTATTACCTTGAAATTGACCATAATTATCACAATTGATGTGGCTTTGGAAACAATTTTCGGGATTGAAGTGTTTGTAGATCTCCAGGTTATTGTTTGTTCTGAATTGTTTTGTTGATTGTTGAGTAAGAGAGAAATTTTTCGGTTCTTCTTTGAGAAAACTATGGATTTGCATGCAAGCATAAGATGGAAATGAATTGACATTACTTGTAAGATATCCCCCCTTCCCTGTGTCGTTGTAGATTGCTTGAATTATGGTGGGTGTTTGTTTTAGGTAGTTAAGGGTTTGAGCGATTTCTTTGTTTACGTCTTTAGTGTGTTATATTTTTGGTTCGTTTTCTTGATGAAAATGTGTTGACAATGTAGGTTTGATCATCGTATATGTGAGATGGATTTATCAGACGCTACAAAACTTTTGCTGGACAGAATCCAGAAGTTGGAGCCTGAGATAGCCACCAAGATTATGGGATGCATTCTTATTCAAGACCAAGGAGAGGAGATGATACGGTTAGTTCATGCTCCTGACACGCTATTAGAAAATTTGGTGCAGAAAACTAAGCTTCAACTAGGATATCTGGCTAAACCACCAATTTCAACTTCCCTGTCTCTTCCTATATCCATCAATCCTCCTCCGGTCTCTGAAGTCCCTCTGAATTACATGCCATTTTCACCCAATGGCTCACGAGCCTACTCATCTCCTCCAACATTTCGAGTCTCACCTGCTGCTTATTGGGAGATGAGTACGCTAACACCTGAGCAACAACAAATGTTGAATCCTGAATTTGCAGCATTTGGAGATTCAGTTGGGGAAGATTACGGCATCCAAAATCTCACACAGTTTATGGGATATGAGGATCAAGTGGACCCTATTAGTTCAGGGGCAGGAACTTTCCCTGGGGACCTTTTCTATGCAGATGCTGCATTGGGGAATTTGAGCATGAGAAGAAATTGTCGTTCACCAAATGGTACTGATTTTCCTGTTAAAACGTGTCATTATTTTAACAAGGGTTTTTGCAAGCACGGGAGTACCTGCCGGTATATACATGGACAAGACAACTTCCCTCCGGTTTTCAGTTCTCATGAACTTGGGGCTGATGATCATTTGTTTTCACCTGGCTCACTTGAAAAGCTGGAGGTGGAGATCAGCGAGCTTCTGAAATCAGCAGGAGAACCTGTCTCCATTGCAGCACTTCCAGTGCTGTATGGTACAAAATATGGAAGGACTCTTCAAGCAGAAGGATACCTCACTGAGAGCCAGCGGCATGGTCGGGCTGGATATAGCTTGTCAAAACTTCTTGCTCGATTGAAGAAAATCCGGCTAATTGATAGGTTTTGCTGTTAAATCCCTGTTCCCCCTTAATTTCTTCTGTCCGTTATGTGGTTTAATATGTAGTTATTTCATTCTAAAGAGATAACATATACAAGCTGAAGTTGCTTCTCACTAACCATCAATTTTTGTGCAATTTTGTGTAGACCACATGGGCAACATTCAGTTATCTTAGCTGAAGATGCTTCAAAATACAATGTTGAACATCGAAGTGAAAGAAATGATCCTGGTTCAGTTGCTAATGGATCTCGGCAGATTTACTTGACTTTCCCTGCAGAAAGTACATTCACAGAAGAAGATGTATCTGAATACTTTGGGTATCGTCCTTTCATAGCTCCTATTTCAGAAACTCATTTCTTCATTTGCTGTTGCATTACATTGTTCATCACTCTAATTATCTTTATTTGGGTTATATAGGCAATTTGGTTCAGTGGAAGATGTCAGAATCCCTTGCCAACAAAAGAGGATGTTTGGATTTGTAACATTTCACAGTGTTAACACTGTGAAGGCAGTTTTTGCCAAAGAAAACCCACACAATGTTCGTGGGTCTAGTGTTCTTGTCAAACCTTATCGGGAAAAATCTAAGCTTGCTGAAAGGTGATTGTTTTGGCTTAGAATAGAGTTCAAGGAGCTGTAATGCATTGTCTTTGACTATGACTAATTCCTCTTATTTATTTGTAGGAAGTACATGGATAAAAATGATCACGGTATGTATTACCGTGGAAATAATATGGATTCAGATCCCGATTACCGCCCAAGTAAGCAATTCACCCACCTTTCTTCACAATGGTTTTGTTTGGTTTGCAGTGCAACAGAATTTCGGACAGTCATAGAAAGAATTGATAAACTCTGGAACCCAATTACAGTTTGTACTTAGATTGTACTTTGTGTGCATTTGAATGTAGCAACTAGTACTAATTTATCCTCTCATAAACCAAATTACAGTATCTATTTATTTCTTTGTTCTGACAATAGCATGATATCAACTGGAATATTGCTCTGCAGTGCCTAGATGTGAAGCCCCAAGGTTTTTAAGGAGACAACTAATGGAGCAACAGGAGCAGGCTTTGAAAATGGAACGGAGACGCTTGTCAGAATTGCAATTTGGTCGTAAAAGTATTCACAATCGTCAATTTTTTGGCTATGGCATGGAGGAGCTGTATTCCTTAGAAGGTCAATATTTCACATGCTGCGCTTCATAACCCCACCTGATGGTCCTACTGTCCTAGTCTAGATTTCTGCTGATACTGAGTTCTGACGATGTTTTTTTATGCAGCAGAAGCTTCCAGATTTTTAAGCACGGAACAATACCGTTACTTCCTGGATGCTATCAATAATGGTTCTGTCACTGATGACAGGTCAGAGCATCTTGGCACAGACTATAGCGATTTAGAAAGGTATGAAAGATTTAATTCTTTCTGTGTTTCATTGTAACAGACTGCGCAGAAATTGATCAAAAGTTCTTATCTTTCATTGGCGATCCTACATCAACCAGCAGTCAAGGGATAAATCTTCCAGAGAGCCCCTTTGGATCAGCAATAGGAAACGGCATTTCTGCAGTCATCTAGTCTACAGCCATACGGCAGCTGGAATTATTATATAGAGAACGTAGGTTATTGCAACTCGAAGGTCTAACATCTTTGGTCCTGATACAGAACAGCTTATTTCTTTTGTTTTTACCAAGTCCTGTCTCCCTAGTTCTGCCGCTGGTAAAGTACATAACAGAAAGGCTCAACGCAGATGAAAAAGAGAGGACAGACTCTGAATTCAGTAACTTCTCCTCCAATGCTGATCTTGATCGAAGGAGTACTAATACGGAAAGAAGATTATGATAACAGAAAATCGAAGACTGCTATTTACTTAAAGAGATCTGCACAGGTTCTTCTATTTTTCGCTTATTATAGCAGAAGGTGAAAAACCATTATTAATATTACTATTATCTCTTAGAAGGATGTATTTATAGTCCTGGCGTAGGTGATGAAGACGAAAGAAAGCAAAGAAAGAACGACTGCTTAGGGTTTCATGCTCGGTGTGGTTCAGAGTGGTGAATATATGGTTTTAACCCCCAATGTTACGCCCGAGCCATAGATGAAACAAAAAATAACATTTTGACAAAAGAAAGAAGGGATTATAAGCCCTTTAGAATCCTCTTTACTAAATCTAATGAAAAATTAGCTTCTGTTACATCTTAAATATCTGCATTATGAAGCTGTATACACATTGATAGTAAAATTTCCGTTTATCTTATTACTGAATGCTATTTTTGTAATAGTTCGGGGTAAGTTTTTCTGAACAATCGGGTCAGCAACGTTTCATCTTTGCAGTATAGGTGATCGGTTTTTGCACTACCCTTTGTGAGAGCATGTTTCTCTGAACCCGTAAACGGGGTGAAAGGAGTGTAAAAATCAGTTACCAATTTCGAGTGTGACACAAATTGGCAAAATGCATAAGACCAAAGATGAGGAATTGTATGTCCCATGATGAAGTATGTGAAGATAATATTTGGAGATTATTATTGTAGTAGAACAAAGTATTATCCACTTGACTAGGATTGATATTGATGTTGCCACATGGTAGTGCCGAGTTGAGAGGGAACAGTGACATTGGTGCTTTCAAATTTTTTTCAATTTAAATTTTTCGAAGGTAATGTTTTCATGTTGTTTTGAAAATTGCATTAAAAGAAAAAAAATAAAAATAAAGCATCTGTTCTCTCTCGTTTCCCGGGCTTTATTTCCTCTTTTTTTGCCATGCTAAATAAGAGGTGGTGATTGGGAGGGGGACTACCAATGTTTTGACTCATTTCAGTTGGACCATGATTTAGTTAGTTCAGTGTTTAGGTGGGGATCATTCTTTTCAAGTAGACTATGCTGATAGAGGTATGATCGACACGGCATATAGGTTCGTAGTTTATTTATGCAGTTAAAATCGAGAGTTGAGTGGGTTCAGTGGGTAGAAGATACGCGATATGTACTAAAATGGTATTGAGTTGATCACAATTCATACCTCGGGGCTTGACCAACAAAGGTTGATTAAATTGGTCGGATGATATCTTATAGTGTCAAATCGGAGATTCGAGATTGATCTACATATTCATCTTACGACGGAAAGATAGAGCTTTTACATGTGACAAATCAACGACATCTTCTAGACTCGAATCAATTTAGTTGTAAAAGGCCTAAGAGTAAATGACTTGACCCTAGTATGACAACGGGTCGAGTTTTGGCCTTGCTCAGCTTGAGCTTAGAAACCGCACGATACGATATGCGCTACCTTTGACCTAAACTGTATGACCTATCCTTTCTTCTACAAAAGCAGGAATGCTGAACAGCTGTATGTACAAACTAGAATGGGAGGGGGCTCCAAAATCCAGGACATTTCCTAAAATAGGTGAAGGTGAATTTAGCTAGAAGCGCACAAAAATGTCAAACCTGCCAAATCAAGATTATCTGCTGTTACTGCTGTCACCATTCTTAACTGTCAATTTTCAGCGAATTTACAGTACAGTAAATCTCAAATCATTTTCTCCAGTTAAAAAGTGGTGTTCCAAGACTGTCAATTTTTCAGCAAAAAGTAGTACAGTAGTCAGCAGTTGATTGTCAGGTTGTCTCAATTAAAAAAGTTGAGCACTTGTGCTTGTCAGAGGATAATCATTTGTTTAGCTGCAGAATATACTCGCACCTTCGACTTTTATTTCTTCTTTGTTTCCAGATTAATGACCAAGCAACCCAGATTTTATTAGTACAACAATTTTGTGCCCCCACTTGTTCGGACTTTCGGAGGTTCAATTATACTTTTACCAATTTTGGTTCAAAGGACTAGTTCATGATGTTGCATCGGGTTTTATGGATTGATCCGAGACGGGTGTAGCTCAAGCTCAACACGATCTTTGCTACCCCGAGATAAAGAATGTATGGTGGTTATTGGTTAAATAAAGGTAGACGGAAATTAACTTAGACAAAATAAACAAAACATTACACATTGCCAATTTGCCATGCATATGGCATAGCCTACTAAATTGGAACTGGGCATTGTTGTTGCGAAGTTGTCCATCAGGAAAATTATTGGAGTCATACAAGCACATGCCTGATATTAGGGTTGTGCTTTGTATGGACACTTTTACGCATCTTCTGAACATCAACAACAAAAGTAACAGAAGACACTACCCCAAAGGAAAGACTGGCAATGCTAAAGTCCTAAAGAGAAAAGGAAGGTGATGGGGATAGCCGGGCAGAAAGTAAATGAGAGTGTTTGGATAAATGCGCTGCTGCTAAGCCTAGTGAGCACAGGATTGAAAGTAAGAAGTATCTCGGTATGGGGGAGGAGGGAGCGTTTGGACCATACCCAGGACCAAACACAGACAGCTGAAGTATCGGCCATTCCTCATGCCCAAATTCATGTTGGGAACTCTTACATGAAATAGTTACCGTCATATAGAGAACTAGAGAAGGAAAATCTCTCTTGGTTCTCACTCAAAAAGAAAGACAAACAACGAAGTTGACAAGCCGATCAATCAACCAACTCCTTAGCACAACCAACACAGCATATATAGCTCAAGATTGCACATTAGTAAGAGATAGCCTAAACATTTATGTTTACCGTTAAGAATCTGAGAGCTGAAACCATGCAATAGTCATCAACCTCTTAGAAGCCAGAAAACATAATCCATTTCATTTCAACTCAAAAGTCAAATAAGCAGTAAAAGACATGACAAACTTCATGTCCTCGAATCCAAAACACCCTTGATGTTTCCTCGTGGATATATTGTTTATAAAACTGGGGGAAAAAAAACTTTTCAGATATTACAGCGACTTTGTGCAGCTACACTGCATCAACGTCATCTTTGCACAGTAATTCTAAAACATGAAACTTAGAGACCTTTGAGCTTTAGGCTTACAAGTTACAAAAATAAAAGTGCTTAAAAAGTGTACATTTTACGATCAGTGATATTATAAGCAGTTTGACCACAAATTTTGGTCCAAGTTAGCCTTAAAATGAACTTTTCATATCTACAAGACCTAAAGTTTAAGACACTACCAATTGGTGCATTGGCAATGTGGACAGTCTCCCCTGGAGACTGATCTATTCCTTGTATTGTTCAAAACTAAAACCACGTATAAAAGAAGGGAAAACAAGTGAGAAAGCTCTCGTAAGTAAGATTACCATTGATATCTCATGCCATTAGGCGTGTCTTCTACAAAATTTTCTACTCATTGCTACTTTCAAGGTTTTGAGGGTGACGCAAAAATGTCGTGTCATGTATATCGAATTTGTGCAACTCTGTAGTCAATGCAGTTCAACTCCAAAGCTTTCACTGAACTACGATTGTGTTTTGACCTGCAATACATTGAATATGAGTATGAGAAGACTGGGTGTGGAGACTGCAGATTCTCTAACAAAATAGATGGGGAAAATGGCCTGTTGCTTATTTTTGAGCTTACATTGGTGTGGGGAAGCTATTTAAGACCAAAAAAAATGCAATTTTTGAGCCTAAATTGGTGGAAATAATGTAGTGCTTGAAATGCAAATCTTTTGCTTTTCTTCGTGCACTTTCACTTTCAATTTCTACCCA
Source organism: Spergularia marina (assembly GCA_963680865.1). Lineage (NCBI taxonomy): Eukaryota > Viridiplantae > Streptophyta > Magnoliopsida > Caryophyllales > Caryophyllaceae > Spergularia > Spergularia marina. Next base: position 6,936,681 of record OY804549.1, on the reverse strand, counting down.
TTACCACCTCACAGAGATGGTACTAGAAACACAGGTGGGAAAACAGTTCTTCCAAAATTGTGACAAAAATCCCATACCAATAAACAATTCTTGCTGATTTATTTGATACCACATGGGCCATAAGGGACAAACATGAAGTTTCAATGTGTGGAACTAGCCGGCAGCCCCGCACACTGCGTGGAGATACATATTTGGCGGCAAAGCTACTGTGATGGAAAGGAGAAGCGGAGCATAAGGGAAGTCGGAAATTCCTATGTGTCTCCTTACCAAGAAAAATTGTCTACAGCCTTGTGAGTAATGATAAATCAAGAACATTCTTACCTTGAATAGTCTAATGTCAGAGTTCACTGGAGTCAACCAGAAGTCAGATTTACAACGTCCTTCATCTTCAATATTTCCATGTATACTTTATAAACAGGAGAGGAACGAGATAGATTCCTGTACCAATTTTGCATTATCATGGTTAAAAGATAATTCCCTATAATAAGATCTAAACAAGCAAGTACGAGGAGCATGTGGAGCAGGAGAAAACATACCATGAGAGTCAGCATACATAATCATCACTAGGAAAAGGTACTAGGAGCCCTTCAGCTGTCTTGTTACTCGTTAGTACACGTCTGTTGAGACAACATCTATAGGTATTTATCATTGCTTTTCATACTTCTTTGCAAACTCTTTCAGCAACATGTTTTGCCTGAATTCTAAATACTGATCAACAGTAGTTCCCGCCCACTGCTGACAAAAGGATTCGTCAGTTGGAACCAGAGAACTAAGAGGAAACGGTCCCTCTGGGACTTTGTTAAGGAAGACCAAGAACCTATGCCTGGGACGAATTCTCTGCTCTAGAGACAAGCTTAGGTACATCGGATATTTTGTCAGGGATTGGACCTCATTCTGTAGTTCATTTACCAGATACAGGTGCTTTGGCTTAAGATTTTTCTCCAACGACAAAGAAAGTACCTGCAAAACTATGACAATTGTCACAACAACTCTAGGAGGAAGAGAATGACACAAAATCCAGCTCTTTGTTTTTCTGTGACAAGTAGCATAGAGTCTGGAATATGTCCAGGAATTATATATCAATGAATTATGCTGTATATGACTCCCATGGGAATACAAGTCAGAGAAAAACTGCAAATGCCCAAAGGGTGGCCATGTACACTTGTTTACGCTATCCATTGATATGCATATTGAATTAAGGAGAAAGAAAGTCACCTGAGTGATACTAGTCAAAACCTTCAAGACGTCAGAATCTTGCAAGCCAATGCTCCTCAAAAATTGAATTCTAGGCAATATTCCATCTTCAATGCTGTAATGGAGAAGCTGGGGGTGTTTTGAAACCATTTTCACAATGCTTTCTCTTGGTGCTCCTAGCTCTTCTACAAGGAAATCGTAGCGATCATTCCATGAGATGTCGACCCGCTGAACAAGAATTTGGGGGCTTAGACTCACAACTTTACCCAATTCACTCTCTTTAACACCAACCTCCTCAATCAAGTATCTTGCAGTGGGCTTCAAGGAGTTTTCAACACTATAAGAAAAGATAGATGGAGCAGCAGTGATAACCTGCGGAATCTTAGAATCAGGGACACCTAAATCAAGCAAAAAAGACACACGTGGCTTCAAAGTACTGTCCACTGTATACTCAAGAATTTGCGGTTGCCTTGATAAGATCCGTTTGATATCTTTATGCTTCACGCCAACATCCATCAAGTAAGTCAACCTCTCCCGTGCAGAAAACAGATTTATATTGAAAGCATTCTTGTGCCTTCGATGCATCTGGATAAGGTGGGACTCTTTCATCCCAAAGGTGCTTAGGTAATCAAGAAGGGGAATCCATCTATTATCTACTCTAAATTCCTCTGAGAGCTGAGCGTACTTTTTCTTTGCACCTTTATATGCATCAAACTGCAATCAAAGAATAAACAGGAAGATTCCTAAGTCCAGGAAACAGCAAACATTCTTCACACTACCACTTCACAACATGATCAAAGCCTACCTTTCCTTTGAATCCTTTGCCACCAGCAACATTAGGTTTTCTTCGAGTTCCTAATGAAAAGAATTGTGTGAGAACTGAGAATCAAACTCACACTAAAAGTTTTTGGAAAACTGTTCCGCACCTGTCTTTGTCTTGGTTGCTTCAAGCAACTTTGATTTCTGTTGACCCCTATTAAGGTTTGCTGGCTCTGCAAAGTCATCCTCCTGGAAAGAAAAGAAAAACCCTCATGAGAACAATAGAACTCTAATGATATTCAACTCCAAGACTCCGAATTCCAAAGACAAGCAATACAGGGAATGGACAATTTTGTGGATCCACGATATTAATTTCTTATTAGTTATTACTTTCCCTTCATCCTTCATAAATCAAATCTTTTCCAATAAGTTGAGACTTGAAAGGAATATTTTCTTATTATTTATATGTGCATATCTCCTTCATGATCTCTCTCTTCCCTCACCATCTATAGTTACTCAAGAGCGGGAGCTTTCTAATCCCATTCTTCCGCTTTCCCTTCATTCTTTCTCCTTGCAAGCCTCTTCTCCTGCCCTTCTCCAAAAATTGGTTGTTTCAACAATTAAGGCATAGGAGTTGGGAGGATATATCTTCCTTCTTAATGAACCAAATCCTTCCATTGAGGGAAAACATATAAAAGGAAAATCCTCCCTCTCATTTGATAATGCAGATTAGGTCCTCTATTCAAACATAAATAGTTATCGCAAGGTGTCACATTTCCCTCCCCCCTCTACCTGGTGTTGTATTCAACTATTCACAATTCCATCCCTTATACAGCCGCATATATCAACATTTGTGGCCTACAGGAATCGAATTCCATCATCAAATAAACCAGACGATATCATTCTCCCCTTTCCTTGCCCCCCCCCCTCCCCCGGTTCAATTGGCTATAGATTATCCAAATAAGGGAAATTTGAACCCTTCCCTTTCACTCCCCTCATTTTCCCTCCATTCCTCTCTATCCAAACACAGTATCAACTCGAACTTGATATGGGTTATGTCGATCCTAATGCAAATTAGGTCCTCTATTCAAATAAAAATAGTTGTGGCAAGGTGTCACATTTCCCTCCTCCAACCAGTATTGTAATATTGTATACACAATTTCATCCCTTATACTCCCGCATATTGATCATTTGTGGCCTACAATAATAGAATCACATCATAAAAAAACTAGACGATTCCATTTTCCCCGTAGATAACTACTTATTACTTTGCTCTTTAAGACACGTTCCACAAACAATTCCCTTCCCTCTCCCTCTCCCTCTCCCTCCCCATCCCCATTCCGCTTTCAATTTTCTATCGGCTATCCAAAGAACGGATTTTGATCCATTCCGATTCCCTCCCCCTCTTTTTTCCCTCCATTTCTCTCCCCCCAAACATAGTGCGAACGCAGAGCGTGAATTTTCTCTCAAATTGAGTACCAAACAAGCCGTAATAGAACTCGACATTGTAAGAGAACCTTCTCAACTTAAAGCTAACGGGCGAGGGGCTGCTCAATCAAGATTGTACAAAAATCAAAAACTTAACAACATTGATTATATATCATCAAAAGTGTCTAATTATACACAATTTAATCGAAATGAAAGCATAATTTCCACAATGTGATTAAAACAAACAACTTAAAAATCAAAATTGAGAGCTTAAAACGAGGAAAGCGTAAGACTTACATCATCATTAAACCAAGGAACATCATCATCGTCATCATCATTATTCCCGTCCTGATGAAAACCATTAACCTCTTCAACAACAACCACCGCTGCCACGTCATCATCACCGTCGTCGTCAGAATCATACACAGAGAGAGCGTCGCCATAGCGAGAGCGGCGATTAGGCTTGAGGAGGTTAGGGTTGGAGTGGGCGGAGGGAGAGACGAGGCTTCGGAATTCACGGGAGGAAGAGTCGGCGGCGGCGGAGGAGGAGGAGGAAGGAGGAGAAGAAAAGAAGGAGTGGCGGAGGAGGAGGAGAGGGTGGTGGGGAGAAAGGGCGGCGGCGGTGGCGGTGGCGGAGGAGGAGGAGGAGGAGAGGAGAGAGAGAAAGAAAGACATTTATTAAGGGAGGAGAATATCTATGGAATCTTGGAGTTTATCTTCATCTTCACAAGAAGCTGATGCATCTTCTGATTTCTGTGATGTGAGTGGCATGCTGTGGCCTGTGACTGTGTGTGGGGAGAGAGTGTGGACCAGAGGATTTTTTCTGTGAGGATAAGAGACCAGCAGAGACGACGCAGGTTAATTTTCGAATGGTTTTTCTTTTGGAGAGGTGTTATTCGTCGCCCGCTCTTTTACTTATATCGCTCACTATATTTCCACGATACCCCTCATAAATTTAAATATCCCCTTTAACATTCTGCTCAATTTTGTAAACAAATTGAAACCCATTTCATTCCCTAATCTACAGCTTATGTCTCACGCCTAATTCAGATTGTTCAAATCACCAATAATCTCCCAACTCCCACCATGGACGACAACCTTAGATAGTCACCGCCCAAATAATGTTGTTTGCATTGTCAACACTGACCGATCAACACCCTAACTTTCCAATCCTTTGATAAGATTGTGTTGCAACAGCCTCACAAATTATTATCGACACCAATCAATTAAGTTGAATTCATCATATGGGTACTTAATTTCTATTGGTTGGATGTGCCTTAATGAATAATTGAGTCTTCTATGAGATTCTGATGCAAGTAAGTATAAATAATCAAATTGAAGTTTTCATAATATCAAACACTGGGGATTAGAAATGAGGATTGATAAGAGATTGAAAATGAGGATTGATAATTCACGGAAAGTCTCAACACACAAAAAGAGAAGGATACAAGTAATTTCAGAAAATAAGGGTGTAATTGGAAAAAATTGTATAAAAATTGGGCGACGGTAGTAAAATATGGGCGACAAATAGCATTTCACTTTCTTTTGTCCCAACACGGACACCTTGAGTTGGTGACCGTTGGTTTTTTCCTCCTGCTTTTTTCACCGTTTTCACAGTGGCTAGTGGAGTGGTGGTAAACCAATTTCGTCTCGTTTGGCAAGTGGGTCCGGAGTTCCGATCCTGGCTGTCCATTTAAAATCAAAGGCTCAAAATGTTCCACCTCATCAACTTATAAGATACACTAACCCACACCTAAACAAAACAACAATCACGATCTCCATCCCCATCCCCATCTCCACCGTAACCACGACAACCACCAACATCACGCTCACCCTCCTCTCCCGGCCTCCAACACCGGTGATCCACCATATCTACAGCGCCGCATAGCCGGCGAGACCAAAAGACACCCTAAGTAGGAAGGGGTGTTTGAAAGGGTGTGGTCAACCCTCTTAGGGTGTGGTTTCGTGAAGGTGGCCGGAAATAGGATTTAGGGCCCCACTTCCCTGCGCTGCTATTTCCGGTGTGTGGGGGAATGGGGACGTGTTGGGGTAGGGGGGCTGTTGTTTGGGGGTTTCAAGGAGTATGGTGGTGGAGGTGGTGGTTGACCGAAATATGCCCAGTTTTGTTGTTTTGGTGGTGGCTGGCTATGCCTGAAGATGAAGAGAGTAGTTATTGAAGGTGGGAGAAAAATTGCAGGGTGCTTTGACGGGATATGGGGAGGTGAGAAAAAATGAAAGTGGAAAGTTTCTTTTTTTCTTTTTATTCCCTCTTTGTATTTTTATAGCCATTGATTTAATTGAATGGTTGAGATTTTCCCAACTCTAGAAGGTAGAGTTATTAGGAAACTCTACTGGATTCATTTCCAATAAGATAAGTGGGATAAGATAGTGGAATTAGGGAGGGATAAGAGATTTTTAATCTCATCCCTTGTTTGGTGATATGAAAGGATTAGAAGTTGAGAATGAGAGGAAATATATTAGTTAGTTGCTATAGGACGATATTACCCCCTAATAATAAAAGTTTTATTTCTCACTTAATAGTGGCATGTGTCATTTTTGTTGATTTTTATCCAACTTCTTAATACCTGCACCCCTTAGGTATTAGTTTGGTGAGATAACTTATCCCATGATCCCTATCCCATGATCCCTATCCCCCTTACCAAACATGAGATTATGGAGTGTTGAGATTATTTATCTTAACCCACCTTCTTATCCCACAAAACAAACAAACCCTTTGAGTTTACATTGAAAAGATGGGAATATGAGAATTTAAATAAGGGATAATTGGGCGGGTTTTCTATCCAAAATGATCTCATTCTCTTGTTTTGTTGTTTGGACTTATTATGTTAGGGCCTATTTTTAGACTAAAAGAAAAATCTGATTGCCATAAAATCAAGTGAGTTTGGTAGAATAAAAATATGTTTTAGTTTTTACAAGTGAACGAGTCATTTGGTTGAAAAGTAGTCTCATTAACGCCAGACAAGACAACAAAATGAATGGGGAGATTATAGTGGGTGGGAGGGAGTAGTAAATTTGGTTAACTATCGTATCGTAATTTACATCTATCTATATTTAAAGGAATTTGAAACAAAATAAAGTAGAATTTGTACGTGACATTAGTTGATACTCTTTTATACGACAGTTTAGAGTCATCCAAAGCACAAGCTATGAGAAAGTCCCGACACATTATCTCATGCAACACTTGGCAAACTCATACACGCTAACCAATCTCGCAAATTCAATTTTACAAAAACACTATGTTAAAATGCAAATCTTCTAACCTACTTCTCAATGATATGGCAACATCTTGCAAGTTGCAACCACTTGAATCTTCATTGAATAGCAAATGTACAATCAATTCCTTCATGGTTTCACTAGATCTATGCTTACAACAAAGATGTTAGCTCATAAACAAGTGAATCAACATATCATCAAAAGACTATACCACAAGAACTTCCCCCTCTTTGATGACGTCAAAAGGCCCCCCCTTATATAATGCATGTTTTGCTTTTGACATTTTAAATATAACACTTGATATAAAAGTATGAAACATGAATAAATAAGCAACGAGAAAACACAAACAATATATGGAGTAGATCAACATCACTTGCCAACATCAAAACCTTAAATGGTCTAACATCATTGTTCTAAGAGAACCAAAATTTTAGATGCGATTATAATTTTTTTTTACTTCTCGGAATATTGATAGAGGATGTCTCGCCTCGCCTCGATATATCCTCCTTGGTTTTGCCACTCTAATAAGGAACTCATGTAGCTATGTAGGCCTAAAACAGTATATTACATTAGCATGACCAAAATTCAGTTAACCAGGTTAAGACATCCATCCTAAACAATTATTCCCTCCGTCCCACCTCAAACGCCCCATATTTTATTTTGGGACGTCCCACACAAAATGCTCAACACTATCTATTTTGGGACATATTTTTCTCTCTCCTGCTTTTATTAAATTATCACATCCTTTCTCACGTTATCTATCCTACTTTTATTAATCCTCACATTCGCTCTTCTCCTTTTTCTTAATATTACCCCACTCAACTTACCACATCAGTTTTTCTTATTCCACTATAAAAATCGCTCGGAGCGTTTGAGTTGAGATGGAAGGAGTAATTCATCGTGATATCGTTTCAATATCGGCCCAGAAAATAAGAGCACTAATAACGCCACGCACACTTACGACTCATCCATGCCAGTTTCCCTCATACGTATAACCAATTAACCAAACTCGTTTTTGTTGCAATTATCTACAAAACGCACCGTTTTGTGGTGTGGGTAAAAAGGGAAAGTCTCTCCTCCGATCAAAGAGAGTAGTAGTAGCCGAACACAAACAAAAGGAGAGAGAAAGCGTAAGAGAGAAGTGAAGTAAACCCACAACAAGTGAACCGCCACCGGAGCTCCGACTTATCTCCGTCGGAAAAATGAACACCGACATAACAGCGTCAACAAAGCCAGAGTACCCGGTTGTAGATCGGAACCCACCCTTCACTAAAGTCGTCGGAAACTTCAGCTCTCTCGATTACCTCCGTTTCATGACCATCACCGGCGTCTCCGTCACCGTCGGCTACTTATCCGGTAAATTCACCCTCCCTTCTTTTTTTCTAATCGTCTCGGTAAATGTGGATTGACTGTTTTTTTTTTTGCTTTGTGATGTAATTTGGGGATTTTATTTGTTAGACTCCCTTATTTTTAAAACCCTATGTTAATTACCGTATCTTGTATTGTTTGATTGTGATTGTATTCGGTATCGGAAAAATGCGTACTTTAGTAAGTCTTGTGTGAGACGGTCTTACGGTGTATTTCTTCAAATTGGGGGGGGGGGGGTTGGGGGGTGGGAATTAGGGGTTTTGGGGTTGGTTAGGGTTAATCCCTACATTGTAATTATTAACCGAGATTAATCAAATTGAAGAGGAGCGGGTTTTGTGTGAGGCGAGGAAATGGTGAAACGAGGTTTATGATTAGGAAATGCCACCCCAGAATCAAGTTTTTCCTTGTATCGTTTCGATTTTATTGTAGTAATGCAAAGACACGAGCTTTGTCGCGAGATAATATGAGGCATCTTGAGTTTTTCTGATTGCGATTTTGTGTGTTTGTTTGTGATAACAGGGATTAAGCCTGGGATTAAGGGTCCATCTATGGTGACAGGAGGATTGATTGGATTGATGGGTGGGTTCATGTATGCTTACCAGAACTCGGCAGGAAGGCTGATGGGGTTCTTCCCTAATGATGATGAGGTAGCTCGCTACAAGAAGCAGCTTAATCGTTGAATAAATGATGGAACAAAGATGTGGTTGTCATTTGAGCAAATTTTAGGATTTGTTTGTTCTGATTTTTGGAATGCAAGTAATCCCGGGAAACAATTTGGGGTTCTCTGTATCAAGTCTCTGTTTTTATTAATCTTAGATTGGAATAACGCGCCAAACTCATTACCCTAAGCCCTTGTTCAAGTTCTAAGTTGAATATTTGTATGGATTTGTGATGGAATGCGGTATTTTACTGCAAGTGGCTTTTTATGATGATGTTTGTAGCTTGTTCATTTAACTGCATCATTTTTGGTTTGTAGCTTGTAACGGGGTCGTTTCATTATCTGTGGCAAATGTGGCTGGAGAAAGTCACACTTTTCTTTCGCATTGATCACTTGGTCATTTGTTAAGCTAGATATGTTTCTGTTACATTTACAGTGAAGGTTAATGGATTTGAGATCTTATCGTAGCTGTTCTTAGCGTGAGAATATGTTTCCTGGTCTTGCATATGTGTTGATTGTTTGTTAGACTACTATTGTTGTTAGGTGACGGTATGTTGATTCTATATTTGGCCTGAATCGTTGATCAGTGTGATTAGTTGTTACAGCTGATATTTTCTAGTACTGGTTCATATGTGAACTGAGTTTGAATACCTGTGGTCTATATGACTATATGATTAGTTCTGAGGGTTTCTTCCATTATTATATGACAGGGTGCTTAGCTTCAAAGCACGTTCTTTTGGATGAGATGGTCTTTGGTACCATTAAGGTGATCATTCTGCTTTTCTAGTTCAGCCTTTTGATATTATTATATATTTGCATTGGCGGTATTTGGCGTGGATAATGCTAGTTATTAGGTTTGATAAAACTTCAGTTTTTGGTACTTCAAATACTTGATTACCCTCGTGAAAGAACTGGAGATTTTTTTTTTTTGGGGGGGGGGGGGGAGGTAGTAGTAAGGTCTTTGAGGAGTAGACTCAGCTGACAAATATTTGGTCTTTAACTCCCAATTTCATGAAGTGCGCTTGCTCATCTACATTTCTCTTTGGTCTCTAGCATGTGGAGCAACAATGATATGAGACTTCTAATCAGCTAATTCCTCTTTGTTGTATTTAGTAGATTAAGGCTTGAGCTTCTAAGCAGCTAAGAAGAATTGTGATTCTTCTTTAGAACATTGGATGCCTGTTGGGTTGTGATGTATGAAAATAAGATTTCACCAATTGTGTGATGTATGAATATAAGATTCCACCAACTATGAGGTTAACCTTTTTTTTAGGCTTAAGCTTTTTTGTTGCTGTGGTGAAGGGGCTGATACTTATGGATAGCTTTTTATTCAAAGCCATAGGAAATTGGTAGCAGCCTTTTTTTCTATTATGGTGTAGGTCTCTATACATTTGAGCTCCCTTACATTGCTGAATGTGACCCTTTTCGCGGTTGCTTGGGGTAATGTTCATGCTGATGGTTAGAGAGTGTGAAATATTTGTTACTACTTACTACCATAAATTGGTACCTGGTGGTCCTTAACCTGGTCTTTAGCACATGGATGCTTCATAGGTCTTTAAATCTCTACTGCAGTGCTTAGGTGACACTTAACTCACGCCTGTGCAGAGTTTAGGTCTTGCTTTATTCATGGTCATTTAGAAATCTGGTTGGTTCTCCATACTTATGAGTTATGACTTATGACGGCACTGTTCTACCCTGTTGTGTTTGCTTTTGGTTTCTGGGTTGTGCTTCATTTTTCTTTCTGGAATTATTGATTATTAAGGATCTTAAGATAGAGCTATGGAACGAAAAACTTTTCCCTCTGAATATTTCTTTTGTCATAAAGGATGGAGGATCCTTTTAGCATATATACTTCAAATGTGTACAACGCTGTGTTTGGTGTATATATATGATTGTTCTTTGTTACGTGGAGTTGTGGCGTGATTAGGAGTGTTGAGGGCTGAGGCCACCCAGAGTGGTTTCTGGATTGTTCCTGATTTTTTTTACTGGCATTATTGCATTAAGGATCTGTGCATTGAGGATAGAGCTGTGGACTCAAAACTTTTGCCATCTGATTGTTAGTGGCGTTCTTAACTTCTTATGTTGTAAAGGTTGGATTATCCTTTTGGCATAGCCACAGGCGCACAATGCCTGGGTTTGGTGGTGTATGTGTACATTTTTTTTTTTTTTTTGTTATAAGCGGAGTTGGTGTCGTGATTAGGAATGTTGAAGTTAATTAGAGTGGTTTTTTTCTACTGATGTTTCTCTTAACCCTCTTACCCTCCCCTGTTCTGTGGCTGGCACCTCCACGGTTGCACCTCTCAAGGATTTTACTGTCAGGTGCTCTTACCCCTATCATTGCCAGAGTGCTTCTGCCTCTCCAAATATTGAATGTGGTTCTTGCTTTTAATTTTGGGATGCAAATGTTGCTGTTGTGTTTTTGGGCAAGCGATTCTTCTCGCCAATCTCTTTTAGTGGACTTTAGTACCTGGTGTTCTCGTTGTTTTGGTCCCTGAATGAGGACTTATCTGTGAGTGTGGATGTGCAAAATGTTGTTCCTGTGATTACATAACTTATTTGAACTTGACAGGAAGATGGATTGAATCTCATTGAGTATGAGTGTAGAATGTGAATGTGGTAAGTTGAATTGAATTATTGCTTTCGTGAAACTATTCACGAGGTCTGATTACCTTGTGTTATTTTCCTGGCTTTTCCTTTTCTGTACTCCGGTTCTCCCTGTTACTAAAACGTGCAAGCTACTCGTATTTTCTTTCATGGAAATGCCGAAGTCTTTTGATTCATTTTCGTATAGTAACAAAGGAAACTAACAATGTCATTAAGAACACCATACGCGTCACAAACTTGGGAGTCTTTTTCACATAGAAAACTGAAAAGAACTCGGGTGACCTCTACGGCTCTACACAAGAAAACTCAAAGTTGCAAGGAAGATGAGAGTTAATAGCTATTTTAGGACCCAAACTTAGCCAAATTTTTGATTTCAGGACCTGTAACTTTTTACAGGTGAAATTAGTACCTCACCTCAATTTTTCATCCAATTTCTAACCCCGTTAACCTTCCTACTCATCACTATGTCCAGAATTTTCCTCAAATCAATCCACTTTCCTCCATCTTCATCACAAGGGTGCCGAAGAAGTCGTGACTGGAATCATGCAATTTTACCCACGTCAATGGAATATAAACAATCAGAACCACTGGAATCATGCAATTTCACCCACAATATTGGAATCATGTATGCTTACTATCTTCAATCCACTATTACTACAAGATTGTTACCCACGAACCCAGAACAAAAACCCAGCAAACCCATAAAAAAAACAAAGAATCATGCAATTTTACACAAATAAACAAAAAATTCCAAAAAAAAAGAATGGAAACCCTCCATCCCAAATCCAAAACCCACAAAAAAAAATGCATAATCTCATACAGGGATCAATAAATCACGAAGTTTAAACCAAAAAAAAAAAAAAAAACCAAAATCGAAAAATGAAATTGAAAAATAGGAGAGAGAAAGACTTGAGGGGAAGCAGCAAGAAGATCAGGATGGTAGAGGTATTGTTGTTGAAGAAGAGCTTGCTGCATCAACGACTTTTCTGATTGATTTTGTTGATAAGAAGAGTATGTTATAACATTTTTTTTTTTTTGGCCATGCTACTAATTATTGTTATGTTTTTTGAAGTAATCTGAGTATTGATGATAGTAATAGGTTTTGAATCTTTGATGATGACAATAAAATTTATGGGCAAAGGTGATGAATCATCAAAAATTTAAGTATAGTGTTATGATTGATTGAATTTGGGAAAAAAGAATCTGGGTAATATGGTGAAGATGAAGGAAAGAGGAAAGAGGGGGGTAGGAAGGTTAACGGGGTTGAAAATTGGATGGAAAATTGAGGTGAGGTCCTGATTTCACTTGCAAAAAGTTAAGGGTCCTAAAATCAAAAAGTTGGCAAAGTTCGGGTCCTGAAATAGCTATTAACTCGGGAAGATGGGCTGAAAGGATATCTCCGTGAGGATAATAACTTGCTTTAAACACCTCCGGAGCTAGCGTTCTCTCATCTTGCTAAAGGGGAGACACATGCTTCGCCAATGTTGCAGATTAAATGACTAAAACTTCACGCAGTTCCTCCATTTTTTTTATCTTGATGTATTTTTCATAATACCCTCCTTAACCGTAACAAAGGCTTAATGATTATGCAATACAGTAGTAAAGAATAGAGATACCAGTTTGATGCGATTAACACTATCAAAATAAACTTACAAGACAGTTTACCTAGACATTCTGAGGATTGCAACACTTGCTGAAAATAGTATCCCCTCAAACCTAATTACCCTTCCAACTTATTATCCTACTTCTGGCTTGACTTAGTATGCCAATGTATTGACCTAGTTTATTGGGTAAAGTTTGTACATGTTTTTCAATACGAGTTATTCCCTCCGTTTCTATTAGAGATTTGAACAAATAAGCTGTAGGTTGAGTCTGTACTTTACATAGAGGTAGAAAATGTAAATCTCTCCATACATACATTTCATTGTTATTATATTCATTTTGGCAATATGATTTTGATTGTTAACTGTTAACATGGCAGGAGAGGGTATAAGAGAGAAGCTGGAGATTTGGATGAAAGAATAATCAGTCGTGGTTGGATATATAACGTTGAAGAGAAGACTTCCTTTACGACTTCCATTCAGAAACAATAAGGAAATACTGTGTTGCACCGAGTAACAAGAATCAGTCCTATGACAGTATCTCAGGTGATAATCTGATTAACTTCACTTTTCACCTCAAACACCTAATACTCTCATGGTTTCGGGTTCAAAACTTTGCATATATTTGACAGTAATTATGTTAGACTTCTAGCTTTGACAGAGAAGAGAAGGCATAACATAAGATGTTTTGTATGTCTTACACGATCAGAATTAGGATTTTACTTGGAACATTGTATGCTCAATAATCTGAACACTACTAACATCATATAAGAACATTCATCAGTATCACTAGCTTAGATAAAAGAATCAAAGATTCAATAAATTGCATTTCCTGTTTTGTTAGTTCAAAAGATCTGCCATTCTACTATCAAAAGTTAAAGCATAGCAGGGGCGGTTTTGCTATCCTACTGTGACACATTTTGCTGTGCCAGAAAACCGTTTCACTCCCTTTATGGCATCTCATACCAAACCCTTTTGAAACTCTGCTGCCACATCCTGTAGCTATGTACGCATTCAGGATATACGCGCAGAGGACTCCACCTTGGTGAAGCAGATCACAAAACTTGCAATGACAGTAGGCCTTAAGCTATGCTCGTACACCTTAGAATACATACTCCAAGGTCACCTCACCTGACATGAGGAATTATTTTATTTTCGCTCAACCTCCCCATCTTTCTCACTGGTCATCCTTAAGCCAGGGGCATGAAACTATGATTGCATACATCCCACACTCCCTTAGGTGGTAATAGGCGGGGGACTTCGAGGCAGAGGAGTAATGGTTGTGGTGTTCTTTTGCTCTATTGTTTTAGTGCCAAATAGTGTTAAAGCTTTCTTGTTTTTCTATTTAAGCATCAGACTCATCTATTTTTCATGCATACCTGTTTTTATAATACCCCTCATTTATTTTCTAGCATGCTCATACATGGTTTTTCTTATTAACTGTGCTCATTTACTTGAAGCCAGATGTGTCTAGTGTAAACTGTAAACTATGCCAAGGTGTACGGTAAAACTTGCCCTCATCTTCGGTTTCTAGAAGAGGGTGGGGTTGGGGATGAGGTGGTATAAAGCAATCAAAGAAAACAACGATGGTTAGAGTTTTCGGGTTCTTTTATTTTCAAAGTGGCAGAAATCGTTTGTCTTAAGCATGAAATGTGTTGCTTCCCAACAACGATCCTTATGGATTTTTTTCCTGTAATCGGATTGTTTTCCTTTTCAACCAGATTTGACTCTGTATGCAATATATGATCTTATGTGATGGCAAGAGTAATCACCCGAGGGAGGCGTTATGTTTAATTTTCCTTGCTTCCCTTTTCAGGCCTAAACCTATCTTGGATGTCTACTATAAATTCAGGACATTTCATTGCTCCTCATCACATCGCCGCAATCCTTTCTTTCACTTTTCCAAGAAACAACAAAAAAAAAAAAAAAAATAAAAAAATAAAAAAAAATAAAAAAATGGATTCCTCTCGACTTCTGAATGATGATTGTTGGGCGGTGGTGATCAACCATCTCAATGCTGTGGGCGATCAACAGGACTTCGGTCACGTTTCCTTGGTAAGTAAACACCTTCTTTCAGCAACTAATCAGTCCATGGAGAGGCTAAAAGTATTTGATCGCACAAAAGCAAGCCTTCCGATTTATATGCTGAGGTTCCCGAATCTAGAAATGATTGATTTTAGTAAATCTTTTGAAGATATCACTCCTATACTTCATGATCTGGCTCATTCAGACATGAGGCTGCAAGGTTTGGATCTGTCCAACCAAGAGGCTGTACCTCTCGAAGCTTTAAGGGAGATAGCCTTTAATAAATTAAATTTCCGTACTCTGATATGCTCTAGGCTATTACGGTTGACAGATGCTGATATTATTGCTATATGCAACATGTTTCCCTTGTTAGAGGAACTAGATATCAGTTACCCTGCAAGTGATTATACTGTTACTGATGAGAGCATTCATATGTTATCAGTGAATCTCCACAAATTAGCCAAGATTAATCTTGCAGGTAATGTCGTCCTCTCTGATGATTGCCTTGTTTCACTTTGTACACACTGTGCAAACTTGAAAGAAGTTGTTCTTCATCAATGTGTGAGCATTACACCAAATGGTGTGGACTACCTAGTAAAGAATGCCCCTTCTTTGGTCTCCATATCCATAGCCTGGACTATGGGCTTTTATCCGATCTTTAACCTATCCTTTAATAGTCTGACTTTTTTGAACACCCTTGAGTTATTTTACATGCATATATCAGACGAAATGCTTTTCGGAATAGCTAATTCCAATTTGCCCCTGAAGATATTTGCTCTTTGTCACTGTATGGAATTTAGCTCAACTGGACTCACCTATTTTCTACACACATATCAAACCCTGGAGTCCATTTGTCTTGCAGAAGTGAATTTTTTGACTGATACATACCTGAAACTTTTTGCCCCCTTGTTCAAAAGGGCGAGCAGTATAAGTTTAAATTGCTGTCCTCGGATAACAGAAGAAAGTTTTTTCACTCTAGTAGAAACTTGTCCTATGCTTGAAAAACTCGGAATGGCCAGAACGAAGTTGGAAAATCCAGTTTTTGATATAGGAGGTATGGGATTATATCAAGACTTTGAACCCCTGCCTATTTCAGAAACTGGTGTACATGTGAAGTGGGAAGACAAGATGAAAAGAATTGCATTGCTTTGCCCCAAATTGAACTATCTGGATTTTAGTGGTTGCAACTCTGAAAGCAGGAGAATCATGGACATTTTAGAGAGCTGCAAAATGATCAGGCATCTAAAGTTAAATTGGTGGCAACACATGGTGGTCGTCGAAGGTACCCCTAAGTTTGAAAAACTAGAGATTCTGGAGGTCATAGGTTGCCCGATGAACGACCAGTCACTTTTAATGTTTGCGCAGAGAAGTCCTGCGCTCCGACATCTGAAAATGAGGATGTGCAGTGCTATCACAGCTGATGGGGTTAAGGCTGTCCTGCAAGTTTCCCCTAACCTGACGGAGATTGATATGAAGGGGTGCCCAATCGAATCTGAATTTGTTGAGGAGATGGTGCTTCACCACCCCCGGCTGAGGCACATTGTACCTCCATCTGTCTTACGTCCGCGGAACCACTACCGGGATTTAAGTTGCAGCTTCTGCCGTAAGTGACTGCAGGCATTGCTGAACCGGCAGAGTCCTGATGGCCTGGATGACCAACACATTTGTGCTGAACTATGTCAGTAGGAGCTCTACTGTCAACTTTTCACTTTCTGCATTTTCTGAAATTGTGTGTTTTGTGCCTTGTGCTCTAATAAGTTAGACTTTTAAACTCATTTCTGTTTTTTATTTCAATTTTTGTTTAAATAAAGGATCCATTTCAGATCCATGTAAAATTTTCAGCACATTTATCTGCTGGATAATTTTTTTTTATTAAGGACATTTCATAATGCATTTCATCTTCTGGCATTAATCGTGTCGATGGGGATCGGAGGTAAGGGGATCCTCTACATAAGGGTCATGAGACCCGAGTCACAACCTCGGAGTATATATATTAGATATTTACGTAACACTTCTCTTGTTCCTAGGGACGACAGACCAAGTAATACGTTTCTACACTGATCTTAACTCGTAAGACCAAATTTAGGATGCAAATTAGCAACCTATTAACTGTTGGATGCAGTTGTTGGTCGCAAAAGGGCCTATTTCTTGTAGTTTAATTAGAGGCTATCGATCATAAGATGATGATGAACAACCCAAACCCATAGAAAATTAGTTGAATAATCATCCAAAACTTAGCAAATAGTATTAGAAACCAAAGAGTATATAAAAAGGAGACAGTATGTATGTATGTAGCAGATATGACAACCATTACTTGGAAAATTAAAGCAAAACATGAGCACCAAGATGGTCTAGACGACTATGCCAAACCGACGAAGGCGAAAACGCTGGACGCTGGGGGATGGACGGTGGATACGGTAGCGTCCGAGGTGACTTGATAGAGCTCTGCTGTCCTAGTACCAGTCTGCCCATGGATCGAAGTGGTCGGATCCTTCACACACAAGAAAAAAAATATAAAAAACAACTAAAGAGTCAACTAACTTCCAACTTTTAATAATTTCATGATAAAACTCATATAATATTGATTAAGGTAGGCTGGTTTTAAGGCCGCAACATTAGTTGCTCCTATATACCAAAAACTAATAATTCTGACAACTAGAACTGGAATAAAAGTGTTATCACCAACCAAAATCGAATGAATAAGACTACTCGAGCTGAGGATAGAGTTCAGATTTACCTGCATCAGAAGCGAACTCCTCAAAGGGGCCTTGCGGCATTCGAGGTAAAAACCCGCGGTTGGGAGGCTGCTTGGGCTGCACGCGTGGGCATGCTGCTTCTGGATAGTGGTATGGCTGCCCTACCATCCACGGCTGGAAAGTAGCGTAATAAATATTCTGCTGTGGTGCTGAGGGTTGCGTCTTCGAGTTTTGAGGTGGCCGCACAGGGGTGGGTGCTGGTGCTGGTGCCGGTGCCGGTGCCGTCTGTGATTCTTCATCGCAGCCATCATACGAGCAATCACGACCACCATAGACAGGAAGAGTATCATCACAATCACCCGCCAAACCCAAAGAAACAAACTTGCTTTCGAGATGCGAGGCTAATGCACGGGAATTTACAGTGTCCTGAAAAGTTGTTTTCAATGTATCCCAAATGACCTTAGCGGTGTCACCAAAATAGATAGCGTCACGCAGAAGATTGTTGGACATGGTATTGAACATCCATAGTTGAACTAGGGCATCCATTTGTTTAAAGGTAGGGTCATCGATACCAGCAGGCCTTGGACTACCATCAATGTGATGTTTTAGTCCATGAGCTCTTAGTTGCAATTCGAACAATACGAACCAAATCTTAGGCGACGACATATTGCCTTGGAAATCAAGAGTGACGGAGACATGGTCTTTGATGTTGTTGACTCTAAATGCCGTGTGAACCATGGTGGTGGAGGAAGAGCGATCGTTGGTATTGCCTTGCGATGAGATCAGAGAAGAGGCGAAAGTTTGTAATTAACCTAGTAATTTTGTGATATCAATAAGTTATTGCTACTTCGTATATATAGGAATTTTTATTTAAAAAAAAAAAAAAGAAGAATTTTTATTAGTAGGAAAGTAATCCTACTCGCGTTAAATTTAGAGAATATCGGCATGAAAGGTCTATCAGTTGCATTATTTAGTCAATATTGCCTAAATAAGGCGAGTAATAAACTTTTACTATATATAATGAGTAAATTAAAATATAAATAATATATATACATTGTCGGGGTCAGAGATGTAAAAAGCCAAGGTGATACCATGCTCCCGGGAGCATAAGGAGCATGGTGGTTCTTCTCACAATAGAAGAGTATGTGTCACGCTTCAAATTATTTAAAATCTATTATAGTGTGACCTCTATTCCTTTCATGTGAGAAACTGAGAATGACCATCATGTTCATTGTGCTCTCGAATATATGGTATAGTTCACCGTTAAAAGCTAACCTTGGCCGATAAGCCGACTTGATCAAGCCCATACATGCCTTTTACCTTCAACTCGCTTATTTTTGGGTTAAACCAACCCGCTAACCCGTAATGAAGACAAAATTAGGACAATTTGGCCCAAAAACGCATTAGAAAAAAAGAGAAGAGTCTAATCTAATATCATAATTTATAAAATTAGTTAAACCTTGTAATTGTTCAAATCTAATCCAATACTATGCCCTTGTGCGATTCAACTTATTCAACATTGTTTTTCAAATTAGATCAGATTTATTCAAATCAAATAAAATCAAATCAGTTTTATTCAAATCAAATCAAATAAGATCAGAATTATCCAAATAACAATCAATGAATCTAGTCTATTTCTAGTTATTAATTCGTCTAATTGTAGTTAATTTATCAATTAATTCAGTTCAGATCAAATCAAATCAAATCAAATCAGAAAAGTGCAGTCCAATCGCACAGGGCCTATATATTTAAACCTGAAACCTAGTTTTTCTTAGGAGGACAGTTGTCACTTATTAATTGGATATCACTAAGACCCTGTGCGATTCAACTTATTTAACAGTGTTTTCAAATCAGATCAGATTTATTCAAATCAAATCAATTCAAATCAGTTTTATTCAAATCAAATCAAAGAAGATCAGAATTATCCAAATAACAATCAATGAATCTAGTCTATTTCTAGTTTTTAATTCGTCTAATTGCAGTTAATTTATCAATTAATCCAGTTCAGATCAAATCAAATCAAGTTTATTCAAATCAGATCAGTTCAATTCAAATCAAATCAAATCAAATCAGATCAGAAAAATGCAGTCCAATCGCACATGGCCTAAGTAATCATATAATATGATAATTATTAAATAATTTATGAAAAATAATATAATTTATGGTGATTATGGTGGTAAACTAATATATGGTAATAATTTTAAATGTAATGTGATATAACAGGCCATGTGATGTTATACTGGAATGAAAATGAGATAGTATAATGGGTGATGTACAAGTGGAAAGAAAATAATATTCTGATAAGTGAGTGTGAATAGATTTTATAATAATATCGTTCCTAATAATATTATAGCAAAGATAAATTGAAATTTTTATAAAACGAGTATAACAATATAAATATGCAGCCCGGGAGCGGGGCAGGCATGCAAAATAGTTGAGTATTTAAAGGTCCTAAATTTGATTAATTATCAATATTCCTAATGTGTGCTCACAGGCTAGGTAGCATTGATACGGCCTCGGACACAGACACCGATACGGATACGTGACGCGACACTTTGAAAATTAGGTGACACGAGCACGGCAAAAAGCCAAAACTAACAAGTACTTTGAATGCAGATTTTTTCAATTACACGTAATGTGCGAGAGTAGGTAGAGCTGAGACTGGTGCGACCTGGTGTAGGTGCGGTTGCTACTGGACGTCAGTCGAAGGAGGTCTGCTGAGGTGGTGCCGGTCAAAGCAGGAAGAGGCAGTCGGAGCAGGGAAGATGGGAACCAGAAAAAGATAGAGAAAAAATAGTTTCGTTTAGAAAAACTTATCAAAACGACGTTGTTTTGTGTCGTGTCAGGTGTCTGGTCGGTATCCAACTAGTTTGTATGCCTGGCCCGTGTCCGGGCTGTATATCTATATTGTTATACTCATTTTATGAAATTGACAGTTTATTTTTGTTATATTATTATTAGCAACACTATTATTTTTCATAAATTAACTTACCACCATAATCACCATAAATTATATTATTTTCCATAAATTAGCTAATAATTTCCATATCTATATCATGTAATTACTTAGTGCTATCCAATTAATGAATACCAAGTGTCCTTCCATGAAAGGCTTGATTTTAGGTTTTAATGTATAGTATTAGATTAAATAAAACCGTGTCCGTTTCCTAAAATTAAATAAAAAAACCAGACACGTTCTTTTGGGCGTGTCAGACACATGTCGTGCCGTGCAATCCGTGTTCGTGTCCGACACCGTGTCGGAAACAGACACTTCACTGGACAGGCGTGTTCGTGCTCACTGCTCTTTAGTTCACATGACACATGTGTAAAGTTCATTTCCTTTCTTAATTAAATCATATTCTCACTTGAGGAAATAAGAAAACAAAATACATAACAGATCGTTGAAGGTGTATTTTTAACCGTGTTCTACCCCTAATGGGCCGTGGTCGAATTACACGAGAGCCACAAAATCAGTAATACATGTGGACGTGGTTCAAATGTAACGCTTCACTTCCTCTTACAATAAGTTTTGTTTGGTTCTTCCTCCCCTCCACACATACTAGTGATACTACAAGTCCCTACTATGGTTGTTCTTTCGTCTCTTCCTTCCCTTTCTCTGCTCTCCAGCAATCCCTTGCGCAACACCCAAACACACCTTAACCCAATTGTTATACTTACAAACCCGAGAAATCGCGGCATCGAACGTCGACCATCGAGGTTGAAGGTGAAAGCGCTGAGTGATGTTTCCGTCACGAGTGTTGTAGACCCGGTTCAAGCTGAAGTCACTTGGCAAATTGTTGTAGGTGCTCTAGGTCCGTCTCCTCCCTATACGATCCTTACATTATTCG
This sequence comes from Spergularia marina, assembly GCA_963680865.1. Lineage (NCBI taxonomy): Eukaryota > Viridiplantae > Streptophyta > Magnoliopsida > Caryophyllales > Caryophyllaceae > Spergularia > Spergularia marina. The sequence continues at coordinate 6,915,266 of OY804549.1, read as the reverse complement.
CGACTTTCTAGTACTCGTAAGGGCTAATGTTCCACCAATTATAAAATGACACGTTAAACTCGTTATTTTTTTTTTGTAATCTTAGACTTGTCAGTACTCATGGATGAATTTTATTCAATGATCAGTACATAGGAAATTCGTTTCGTAATTTTGGAACAACCAAAATGAAGTTAACATCGATTATATGAAAATAAGATGATGAATAAGTACTATTGATTGTTTTGATTTTGGGTATAAAAGAATTTGATGAATTATGGTTGTGTGCAGCTGGTGTAGCGCCTTTCATTGTTGCGGGAATCGAGTTCAGCAAAAGAATTGTATGTTACAAGTATTTAATTTACACCCCAAATTTTTATGAAATGATGAATAATGGTTGAAATTAGTGAAGTTTTCACGGAAACAAAAAAACAGTCTAGTTCTTCAAACCCTTTACATTTAGTGAATTTCTTTACTCACATATTCAAACCAAACGTAAAGGACCTAGAAATGAGAAGCGTGCGAGGGGTACACCAAAACTAAGAAATTTTGGTGATAATGCAGGTGGCTCAAAGAAGATGCGAGGTGTGTAAAGGATCAGGATTAGTTCTCAGAGACAAAAAATACTACTTTAAGTGTCCTGGATGCGGTATGTTTGATTTGAATATTTGATAGCCATCGTTCTTGTCACGACAGTTTCGAATTTCGTATAGTAAACTTGTGTCGGATTAGGGTGTGTTATCGTGTCGTGTTAGTAATTCGCTAGTAGCTTTGTAGTTGTGGTTAATCTCGGTTTAATTTTGTTTTGGCAGGGGGATTTTTGCCTTGGCAATCATGGAGAAGATTTTTTTCTGGCTGATTTGTATAGTTTGCGCCATGTGTATTGAAGCAATAACATTGTCTTTGGTGTGTCAACATTTATAACTGTAATGGTCATGGAAGGGCGCTGGTGCCACTGAACACTAATACACTATAGCTTTCTAGAATTCTGCCTTAGGTACTTGTTTCTTGTATAGTGGGTCATTTTTGTTCGAAATTACACTTGATCTGAATATACTACTACTACTAAGCTAGTATGAGTCTGAGATATATATATGGCCATCAAACTCTCATTCTTTGAGCTCGGTATTTATGACTACACTCAACTGTAAAACGACATATGAATGAATACGGAGTATTGTACAACTAACAAATAAAACTCATTCTTCTACAAAAACACTCCCCGAAATTATTTTATAAAGGAGAAGCTCCAAATAAATGTTTCTACATTTGAGGAACAAAATCACATTGCATATGCTTCTAGAAAATGAGAAACTTTTTGATTTGGGCTGTCCGGCCAAATTCTAAATTTAAACTTGGCCAAATACACCTTTAGTCATTTACTCGAAAAAAGTCGAAGCCAATATGACGAAGGTAGGTTCTAGTTCTAGAATTCGAGTAGCTTTTAGGCTGATTTATTTAACTTTGTTGATGGTCACTTTAGCTCTTTTTGAGGTCATTTGAGTTCTTGCATTTATGGACTGTTTTACCTACTTTCCGGGGCCTTCAACGAAAACATTAGGAGTCATTAGGGCAAGGCGCGGAGCCAGGAATTATAATCTACGGGTGTCGGCTAAGACACACAGTGTATAGTACTCCGTATCCAAAAATAAACTATGATATTATTGCGTATACGGTGTATAGTACTCCGTATCCAAAAATAAACTATAATATCATTACGTAATTGAACACATTTTTGTTGAGAAAAGAGATGAATAGACGAAAACATGAAATACAAAAATTGAAAAGAAAAAAAAAACGTGTTAAAGATTTAAAATGCAAAAAAAATACAAGCGCTGGGGGTGGGATTCGAACCCCAGAATTCTAGGGCAAGGGTCATAATACAATGTGGACAGGTGACACAACCACTGGCTTAGGCTGAAAGTTGTCATAATATACCAAGCTTAATAGTATATAACCGAAACTTGCAGGTGCCAAAACTCAAAAAATAAAGGGCCGCCGTGGTGGGCTGCAGGTGCCAGGCCCCCCGCCACACCACCACTAGCTCCGCCCCTGATTAGGACTATGTTTGGTAAAACTAGCTGAAATAGTAGCTAAAAGCTGAAATTAGTTGAATGCTGAAATAGTAATTGAAAGCGGAAATAATAGCTGATAGTATTAGGATTGCTTGACAGTATTGGCTGGTATAGGAGCTGTATATATAAAATTACATAAAAATGAATTATTTATTTTTAATTTCATTTTATTTTAGTAAATAATTGAGGGTAAAATTAGGAATAAAATTATGATAAACTAGCTTATTTTTAAATAAGTTATATGGGGTAACTTCTTAAATAAGCTAGCTTATTATTTAAGCTAGTGATGTTACCAAACCAACTTAATTGGTCAAAGAGCTTAAAAAACTAGTCAAATAAGTTAGTTTGACCAAATAAACTAGTTTATTGTACATACCAAACATAGCTTTGGTCTAATAACAAATGATCCACACAAGTTGCTGCTTGTTTTAAGTTTTAATAGTCAGATACTCTGATTTCGTCACCGATATGCCATGAGTCATAACGCTAATAAGTGGGTTTGATTTTCATATCACGACTTCATTCGAGGTCTCAAGTCGAGAACTCGATTAAAATACATGTGACCTTGATTAAAAAATATGTTAAGAAAAAACGTGATGTTAATGCTTATACGTTTATTCGGTTACTTCTGTATCAATTTTCTCTAACGTACAACCTCTTTCAACTTATACTCAGTATGGCCGGATATAAACCGGGAAAAATAACGATACCATCTAATCATCTATGGTCTACGTCGTGTAGCAATATTAATGTACGATTTGTACCTGGTTTATGAATACTAGTGACCATCATTATCATACATGATTTACATTCATATTATATGAATTATTATCCATTTATGTATAAAGTAGTTAAAGTGTGTGGACTGTGGTCTGTGGACCATGTTAATAGAATCACTAAATCATTGGAATATTTGGACCAATTCAACATGTATGTACCATCTTGAATTCCTGTTCTATCTCACCGAGTAACGGAATAAGAATAACGACTGTATTTGACCACGTTTAGTTTAACTACCATATTCTTTACGCTCTTTCCTTAGTCATCTTACTTTGATCATACCATTTTAGGAAGGTATTGAGTTACTACTTTATTATTTTATGATATTTTTTTTGCCTATATACGTTTTGGATTTTGGACTGACAAAATCAATATTGAAGGGTATCCTCCTGCAGATTCAGCTTCATTTTGGACATAAAACCTGTGTACCTCTGCAACATCTTACTTAACCAAACAACAAGGTTAGTCATCTCATTCTGTTTTCGTCAAATTTTATGTATTAACACGAAATGACTCATAGAACTGTCTATATTCATTTCATTATATAGTGTTCTAGCAATCAATCGACTCAACTCTTGACACAATTTTTATTATGGTTCCCTCGAAACAGTCTCGCTATGTTTTTAACATAGTGGTAAGGTTGTGTACGTCCAACATGCTTAGTTATGCTTCTGCTAAATGTCAAGTGTCTAGTGATTGTGTACATTGAATACATTTTATGAAAGTTTGAATATAATTCTTCATATTTGTCAGTTGTTTACTTTTTTTTGAAGATGCTGTACAAGTGACTGCTGTTCTAATTATAGCTACATCATTGAATCTACAGAATTCGTCAACAGGAAGTCTTGCAAAAGGGAATGACAATATTGTGAGAGGGAAGTGTTAGTTGCTCACCCATTTCGAGTTTTCGACATCTGGTGAAAATTCTTCAGAGAGCTCAGGCCATAAAAAAATGCAGGCAATGCAGAATCCTGGAATTCCTGCAGGATCTTTTACAAGGTTCAGTAATTCTTCGGGTTATTATTCGAAGCAGGATGATGGATCATGTCTTAGGGACTTTGTACAAGGGCCTTATGGCACTTTTGAATCTTCTTCGTTTTCTGGTGCTGATCAATTTTATTGCTCACCATCAGCAACAAGCAGTTCTTATACAGGTAGCCCAGTTTCGCAGCTGAAACCTGAATCTTCTTCATCACACTTTCGAACTGACTGCCCTGAGATTGCTAGTAGGAATCCTGTACATGTCTCCCGTGCACCACATGAGTCTGATGATGTAAGGAACAAGCTTAGAGAGCTAGAAACTGCAATGATGGGGCCTGATTCAGATATTTTCAACATCTATGATACGCCTTCCAGAGGTGAGTCTGGCCATACTCATTCAGACAGTGAGCAGAGGAAGCAATTGTCGAGGTTGTTATCGAGGGGGGACTTGAAACAAGTTTTAATTTCGTGTGCCAAAGCAATTTCGGAGGATGATATGTTTACAGCAGAGTGGTTGATTTCAGAGCTACGAAACATGGTCTCAGTGTCCGGAAAACCAATCCAAAGATTGGGTGCTTACCTGTTGGAAGGCTTAGTAGCGCGGCTGAGATGTTCCGGGAGTTCTATCTACAAAACCCTGGAGTGTAAGGAGCCTAAAAGTTCTGAATTGTTCTCCTATATGCATTTGTTGTATGAAGTTTGCCCGTATTTCAAGTTTGGGTATATGTCAGCAAATGGAGCAATTGCTGAGGCCATGAAAAATGAGAGTAGAATCCACATTGTTGATTTTCAGATTGGGCAAGGGAGTCAGTGGGTTAGCCTTCTCCAAGCACTGGCTGCTCGTCCTGGTGGACCGCCTCAAGTCCGTATAACAGGCATTGATGATTCGACATCAGAATATGCTCGAGGAGGGGGATTAGACATGGTGGGAAAGCGACTATCCGTGTTAGCTCAGGCATGTAATCTGCCATTTGTGTTTCAGGCAGGAACACTTTGTGGCTCTGAGGTTAGTCTTACACTACAGTCTGATGAGGCACTGGCTGTGAATTTTCCTTACATGTTGCACCATTTATCAGACGAGGGTGTTGGCCCTGAAAATTGCAGAGACAGCTTGTTGAGACTGGTGAAGAGCTGGTCTCCTAAGGTAGTCACACTGATTGAGCAAGAATCGAATACAAACACGACCCCTTTTCTACCCCGGTTTACTGAGACCCTTGACTTTTATTCTGCAATATTCGAGTCCATAGACACTGTATTGCCTCGAGATCACAAGGAGCGGATCAATGTTGAGCAGCACTGTGTAGCCAGGGATATTGTGAATATTATAGCATGTGAGGGTGTCGAGAGAGTTGAACGACACGAGGTCCTTGGTAAATGGAGATCACGCTTCTTAATGGCCGGGTTCAAGTCATATCCATTGAGCCCACTGGTAAATACCACTATCAAGGATCTCCTGCAGAAGTACAACAGGAATTATAAACTCGAGGAAAGAAATAATGAAGCTCTTTACCTTGGTTGGATGAATCGTGCTCTAGTTTCATCTTGTGCCTGGCAGTAAAATCTGACATCAAACTGACAAATTAGCCCTCATAACTTGTTTAAATCAGGCTGCGATTGTGTACATCATTCCACATTTCTCAATTCTAGGTTTACTGTGCAGAAAGAATGCTCAGGCCAACAATGTAAATTTTGATACAAAACATCACCTTCAGAAGAAATCCACTTTCGGATTTTTATACAGTTAGGACTTCAATCTCAATGTTGCAGTTCAATATGACTGCAAACCAGTTTAGTACAGCATTCAAATTGTGTACAGTAAGATGCTGAGAACTTGGAGAAAACGCTTTCTTCACAATAGAGTCGTATACATCATCACTCGTCCTATCACCTGTACTTTTTGTTCACCCTGCAATGATCCTGCAGATAATCACAGCCCTTTCGGATTTTGATACAGTTGGAACCTGAATCTCAACCACTTCCAACATAGTTTCAACATTACTGCTAAACAGTTAAGTACAGCATTGAAATTGTTTACAGTAAAGATGCTGAGAATTGAAATTAAACGCTTTTAATCACTGTTGAATCGTGTTCATCTTCCTTCATAATACAATTTATACATATTCTCCGTCCTGCAATAAACCTGCATATAATCACAGCTCTTTTCGGGTTCTAAATGGCCGACTCAGCAGTCAGATAATAACAAAAACTAAAGTAACAAATGTGTCACGTTATAACAATCTTTACACCGATCACAAATAGAGTTCCCCAACAATGACGCGGTTGGGGCACCTGAACTAGTTTACATAAAACTTTAGCAGCAAAATAAGAAACAAAAATGCGAAAGCTGTCACCAAAAAAGAAAACAGAAAAAGAAAAAAAGTTCATTTGTAACTGTTAGAATATAGAGAGGGGGGATTGCATGATAGGACACTGACTTGATCATTAATAATTTAGGGGGAAATACCCTTTTATATAGGTTACAACCTAGTGTGAACATATTGTATAACCTTAGGTCTAGAATTAGGTAGAATATATTATTTCCTACTACAAAGTTTATGCCAACTATAATATGATCTCATAATCTTCACAATATAATCTCATATCCTCCAATACTCCCCTGCAATCGTAGCGGTGCAATTTTCTGAGTTCATCCCTCTCCTATTTCATTGTTGTCCTACTTATCTTGTTGGTGTGCATAACATTGAGGACAATGTCTATTTCAAGCATGGGGGAGTAGATTCTCATTGTAAATTTGTAATGTGTTAATTTATGTATTGTAATTTGACAAAAAAAAGTAAAACGAAACGAAAGAGAGAGAAAAAAACAGAGAAGAAAGCCAAAAAAGAGAGAGGAGCGAAATAGAAAGTGAGGAAAAGACACGAGAGAAGAAAGTAAGCCGGTGAGCTGGAAAAAGTTAACGAGAGGTTAGGTGAAAATCCATTGGGCGCCTAGGCAAAATGAGTAGAGCGTGTTACTTACCGGTGTATAAGTAGGGTGTTTGAAGGTCGTGTCGGGTAGGTCTCTCCTGATGGTATAAGGAGGTTTGGTTGGAACACCTCAGTGGTATTTAGGCTAGATAATCCTCGGTACGTTTGAAGATATAAGTGACGTTGGTGTTAAATCCGAGCTAGTTGTGGCTCCGACGGTGCTATTCTGGACCATGGCTGATGAGCGAGTTGGAGGTGAGCTAGCTTGGGAGTGATTTAGGACATTTTAGCCTCCCTTGCTTCTTGGATACGTTGCAGCATGATGATATAAGATGGTTTGGTCCGTTGCGTGAGATTACATCTGTGACGAACCTTACTAATAAGATGAAGACTCACCACCTTTGATTGGAGTAGAGGAGATAGGTTTCTGATCGAACTTCGCCCGTGCTACTTTCAATAGACCTTGGAGAAATCTTAGAGGGGAGCTAGGTTGCTCGAGGACGAGCAAAGGTCTAAGCATGGGGGAATTTGATGTGCTCGGTTTATACGCTCTATATGGCCGGTTTTTATATTGTGTTTACAGTCAAAATGATGTAATATACTTCTAATTTGTGTTAGAGTATCATGGAAAACATTTCTATGTGATTTTGGTTGTTTTGCCTATCTTTTGGAAGCGGCTATTCATTTGGAAGCGATTTGGAGCTGATTTGCAGAAAGATCAACTTTGGAGCTTCATATCTCTCAAACCGTTTGGTATTTTGCTGTGAAACCACTTGGAGATGATTCTTCATGTTCTTAGCTTTCCAGGAAGTGGTTACACGCCTTCACCGGAGAAGTAACGAAGAATCTCCAACCTTTTGAAAAATCGAGGCAGAAACTTTCCGCGGCCCGCGACCGGTTTATGGCGGACCGCGGCTCACAGCTTGGCGGTTTGCGCCAGAAACTTTTGGCGGACCGCGATGGCCGGATTTTCCTATTTTTGTATTTTCCTAGACTATATAAATAAAAACTCCGACTCTAGGTTATTTTGTATTCAGACTTTTGAGAAGAAAAACAAGGTAACTATGGATTATATTAGGAGCTAATTATTTTATTTCTTGATCGATTAATCGAAACATCACATTGACAATATCGTGAGTTTGATCTATTCCTTTTATTGCTTTCAATTATTGTCTTATCTTTGGTTTTCAATTCATTCAATTATATTTTGTGATTGCTAAGTGTACAACTAGTCGAATTGCTTAGGATTGATTGATTGCTAGTTTAAATTAGTCAAAGGAATATATTGTTTGATTGATCTTTACAATGTAGCAACCCGAATTCATTAATTTGTATGTAATCATCGTTAGTGAATTAGGGCAAAGATTTGACTCACATGTTAAATACGAAACGTGCGTTAGTATTGCATGTCTTTATCGATATTTCTCTAATCCATATTGCTATTATCAAATTGAATCTAATCGTGCGCTTAGGTTACTTGATAGTTAGGGTTATTGGGTAGTGCCGATCACGCCTTTTAGCTACTATTAAGGAGAGATTTGGGAATTCTGTTTCCACGATATAGTAGTTGAGATTAATAGAGGAATAATGATAAGTAGGACCGATGAGTTAGTGCGTTGTGAGAATTAATTGATCAAGATCTGTTTTATTCCTGAATACATTTCACAAATTGCTTTTGTTCATTCTATCTAGTTTGATAAACCTAACTTTCAATCCCCCATTATTTGTTACTTAGGCACTTAATTCATTGCATTTGACCACCCATTTCCCTGTGGATACGATCCCTACTTCCCTACTACTATTGTTAGGATTTAGGATTATTTTTGGTAGATAATCGCGACTTTAGTATCACTAGTAGGATAGAGAACCATCTCCGTCCGGGAGCGCGGAAGTAGTTTAGAATTTGTGTTTAGATCAATGTTTGGCCTGATACCATGTTAGAATATAGAGAGGGGGGATTGCATTATAGAATATTGACTTGATCATTAATAATTTAGGGGGAAGTCCCCTTATATAGGTTACAACCTAGTGTGAACATGCTGTATAACCTTAGGTCTAGAATATAGATAGAATATATTATTTCCTATTACAAAGTTTATGCCAACTATAATATGATCTCATAATCATCACAATATAATCTCATATCCTCCAATAGTAAATTCAGTGAAAACCTCCTTCAACCTTACAAAAAAAAGCTACCAAACCGAAGGAGCAAGGTCTAAAGCCAACATTTGGTTGGCTCCTTGGTATAATACAGATCTTCCATAGAATCTTCTTCTTCAACACCGGAGACATGAAAGTTACGAGTGTCCAATGAATAATAGACAATGCCATTTCCTTTCAACCTCTGTTTCGTAAGCTTACATCTCTCGTTACTATTGAACAACAAAACGTCGAGCTTATAAACAATACGTGGTCGCCCAAGTCTTCAATTTCCCTCCATTTCCTCTCCAATGTAACTTCAAATTCGAAGATTTTAACTCCATTCCGGCCAATCTTTCCTATAAATACAGAGCATAGTTTACTGTCCCTTTCAACTTAGAAGGGTGAGTTGTTCTTCAACTCATCAGTACCCACTGAGTCCGGCTACTCGAGAACGTACCAACTCGGTTGTCCATTATCTGCCGCTACTGTAAAAACTCCGAGTTTTCCCCAAACATCTATAAACCAAAATGATCCTTGATAAAATATGGGGCTGTTAAAAGTAGGTTTGAAGGAGATATATTGTTCATGGTTAAAAGTACATGTGTTCCATTTTCCGTCACCCGATCGAAAATAATCGACCCCTACGCTATCAAGAAGCCCATAAATTGCTACAGTTACACAGTCATCGGAAGTTGGGTTGGTTGAGAATCCGAATCTGTCACCACACACCGGTTCATAACAAGGTGGGAATTTTCCATTCACCCTTGTAAAAGGATTGAAGAAGTGTAATCCAGACGATTTTGGAGGACCAACCAATATGAGGAGCCAATCATTGTTGGAGAATGCTATCTTGAAAGGGTGGCCGGAAGATGGTAATTGTACAATGCTAGAGCGTGAATCGTTGCGAAATGGATCGAACAAAGAACATAAACCAGCTTTGTTCTTAAAGAACAACAACGACGGAAACCCGAAGTTAGTTCTCCAGGATTGTGTTGGAGGTGTTGCTGATCGAAACATCTTACAACTTTCTCGGAAACTCCAGTAATCGAACAAATGAAGATACTTGCTGGCAATAAACTCTAACACATGCAAGGGAAGATTATCAGTCAAGTTATTATTATTATTTCCTCGTGTTGTTATTCCACCTTTGCGAACATTAATATTATCTTTCAATAATCCTTTGTTCTCAGCAGCGAATAGACACCGATGTTTGGGCATGAGCCAAACAGGTTCGCTACGAGAGTTGGGGCAGGGGGAAAATGGGGGTGAAACTTCGATCAACCAAGCTGTATTCATATATAATAACAGTTTAGTGAATACAAGCTCGCTAACTTTGACGCAAACTATTGCATTGTCCTCCATCTTTTGTTTAGTGAATACAAGGGTACAATAAAGACGGCCACAACATTCGATGTAATAATGTCTCTTAGATGCATTCTCGGCATCCATTTTCGGATCGCTGATTTGCAGAGTGGTAAGTGCTGGCAAGCAGACCAAATCATCATGATCACGAAATAATTCCGCACTACTGAAAAAATTACATGGAAAAAGCCAGCCGTATAAAGTCTTGTGGAAACAAATAAACGTAGTAATCCCACCAATCCTTTTCCCAACAAATTCCACCCTTCGTCTGGCCAGTAACAGTCGGGCTTTGTAGGTTGGCAATAGAACACAAATTCGTCGTAAAACAAGTAAAGGACACAAGGAGAGGTATCAGTATCAGTCTTCAAATCAGGGGGGGGAGGTGAGCGTGCAAGTGACGAAATTTGCAGTACCGGATACACCTCTTGGGGGGGGGGGGAGATGCAGGGCATGCGAGGTTGTGGGATTATAAAGAGAGAATAATATGCCATCTTTGATTCTTTGTTTTGAACGGAATGTGCCGTCATCAATACTCCAAAGGATTAACCACCCATGGCAGGATCCAAGTATAGCCTTGCCACGCATATCCACGAGATCGTGCCGGAAATTGGTGTCGTTGTTAAGGGCAATAGCAATGGAAGAACTGTAGATAGAGTTCTTCTTTGTACACGTCATATTTTGACAAACTCAAAAAATTAACAACCTTATGCTGCAATGGAAGGAACTTTTACCCATAAAATATTTAAAAAAAATTTTGTCAAAATGAAACATAGGCCGTTGATCTTTTATCAAGCAGCCATTGGATTTAACATATTTAAATTTTAATTCCTTTGTTGAGGAACACATGGACCAACGAACAATTAATTCACGTGACTTTCCAAGACAAACTCCTCTTCAATGCAGAACTTCTCAGCGCTTGTCAAACACGCACCAATATGCTTTTGTGGTGTTAACACGCGCGTTCCCTTTTTCTTTTTGCTGTCATAACTGCAATACTGACGAAACTGAACGAACTCAGTTCGTTTTTACGAACGGAGATCGTATACGCACGAACTGAAAGCCTTTTGCAATGGACGAACTCATTTTTTGCGGTTCTTAATTGAAGAACTCGAGGTAAGAACGACCATTGCATTTGCTCTGATCTTAAGGGGTACGCCGGAGATTGTGTACAAGGTTTGGAACCCTGGCTAGCCATGCGTATACGCCAGTTGTGGCGCCTCATCAATTATTGTTGCAGGTCTCACTACTCTAACAACCTTGTCGTTTTCCATTCAAATCAAGACTATTAGCAGCTTTATAATTTTATATGTAACTCTATAATTTTGGTATCTAATCTAATATATATATGTATTCCTGAACCCGCTCAATTCCCACACTGACACGTGCCATATAATAATATTGTTTTATTATAAATAATGTTTATCCAAAATTGGATATGGTAAGTACATGGTAATATTATTCTAATAAAATAACATTATTACTTTATTTATGGAAAATAGTTATGTAATATAGTAATTGCTTGATTTATGGCAACTTGATCAAATATCCCACGGGTGTTTCAAAATCATGGTAATATTACTCTAATAAAATAACATTATTACTTGATTTATGGAAAATAGTTATGTAATATAGTAATTACTTGATTTATGGCAATTTGATCAAATATCCCACGGGTGTTTCAAAATGAGACTTTGGCTTTTGAAATGTGTATTTTCCTTGGTTTTTAAAGGTGAGTTTCCATCTAATTACATTACAAATATCCCATGGGTGTTTGAAACATGACTTTAGGTTTTTAAAGGTGGGTTTCCATCTAACTACATTACAAATATCACACGAGTGTTTGAAATGAGATTTTAGGTTTTAGATAAAAAATTCTTTTGCATAATTTTAAAATTTAAACATAAGTAGCCCGGGCGTTGCACGGGCCATCAAACTAGTACTATATATTTAAACCTGAAACCGATAGCACTAAGAAACTAAAAATTTATATGATATTTATTAGCTAATTTATGGAAAGTATTATAATTTATGGTAGTAAGTTAGCTAATTATGGTAATTTAGTTTACAATATGAGATCTACCGATAATACTGTTTAGCTAATTTATGGTAATAATTTCAATTTTATAAATAAAATGTGATATAACGGGTGACGGGATAGTGGAATGAAAATGAAATAGTATAACTGGTGACGTAAGAGTGGAAAGGAGACAATAACATGACGAGTGAGTGGAAATAGATAATTCTAGTTTGCTGGCCTGTGTCACACCCGGACTACCTATTTATATCATTTACACTCGTTTCACAACAAATAAACTTTTGTTTTTGTTAGAATGTACACATAAATGTCATGATGTATTAAAATTGTTTAACGTGTGAAAAAAAAATACACTTAGAGTCTAACATTTGGTCATTTTAGAGTATTATTTGCTCTAATTATTTGCTTCAAAGCTGACGTAAGTTTAACTCGTGAACCCATAAACTCGACCTAGTATAAGCTAACTCGACTTAGGCCTTTTCATGAACCAATGTCAGATACAACATAATTGTGTCCAATGCGAATTTCACTCGAACCGTAAAGACCCGTGATCTGACAATGTACAAAAATTGGTTGGACAAATATTTTTAGGATGGTTGTCTTCTACGTTTTATTACTTTATATATAGTATTTTTGTAACACCTCGTATATTTTGGGAATTTATTTAAATCGGGTGTTACTAATTATAATATTTTGGATTAATTTTGTAAGTAGTTAAAAGGATTTTCAGAAATTAAATAAGATTTTATTTGGTTTTATACAAAAACTAAATTTAAACCAAAATTCATTTTAAAACAATTTGAACTAAATAATGTCAAATTACACTTTTACCCTTGTTGATTTTGTAAAACCCTTTTGTTTAAATCCCTAAACCCCTTTTCTACGGATCACATGATCACACTAATACATCATCATCTTCGTTCATGGTCTTCATCGCTCGTTCTACGCCGTCACCTTTCAATCGTTTGCCGACTCAAATTTCTATCCCGGTTTTGGACGAAACTAGTACCGTTATTCCTCTTTTTCTCTCCTCTACACAACGGTATGAATTTCATCTAGTTTTGTTCATGTCGTACCGCATCGTCCTTTTATGTTTTCGTTAATTAATCGTTGGTTATGAATTTTCTTTGGTTTTAATTCTTGAATTATTGTTCCATATGGTTTTTAGAAGGTTTTAATTTGTTCTTATGAATATATAATTTGAGTTGGGTACGTGGTTGAGGGTTGTTGCGTTGTTTTGTCATCGGTGTTGTTGGTATTTTCGTCGGTGTAGTTAGTATTGTTGATGTGGACGTTGGTGTTGTCGCTATTGCCCAGGTTTCTGTCACGGCTGGCCGTAGTATGTAGGTCGGTCGTTGTAGGCGTGTCACTATGGTTGTCGTGGTGTTGCCCATAGATGTTGAGGTTGCCGGAGTTATGGTTGTTATTGATCGTGCTCTTTGTTGGGGTTGCAAGTAAGTGTAGTTGGGTTATATGCTGTGCTATGGTTGGTGTGAGTTTGTCGAAGAGGCCGCATATGCAAACCGTAAAGATGGCCTAATTCGCTTTGGGGTTAAAACTAATGGTGGTTTAAGTTGTGCAAGTTAGGGTTTTGATTTTAATGCTAATTACTTGATTTAAATTATATAAACGATAAATGATTTGGATCTTTTAGTGGTAATCGTTGGGGTTATATATATAAGTTGGGTCTTTGATTTAAATACTTCGTTAGTAAATTGGGTAATGGGTTCATCGTACGTCTATTAATTTTAGTTATCATTTTATGATATATAGCTTGCGGATTTAGAGAGGTCCAGTTTGCTGACTTTGAGAGGAGAGGAATAGTTGAGAAGAAGTTTAGCGCTATCGGTAAGAACGTCAACCCTTAAGCTTGAGCATGTTTTATCGTCTTCTAATGTGATCAAATCTTGTTTCATTTATATTGACTTCTATAATTCTTCTGATTGATCACGATACCTCTTGTTTGGTTGGGAATTGGTTATACATCAAATTAAATATCTAATCATGGTTTGAATATGGGTTATGGTTAATGGGATTTTCTTTTATACACTCTAGAGTAACGTGTTAACTCCTCCGCGGGTGCTCGTTTACGAATAATTTATTATACCTTTGATCAAGGTAACTCTTAACTGGATTAGCTACCAGTTACCTATTAGAATCTCCTCCTTGACCGGTTACATCCTACTGGCCCTCATGCGAGGGGTGCACACACTCGGGTTCTCTTAGGGTGGTTTGGGTTGGTTAGCTTTAGAGTTGTTCCTGGTTAGGGGTAGGACCCTTACCAAAGATGGGTTACTGATGCGGAGTGCCCGTTCCTGTATACTTGATTCTTCTCTCTGAAATTCGTATTATGATTCTTGGTTCATATTTCTCTCTAATCTTTTTGGCTAATCCTTTTATTGTAAGCGTTGCTTGTTCAGCCACACGTCTCAAAGGTGCGTATCTTATTTTCCCTTGTTTTGCTTTGAGTTCTTACTCAACCAGTTTGCTGACGTTCTTTTGTTTGGGTTTGTCCCTACCCTATTCTGGGGCATGTGTTATTTTTTGATGACGCAGTTGACATGTGTGTTTGATGGTAATATGTTGAACTTGCGGACGTCTGCATTCATGGGGTATTTTCACTTAGACAATTATTGAATATTTATTAGTTTCATTTGGATTTTGGATTTGAAATTTGTAAACTTTGACGAAGTGTTCCGCTGTTGTACTATTTTATTATTTACATTCTGAATTTATTATTTCGATCTTCGCCTTGCAATTAAGTTGGTAGTTAATTGTGGCATAATAATCCTAGGTTTTCATTATTTAATTAAGTCAAAAATTTAGGGTTGTTACATTATTCATATCCTAATAACTAACAATATTTATTTGTTTATATATGGTGTGTTTTTTGTGTTATCCAATAGTTTGATGGTCCGGAAAATACTAAGACTCTAACTTACACGTAAATGTCAGGTATTAAACTTTATTTGTAAAAAACACACTTAAGTTTTAACATCATAAATGAATATAAATATTTTTGGAGTCTATTATATGGTCATTTCAAAGTATTATTTAGTCTAATTATTTGCATCAAAGGTGGCATGATTCGAGAAATCCAAAAACTTAGCGTGGTGGAACCTAACTCAACCCAAGCCTATTAATGAACTCGAACTTGATTCCAATTCTTATAAGAGAATGAAACTTAGAGAGAGAGAGAGAAAGAGTATACAAATTCTGGAATTAATGCTACTTTACAAAATAATGTTCAACACTATTCATGAACCAGTTAGGCCCTGTGCGATTGGACTGCATTTTTCTAATCTGATTTGAATTTAACTGATTTGATTTGATGTGATTTGAATAAACTTGATTTGATTTGATCTGGACTGAATTAATTGATAAATTAACTGCAATTAGACGAATTAATAACTAGAAATATACTAAATTCATTTATTGTTATTTGGATAATTCTGATTTGATTTGAATAAAACTGATTTGAATTGATTTGATTTGAATAAATCTAATCTGATTTGAAAACAATGTTGAATAAGTTGAATCGCACAGGACCTTACTAACTCTTTGTATAGACATAGATTATTTTCGAAATGATTGGATTGTTTGAAAACATGGAACGCCTTGATGCTCCTGCAAGTCTAGAATGGGCAACTGACATGATTCTCCACTTTCTTCATGATGAGTTTAGAACCTTTCACATGCACTATAACATGCAGGGAGCTGATAGACCTTTGGATGAATTGCATGGGATGTTAAAAGCAGCTGAAAAGGACTTGAAAGCTGAGCCTAAGAAAGATGGTCTTATAGTCAACAATGGAAAGGGTTTCAAGAAAACTGGGGCTGCTAGCAAAAAGTATGTGGCTGGTAAAGAGAAAGGCAAAATAGTTGTTGACCCTAAGCCAAAATCCACCCCTCCTCCTGCAAAGGCGAAGGTCGCTGCTAACAGCAAGTGTTTCTATTGTGATGAAGTTGGTCATTGGAAAAGAAACTGCCCCAAATACATGGAGGACTTGAGGAGTGGAAAAGTGATCAAATCCACTTCAGGTATTTATGTTATAGAGATTAATCTTACAGATTCTATTTCTTGGGTATTAGATACCGATTGTGGCTCTCACCTTATTTCGAATGTGTAGGGTCTAAAAAGTAGTAGAAGATTGGCAAAAGGAGAGGTAGATCTAGGCGTTGGAAATGGAGCACGAGTTGCTGGTTTGAGCGTAGGATCATATAATTTACTATTACCATCTGGTTTATTATTAAAACTCAATAATTGTTATTTCCTTCCTGCAATTATCAAAAATATCATTCAGTTTCAGTTTTGGATTATGAGGGTTATTCAATTAATATTAAAAATAGTTGTTGTTCTATTTATATGGATGAGATGTTTTATGCCAAAGCCAATTTGATTAATGGTCTTTATATGCTTGATTTAAAGATTTACATCTATAATGTGAATAACAAACAGCAAAAAATCAAAAGATTCTAATCTCGTTTATCTATGGCATTGTCGTTTAGGTCACATTTATCAAAGTCGTATACAAAAACTCCAAAAGGATGGAGTTTTAGCATCATTCGATTTTGAATATTTTGATGTTTGCGAATCATATTTAATGTGAAAAATGACAAAGTC
This sequence comes from Spergularia marina, assembly GCA_963680865.1. NCBI lineage: Eukaryota > Viridiplantae > Streptophyta > Magnoliopsida > Caryophyllales > Caryophyllaceae > Spergularia > Spergularia marina. The sequence continues at coordinate 6,898,361 of OY804549.1, read as the reverse complement.
ACCTTTTACTGGAAAAGGAGAGAGGACTAGTGATTTGTTGGGACTCATCCATACTGATGTAGGTGGACCAATGAGTACACAAGTTCGAAGTGGATAGAGTTACTTTATTACTTTTACTGATGATTTGAGTAGATATGAGTATATCTAATTAATGAAACACAAGTCTGAATCGTTTGATATGTTCAAACAATTTCAAAATGAAGTAAAGATTCAACATGGCAAGAAAATCAAAACATTATGATCTGACCGTGGTGGAGAATATTTGAGCCAAGAGTTTGACAATTATCTAAAAGATTGTGGCATTCTTTCACAATTAACTTCCCTACGAACGCCACAATGGAATAGTGTTGAATTAACATTAATGGGATTTGACCAACCATCTCTCTTGTTTCATTGTATGCTCCTCCAGCTACCACTGCTTAACATAATTTATGTTGATTCATGATTTTATTTTACCATATACTAGTTTGCATACCCGGCCCGCGCCTGGGCTACCTGTTTATATTGTTTATACTCGTTTCATAAAAACAAAGTAGGTTTATTTTGTTATAATAATATTATGAACGATATTTTACGTATTTTTTTCTTTCAACTTTGGTCACTCGTCATATATATATATATATTTATTTATTTATTTATTTATTTCTACTAACTCATCGTATTTTTATTTATTTTCCACTTTTACGTCACCCATTGTATTATTTCATTTTTATTTCATATCGCGTCACTCATTATACTATTTCATTTTTATTCCACTATCCCGTCACCTGTTATATCACATTATATTTCAAATTATTACCATAAATTAGCTTTGCCATAATTAGCTAACTTATCACAATAAATTATACTTTTTTCCAAAATTACTTAATAATTACCATAATATATAATTTCATTGTGCTATCCAATTAAAGTGTGTCAAGTGTCCTCCTAAGAAAGACTTGGTTTCAGGTTTTAATATATAGTATTAGATTAGATTTCTATTTCTGTTGTTGTTTGCAAATAAATTTATTAAATAAGAGACAATTAAATTAATGAACGGTGTAAATTAATTCTAATATAGTGCACGATGTAAAGTTTGTTGTGGTTTTTTGTAGTGCTCATCAAGGACCTCGGAAATTTCGAGACGATTTTTTGAAGTGGAGTTAAATAAAAGTGTTAATTAAAATAGGTCATCTTTCAAAATGTTTATCAAAGAGGGGTGAACGTCATCACTTTTCTAGGTTCGGGTGAGAACCGCCATTTTGCGTGGAGGTTCCATGGGTAATAAATAGTAACATTTTGTCGACACCAATCGTTTTTGCCAGGGTTAGAACCACCATGCCGCATGACGATTTTACTTTTATAGAACTGCCATTTCACCTGGCGGTTTTGTAAAAAGAAATGGCGGTTTTGTAAAAAGAATTTTTTGGTACTATTCATAAATCGGTTTGCGAATTTTTTTGTGGTTCGGATTTTTGGTAATTTTTAGTACACTATAACCGCCACGCGAAATGACGATTCTAATCCGAAGCGAGAAAGTGATAAGGTGCACCTCATTTCAATAAACATTGTTTTGTTCCGACCCATTTTAAATAAAACTAGTTTTAAGCCCGTGCGTTGCACTATTCAAATATTATATTATTTTTAATGATTTTTATCATTATAACCAACTATGCTATCATTTCAGTTAAAATAATCCATACCAATTGTTGTGTTGTCGCTTATATGTATTTTTAAAATTTGATCAATTCAAAAAAAAAATACAAATTTGTCTACACTGTCCATTTTTAAATTATACAACAACATTTATTGTATAAAAAAACCCTTCTTTTAATAAAAACCATGTTTCCATAATATAGCTTTATGTAAAAGTTTAACGAAAATGAGAATCTCTTTGTAAATTGTTAATAATATTTTTTGTTCTTTCACCGTACACTAAAATCTCTATATTCTTCAAAAATCCTTTGTGTGAATTGTTAATAATTAAATTTATCCTCTCATTTTTTGCTCTTTTACCACCCACTAAACTCTTTAAGTATTTCTCAAATAATGGACTCTCTCTATTGCTCTTTCAACATACACTAAATTCTCAAACGATGGACTCTCTCTATTGCTCTTTCACCGTACACTAAACTCTTTGAGTATTTCTCAAATGGACTATCTCTATCCTCTTCAAAAATCTCTCTTTTATATCGGAAATCTATGTAAATGGATGTCAAATTGAGATACATTTAGAAACAAATCTCATGATATATGTTTTTAAATTTTCTACGCAACCAATGTTATGAGTGATTATGTCTCAAATCTATTACAAACATTTATGAAAGAGTCTCACGAAAATAAGGATTCTATATGTGCATTATTAATTATTATCCGTGTGAGTTAATAATAAAATGTAGGTATTTCTCATATTTTAAACTCTCTCAGTATTTACCTTTTGTTGGACTCTCTCTTTTGTTTGTTGAGTTTAGCTTAGGAATAGACACAATATATCATTTTTCCAATTTTCGCTCGATGACTGGTGTTTAATACAAAACATATGTATAAATGGAACTCATTTTAGATTAAATTTCAAAATAGGTTTGGTGAGTTATGTATAAATAAAAGTTAGGACTAATTATGTCGTTTCACATTTAAATAACTTTCGAATTACAATTTTATGAAAGTATGGACTCTGGTTAATAAATGTTGTGAGAATTTTCCATTCTTTGGACTCTCTCACCATTTCTCTTATTTTGGATTCTCCCTAAACTTTTTAAGAAAAAAACAAATCTCTACTAAATGTACACGCAGTAACTTAATTGTTTCATATCGGAAAAATGTGTAAATGGATCTCAAATTGAGATACATTTCGAAACAAATCTAATGATATATGTTTTTAAATTTTCTAATACAGGTGACTAACGTTATGAGTGATTATGTTGCAAATCTATTAGATACATTTATGAAAGAATCTCACGAAAATAAGGATTCTACATGTGGATTATTAATAAATGTCCGTGTGAGTTGTTAATAATAAAATGTGGGTATTTCTCATTTTTTATGTTTATAACCAATTATGCTATCATTTCAATAAAAATAATTCATAGCCATTGTTGTGATATTGCTTACATTTATTTTAAAATCTTGATCAGTTAAAAAAAAATACAAAGTTGTCTAGATTGTTCATGTTTAAATTGTACAAATAACATTTCTTACCTATACTCTTCAAAACACCTTTTTAAAAAAAAATAAATATAGTATATAAAGTCGATTGTAATCATTAAGCATTGCTTATCGGAAAATGTATAAATGGATCTCAAATTGAAACTCATTTTAAATCACATAAAATAATATATGTTTCAAAAGTTTCTGATACACATAACCAATTGTATAATCAATCATACCGTATTTCTATAATATAGTGTGAATGGTTAATAATTAAATGTCTAAGATACATTTATTAAAGAGTCTCACGAAAATAAGGATTCTCTATGTGGATTATTAATAATTGTCCATTTGATTTGTTAATAATAAAATGTGAGTATTTCTCATTTTTTAAACTCTCTCAGTATTTATCTTTTGTTGGACTCTCTCTCGACTCTTCAAAAATCTCTCTTTTATATATATATATACTAGTTTAAAGCACGTGCGTTGCACGGTCACATTAACAATATTGTATATTATATACGTAGCTCCCATTACCCTTATTATTATAGTTAAACAAAGCTTTTTAAAGTGGCTGACCTAATAATTTTGGCTGATACCAATAATTTTAGTGCAAATAGATCTATTCATACAGATTAATTTCGTCCATGCATTAAGGCATAACTCATCAAATTGAATTCAATTATTTTCTAATTAAATTAGATCATTTGACATCTGGTATGTGCAATTTTGATCAATTAAGTTCGATTTAATCACATAGTTTCATACCAGATCATACAGAATCTAAGTAACCAAGACATAATCAATTTTCATGCAAATAATCTCAAGCTAAGGTTCCCTAATTAATTAAAAGTATTTTTTAATTAATTCAAATCAATTGACAAATGTTCATATCAGATCAAATAACTCCTTATTTAATCAAAATATCTTCATCAGATCATACAGAACGTAAATAACCAATACATAATCAGATTTAATGAAAATAACCTCAAGTTAAAGTGGGTTGATGTTCTCTTGATTTTACCATTTTTACAACAAAATAATTTTAACTGTAGTCTATCAAGATGCATTGATGAAGTTATCATTAAAAAACAAATATTTGGTTCTTTTATTTACCAAAATGTAGAATTTGTCAGGTCAGATTTTTTCACACGTATTAAAATGTAACTTTGAATTATGGTATATTATCTTGCTATAACTCATGAAAGATTACATATGGTAACTGCATATTCATAACACTTAATTAATTAATTATTCACCATAACCTCTATGAAAATATGAAGGGCTTTAGACCTTTTCAATAGAGTTGGCTTATAATTTTTAGTATTGGGAAATTCATTTAAATAACTTAAGGCCTGTTTGATATTGTTTTCTGTTTTATGTTTTCTGTTTTTTTGGAAACCAAAGTCCCATTTTTGAAAACCAGAAAAAGTGGTTTTCAGTTTTCAATTGTCAGTTTTCATTTTCTGTATGACTATTATAGAAACATACAATTTAAATTAATTTTTGCAACTTATTTAGCTAAAATTTTGACGCAAAAAACCAAAAACTGAAAACGGCAGTGATACCGAATGGGCCCTTAAATTGTTACTCATTTGTAGTAGGGTGACTTATATTTATTAGTATTAGCATCTCAAATTTAAAGGTCATCATTTGGTGGTTATAAGTATCAAAATAAAGAATTTGTCATATTAGACTTTTGAGTTATGGAATATTATCTTACAATAACATAAAAAATTAATTTCATGATCCTGAAACTGTCATTTTATCAGTATTACCATAAGCTTATTTTCATGATTATCATAAACTTATTTATGGGATACTACATTTCCATAACTAATATTATGAATTTTGTACATGATTACCATAAACCCACATATGGTATAACAACAATTCCATAACATAAATTAATTCCTTATTCACCTGAAGCTCTAAGAAAATTCGAAGGGCTCTAGACCTCTTCAATGCCCACGAAAAAAGCTTCGTTTATAAATATACTAGTTGAGTGCCCGTGCGTTGCACGGGTCCTAATTTCAGTTAAACATTATAAAAAATATTTGAAATGGATGATCAATTATATGTTGTGCTACACCACCCATATTATAAAACAGTTAAAGCAACTTGAGTAACAATACATATATAATATATATAATTATAAATAAAAGCATGCACATATGTTTAGCTAGACAATTCTAGCATAAAAACATGTATATAACCTTTCTAATCTCTTACAATAATAAAAAGACATGTAAACACAGGTTCATAGGCTCGGTGATGACAACTTATATAGTAGTAGGAAATAAGGTATAATCTTCTACAATATTTGGAATAATAAGAACTTGGGGTAGTATTAGAATAGACCATAATATTTTCTAATCTCCTACAATAATAAGCTTATGGAAATATGAATTGGGATAGTATTAGAATATACCATAAACCGTTATTAATCTCCTACAATAATTACCCAATTTTTTGCTCACTTACCATACATAAGATTTAAAAATAAATATCATGTATTAATTCACATTAAATTATTTGGTCACTTACCATATATGGGATTTAAATATAACTTTTTAATACATATAATATTATAAAATTATAAAAAAAATGAATATTATAATCGAAAATTATATCAGATTACTTATGTGGTTTGTTCAACTCTTAACTTATTGAAGAACAATTTGCATTACATATTTGATTGTAATCGAACAAATTATAATTTATTGGAACCGTGAGACTTATAAATTGACTTATTTGTAACACTCATTTTTTATAAAGCTCAAACTTTTTAATGATGATATGATCTTCTAACAAAATTGATATTGTAGTATTAATTTTGTTTATTGTTGAAAAAGTTTTGTAAGACATTTTCTTGAGCGATTATCTTTATACTTCTATTCTATTTACATATTAAGTATAAGATTTTCATTTAACTGATCACATGCAAACTTTATCAAGTAGTTAAAGGAAATTGTATTTTTGAGCCCGATTTGTATTGTCAGTCATACACTAATGTGATCTAATATCATAAAATATCACCTTAATTAGCTTAAGTGATGACTATAGCAAGTTCGTAATTAAGCTAGGATTTCGAAATAAATGAAAGACATATAGTTTTGGAGATATCACTAAATCTGAAAAATATGATAAGTCGTATAATTGTTGTAACCTTATAATGTTTGATTTTTGGATTGTTTGTTAATTCATGAGAGTGTTTCTAAAATTTACATATCAGATTTTGAAAAAAAAAAAAGTATATACTTTCCCAAAGAAATCCTGAGTACGTACAAAAGAATTAGTAGGGGTCTTAAATTTTATGATTATGATCTCTCTTAGTAGCATATGTTTTATTTGTTGTAGGACTTGTTTGTATCTAGATATAATAAAGTTTATATAGGATATTAGCCATTAGATCTACTAATAGAAGTAGTAGTATACATAAATAAACTACTCCTAGGGTAGGATTGTTTTATATTTATTTTTGTTTTGATTATAGTTACACTAATTGAAATAGTTACTGCTGACCATAAATCGAGAAAAAAGGGTTCGATCCCAATAGACCTAGCTTAGTTCTTGTGGGCTGCTAATTAATTAGCTAGTGCATATGATAGCTCTAGTTAACTTTTTTTTTTTTTTTTTACTAAAATTTGTAGCAACACCAAAGCTATAAATTAGCTATCCTAGACCAATGCTTTACAAACTATATATTTTTGGTTCTCAAATATTATCATATATCGAAATATACAGGCAAAATTGGCTTGTGCATGTAGGAGTTGTGGGATCAAAGCTTATATCAACGACAAAACTAATGTATATCAAATCTAATATATATTAGGTAATTTGGGAAATGGTAATTAGTATTTCGCAACCAAAATAATGATGATAAAAAAAGGAAACTTTTTTACTATGCTAAGCAACAAATAAAATCATTAAGCACATTTTAGACACGTACGTAGAAAGTTTGGGAGCAAACACATTATATAATAGAGAATTAGGCAAGAATACTATCCTACTACAAATAACATAATATACCATAGAACAATAGGTTAGAATATTTATCATACTACAAAAACACAACAACTACTACAGAAGTACTATTGATACTACTTCAACTAAAAATCTTATTATTACTATAACGGGTGACCGACTAACTATAATTCAAGTTCATGCATAAAAATTTGATTAAAATGCTATGCCCTTTTACTATTGAAGCTAGTGACGATATTGATATTGATGCTAGTGACTATGATGAATGCGTTAACTACGAATATGATGTCGAAAATTGACCATTAGCTAAATACGACTACTATTACTATTCTCCAATTATCTATTATCTAATGCAAATAATTTTTTGTTTTGGACAACTACTACTAATTATACTCTACTCCTACTCCTACTCCTACTCCTACTCCTCCTACTACTACTACTACTACTACTAATATAATACTACCACTACCACTACTACTATGACTACTACTACCACTACCACTACTACTACTACTACGACTACCACTACAATAATAGTAAAGCACAAAAAAACAACATAAAAAAATACAAAACAAAACAATAATATTTATTTAAACAAAACAACGCACTCTCTTAAACTTATACAAATTCTCAATTTTAACTTTACCTAAATTTCTACAATCCTACGAATTCCCAATTTTAACTTTACCTAAATTTCTACAATCCTACAATTGTTGGACTCTTTCTACGAGATCCAAAACCTCAACTTTCGACGTAAGCCTCTGAAAAATCTCTCCTGTATTATTATGTGTATATATATGTATTGATTGATTGATTGATTAGATAGATTTTTGAAAACCCCACTTCAAACAAAATCTTTGGTAATTTTGACCTCCTAGCCAAACAACAATTAACAACCCAAATCATTCCCTCTATTATGAACTTAACTATTCCTTCCCAAAATCCCCAACTCCCTCACATCAATGGAGCTCTATTGCTCTGTATTCTCCTTCACGCTTCCGTTCCATAGAAACCCCTATCTCTCTCTCTCTTCCCCACTAATCCCTCTCATCCTTGCCTGTCAAACAAACCCCATATCATTACCCTCCACAAACCCCTTGTCAACACTCGTACCAGGTAAAGTTGAGTTCTTTAGTATGTTCGTTTCGCTGTTCTCCCTAATTTTAACCTTTTATTGTTTTCGTATGATGATTCATGTTAACCGACCCCGAAATCATTTTTAGGACTAAGGCTTGATTGTTGTTTTTTATTGTTGTTGTTGTACAGGTGAAGTTGAGTGTGACAGCTCCACTAGCAGTATGTGCTTTCGGATCAGGCAAAGGTAAGGTGTTTCCTCCTGCTATCTTTCCCAAATTGTATATGTAATTGTTATTATTGGATTAGAATTGTTATCTATGCTTGTTAACTGAATTATGGATAGTTATAATAACTCGATTCGAAATAGAGAATTCGATACCATGTCCGAAAAACGTGTAGAAAGTAGAAGTAGAATGCAGGTTTGGCCTATTTTTAACATTAGTGTCATGAGTTGTCTTGCTGAAGTTTAGTTTTGGGATTGAACTGAGGCAAGGTGTATTAGGCTGTGATTTTATTGGTTACAGGTCTTCATTGATGGGAATTAGGATTTTGGGCAAAATGTACCATTAGTCTTAGATATTCAATCCTTACTCGAATTTTTCGAGCTTGCCCATAGAATAAAATGCAAATCCTTTGTCAGTAATGTTGACCAGACATTTATCATAGCAGTTGTGTTTTTGTTGTTTGCTAGGTTCCTAGATTTCACCCTGCGAATGCCTGTTCCGAATAGCATTCTTATTAGCTATGCTGGTTGGGAAAATGTTCAAAGGTCTACGATTGAATCTAGACTGAAAAGGACCCCTTCCACGTGCCATATCACTGGTCAATCATCTTCCAGATATTTATGCGAATAGTTATGCTACCAAACTGAACGATTAAGGGAATCAAATATATAATTATAGTGTCAAATTCTTTGAGTTGAGCTTCATTTTTTGGGTATTGTAATTTGTAATACTGCATCTGCTGTATAATTTGTTGTATGATAAAGTTTTAAATCATAGATTGTAGCCAGTAGGACGGCTAAAGCTTTGATGCAGATAGAAATGAACTGTAGTAGAAATATCATATAACCTATTCTCGCTACCTGGATAAAGTGCATATTGAGCAAATTACTTCAATACTCAAGAATCATCTATGGGTTATTGAACATTAAAATTCTGACAACAATTAGTTTGTGTCAGTTGGCTTGCTTACAATTCTTTCTGTGTGCTCCACACAGCAGCCCAAAATTTTGACTAGATTTCGGTGCTGGAGTTTAGAAATCACCAACACCTCATTCATGAACTCTTCTAACCCTTGTCTAGAGGTTCCTGATAGTCTTTTTATAGCTACTTCCTGTCCGTCTTCTATTGTTCCCTGTGATTAAAAGAATGATTAGTACCTTCAGAGAATGCACAAATGAAATTTTACGTCTTCCGGGCACCATGCATTAGTCCTTACCTTGTACACTGGACTAAATCCTCCTTGTCCAAGCTTATTACTTTCTTGAAAGTCTCTAGTAGCAAGCACAAGTTTTTGGAACCCAAACAATGGTAACTCTTCAAATTTATCAAGGCTTTGACTTCCAGTAAAAAAAAAAATCTAACGATTTGTTCCTGCCTGGTGATAATATCCGCAGTCATATGTTAGTGTTATAGGTATAAGAAAGCTCACTGGTTTGCCCTGTTATGTGTATTACAGTGCTATGAATTTGAGTTATCACCTTGTGTAGCCTTCCTCCAGAAGTACAAAATGACAACTAGTGTGGCAGTCGCTAAATTTGCTGCTACTACGATAACTATTTTCAGTTTGCTGTTGTTATTATCTGCAAGCAAGGACAATCTTTCTGCATCAGAAGTTCTGCAATATTTTGATAAAACATTTTCCAATGCCTCAAAGTCTTCTGTCTATGACAGTGTACAGGATTCTCTAACGTCAGAAACCTTACCTCTGTGTTGGTAACAAATAGGTTGTTTTGGGATGACAACAAATTAACATTGTTCCAAGATTGGGGAGTCATTTTGCTTTATTTCATCATATACTTCAAAGCTAGGGAAAATATTATTCTTGCTCCATCGGAAATGAAATATTATGCTGAATCTTAATGCTAAGAGAAAATCATTTACCTAATTCTGAATGTGCCAGCCGCAGGTAAAATTCCACGCCGCTAGATGTGAACTGCTGTAGGTCTATCAAAGTTCCACTCCAGGTCATGCATCCCACACCGATATCAAATGCATAAGCTAAGCATGAACAATTTTTCAAGCACTGGCTTCTGCAAGTGTTTTGATCTAATCCTTGTAACCAATTAGCATCTGCTGGAACTTTCATCATCGGGAGGCCGACAAAAGCATATTCTTTGGCTCCTTCTTTTCCACACAGCAATTCCTTTCTCCGGGTACACCCACTGCTCCAGTTTCCTTGGTTCCACTCCTGATTATTGTTTGCCACAAAGCCCTTCAGACATTTGCAAATTGGAGAACTCAGAGAATTACAGCTTCCCAAATTCTCCACATTTGCCATAAAGACCACATTCATTGTCTGGGGCTTGCCATAAGACACTCCAATCCCCCTTTGAATAATCCCAGTACTGTTGTGTGGCAATTCCTTTATAGGATAATTGGTAGTTTGACAAAGGGAATGGGGGATTCAGAAACTCTAAGATGGTAATGTTCGGACCATTAGTCTGAATGCTAACCCCATGGCTTTCGAATTCAGGGATTCTAACTTCAATTCCAAGGAACGTGTTGCCGTTTCACGGCCCGCTTCGATAATACCTGCGACCAGTGTCGTCCCAAATAAAGAATTGAGGAAGAACATTTGGACCGAGGGCAGTGACAAGTCTTCCTTGAGAAGGATCCGAAGGGCTTTTCCATTGATTGAATAATAGAGTTCCTGTGAGTATTTTTGTCATATACAAGACTCATTTGGGGCAAAAGAGTGCTTACTGGATTATCAAAGCTCTGCCATATAATGTTATTATTGGAAGTTAGCAATACTAAGTTTCCTGAATCGAGAATTTGAGCTTTGTACTTATCATTGGCCACCTGTGAAAGTGTGACATTAGATGACCAAATGCTCTCGTTCTGACCGTCCAGCACCTGAAGATTGCCATCCTTTGATATCTGGATTGAACCAGAAGAGTTAGTTGATGGGTTGTTCCTATTCGCAACCTAGACTACTTCCATCACAGGAAGCTTATTGTAGGCAATACCAACATATCGTTTTGTAGAGTTTGGTGGACTAAAAAATGTCAGTTTGAAAGTTCCATTGCTCGAAACTATTGATTCTGGATCTTTGAGGGTGTTTGTGACTGTAATGCTGTCTGCAGCGGTGCAAATTCTGAAGTTTATGAAACAAAGAAAGAAAATGACGTTCCGAGATGCCATTGGTATTTAGTTCCTGCTCATTTCTGGTGCCTAGACGACATGAACTGATGTTTTCTAGTTCAAACTGTGGATAAGTACAGCAACTTCTGGTCAATTTATAACTCCCCCAGTTAACTCTGAACAGTCAAGCTTGGAATTCCAAAGTGCAATTATAGTAAAATATTTGATTATTCTTTCATGTCATCCAATGTTAGAAAATTGTGTGGTGTATTTTCTCCAATGAATTTGTCAGCTATGGCCGTCGGAAAGGTTATATTGCGTTTAAGAATGGTGTTGGCTGTTGCTGTCAATTATACGCATCTTTCATCTTTCAGGCTTTAACTAATGTGCGTCAGATATTTAATATTTTCTCTTAGTAGAGCATCAGCATGCTGCAAGGTAGTCAAGAATAGTATAGTCCTATGCATGGCAATCTGAAACGGAGTAGAAGGTCAGTTTACGGGTTAGATGTCCCTGTTTGCAACCCAGACTGCAAGAATGAGCTATCTAGGTACGGTCCAGTTCCTAAATGTAAAAAAACAGAATTCGTTGAAGAAATCACCATATCATATAAGCTCTAGCCATCTCTTTGCCCTAAAGGCTGAAGCTTGTAGTCATATGGCTGTAGTGCTCATAATTCTTGGACATTTGAATTTTGATTTGGTATGGATGATGTATTTTGATCTCAGTTTACAGTTCTTTTCTAGACCAATATAAATATTTGAGAAATTGAACTGAGTGGTTTGACTATACTCTGTGAAAATGACAAAATTATTTTAAACATCTGCCATTTACAATGACTGTCTAGCGTTCTTTATAGCCTATCTGACTTCTCTGTGTCTTTCAGTTTCAGGTGAAGCTAGTTCTCGACTCTATACTTCATTCGACGTCGGATCAATCCATCGAATCCTGCTTGTGTAAGCTGCGAGTGCTTTAAAAGATTTGTAACTTGTAAAAGTAAATTGAATAGAGTAAGAATGGTTCAAATTCAGTTCAGTATTACTACAAAACAGTTTAGTACAGCATTCAAATTGTTTACAATAAGATGCCGGGAATTTGGTTTAAACCCTTTTTTCACAATTGAATTGTATTCATCTTCACTTGTCCTATCATTTGTACTTTTTGTCCTCCCTGCAATGATCCTACAGATAACCACAGCCCTTTTCGAGTTCTTTCCAGTTGGCACTGCAGCAATACGCTCTCTTAATGCCTCACTGTTGATACTTAGCTGCATTGCTAGCTTTTTTACATGCTGTGTGTCGAATCTAGAGCCAATGGTTCGGCATAGACTGCAGTGGTGATATTCACAGGGTGCAGCAACAGAGTTCGACTCTTTGCTGAGGCAACTTACGGTAGTCACATAAAAGCAGAGGAGCTCATTTCCGTCCACCAGGGTTCGTGTGTGCTTCTCCTCTCTTGTCTTGGCTTTCTGTTTCACCATGTCTCTAAAATTTTCGAACCTGTCAACTACTTCATGTGAGTTTTTCACCTTGAAGATTTTCCTGATTTTCGCGGTTTTCCTTGTTGAGCCAGTTAGGGCATCAGCTAGTATTTTCTCAATTATGTTCCTAGACAGGTCTCCTGCTTCCACTTCTGTATTTGCAAAATGATTAGCAATGTTACCCTTCAACAACAACAACATCCAAGCCTTATTCCCAAAATGATTTGGGGTCGGCTAACATGAATAGTCATCCAGTAACCGTCTTATGCGCGCCATAAAATTTCAAAAACATTGTGAACCATTTAGCAATGTTACCCTTAACTGAAAATTATGAGAATTTAAATGTTTCGGAAACAAGAGTTCATCATTGGCACCTCAACAAAAAAAAAAAAAGGTTCATCTTTCATACCTGTAAATATGCTTGAAGGAACAACTTTCTTCCATCTTTCTATATTTGACATTGCGATATTATGATGAATGTGAACTTCATGCTTGTGTTTAGCTTCCTTCTCAAGTTCCAGGACTTTTTGCTTGGAGAGTTGCCTCGGCTGGCAGACAACGTCACTCATGTTGGACCTACAGCTGATGTTCTCCTTCACTAACACCCATATTCCCTGCATTTTCCTGCACTCTCTCTATATATATATCCCTCTCTCTCTCTCTTTCTGACATGCACAGTACAGAAACGTTTGTAGAGTAAGGGGGGTGATTTTTCTTTTCAGAGGTGAACAAGACGAACTTTACATTGCTCAAACGCGTACATCGGTACATATAGTCCGCAAAAGTTACATCTTGGAACCTCCCGGGGCCGAACCCTAACCACACATGGTTTCATACATGTTTTAGTGAGAAACTCTTCTCCACGTGGGTTCAACATCTCAGGTAACTGAAGAAACCAGAAGAAAAACGAAATGTGCAGTGTAATTAAAAAGATTTTGTAATCTTCTCTTTTATGAGCATTAAATTTTGCCAATTTGAAGACAAAACTTCATTTTTGGTGCTTTGTCTTTCTCACTTCTCGTCCATGTAATTTTCTTTCTATCACATTCTACCAATCTTGTCTCTGTCCATTGAAAATTTTCAGAATTCTTTCCCATTTACGCAATAGTTTTATCTGGTGCAAAACTGCAAAATGTCAGTACCATACTCTGTATTTTTCTCTATTTATGGGTTGTACTTGTAGAACCATGTTTCAGAAAGACGTCCTAAGAAATTATTTCGCGACATGTGAGGAAGGTCTTTCAGGCCTCATTCTCGCAGTCTAACAAGTTTCGATTTCTTAGGTCACATACATGCGGTCTAACCAATTTCGACTCCTTAGGTATCTAGATGTAACACGTTTCGACTCTAGCCATCACGGGTGCAACAAATCTGGACTCTGCGATAGGTCTTACGAGCTAATCCCGTCCCACTTATATGTATGAAATGGGTTTGATAATCCAGTAGCACGTAAAGAATAACAATGGTGAAAGCGTATACCATATATGATATTCATAACATATTTTCTCAAATGAGAAAGAAATGCTGCAGATAAATAACCTTGCAATCGCTCTACACCCTTTACCTTCCAAGCACAAAATGTGTTGTAGGCTTTGCTTACAAGCTACTGTACACAAGATTTCAGCCAACTAGATTTACAGTCTCTAGCCAGTTAAAATGAGGCATAACATTAGAATTGCTAAAAAGGCGTCGCGAATTCGGTATTTGAAACTCGTTGCCTTAGTCATCCTATATCCAGATGAGGGAAGAAATAAATAGAACATATAAAAGCAGAGAAAGAATTGCTCATAATTTGCATCTTCTGCTTTATCTAGGGACCCATGAGTATTCTTCCCATGTTCTGCTGATATGGATTAGAAGGGTGATTTACAGGTTGATTTCCAATACTATGCCCTTGACTATGGTTTTCCCTAGAACCATACACAGCCATTCCACCATTTACATAACCAGGGAAAGTCGAATATTGACCTGATTGAAGCATTACGAGATTTGGGCCATTATATTGGTTTTGACCCTGTACATGGCCAACACTCATTCCATTCTGGCCATGTCCGAAATCAGACGCAGACCTTATCCCCACCCCAAGATCAAGGCTTACAGGGTCACTGCCTTCATGTGACCCAATCCGAGATGCTAGGCTTGCGGCTGTCGCGGAGGCTGTGTCATGGCTGCTATTCCGTGCAGTAGGTACTTCATGATTGTGTTTGCCTTCATAAGTAGTAATAACTGCTTTTGGGTCATGGGATGCTCTCTCCACATGTTTCCGAACTGGACAACCAGGATGAGTGCACTTGTAGTAACTCCTGCACAACAAGGAAGATTGACATGATGAGTGTCACAAAGCTTTAGCATAAGATGTCGTCAACTTCTTAATGTGTGAACCATGCACGAAACTTATGCTCTTGATGACTTAAAGGTGTCGTCCTCCCTTCTTTAAAACTTGAGGCTCAATTTTATATCAATTGCTTATATTGTTAACTTCATATCTTAAGCACTATCAATCCACATTTGGATTGGTCTTCCACAAGGAATATGGTTTTTCGTAAAGACAGGAAAGACAAGGATTGAAGGCCTAGTGTTGTGCAATCCTACCATTGCGAAAGAAGAACAAAAAAAACCAAAGAATCTTGCTAATGGCTTTTTTTTTTTAAAGGGGAGCAAATGGCTATTTAGTAACACACATGGTTTCCGCAACTTGTGGTACATCCTCAAATATCTATAAGACATACGCCTGGTCTCAGGTAAAAAAAAAAAGGGCAGAGTCGTCCCTGTCTAAAAGAAGGTTTTAGTCTTTACTTACACCTGCCTTGTGCTTATGTCAGATAAGTCAGTGGCAACCAAAGTTAAGAGTATATATGAGACACTTAAATGGTGTGGATGATAAGACTACAGTTCTGAGGAGTCCACATGCCTGAGATCATTTCTAAAAAACTGGAGAGATAGTCGACTTGCGATGGCTTGCGATAAGTTATAAACAGTAATATAGAATTTAAAACTACCTACTGTCATACAAGTTTGGCCAGCCTATTTCATAAAGGTGGATAACACACCCTGGACTGAACTTTATAGAAGTGCTCATCCAATTACTCAACCCCAGTAGACGACCCTTTTCCTATCATAGCTAGTACATAAGTTTAAGGTGCTCCTCTACTTTCCGGCCTTTCAGTAACTTTTACAAACTTTACTGTTCCCTCTCCCCTAAATTCTCCTTCATAACATACCATAAGTGACTTGTTTCCTTTAATTCCTATTCCTTCACCCTTCTCTATCATCAGCAAATTTTATGTACCGGCTGGAGACAACACCACCACAGGCTCCCCTAAATTAGATAGCCTAGACCTAAGATTGTAGAATTCAGAGCCTAACTTTAAGCTCACCAACAGCATAACTGTAATGGAAAAGTTAGTTATAAATTAACTATAGTAGGTCAAATAATTAGAATATCATCACGAGGTGTAAGTCAATTATTCAACAAGCTTTTCAATTTAGCTCATCATTGAAATCTTAACCAAATTCCACTGCAAGGAGTGCTCAACAGTGTACACCATGTCTTAATTACAAGGCCCCAGGGAAGTTTGTGTAGAACCCTCCATTCCCCCATCCTAGATTATGAACCTCCATCACCCACATCCTCCTAACAACATGACGGGCATTAACACTGTACTCTTCAGTATCCCTTCCAGTAGTTACATCCAGCTTCTGCAAGTTCTATTCTTCTAAAGTGTCCCTATATGGATGCCACTCCACATTTTCCATCAATTGACAGCCTCTTTTCTTTCAATTTATCTATCCCAGACAAGGGTACATTAATGTAGCACAGGCAGAAACAATTCTTTTTAGCTCATCCATCATGTAGAGAACGTCGATTGTTTTGTCGTTTTCTTTGATTAAAAACGCAAAAATAACTCTAATTTTCTTTCCCTGGATATATTTGATTATTTTCTCTGAGCCAAGAACTGAATCCCTGTTTCCAATGATACCTTTTAATAGGACCATTCTAGCTTCAGCACATCTTACAGTGTGTAATACATTCTGTCATATACCAAGGTCCAAGGAAGAGAAAGTTGAGGAATATCCTTTGGTATGTATCAGCCTATCAGGTATTGTCAGTTTGTCACAAGATAGAGGATAGGGGTAGCAGCAGAGAAAGAAGAATTGAGTTTCTTGTTAATTAGAATCTTATGTAGGATATAAGAAAACCAATACTTCAACAGATTAAGAGTCCCTCGAAGGTACACAAATCCATTGAAATAACAGAATATTAGTACCCTTTGAAAGCAATATTTACTTAGCCCACAATTACAAAGAATAAAAATGAGAAACAAAAACGAGGGGAGTCAGCAGCACCAGCCATAAACTTCCAAGGGAAATTATTGGTGTTCTGCTCATAGTCCTACATTTAGTCATAAGATAAGCACACCCCCCCCCCCTTCATCTGCCTAATCGCTTCACCCCAAACACCCACAACATTTACTAAATATCATCCTGACATCCAATTAGGTACACACACTTATATCTAGTATATGAATCCGCTCTAGTTGATCCTCTCTCATCAATTAATGTACAGCTAGGGAAGGATTATAGCAAATGACTAGTAGGACGAATAGTAGCTTAATTGGAATGGCTTGGATGTTGGAACCAAGGGCGATACTTGAATAACGAACATAAGAAGCTATATAACATAAGCAAGAATGACAGATAATGAGAGAGATTAGAGATAAGACCAGTATAGAAGTCTACTACAGTACTAGACAAGGTGCGTGCTAGTGATCACTCTGATCAGTCACAAAGGCAGCAACATACCTTGGATTAGGGTTGCCTCTGACCACCTTCTGCCCATACTTGCGCCAGCGATACCCATCATCAAGAATATCAACCTCGCTCACCGTCTGGACAACAACACGTGGTTCTCGGATAGGCTTGACAACTGAATTAATGTCCATTTCACCAATCTCCATTCTCCTGATGACAGTATAAAAAAAAAATTAAAAAGCTTGCCTACAATTGACCATAAGACATAAGTGAAAAGATCTCTTATACGGTTATACCTCCTCTTTGCAAATGGATCATCCTCATCAGCATCATCAGCGGTCCGATTTAATTGGGATGCACCAACATCTCCAGCGTTGTCATGTCCTCCAGGTGACTGGTCAGGGGTGCTACTCGTTTCATTGTTCTGAGCACTTTGGGAATATGAATTTAAAGGCTTGCCTACAGATGTGAAAAGAAACACTGAGAGAGTGAGGAAACAAAATTTAATGAAACACATCACATATGTCAATTTTTCTACTTACCTTCTTGAGCAGTAAGAGGATATCTGTCAGACTTTTCCTCAAGGGTGGACATCATAGACCCAGCAGGGAGTCGGCGGTTAGGTTGAGGTTTCGGGTGATCATGTGTCCCCTTGTAGATTATCTCTGTAATTTGTCCATCAGGTGACCGCTCAAACAACTTTTTTACTTCACAATTTGGATGCGTACATTTGTAATAACTTCGTGGAAATTCACTTCCCTTCACAAGTTTCTGTCCGTACTTTCTCCAATTATAGCCATCCTCTGATGTTCTCTCAGTTACGACCTGAGATCCTAACACTTTTTGCTCACACTGTGACGCATGTACTTCGTTACTGGAATCTGCTTTTTGACTAAGCTCGTTGGAGCAAACGTCTGGAACACCAGAGCCTGAAGAAGCTATAGTAGATTTTAGGTCATCTGTGGGCATCACTTCGCTTTTCACAGCTACTGATGGCTCCGGAGACTGAGAATGGCAGTCAATCTCGCTTTGCCTAGCTTGCCCTGTTTGCTGTTGATTCAGGTCTGCAGAAGGAGCCTTGTTTGCAAAAGATAGAGTGAGGTAGGGAGGTAAGATACTATTAGAACATTCAACAAACAATTGATGAGTGGAAGGGGAGAGAGTTCTATCTAACAAAGGATTTTTTTTCACTGTACCAACCCAGAAAAGAAAAAAACAAGAAAAAATTTCAAAAAAATGCTGACCTCATAGATAAACCAAACCCAAATTGGTAGCATAAAATCAATAAAAAGGTCCATTCCAAAATAATACAGCTTTAAATAACAGATACAAAAGATTTTAAACAAAAGATTCAGAAACTTCGGAAAAGACATGAGGTGCAGAATTTAATCAAAAAATAAACCCCATAAAAACTGTTAAATTACCAGAGATCCTTGAAAAGAAAAGCCTGGCAAAGAAAATGATCCTGCATTGGGTTTGAACTCAAAGCTGCTTGATTGACTACCTTCCAAAGCATTCGAGGAATTCATAGCAGGTAGATATGTAGAGGAGCCTCCAGAAGAGCTGTACATCATTTGAGGCTTGAAAAAAGAGCCAGTTGTCGGAGAAGGCTCTCCCTGGAAGACACATAGAAGTATATAAGTACACCACATTGACACAGTAGATGGCTCCTGCTGAAGCTTAACTAAAGCAACTTAACAGGCGCCCAAATTAAACAGAATAAGAAAAAGTTGACCTGTGCACAACTGTCATACTAGCTAAAAAAATGATGATAATCGAAGACGTAGACACACTTGTTGCCAACTTGACATACTTATCATGACACTGAGCACCATTATCATTAATATCATAAATCAATTGGTAATAAAATGACTAATTCCGCAGTAAACCAGAAGCAAATTGATAAAATTCCCCTCGACAATCCATGTACTTGGACAATCGCAACTAACATGGAACAATTCCTCCCATCAAGACCCACCTAGAATAATTTGCAAAAAAAGGGGGTGAAACGCCCACCGTCAATATGGTCGTGCACTGAGATAAATATGGCAAGGAATATCACAATCAACCGTAGAACATCCAATCATGCAAACAGAACAAAGACAGGATAAAGACAAAGCAACTAGGAAAACAAAAAGGTGAAAGAGAAAAGATTCACTCTTTGAGAAGAAACAACACTGCTATTTGAACTAGAAAGAATTAGAACCAAATCAAAAAGCTCAACACTTGTAAGGACTAAAGACACTGACATATTCTTGAGAGAAAGATAGCCCTTTACAGAACAATGGAACTATGATGGTAAATCAAGCCTATTTAAACAGAACAATGTTACGTATGAAGCATCGGAATCTAGCCCTCTTCCCCATTACCCAATTTTCTAGTGTTCTTTTTTCCACCCCATTGAATAAAAACATCGTATGAATGCATATAATAAGCAAATGAAACAAAGAATCCAAGTATGCCACCCATTTTCTCTACTTTGTTTTGTACACCTTCTTTCCAATCCTCGTAATACAAGCTCCACTGCCTCCAATTACTAAAACTAAAACTCGGCAAAAAAAAAAAAAAAAAAAAAGTTGTACAACCACAAACAATTAACCACATGAAACAAAGAATCCAACATATGCCGCATTCTTTCTTCTTAATCTTTTTCATTCCATCATTTCTCCCATTATAGTTCTACTTAATCCAAATATATTTACTAACATTTCAGCAAACACAAACCCTGCACAACAACAACAACAACCAAGCCTTATTCCCAGAATAATTGGGGTCGGCTAACATGAATAGTCATCTGATAACCGTCTTGTGTATGCCATAAAATTTCAAAAACATTGTGGACCATTTCGAAAGCAAACACAAACCCTATAAAAAAAAAAGGTATGTTTTTTCGCTCATTGGGGTACAAAAAAAAGTTTTAGGTAGAATAAGAACGAGAATCTGATGCTCCACTCATTGCATTTCCTTCCCTTTGCTAATTTAAAACTTGTACTAATAACATTAAACACATAAATATCCCTTCTTCTCCTCAGCATTATACTAATCGAGCCACTCTAAATCGCATTAAACTTATGATTAACTAAATCCCGAACATTTCACAAGATTAAGAAGTATGCAGAATCTTATAGCCCATCCATCACATCCCACTTCCATATCAAATTGATGCTAAAATCCTCCAAATTTTCTTAATTAATAACTACACTTGACAAAAGTAACAAACAAAAGGAAATCGAAATTTCGACTTCTTTTCCAGCATTCCCACTTAGACACACACAAGTCAAACCAAGTATTCACCGTCACTCTACTTTTACCAGATATTCAGAAAAAACGACATCGTTGCGTATCAAAAAGGATCAAACTTTTCACCCTTTTTACCAAAAAAATCTACCTCAAGGCTCTAAATTCTAATCAACGTAAACCCGTAAACGACGCCGTTCATAATTCCACCTGAAATCAACCTCATCTCCCATAAAACGACACCGTTTCGAAACAAACTCAACAAAAACGACGACGTAATCAATAAAATTGAGCAGAACAAAACGACGTCGGAGAGAGGAGAGAGAAAAAAAAGACGAACCTTGAAGTTGGAGAGGAGGACAGGGGATTCGAGAAACGACGTCGGACTGAGGCCAGGAGGAATAGTCAAACACGGCGACCTCGAGATCGGGAGTTTCGCCGGCGACATGAGCTTATACCTGGCATTACTATTATTCTGGTGGTTGTTGGTGGTGGCGGACGTGGTGGTGGAGCGGCGTAGATCAGAGCCGTCGACTGAGCCAATCATAATCCCACCACCACCGCTACCTCCTCCGCCGTTGGATGGTGGTGGGTCGGAAGGAGGGGCGCCGTTGATTGTTTGCATTTGATTGTAAGAGGATGAATTGAGGGGTAAATTTGGTAATTTGGAGGAGAGAGAAGATTGGGGGGTGTGATTGGATGAGAGAGAAAGAGTAAGGGGCTTGAGAGTGTTGACTAGTTTACAACGGATCTGAGAGAGAGAGGGAAGGACGTGGGTGTGGGGTTGTTTTTCTCGTGCTACGACGTCGTATTTTGTTGCTTTTTGTCTTGTTTTCGGCTCTTTCTTTATTAATTTCTTCTTTTCTTTCTTTTTTTTTTCTTTTACTTTATCTATTCTTTCGATACTCTACTAGTCTAGTTTAGTCTTGATTCAAGTCGAGTATAGATGTTGTCGCACGAGGTTGCTTGCTTCTGAAGCTGGAATTTAAGTCGTGCATAAAATAATTTGATAGACTATTTATTCATTTCAGACCTATGTACTGGATTCAGTTCAAAAATCGGCATAGATACGGTTGCAATTCAGGTGAGATTGGGTGTCAATAATTGAACCACACTGGACTTTAATTGGAGTCTTTAGTTAAGATAGGTGTGTTCTACACTTCTACTATGTCAATTCAACTAAGTTTTGGTGGATCTGTATTTCTTTTAATATTTATTTTTATCGATTTTCGACTTTTGTTTTCTCTTTTACTTTATCTTTTGTTATATGTTGTGGAAGTGTTGGATTTGGGTGACAAGGAGGAGGGAGAGTGAGGGTGTTGTACTTTACTGAAATTAGGATCCCATAAAGCCTGTTCTAAGAGTAGTGATGATATAATATAAGGTGGTGATATGATTTTGTGATGAACTTTTTTTAATTGGTTGTATTATTGGATGGTTGGATGAAGCTCATGCATGAGTCATGAAGTTCATGCAATAATGCAAATTATGTTTTTCCGTTTCTGTTTTACCTTTTGCTTTACTTAATTTCCTTGCATGTACTAACATTTATTTGTACTACTAACATTCAATGAGCCTCAATAATAAATTGATGTGTTTTGAGGTGGATTGTGTATTATTGAATTTAACTAGATTGGTTTTGATGACAACTACTCAACGTACTAGTGTATGGGGCTATTGTCTTCTACTGTTTACACCTTGTTTAAGAAGGTAGAGGTGATAACTCACTCGATCGGGCTGTTATGCCCTATGTTCTTTTAACAAGATACGATGATTTGATTCCTCATTTTTTCGATGTATAAGTTAAGGGATGTACTTGATAGGCTTTATTATTGGGTCTTCTATTGAGTTCCTACCTAATTTCAATTGTATTGTTCAGTCTATTTACGGGATTGGATGATCCCTTTTTAACCCCTAAATATAGAGGTATCATATATCGAACCTATCTAATACGGAGTAAGCATCACGTCAAATAAGTATGCATATTTATCAACTCATCGTTGATGCACATTTCTCAATTATTATACGTCAATGGTTGAGGTACATCCATAGATCGATATTTTAAACTTCAACCTAAGTCTTGATTAACACAACAAAATATACATTATGAAGCCAATTACGGTAGTTATCAATTTTTCCTCATCCCTCGAGTTGCTGATTAACGAATCTATTTAGATCTCTAATATACATGCAGCTTTATTTGCAAGAAATTTATTGCTACTAATTTAAGGGTTGAGAGCTTGAGGCATTCATCGCTCATGTCGATCATCTAACTTTAGTATGTACGTATATTAGAGGTGATCATGGGCCGGGCTTAGGGTAAAAAAGTAGGCCCAGGTGCGGACCGGGCCGGCTTTTCTTTCGGGTCTAATTGGTCGGCCCAAGCCCAGCCCGTTCAAGCCAAAGCGGGCGTTCGGGCTTTTAAAAAAAATTACGTATTACCTAATTAACACGTTTTTTTTACCACTTTATACATTAATATTATCTACTACTTGCATATTTAGTTTAATAACAAATCATTATACATTTTTAAAGAGGTTTTTGATATTATTTTCATAATTTACAGTATTTTATTTTATTAATAGTAATATTTTTATTATTTTGATATGCTTTATTGAATATATTTAGCCTTATTTTGCTACATTAAGTACTTTAATTACCAAATTCGTCAGAATCTGACATCATTACACTAGTGTACATAACTTAGGTTTATAAAATTAAAAAAAAATGCGTTTTTTTAAAGCGGGCCGGGCCAAATTTCGGGCCACAAGCTCGGCCCAAACCCGGCCCATATTATTGCGGGCCGGGCTTTGGGCCATTCGGGCCTAGTTGGTCGGCCCAAACCCGGGGAAAAGTCGGGCCTGAGCCATTTGATCAGCTCAGCTCTAATGTATATATGCCTAGGATGAAGATTCATAGGCCTAGCAAACTATCATAAATTCGTAATAGCCTATAAACTATCATACTCCATTCGTTTCATTATTACGTTTAGGTTGAATATATAAGAGGAATTCAAACGAAATGTAAAGACTCTTAGAGCATTAGCAATGGTTATTCTTGTGTCTTGAGTTCTTAAATAAGAATCCAAAAATGCAAGTTCTTCCATTGTGTGATGGCAAAAATAAGAACTGAGTTGACGTCAAAAAAATAATAATAAGAACTGAATTCTTATTTAAGAACCAAAAGACGTGAAAATTTAAAGTGAGATGATTTCAGAAAAAAAAAATATATACATCAAAGTAGTTCTTCCATTGTGGGTTAAGTTCATATACATTGAGATTATTGTCAAAAAATGATGTGGCTTGCGAAGAATTCAATTGTGGGTTCTTCCATTGCTATTGCTCTAAAAAAATACGGATATTATACACTTCAATTATTAGTAGGTATAGAAAGTGACATACTCACACCCCAGCCCATATGTATTCAAGAATTCAACTTACATGCAAGGAACTGAGGAAGTAAAGCAAATGGCCAAATAGTGTCCAATGCTTAACTGCGAAGAGCACTAATTCACAACAAAGCCCGTGATTCAAGCCCAGTACATGAATGATTTGTCTTTGTTATATAACCTATCTAAATAAGAATACTCAAAATATACAGTACACCTTTTTGGCTATAAAATTGAAAACGAGTGGTTTGAATTCAGTATAGTTTTATTCTTTTCATTTCGATATTAATATGAACAATAAATATTTAAACTAAACATTAACAAACTAAAAGCCGCACTCACAAAGGGAGTAACTCTAAATGATAAGCTACCTAAATGTAGTAGGAGGACTAGGATTCTTGGAACATGTCAAAAGGCCAAAGTACCTAATACATTGTTGAAGAGGGCCTAATTCCTAAAGCCATTATTAAAATTCAGGCTTCAAAAACTACAGTCATGTATAATAGGACTTAATAAATTATATATTCAGTTCAAATCATATTTATTCAATTCAGATCAAAATTACTCAAATCAGATTTGAGGCAGTCAAATCAGATCAGATTTAAGAAATTTGATCATATCATAATTAACACTAATCCCAAATTTTATTCAGATCAGATCAGAGTCATTCAAATCAAATCGAAATCATTTAATTGGTTTTCATCAGATCAGTATCAATATAATCAGATTAGATTCATTTAAATCAAATCAGAAAGATGCAATCCTATCATATGGAGCCTAAAAAAACATTGAAATATTAAGGGAAACTTTCCAATATACCCCTGAGGTTCCCGAAATTTTCAGGTATACCCCTCACGTTACCGAGCTCTCCAGCGTACCCCTGAGGTTTGAAAAATCGTGTTTTTTTTTTGTTTTTTTTTTGTTTTTCACTAACGGCATGTAACACCGTTAACATATACTACCTCTGTCCCAGCTCAAACGACCCATATTCCATTTTGGGACGTCCCACCTCAAACGCCCCATCTATTTTGGGACATATTTCTCTCTCCTACTTTTATTAAATTATCACATACTCTCTCACATTATCTCTCCTACTTTTATTAATCATGACATTCTCTCTCTTCCTTTTTCCTAATATTACTCCACTCAACTTACTATATCAATTTTCCTTATTCCACTACAAATATCGTCCGGGGCGTTTGAGATGGGACGGATGGAGTATGTATTTATTTGAAATAATTTCTCATAATTAGTCTTTTATCACATTAATAACTAAAACAAAACCAAAAATTCAAAAAACAATAAAGTCACCCTTCTTTTCTCTCTCCTCTCCATTTCCCCTCTCCTCCCCACCACCAAGCACCACCTTCCCACGGTGGCCACAAGTACGGACCACCATCAACCACAACGACACCACCACCCTCGGACGTGCCCCATTACGGAGACCACACGCCGACCATCATGCCCAAGCCCCGACCTCCGTTCCTCCATGCCCACGCTTCTTTCTCTATCCCTCCATCCTCCCTTTTACACCTTCCCCACCTTCATCCTTGCTCCACCACCCCTCCATCATGGTCCACGTCCACCTACATACGTGGCCAGAGACCTCCAATGTTGCCATATAAGAAGGAAAATGAGGAGAGAGAAAGTTGTGAAAGTAAATAAAATGGTGGAGATGTGACCGTGGAGGCCAAAAGAGGCGCGGGTGGTGGTTGATCATAGGCCACGTGGGGTCGGCATAGGGTCGCCGGTGGTCTGGTGGTGGTCGCCGGAGCCCTGGTGGTGGTGTGTGTTGGAGGTGGTGGTGGATTAGGTGGTTGGGGGTTGTGGAGGAGGGAGGTGGGAGGAGAGGAAAGAGAATATGGGTTGAGTATTTTTTTTTTTTTTTCTTTTGTTTTAATTGATGAGATTAAGAGTTAATATGAGTTAAAATAGTCAAGGGCACTAGATAGCTAACGGTGTTACATGCCGTTAGTGAAAAACACAAAAAAAACACGATTTCCCAAACCTTAGGGACACGCTGGAGAGCTCGGTGACATGAGAGATATACCTGAAAATTTCGAGAACCTTAGAGGTATATTGGAAAATTTCTCAAATATTAATGCATATACCTTCACTGGTTCACAAACACCAAATTGAAAATAATCTTGAATGTGTAAAAGCTACGACGACTTCGTTCTATCAATTGGTATATGGTACACTTGGGGTACGTAGCTCTACGTACCCCCTTCTTATCTATTAAGAGTCTATGGATTTATGTTAGACCAGTCTAAAAGAAAACAATCTGGGCCCATGCTATTAGACCACAACTAGTTTATGTACCCGTGCAAAATTGCACGGGTTGTTATATAGTGTAGATAATGATTCGTTTGTACACAAAATAATTAATGGGTGCAAAATAAAGAAAAAAAATTAGGAGAACAACGTGAGACTTGTCAAAATCTGTTTATTAGTCACAAGTTCGCTTTTCAAGACCCATAACCCGCTAATTTTGGGTTTAGAACATGTTATTTTGGAGTCATGGACTCATGATTCATGAGTAGTGTAAGTCGAAGATAACGTGAGAGAAAGAAATTTAGGTAGTAAAATAAAGTTATATAATATTAGTAATGACTCATTCTTGTATTATAATTTGTTGTGTTTTATATTCATGCAATATGACCTAAAAAAAAGTAAAAAAAAAAAAAAAATGGTTGATATACATGAAAAAGAGAAAAAATATAATGTTAGACATGTCAAAGTTATTTATTTTTTAGTGGTGAACTCAATTTTATGCCCCTTGCCCACAATCTGGGCTCATACTATTAGACCACAATATCAAACACAAAGCGCAAACCACATTTTTTCTCTCTCTCCTTCTCCACCCACCCACAGCCACCACCACGCACCACCTGACCACCGCCGCCCCTTTGCGCCGACCACCACCCCACGCAACGGCACCACCACCATTTGAGGCGCGCCGACCCCACGGCAGCATCCCTGGGCCAGCGCCACCACCTCCATCGTCCTCCAAGTCCTTTTTTCCCATTTTCTCTCTCCTCTCTCACTCCCTTCCCCAGCTCCTATCGTCAACCGCCGCCGCACAAAAAACGTCCCCCACCCCTCGTCCTACGCCGTCGACCACACGCACCACCGTCATCGCCGCAAATAAAGGATGTCAAAGGAGATCAAAAAGAAGGGAGGGGATAATAGGGGAGAAGGAAGGGCGGGGGCGTCGTGAATTGGCGGGGGGAGGGTCGCGGTAGGGAGGTGATCACGGAGTCTGGTCAGGGGCCGTCAATGGTGGTGGTCGGGGACGGATCGCAGCGGGGCTAGGGTGGTGTCGGGTGGGGTAAGGGGGTGGGGGTGGGCGAGGAGAGAGAAAAGGGAAATGGTGGGTCTTTTCATTATTGTTTTTCCGTTAGTAAAAAGGCAAAATAATGAGTGAAATTTGGGAAATAATGACTGAAAATAAATAAGGCAAATTTAATGAAAATAACCCAACATTTGCAACAACATCATGGAATAATCCAACCTTTCCACTTTAACAAAAATAACCCAACGTTTTACTTCGCGTCACACTAATATCCCGATCGAACTAGTTAAAGAGAAATTTCTCACACTCCAATTCTCAAGGGGCTGTTTTTTATTTGCACAAATTTTTATAATTTTTTCCTTGACACTTCTCTTTACCTAGCTACATCACTCTAATTATTTACCATTTTTGACATTTAACTTTTTTCTTCTTCATTGATTAAATTGTCATATAACATCCCTAAATTAAATGCACAAACATTTTTTATCATGTAAATGAATGTTTAAATGAAAACAAAATAGATTTTCATTTGAAGTTAGTTGTGATTTTTATCTAAGTTTATTTCGATTGAGGTTGAATAGATATGTTGTAGAGAATAAGGGGAAGATAATTAATTATTATAAATTATTTACTAGAAAATGAGGGAAAACCCAGTGGAAAAAAATCGTCAAGGAAAGAATCACATAAAGTTGTGCAAAATACCTTTTTTTTTTATTTAATAATTATTTAGCCCCTTGAAATTTAAAGTGGGCTTCTTATTTTAGCAGGTTTAGGGTATTAATGTGACGAGAAGTAAAACGTCGGGTTATTTTTGTTAAAGTGAAAATGTTGGGTTATTACATGAAAATGTTGCAAAAGTTGGGTTATTTTCATTAAATTTGCCAATAAATAATGATTATAAAATCATATATAATGAGTGAAAATTAGGAAATAATGAGT
This sequence comes from Spergularia marina, assembly GCA_963680865.1. Classification (NCBI taxonomy): domain Eukaryota; kingdom Viridiplantae; phylum Streptophyta; class Magnoliopsida; order Caryophyllales; family Caryophyllaceae; genus Spergularia; species Spergularia marina. The sequence continues at coordinate 6,869,772 of OY804549.1, read as the reverse complement.
GAAAGTATATAATGACTATAAAGTGGTATATAATGAGTGAAATTGAGAAATAATGAGTGAAAATTGAAAACTAATGAGTGGATTTCGGGAAATAATGAGTGAAATTTGGGAAATAATGATTGGAAAATAAATAATGACAATAAAGTTGTATATAATGATTGGATATTCAGAAATAATGATTGAAAATAAATAATGACTATAATGTTATATATAATGAGTGAAAATCGGAAGATAATGAGTGAAAATTGAGAAATAATAAGTAAAAATTGTAAAATAATGAGTGAAAGTATATAATGAGTGAAATTGAGAAATAATGAGTGAAAATTGTAAAATAATGAGTGAAAATATATAATGACTATAATGTGGTATATAATGAGTGAACAGTTAACCGGGGGTACGTAGCTCTAGGTACCCCCGGGGTACCTAGTAATTTGTGTCGTTCTATATACACTTGTCAACCGGCCAAAAGTACAGCACCAATACGTAATTACAGCCGAAACTATTATCATAATTACCTCTTTAAAATATTTTGCATACCAACATTTACCAAAAAGCCCTCTATCAAAAACACACTACCATAATGGGTATTCTGTCACATTCTATGTACCACGCTAATGGGGTCCAAAGATTTCACAATAAAATTATATTAAAGATTATTTTTAGAAGATCTACTCTGACTGATGTACTAGATAGTAGAGCACCTAAATGAGCAAAATGAGAAACTCTTGTGTGAACAATCTCATACTAACTTTTGTAAAACAAAATACATATATTCAATTTGTAAAATATATGCTTCATTTTATAAGAACCTAAGTTAAATTATTTATTTAATCATGTTGGTTTTATGATAAATTATCGTGAGACGGTCTTGTACGATAAATATTAACAAAAAAGAGTCGGCTTTTAGTTAGTCAGCCACCTTTTAATATATTACTGTATGTGTTTAATTCGATTTTATGTTCATTAAATCGAAATGACGATTAGGTAAGGAGACCAGGTGAAACAACATCAAACTTTATACACTACTTAACCGTATTCTGGTGATCTTAAAATAAACTTTCAATATATAGACCTACTAATTTCGCGAACCTCTTATATGATCATTACTGTGTGTCTACGTTGTGTCCACACAATATGTCAATATATAAGCTACTTGTTCACTAATGGTAGCCTATCTAATTCGTTGTAAACTTGTAATTGTTAGAACTTAGAAGTAACCTCAGCTGAACATGCAAAATTCGAAATATTGTACAACATAAATAAATCATACATTTCACAAGTCAACAAGTAACAACTAGCAAGTATACGTCTTTATTATAAGGGTAATAAGGTAAAAGGGCATAATTGCTCTAAGCTATACGTAGGACAGTAGGAGTATCTATATGTAGCTAAAAATGAAGTATGCGTAATTATAATACTCCTATTCTAATTATTTAATTTCTGATGACCCTAATTATTTGTGATGACCCTAATTATTTAATTTCTGATGACCCTGTACAAAAAATTATATAATTCCTTGCTTGGTGGCAGATGGATGGTGTACAAATAGTCAAATATACTGAAAATACATACCAAACAAAATCCGTTATAATGGAATGATATAATCTCCGAAATTCTTCCCATAAATAATTCCATCTCAAATAACATCTTTTAAAAAAAGGGAAAAACACACCCAAAAAAAGAAAAAACAGATTACCTAAACCTAACTCAAATTAGGGAGTGATTAGCTGATTATAAATAAGTAATTAACCCTCTAAAAACCCCTAATGTCCATCTCATCATGTTATGAGTTTTGCTCTCTTTCTTTCTTCACCAAATTTCTTGGCTTTTCCAGGGACTCTCTTCCTTCATCATCCAATGTAATTTCTCTTCTTTCTCTCTCTTAATACATGGTTTAATTTGGTTAGATTTTTATTTTTCAATGTAAATTTGTTATTAATATCATTTATATAATAATATTGAGAAATTGAATGTGTGTTTTTTTTTTTTTTTTTTTTTTTTTTTTTTTTTTGTGCATTTCTACTAATATGGTGCAATAATGCAATATTATTGTTAGATACATTGAATTGAGATTATGACTTTTTAGATGTTGATTAATTTAGTAATGGTATTCTTTTCATTTGAATGTGTCAAGGACACAAACTTTAAATTTTTGTTTTCATGACCTTTTGTGTTCCAAATGCCCAAATAGTACATTTGTATTTGTATGTTTGTTTTCTAAATCGTCGTAGACTCTACCAATTCTATAAGAAAATAACTCCGCAAAATGAAGACACATTTTGGGTGAATCCTCTATTGATGGGTTGGTATGAAAAACAAGATTGACGTCGAAATTTCGCTTGATTGTAATTTATAAATTTTGTCAAATTCGACGAAATAACGAGTAAAATGTGCACTATATATTTATGAATTATGATTGTGTTCTTTTATAATTAACCCACAGATGCCTAGTGAACCAGCGGATTCGGACCCGCCTGATCCGGATTCGGAGCCATTTGTGGAGGTTGATCCAACGGGGAGGTACGGGCGGTACAAGGAGCTACTCGGGTCGGGCGCGGTGAAGAAAGTGTACCGAGCATTTGATCAAGAGGAAGGCATAGAGGTGGCATGGAATCAAGTGAAATTGAAACAATTTCAAGATGACAAAATTATGATAGATAGGTTATTTTCCGAGGTGAGACTCCTTAGGAACTTGAATAACAAGAATATAATTGTGTTGTATAGTGTTTGGGAGAATGAGGTGCACAACACCCTGAATTTTATTACAGAAGTTTGCATCTCTGGGAATTTGAGAGAGTATAGGAAGAAGCATAGAAATGTGTCTTTGAAGGCTCTGAAGAAATGGTCTAAGCAGATTTTGAAAGGGTTGGAGTATTTGCATACTTCTGAGCCTTGTGTCATTCATCGGGACCTCAATTGCAGCAATGTTTTTGTTAATGGTAACACCGGTCAGGTATTCGTCCTTCCTCTCGCATATTCAATTTGAACGTCATAAAGTAGGTAAAAAAGGAAAGAGTATAGCCCTCTCGGAGAGGGGAGGGGGGAGTTTTGGGATGACCGGATGAACATATAGCTCAGAAACTCATCCTCGGAAACTTAAAGTTCACGTCATTTTATAGTTAGACTGTCTTATATAAAACCTATGTATTGTTGTTGGGAGTATTGTTTTCCAAAAAGAACAGTCTTGATATATAGCATTTTAAATGCAACATATCACCTTGCCTAGTGTTTAATCTGGTTTTGTATTGGACAAAATTAGAATATGATCATAAAAAATTATGTGTCATTATATAAAGCCATGTAGATACTCATGTTGCAATACACAGACAATAAAATGGGTAAAAACATATGTAAAATCTCTTTTTTTTTTTACCTAATTTTGTGAGGTAACGTGTATCGGTGTATGCATTGGTACGGTTTAACGTATTGGCAAATTAAACCTTGACATGTATAGGTGAAGATTGGTGATTTGGGTCTAGCAGCCATAGTAGGAAAGAGTCATGTAGCACGTACCATTCTCGGCACACCCGAGTTCATGGCACCGGAACTCTACGAAGAGAAGTACAACGAGATGGTCGACATTTATGCATTTGGGATGTGTGTACTCGAAATGGTGACAATGGAGATACCTTATAGTGAATGTGATAATATTGCTAGAATTTACAAGAAGGTTTCAGAGGGAGTGAGGCCGGAGAGTCTTAAAAAGGTTAATGATTTGGAGGTGAAGACGTTTATTGAGAAGTGTCTTGCCCAGCCTAGGGCAAGACCCTCTGCATCAGAGCTTCTTGCTGATCCTTTCTTTGATTGCCTCATTGACGATGACGAAAATGAAGACTAAGATTCGTGTTTGCGTTTGAGTTTGATTTTTGTGTGGGTTGATAGTAGATGTCAAGTCAAGCCCTCATGTTTTAGTTGAAGGTTTGGATTGTTATCCTAGCTAAGGAGATGTTACATCAATCTCAGAACTCTTTGATATATAGGTCAAGTTTGTTGATGTATACAGTCGACAAAATTATCGGAATTACTTTATAAATCGTGAATGTGATTTTCCGATATGATTTTTTTTTATTTAGAAATGTTCGTAGTATGCTACGTAATAAATCATTTTGATACTAGCATGTATTGTAGGTGGCAACGTGACATTGTTTTGTATATTATGTTTGATTGAACTTGTTAACCTCTATTATCGAGTTTCTAAATGTCCTAAATAAAAAGTTTGATTTGATCATCATAATTCATAAGTGGGTTATTTGAAGAAGTCAAGTCAAATCAAAGCAAGACAATGGTGAGATAAACTTGTTACTCCAAGTCATGTTTCCCATTTACATCATTAATAAAAACGTACCTACCCTAGATAATGCAAAATTTCTGAAGCCAACAATATATACAAAGACGGTCTCTATATTGTGTTACAAAGTGACTATTTTTACATTGATTGTAACCATGATAATACTTTTAGTGATCGTATTAATTTACTATAATAAATCACATTATTTATGATTTTGGAAGATCAAATCATATAAAATTAGCTAGAATTTATAAAATAACCAAAATCTTGGATTAAGTGTCTAAAGTCTTCAACTAAAACGATTACTAAAAGTAGTATAACGGTCACTAGTTATATAGACAGGGTCATGATGTAAATAACATAATTGGTCCAATAAATTATCGAAAGACGGTCTCCCACAAGACCTACTGAAAGTTTTGTTTTTAATAGCGATTCTAAATACTGAGTACCAATAACATTTTTTAAGGGCATTGTTAATTCTTATTGTTGAATGCTAGTAGTAGTAGAGGTGACTAGAAATAAATAACCGTCAAATTAGGAACATTTAATTTGGTAAAAGTAGCTGAAATGACGACAATTTTCAAAGTAGCATAAATTTTAAAAAGTTACTCTATACAACTTATTATTTAAGCTAGCTTTAGTGATAAGCGAGTGGTACAGCCAAACATGCTTGTTTGGTCAAACAATTCATAGTGTTAGTCAAATAAGTAACTTTGACCTCTTGTAACTTACCAAACGTAACCTAAATGTAACATACTTTAGCCTCTTGGTGACCCGATGTATATATACAAGTAGAAAAGTTGTTGTATACATCATACAAAAATGATAGTACCCAAAGCTTACTTAGAAATGACCGTACCTCCAACAAAACAATTGAGCCTCGAATCAACTTGACCAAATAACACTCCCAAATTATTACCTGAGTCTTTTATGAAAAAAAAGCTCAACAACAATTATCTATGCAAATACTAGTTTTTTTTACTTGAATATGCAAAGACTATTTATTTGGTGAGCTTTTGATTGATTTAAACATCAGCAAAATCTACGACGGTCTATATTATAAGACGATGATTTGTCCATTTTGGAGAAAAGAAAAGAAAAGAATGGAAGACGTACAATTTAACGAGGAATGTTCTGGGAGTGCTAATTAAGCTGTCATATACTTGAGTATGTTGCAAAAAGATGAGCGCAATTGGTGCGACATGAATACGCTCTCCTTCTCCCCATTCTCGATCTTTTCCCAAACAATGTTAAAAGTAACGAGAACTTTCGGCGTTTATGAGCTTTATTATGATGAGGTTCACTAAACTAATTGATAGTGAGTTCAATGTTGCATACTTGCATACTCCGTATTGTGGATGTATAAGACAAGAGATCCAGTGTACATGCACGATCACAGCAGTGTCTTATCGAATAATTCTCAACTATTAGAGCTTACACTACTTATATCATACCCCAGGTTCAAAGCGCATTTTAATTCACGCAAATAAGTAAATTAACACAACTACAACAACATCTTTACCCCACTCTCTTAAAGGCTTCCGCCATAAGGTGGGGTAGGGGGGTCGAATGTACACAAGTCTTACCCCTATTAAAATATAGAAAGTTGTGCACGAAAATTAACACAACTCCATTATTTTATTAAATAACACCCTACCGTTTCTCAAATGGCGGTGAACTTAGTCGAATACCATATCGGGTACAAATCAATATTTTAAAACGATACTTATAAAGTGTCACGAGTTCGTATCCTCGTACGTAATCTCTCAACTCCTATAGCTCTTATAGTTATTAAACCGTCCTACGAAAAGACATCCACTCTAATAAATAAAGTCTATTTTCCTTATTACTTTTGACATACCGTATTTTATTAAAAATTCGCGGTTGAATTTTTTTTTTTAAACCGTGCAAATTGCACTTTGCACGGGCTTTGACATGTACCCGGTCGATATTCGTATCAAACTCAGTGCCATCTACATAGGGATTAACCCATCACTAGACTACCTGTTGACGAAAGGAACATTTTTTTCCACTTATATGCTACTCCCTGCATAAATAAATATATGACGTTTTCGAATTATGAGGTGAGAGTTTGACTTGCGATTTTGGAGAAAAATACTTAATGAAAAATTATGAAACGTATGTCGTTGGATTCGTATCGAAAAATACATTCATGCAAATATAATTTTTACTAATATATCTTATAAGATATTTACAGATAAATGTGATGTATCGAAATATAAGAAAGTTACGTACATAAATCCTCTTTTATGGAAGGAGTACTAGTATAATAGTAGTAGTTCCGGATTTTGTAAAAAGGTAAAAAAAGAAAAGAAGGTGAAAGGATATCTACTCACAGTACTCCGTACTAAATGACGAGGAAGAGAAAAACCTTGATCTTTAAAAAGGTCGGTGATGGGGAAAATGAAGACAATGACAACGACCCTCGACAACTACTCAGAGGTAATTTCTCCACTTACTTTTTACTCTTCCCCTTTCATTTCATTTTTTTACTATTTACTCTGAAAATTCACTGCTTTTTACTAGGGCTTTATTTGTGATTATTTCGATTACAACACAATGTAGAATTCAATTTGCTAAGTTCATATTTATCTGCATTTTTGGGGGATTTTTTTTTGGATGGGGTTGAATTATTAAACATGCATAATTGCTGGAAAGTGTTCTGTGTTTTTTTTGTAACCAGGAACAATTTAATCAGCTTTTTATAACCCAAAGTTTGCACCTTTTTATGTAATTTCATGTTTTTTCTGTTACTTATTATTGTGCAACATTATGGGGTTAAATTATTGGTGTAATCGATTTTTACAGTGGTTGTGTTGAAATTGGATTTACCCCAATTGTTGAATGGTTTCGACATTGAGTTTATAAGTAGTGATCAAGGTTAAAGTTTACACCTTTTTTGTGAATTAGTAATCAACATAAGTAGGATTAGAAAACCCTATTGTTTAGTGAATCCAACATTGAGTATTAGCCCTCATTTTGAATAGAAATTGCGGTTTTCGACTTTTTCGGTCATGTGGGTTTGTTGCATTCCCAAACAAAGAGGCTAGTACAGTTTGAGCACAATCCTTTGTTTTTGAGCTGTCAATTGTTGGGTCTTGCACTCTTGTCTTGGAGGCATGGGTTGTTTGGGAAATGCTAATATTACGATTTTTTATGGGTCTAAGAGAAGTGATTTGAAGTGTCCATGTGCAGTGGGTTGCAGTACCACAGTGACCTTGCGTTTGAGGCAGCAAAGTTTCATTGGTCATACAAACTCACAAATTTAGTGTGTAAGACTTCGATAGAGTAAGGTTTTGGTGCATGTTCCTTGGCCTGTTTTGCGAGCAAATTAGGGCGAGAGTCTTGGATTTGTAACTTTGACATTCGAGGGAAACAATGTCACAAGTGTAGCAAACTTGTTACTCTCATTGTTTTGGTCTGTGAGAGACATTTTAAGAAACCAAGATTATGCCGTTGCCAGAGTCTCTATTGCACTTGTTCTTTAGATTACTTTTGGTTCATTGATTGTACTTGGAGAACAGGGCAGATGGTTAAATGCCCCCTCCGTAGCTACTGTAGTTCTGTGCTTGCTTGGTAACATAATTGGAGGGAACGGGAGGGGAGGGATAGGATGGGAAGGATGGGGAGGGATAAGATGGGAAGAATGGGGAGGGACAGGAAGGGAGGAAGGGTGGGGCGGATATGGGAGACATAGCCTTGAGATAGAAGAAAAAGAGGGCAGGGGGGACGAGGTATCCGTTGTTTGGATAACAAATGTATATGAAAAGAGAAGAAAGCGAGAGGATTGGAAGGATTTATTCTATGGAGAAATTACATCTCTCGATATGTGAAAATAGTTGGAAGGACTGAAGGAGAATTGAGTCAATTAACCTTTCTCTTGGCATACCAAATCACAAGGTCACAAATGGTATTACATATGATTAAGCTTCAGGCTGCCCATATTGCGGTTGTAGATACGACTAATCCTTTTTAGCGTTTTAAGTTAGCCCAAATGATACATGTCCTTGGTGTTTCTTGTAGCACCTTTCTTTGTTATGACTATAAGTGTGCAGACTATCCGATTACGCATTCTCGCCTCCTTTCTTCTGGTCGCTTATTCGATTTGCGTTTCTTGCAGAACTTCATGATGGAAAGTTTTCAAAACATCGGTCTTGTTGGCGGCATCTAGCTGCACTTAGGCAAGGTGATAAAGGTAAAATGACAGAACTGGAAATGAAAGAAATGAGGAAAAGATTCGGACCATGTCTTTTAGATGTCAGACTTTGCCGCAAGCGTTCAAATTTTAAGAGTAAAGAACTTGCTCATTCCCGCTGGAAGATGGGTGATATTATATTTACCAGACACTTAGAGTAAGTTATAGTGTTTGATTTACCTGGAGTACCTGTTTTTCTTCATTTTTCACGTCTCAATTCACTTCCTTGGAACTTGTAGGAAATTCTGGAGGACTTTATCCGATGATAAGAAGGCTTTATTCACTCATGTCGATAGTCTGTGCTTCTATCTTTACCAGCAAAAGAGACCTCAAGCTCTGGAACTGATCAAGCGGAGGGATATATTCTCTAAGAAATATGTTTTTGTTCCTATAGTTTGCTGGTACGTGATGCCATATATTTCACATCGTCTGTTCCAAACTTCAATGAAGCTTACTCATTTTCCAGTTTGTTCTTGACACTAATATACTTCATTACTGAAGGGATCACTGGAGACTTGTGGTTTTCTGCCATTTTGGCGAGAATGCTCACTCAAACACCAGAACTCGGTGCATCCTGTTGCTTGATTCAGCTGAATCATGTGCACAAGTAATAGGACCTGATTTGAGAAAGTATGATCTTACAGTCTTGGCCTTCTTAGTCTATTATTTTCTCAATATCTCAGTCTTCTCTAGTCGTAAGATGTTTGACGAAAAATCAATCTTAACCATATTTTCTTGTAGATTTGTTTTCGATATCTTTAAGGCAGAGGGGAGGCCTGAAAGCAAAGATACTATTTATCGAATTCCACTTTTAGTGCCCAAGGTAAATTATATTCCTTTCTAAATTGACTTGGCTCTCTTAAAAAGAAAAGACATGCTTCAATAGTTCAATGTAACTAGGTATATTTTGTTAATTTGGCATTTGATGAACAACAGTTTTGGGTAGCATTTTAATATTAGTAAAAGGTTTTTTGAAAAAAGTTCAAGCAGCCAGTGCTGCCAAATATCCTCTAGATTCCCAGCCTGCTCCTTATGAAATCAATTTCCTCTCTAAAAAAAGATGCGAAGAAACACAGCAGAAGAACATGGCAAGGGCGTAAGGCTCATGTATTCTGCACTTATTCATGGAAGTTCATGATGCTGCTTCGAATATGTGTGATATTCCATGCTTTTACATACTTGATACATGCCTCTTTATGATCTGGACTTGATACATGCCTCTGTATAATCTGGACTTGCTACATGCCTCTGTATTTTGTTTGCTGTTTGCTAATATGGACAGGAGTGCCGGACTAGTTATTACTCATTGCAGGGTTTTTGTTTCGCACTTCTTGGTTGTGCACATCTTAGGTTACATGTTTTGAGTTTTAGACATGGTTAACTCAGTGACATATTTGCTTAATTGTATCTTAAACTGTTGGTTGTATGATAATATAAAGGAGTGAAACACTCTCAGGTACCACAGCAGCGAAATGAAGTTGACTGTGGCAGATTCGTCCTCTACTTCATCAAAATGTTTATTGAGGATGCTCCCCGAGATTTTAGCATGTCAGATGGATATCCTTATTTCGTGAGACCCTCTCTTCCTCTCCTCTCTCTGATGTCTCACCCACACGCACCACTTGCTTTGTCTCACAATGGTTGTTTCCATGCTGCAGCTAAAACCAGACTGGTTTGATCATGACGTATTTGATGAGTTCTGTGACAACTTAGAGAAGGAGATACCCACACGCGCACAAGAAACTCGTGGTACAAAAAGGGTTTCTCAAAGGATTAGGAACACTAGGTTACGGAAACCTTCACGGCAGAAACAGAAAGTAGAAGTTATTTTGCTGGAAGATTGATCATATGATTGGACAGAGTTCTCAACTACTAGGAAAGTAATGTTATGGACATAATTTGCAGTCAAGTGCGCCCATCCGGGTGCTCCATGTAAAGTCGCCTCTCTTCTTCTTTTCTTTGGTTATGCGACAACGGCATCTCCCATGATTCCATATGGTGCATACCACTATGATGTTTTCCTGTATGGCTAACGTATGTAAACTGTAAAGTACATTAAAACGCTGAATCCCATGATTTGAGATTTGACTTTCTTATCATATGGCTGGACTGTATCCGATTTTCTGGTTTTCCGGATAGAATCTTGCTCGCGAAGCCCCCTTTACTAGGCTGGATCATTGGGATATTTTACTGTATGCTGTTGAATGCAAATTTCAGAGTGAGACAAAATTCAGCTAATTACATCTTAGAGAGGCGGGAAATCATTTGAAGAAGGTAAAAATTGACAAAAGAGAAAAACGCGTCAGGTAGGGGTCGAACCTACGACCTTCTGCTTAGGAAACAGACGCTCTATCCACTGAGCTACAGACGCTACTTGTTGTTTATTACAGCTTGTAATTTTATTTTAACTATTGTGTGGGTCACACAATGACGACCTAACTAATGTGAAATTGTGATATAAAGTTCGACATCTTTAATTTTACCACCAGTTTATTTAATAATGATAAAGTAGAGTTAGATATAGTAAAATGCGTTTGCATTACGAAGCGTTAGTGAAAAATTGTTTTAGATTGGTAGTAAAATTAAGTTTGGTGGTAGAGGTGGCAAAAGTAGTTGACACGACACAAACGTATGTGTCGAGTTAGTGTCAACTAAGACCCTTTGGCACAAACGTGAACATGACGTGGGAACGACCTTTTGGCAGCACTACATGGTGGTTACTGGTTAGTAGTTGTAGGGTGCAACGATAAACTTCATGTGTACATTTTTCATGGTGCAATGTTTTATAATTGTACTTGCCCCGTAAAAACACGAGAACAAGTAATCTTGTCCTTGTTTCTTCAATGTGGCACTTGGGTTGATACTCAAACAAGTTGTTCCATCCTCTACAACTTATTAACATCGAAAATGGAAAATAATAAGGGGACATAATATTTATCTCGTTCCTCAAATTTAATTCTGGCAATTCTAAAGAGTATTACGACAATAAAATCCAATTGAGAATAATGACAATCTTTGATCAACAAGCAAAAATGGAAAATTTGACAGTCTACAGAGGATGGATTTCATTGCAGTTGTAGTATGTCATGCACGGCTCTCAGTATTGATCAGTTGAGGTACAGAAGCCGCATAACTGCACCAAGGATGAGAACTTTATACCGCTCAATCTCCACAGGAGCTATAGTATTCGCTCTGCTTTCTCAACCTTCAGCGTCTTCACTGCCAGCTTCCCTTCCTGAGTAGTGTTCCAAAAAACTCGTCCCACAATGCATTAACTCTACTTTCATATGCATCAGCACTCATTAGCCTTCCCCTTGGGCAAAATCAGAAGCAAACTGTGAATGTCAGGATCAGACTTCACCAGAGAAGCGAATTTACTGTACAATAGCTCAGCTTTATCAACCTCTTGTCTCACAATCCGATAAAGATTGTTATCAGCAGTAGCCTGACCTAAGCTTCTTTTGCAGTCACAGCTCACAAATTTCTCTCCCTTGACAAATCGGTCAGGGGCACCTCAGCCATTGTCCGTAAAACATCAGCATTACCCTTCTTCCGAACACTTGTATAACTGTGTAACTCAATCCAAGTTTCTTCAGTTCTTCAAACCTGAATTTAGCCTTTGCAAAACCCATGCTGGTCGGTTTTCACTCCAAAAGCCAGCTTTCTTTGCAGTCGAGTATCTGCATCATCTAATTCAAGATATTCCTTTATATGATATAAAATCTCAACCATGCTTCAGAACAGTCTTTAGGCTCTTTTCACTTTGGCAGCGGACGCAGATTTCATCTAAAATTTTCTGGTTTTTCATTGAACTGAATGTTTCCTCAAGTTTATAATGCCACAAGGCTACGAAAATGGAAATGTAATCATGAACTGGGTTTAATGGACTTCGAAACTAAAGAATAGCAGAAGAGAGTAGCTAATATTTTCGCTCACACCAAATGACCATAAAGGGCAGCCCGATGCACATTGGCGTCCCCGCAAAGCGAGGGTCCGGGGAAGGGTCCCACCACAAGGGTGTAATGAGGGCAAGTCTTTCCTTGTCAATTTATTTGGCAAGAGGCTGCTCCCAGGACTTGAACCCGTGACCTATCGATCACACCAAATGACCATGTTTTTCTTAATTCAGTTGAAAAGCTGACTTCCATAAACATGTCCGGAAACTAAACTAGAAAAGCAGAACATTTTGGTGAGTTTAATACTAGTTCACAAAAAGAATGCATACGAGCATGCTTTAAAAAAACACGATGCCAAAATTAGCAGGACCCTTAATGCTGTTTCTTTAGATTAAAAATTGATAGAAAGATCATGAAATCTGAGAAGCATCATACTTTATTAAGACCCATAACTTTTATTAACCATTATTTAAAGAGCCTAATTTGTCAACAGATCACAAAAACACAATTCAAAAGAAAGAATCCCAGGAAGTGTGACAGAACCAACAAGAACCTCTTTTTTATTTTTTTGAGGAGGCAACAAGAACAATTATGATCTCATCTGAAGCACATGACCTATTTCACAAAACATCATATTGAAGCCTACAAAACTTTGCGAAGAAGATGACCTAGAATTTTCACCACCGAGACAATCCAAGCATCCGCCACTTTCCCGACAAAAAAGACTGGGTATGACCTGTTGGGCATGAAGTCCTGAAAATTCGATACCAAAACTTTAAACCACAAGACTATAAGAAAGTTTATCAGGTTTTGAATCGAAAATTACTATATTTTTACCTCCTGAGCACTTTCTATGTATGATGGGTTTGGAGCTCATGCCAACCATAGTGCAATTAGCCACACTATCCAGACACCAAATTTCATGTGCTAGCTATTTCAAAGTCAGTACCATAGCTTCATTCCAAGTAATATCTTGTGATTTCATTTTCTTGAGAACAGACAAATTTCCAAAATCACAAATTTGGGCAAACCAGGTCACTTCAGTATACGCTTACAAGAGTGACTATTGTAAATCGTAAATCATAGACCTACCCCTTTGTCAGTTTACCAAATCGAAGCCCAAAGATTTGAAGATTCGTAAAAGTGGGAAACATAGGGATGCATAAGTAGTGCATAACAGTCATGGAAGCAGCAAGAATGAATCCAGATGGGCAAAACTAGAAACTATGAAATAAGATGATATCTAAGCTAATTGAGGAAGGATGGCTTACAAGTGGCTTCCTTAACAATCCTGATTACTAATTGCTCAGGCTTGCACACACTTGATTGAAAGAGAATTGCATTACTGTGTAAAGAGGGAGAAGGATATGCTATGCAAGAAAACACAAATTTCAGTTTTCAAGGAATACAAGCCATAATTTGTGATCTGGACATTAAAAGATGAGCCACAAAGCATAGAGAAATACAACAAAAAGGAAGACACAAGGTAGTATGCAAGCACTAATGCTAAGATGTCAAACTGATACTATGACAATCCAAAACACATCCCGCAATGCACAATGCTCCTTCGTACTCAACATTACACTACAGTAAAATAGTCCGAGACAATAGGCATAGAAACCAAGGTTTGCTCACTATACTATGGTTTACAGTTTAAAATCAACAAAAGGAGGAGTGTCAGAGGACACAACATTACCACAAACAGTGCAGCTAACCCAAACTACTTGATCATAAGAGCTTCAGCGCCAGCAACAATCTCTAAAATTTCGCTTGTAATTTTGGTCTGTCGTTCCCTATTGTAAGCAATAGACAGATTTTTCTGCAACTCCACAGCATTATCAGTAGCATTGCTCATTGCATTCATCCTAGCAGCAAGCTCACTTGCCAGTGACTCCTGCAACGCTCTCAATATCTGACTGTTAAGATATAAAGGCATCATGGCATCAATGATCTGCACCGGATCTTGCTCAAATTCCAACAGCGACTCAACTACCTGCTTCTTCTTCCCCACCTTCAGCCTCTCCATTGCTAACTTCCCTCCCTTGCTAGTCAACCTAAAGAACTCGTCCTCTAACGCGTCAACACTATTCCCATACACATCAACAACCTTCCCCTTAGGTGAAATCGGCAGCAAAGTGTGAATGACAGGATCAGACCTGACCAAAGAAACAAACTTCGTATACAACATCTCAACCTTATCAACCTCCTCAGTTATAAACAGTGAAAAAACCTCATCAGCAATCGCTTGAGCCTCTTTAACATTCGGAAACCCATCCCCCTCAACAAACCGGTCCACAGGGATATCTTCCATTCGCCTCGAAAAATAAGAATTACCCTTCTTCCCAACACTTATAACTGTATAACCCAACCCAAGTTTCTTCAATTCCTCCATCCTAGCTTCAGCTTTCCTAATCACAGCATTATTAAAACCGCCACAAAGACCGCGCTCACCCGTAATCACAACAAGGGCAACTTTCTTAACAGTCCTAACACAAGCTAAAGGAACATCAACATCTTCCAATTGAAGGGTTTCATTAATATGGTATAACATCTCAACTAAAGCTTCAGCAAAGGGTCTACCCCTAATAACAGCTTCTTGGGCTCTTCTTACTTTTGCAGCAGACACAAGTTTCATAGCTTCTGTAATTTTCTGGGTGTTTTTCACTGTCACAATTCTCTCTCTTAATTTTCTAATGCTACCACAACGGATTTGAAATCGCAAACTGGGTTTTGATGAACTGTGAATTTGATGAAATGGGTTGTTTTTTATTTGGGAAAACATAGTGAATTTGGGATTAATTGAAGGGTTTGATTTTACCCCAAATGCACAAGTAGAAATGCAAAAAGACATGATTTTTGTATTAGTACTTGAATTTGTGAAATTTCAGCTATTTATACGATTATAAATGATTCAATCATTATGAGAGGAAACTGGCGTATTTGAGAAGAAAGTGAAATTTGTTGCAGAAAGTTTGGAGCTTACCAAATAGAGTGAGTAGAAGAAACAGAAGAACTTGTGTAGTTGTGTTGGGTTCTACTCCACTTCGGTCTGTTGCTGTAGCTCAGCGATCATCAGAGCAATCGTGCTGTTTATTTCTGTCAATATTGTGATTTGTGAACACAAGACTTTTCGGGGTGAGACTTTGTGAGTGTGTTGGCCTGTTGGGTGAGACCGCGAGACATTTGTTGAGAGATGGTAATTCATATAATATGATAATAGTACGTTTCTTCTCTTATACGAAATGATGAATTAAGTTGATCTTATACTCACGGATTAACCTACATGTCCTTAAATCTAAATAAAAATAAGGTCAGAAAAAAAACATTTACACCTTATTTGGTAAAGAAGAATTAAACGGAAAGAAATGAAAGGAAGAGAAAGGAACGGAAAAGAAAAGAAGAGAAAGGAAGGGAACTACGGTTTCCTTTGTTTGGTTCACTTATTAAAATTTTGGAGGAATTGGAAGAAAAGTGACTGATTTTATGTTGTAAATTGGTTTTCCGTCCAATTCCGCCTTTCTAGGAGGGAAATGAAATGACAGTTTAATGAAGGATCATTGCATTCCATTTCCTTTCCTTTCCTTCCACTTCCCATGTATCTATAAGAATATGAATACCCACACCATTTATCGCTTGCTTATTATTGATAATAACATGAGTATTTATAGTACACAATGACTTAAAGTTTCCTAAATCTAGAATATTTTATAGTCTAGAATATTCCAAGATACTACGTAAATAATATTTATTATATTATTATCTATTAGTATCTTTATAAACCAAACGTAGCAAAGTTGTAAAATTTGTTTCCTTTCTTTTCCTTCCCGTCCATTTCCTCTCTACCAAACATGCTGTTAACAAAAAGGGGTGCATGTCGGCATGTTGCCGCTTTGCATGGTGGGTTTTATAGTGTACTAACGAAAACCGATGAAAAGCATTTGCTAGGTTTATGCTGATGATTTATAATCGATTGATTGCTTGATTGAAAATTTGTTGCAAAAACGTATGAGTATATAGTGTAGACGCCTAAAAAATCACGATTTATTCTCCACGATATCTTCTACAAGTTTATAATTCATACCGCCTATAACAGTAACGACATAAACGAGAGGAACATTAGTTACACTTTGGAAGATATTCGTCTAGCGAAATGCTACACAAGTAAACATGACATGAGCCCAAAGATCGACTGAGTCATAGACGTAACCCGCAAACGCAATCTCTCAAGTCTCAACTCTTGGGTGTTGGAGTATTAATTCGGTTGAAGAGTCGTAAATCAAAAGAAAGAGACGGATATTGTGCCCTCATTTCGTGTTTAAAAACGAGGGAGTGGGAATAAAACCAAAGAAACAGTAGAAAAGAAAGAAAGAAGAGAGAGAGAGAGCCTTGCCTTGGTAGAGGATGACCTCATCCTCTCTTCTTCTTATCAATCTTCTCTTTAGATCTTAGTTTTCGCATTTGGGTTCCTTTTTGACGGTCTCTTTTCTCTCTCCAACCCTCTAATTTCCTCTCCATTTTCTCCCTTCTGACGATTTTTCTGATGTTTTTTCTGATGCCTGATTCTGTGTTTTTTTTTTTTATTGAATCCAGGGATCCTAGATTGGTTTACGCTTGATCCGATGTCCCTGGATTGATTGTCAAAAAGCCCACTTTGCGCTTGATCAGAATTGTGTACTTAGTTCTGCTCATTTCCCTTTCAAAAGTGAGTTTTTTTCCCATTGATTTTACTGTTTTTTTTGCATTTCAACCTGTTGAATTCTGCTTTTTGTGAAATGGGTAGCTGAAATTTGATGAATTTGATCTACTCGTATCGATATCTTGCGTAATTCTGATGGGTTTGCTGTAATATTTGTGGTTTTGCTGGAATTGGGTGTTTCTAGATTGTTTGATTACATAATTTGGTTGGTTTATTAGTTTTGATGATGGAAATGAATGGACTTATGATAAGGGTTTTGATGTGATTTGCAGAAGCTTAAAAAAAAAAAAAAGTGAAAAGATATGGAATCAGATCATGGTAAGTTATTTATAGGTGGGATCTCATGGGACACGGATGAAAATAGGCTTAAGGAGTACTTTGGACATTATGGTGAAGTTGTGGAGGCTGTGATCATGAGGGATCGGATCACTGGTCGTGCCCGTGGCTTTGGTTTCCTTGTGTTTGCTGATCCTGCTGTTGCTGAGAGAGTTGTTATGGAGAAGCACGTCATCGATGGGCGAACTGTGAGTAATTTTGATTGTAAATGTTGATTTTCTGCATACATTGCTAATGTAGTTTAGACTAGCATAGTGGTGTGTTTGTGCACTGGTTCTTGCTTTGAGTCTACAATCGAGTTGTGTTTTATCTCCTTGAACAGCTTGTAGTCATTTTTCGACTGGAACTCATTTTCATATTTTTACTTTACTAAGGCTCAGCTATGCATCAATGCCATTGTTGAAGTTACTTTTACCTGTTGGCTGTCTTTATTGTTGTATAGGTTGAAGCAAAGAAAGCTGTCCCCAGGGATGATCAACAGATTCTTAGTAGAAGCAATAATAGCATCCAGGGATCTCCTGGTCCTGGACGCACAAAAAAAATATTTGTGGGCGGATTGGCATCAACAGTCACAGAGAGTGACTTTAAAAGCTACTTCGATAACTTTGGTAACATCACTGATGTTGTGGTCATGTATGATCACAACACCCAAAGACCAAGAGGGTTTGGGTTCATTACTTATGATTCAGAAGATGCTGTGGATAGGGTATTGCATAAAACTTTCCATGAACTCAATGGTAAAATGGTTGAGGTTAAGCGAGCTGTCCCAAAGGAGATGTCACCAGGCCCCAGCCGCAGCCCTCTAGTAGGAGGATATAATTATGGCATGAGTAGGGCTAGCAACTTTATCAGCAATTATGCTCAAGGTTACAATCTTAACACTATAGGTGGATATGGTAGGCTCAATCCACTAGTGACTGGTCGAACTGGACTCCCTCCATTTGGCAATCCTGGATACGGAATGGGTATGGGTATGGGTATGGAGCCTGGAATGAATGGCGGTTATAGTGCAAGTTCAAACTATGGTAACAGTCATAATTATGGCCGGATTTTGGGACCTTATTACAGTGGCAACTCAAACAGGTATAGCACCCCAATTGGTTATAATGGGGGTAGTGCAAGAGGGGATTCTCTTGGAAGCTCGGCAGCACGGAATGTTTGGGGAAATGGGTCTTATAGTAATTCCACAAACCCCACCAGCCCAGGCACTTTCTTGGGTTCTGGTAGTCCAGGCCTTGGAGTTTCATTTGGAAACAGTGGATCCAACTGGGGCACATCTCTTGGTACAACTCAAAATGGTGGTAGTGGTTCTGGATATGGTAGCGGGAATCTTGGGTATGGCTTTGGCGATAATAGTTATGGCTTGGGAAGTGGGAATTATGGAAGAGCTCATGTCACAGAACCGACTCAAGGGTCTTCATTTTCTGCATCAACAGCGGGTTTTGATACATCTTATGGAGACCTGTATCGTAGTGGCTCAGCATATAATGATAGTACTTGGCTTCCTGGTTCTCATGATCTGGACGGCTCTGCTTCATTTGGTTTCGGTATTGGTAATGCGTCTTCTGACGTTGCTTCTAAAACCCCTGAAGGTTTTATTGGAAGCTCTAGTGTGACAAATAGACAAGCAAACCGAGGTAATTCTATAGCTGTCCTATCATTCATCTTAACTTTTCACTCTCTTAATTAATATCTTATGCATCCTGCATTCCTGCCTTTCCCGTTTGCTAAAGGCCTCTCACTATCTGGAAAAACCAAGATATTAATTTTTACCGATCAATCTATTGAAGTGCCATAATTGAGTAGGTGGAGATATGGAGTTCAGATTAAACCATGAATGGTTGAGTGGGAGTGTAGATAATTATTGGTACACTACATCCCTCATATCCTTCTGGGGATATGGGAATGGGATTAGTTACATAAGATAGCCTCATGGCAGCATGGCTTCCATGCATAATTCATCCCTTGCAACGAAAGTCCTTCTGTGATGAATGTAAATATGTAATATGCTTGGTTTTTATTTTTCAAAATTAACACCTAGAATTTCATTTGGAAACAAACTGTGATATTTCCACCTTTGTTTTTGTGTTTGTCCACTTTACATCTGCCGAGATTCAAGCTTTTTCGATATAGAAGGCATTCCCACCTAGAACACTAATGGAACACTTAGTTACAATGTTTTTTCGCGTCACTTTGCCTCTTGAAGTACGTTGCTTCGATGTTGTTACTCGTAGATGCACTTACTCCTCCCACTTCGATGTTCTGTTTGCTTAGATGTTGTTACTCCAACCTTGTCGATGTTTTTTTTTTTTTTTTTTTTTTTTTTGTCTCTTTTCTTCCTTTTTTGTTAAGGGCAGCCCGGTTCTCATTGGCTTCCCCACAAAGCGAGGGTCTGGGGAAGGGTCCAACCACAAGGGTGTATAGAGGGCAAGGCTTCCCAAAAAAAAAATAAAAAAAAATAAGGTGACAAAGATGCCAACATCCTACGTTTATATACGGGCTCACATAGAAAGGGTCTCTAAAGGAAGCTTTTTTTTCCTTATGTTTGGGTGCTGGTCTCTATATTAGTTTTGCACAACTCTGCTGACCTTTACCTTGGGACACTGGGGGGATGATTCTTGAACTAATAAGATGCTGCTCTATGAGTCGCTGAGATTATAAAATGCCCAATTTTTTTTCCTTATACTAGCTTATGTTGCATTTAAAACTCTTTGCTACCTTCCTGTGGAGGGTATTTATGTCAATGCATCCACTTCCTTCATCTCTTTCATGAAGCACATGAGGTCAAAATTATTTCCCAGATAATAAACATTGCAAGAGCATGGAAGTTATAAAATCCTCCCGCCCTCAAAGATGGTGTTGTCTCTTTTGTGTAGCATTTTCAGTTAATTAATGGTTATTCGTCTTCTTGGTATTAGGGAGAAATGATCGGTTAAGAAATGAAGTTATTAGGGAGAAAGTAGGGGTTGCACCCACTGGGGACAAGATGATGGAGAACCGATTGAGGTGGTTTGGTCATGTGAGAACGAGGCCTAGAGACGCGCCGGTTAGGAGAGTAGAAGAATGGGGAAGTGATAACATTGTTAGGGGTCGAGGAAGACCTAAGATGACTTGGATGAGGGTGATTAGAAGTGATATGAGCATCTTAGGACTTGATGAGAGTATGGTGGCGGATAGGGCGGTGTGGAGAGACTCTATACATGACAATATGATTCGTTTTGATTTCTTTGTTTGGTTTTCTAAATCCCTTTTCCTTGTCTCCTACTGTTTTTATCTTTCCTCAAACCTTCTCTTTCTATTATTTGTTAAAAGTTCATATGTTTTCCACCTGTTTTACGACTACTTTTTAGTCTTTTGTTTCCATTTCTTTGGATAGCTTTTTTTCTTTTTTTCTTTTTTAAAAAAAAACCTTTTAATTGTGTTTCATTATTTTTCTAATCTATTCACATTACTCTATAACTTATATGACATCCTCGAGACGGTTACTTTTGACGATTCAAGTTAGCCGACCCCAAATCGTTTTGGGAATAAGGCTTGGTGGTGGTTGTTGGTCTTCTTGGTATTGTTTCCCTAAAATTAGGGCTTTAGTAGGTGGAGATTTATGTTTTCTTCTCTTGTGGGCGTGCTGTTAGATATGATTTATATCTTTGAGCCATTTGCTATTGTTGATGATTAGTGTCATTTGTTCCTGGGTAACAATTGGTGTCTTTATTTACTGAGCAAGTTTCTGTTGTTGGAAGACGCTGAGGAAAAGTGTTTCTTTCAATTTTTCCGAGGCTGTGACTTATGTTACACAAAGTTGCTTTACTCTATATGTGCATAATACACTTGTAATTGAGTTAGTATGTTTCCATGACTGCTTTTCTCAGGAATTGCTGCATAGGACCTGTGATTGTAGCAGCAGATGCTAATTGTTAGGATCCAGAAAGTCCAGCTAAACATGCGATACAGTCACAAATTCATACTTCTCCTGTGGTAGTATATCTCGGCTTATAGGGACATCGATCATACATCAGCAACCGGGGTTTTTATCTACGTGCGCTGATCCAGTGAGGGCTGTTCAAGATGGTCTTTTTGTGATGAGTTTTGAGTTTTGAACTTGTCTTATTTTCTCTTTCCCAAGTTAGTTGTTGTCTTTCGGTTGAGCTGTAAAATCAGATTGCGGGATATACTCGGGATGTTCGTTCAAGATAGTTTATCAGTGCACCTTGAATGAGGGAGCGAGCAATTAGTATATCAGATATAGATCATTGTTTTTTTTTTTTTTTTTTTTTTTTTTATCCTCTTTAACATGCTGTAATGACTAGCTAGTCGAATTGTACCATTACGTATACTTTTACTTTGATATTATCTGGGATTTCTTGGTCCTCAGATTGTATGCAGTGAGGTTTTTGTTTGATTTATTAGTGTTATTAAACAATAGAGGGATACACAATCTCTGGACTCTGGTGTCCATCAAATAAGGTTATTGAATACTCTAGACTATTTCTTTTATATATGTTTGAAGATGTATCTTGATGAAAACAGTTTGGATGTTTGTTATACTTCAGATATAAATGTTTTGGATCACTTTCTTAGTTTGTGTAAATCTCTTGCAGTTGCAGGGTGAAACATATATTCTTCCTTTGCATATATTCTCCTCTTTGGGAGAGTTGGAGCCCACAATTGTTGCTCTGCTTAAGCGGATCCAGTAGTTCTCCAGTAAGTCATTATTTCACTTTCTAAAACTGGCGACCCACTACTTTTTGGTCATTAACATGCTACGTTTGAGTCATGAACCCACAATTACCCATATTAAAGTTTGATCAATTTGACACACATATTTTTGGGTCAAATTTGAGGCGACCCGTTGACTTGTAATTGAGTTTAGAAGAAATGAAGCCAACATGTGTAAGAAAAGTGTTATAATACATTGCATTAGTACTCATAATAAAGTATTGAACCTATAAAGATTTTAGTGGGTCATTTCCATTTACAAAAATATTATTACTTGATCATGGATCTAATTTTTTATGTTATTAACCCGTTTTTATGAACAACTTACCATATTAAGGTAAATTCGTTTTGAGGCAAAATTCTGGGTATATTTTGACCCGACCCGTTAACCTTTAATCGGTTAAAATGAGGTTTTGACCAAATGGTGTAGGTATATACAAAATATTTAAGTTTGAATGCTTTTGTATCATGGTCTTTTTTTTTTTTTAAATGTGTCGTGTTCTACCTCATGATCTTCTTCACATATGTTTGGCCGTTTTCTTTTACATATACCCATTAAAAATGTGTTGACTACCTCTGATCTTATAAATGTAGGGAGGTTTATGAACAACGTACCATATTAAGGTAAATTCATTTTGATGCAAAATTTTGGGTATATTTGACCCGACCTGTTGACCTCTAATGGGTTAAAATGAGGTTATGGCCAAATGGTGTAGGCATAAACAAAATTAGTTTCAGTTTGAATGATTTTGTATCATGGTCCTTTTTTTTTTTAATGTGGCTATTTCGTATTCTCTCTGGTGATCTTCTTCACATATGTTTGGCCGTTTGCTTTTACATATACCCATTAAAAAGGTGTTGACTACCTCTGATCTTATCAAATGTAGGGAGGTATGTACTCTCCCCGATTCAAAGAGATTTTCTTAGTTTAATTTTGCAGTTTCGAGGTGCCATGTTTGGGTCTGTTTTTAAACCAAATAAATAAATCGTTCAATTGTTGTAAAAATTAGTGAACATTACATTCTGCATTGCATTCTACCACCTCTACTTGATTCTAAGGCAAATGAGTTTTTCATTTGGTCTAAAATTAATCCCTAACACGACAACTCAAAACTACAAAAAGAAACAAAAAAAAAAAATACTCTTTGAATCGGAGGGACTAGGGAGTATGTATTAGGGATTAATTGATAATCAAAATTAAAATAGTTAAGGAGTTAAATCGAATTGCATCTATTTTGTTCCATTTTTATTCAAATCAGCCCAAGAACATGCCAATTTAGACGTTTGATTTGCTGCTCATAATGAAAACTGGCGTTTATTATGGCAAGTATTTTGGTAAGAAAACGTTGGAAGTAGAAGTTGGTAAAATTAATGGAATTGGATCCCCTAGAGTTGAAAATAAACTCTACGTGGTAGAGTTTACTTAATAAGGTAATAATTAATTATTTTGCATTTTCTTTGTGCATTCCAAGATCTTCTTCTTTTTGTCTTATTACTAGTTTTAGCAAACTCTACCAACTCTATCAAAAAATAACTTTAGGGGATCCTCACCCAAAATTAATTTACCTAAATTATAGGAGTTTGTTGAATATTTAAAGAAATAGATCAAAATGGAGGGCTAGATTATTATAGGGGAAAGTTCATCGATCAAATGCAATATTTAGTGGAAATATGGAAATTTCATTTGTTTTTTTTTTCTTTTCATTTTGGTATAGTAGTACATATTTTATTTTAAGCAAATTGTTGTATGAGCCGGTCTCACACGTGAGACAGATCCAATAATAAAAGCCCAATAAATTACACAAAAAAAACTCCTCTACTTTCCCTTTTTTTCTCTATTATCTATCTCTCTCTCTCTCCCTCTCTCCGACGTTTGTTACATTTTTTTTTTATTGAATCTTGGTCCCAATTATTTTATTTCACCATATTTCTCATATATTTTGTGCATTTTTATGGTAATTATTGCCTCAAATATTTACATTAAGTATTTGAGAATTTATATTATGAGTTTAAATATTTATATAAATATAAAACTCAAACTTTTATAATGAAAATTCAAGGTTTAAAGTTAAATTAGAAATTTACATTAAAAACTCAAACTTTTAAGTTCACAACTCAAATATTAGCATAAACATCTATAACGTATAGTTTTGATTACAAAACTCAAGGTTATAACTTATTAACTCCTCCTTTTGTTTGTATTTTTTTTTTTTAAAAAAACATTCATTAATGGGCTATCTTCTTTTTGGGTCCGTCTTCCGGATCAAAACTTATACGATATATTTTAAGTTTGACTAAAGAAAATTTCTCTTATTTCATTCCGTTTTTAATGAAATCGGCCAAATAGGCAATAACATGCATTTTACATGGCGTGTGATTTGGACTAATTTTCAGAAAATAAGGCACTAAATATGATTCCTGATATTTGGCAAAAAAATATTAGATACGAAAACATATTCTTTAAGAGAGATTTTCAGCCTATAAAGGGATATATGATATGGTTGGTTTATTAGACTATGTACTCCCTCCGATTCAAAGAAATTTTCCTGTTTCTTTTTACAGTTTTGAGGTGCCATGTTAGGAGCTGTTTGTAGACCAAATGAATCGTTCACTTGCTGCAAAAATTAGTAAATATTTCATTCTGCAATGTAATCTACCAAGTCTACTTGATTTTAAGGTATACAGGGTTTCATTTGGTTTAGAAATAGTTCATAACATGCCAACTCTAAACTGGAAAATGAAACAGAAAAATCTCTTTGAATCGGAGGGAGTATATGATATGATTGCCTACCTTAAAAAATGTAAATATTTCCTTTCAAAATGAAGATGTAAATATTTGGTTGCACACATTAAGGGCATAATAATAAATAAATAGTATTTAATTTTATAAACTTTCCTAATTCAATGCACTAAACTTGTGCTAGTGAAATTATCTTGCCTATTTTTTATTAATTAATAAATACTGTTGAATTTCTGTAGAGATTTGCCCTTGATATAATTGGAAACATATGTACACGTCATCATTGATATATCATCAATGACATCAAGTTATTCAATTGGCTAATAGTATAATTAACTAGTTTAATACCCATGCAAAATTGCACGGGTTGTTTAACAAAACGGTCGGGTACACGAAATTAAATAATTGAAGTATATAACGATATCATGCCTATGGTGCTAATGTTTTTTTTTTTTCATTCTATTTGAACGGATTTTCAATGTCAGTATAGTGATTTATGACAGAGATTGCTTGAAAAAACTATGTCGTTACCCCAATACGAAAAAAAAGTCTTACAAAAATTAAAATGAACAAATTCAGGCATCATCTCTTAAAAAACATAAGAAAGGCAAATATAGTTAAAAAAATGTTTCTAGATATCTAAACCGACTCCTGAAATCACCACCCCTCTCTCCCAAATGACCATCCTTTTCTCCCAACTCGTGTTGGGCCCGTAGTTATTTGCTCGTGCATATTTTTTTAGTCTATCTTCTCGAACCATTGACCGATTATACCCATATTAAAACAAATTTAAAATGTAATGGCGCTAAAAGAATACTCCAAATTAGAAAATTAATATAAAACCATTATAAAATTTTCAGGTCAGTTAAAACCTAACTTGTGACCTGTTGACCCATAAGTTATGCTAATATGGTAGTAGTTCGTAGTTACTATATGATTAGCCTTGAAATAAGGGGGAATCTGTATGTGTCTCGCTCATAAGTGTATTTCCTTAGACCTCTTCAAACTTAAGAGCTTAAGTAAGCGAGTAACTCAACTCAATCCGACCCGATTTTGCTGTGTAATGACAATACTTTATACGACACGTGACCCATAACTACCCAAACTTGCCTTAGCCCACAATTTTTCGTCTAATTTGACCCGACCCATTAACCGGATTAGATACCGTGCAAATTAACCCATATTCAATCCCAATCGGACCCGTATGACCCATTTGACATGTCTAGCTAATTGTGAACCAGTGCACTGTATTGGATATCAAAGAGAGAGTGTATACTGACGTTTGATGACTAAAGTATTTCTATTTAAGGCAAATACGCATTATAGAAAATGGATTAAATTAACCTGCCGTAGCGATACTAAATCGCTATCAGTTATTTACTTGAACAATTGAGGTTATGAAATGTGGAGGGAGACTTGGCAAAGTTTGAAAACTTGTGCCTTCTATCTCATACCATTGCGAATTAAAGACACTCAATCAAATTATAAGAAGCAATTGTAAACATATTGTACAATCAAATAACAACACAACAAAGTGTTATTATATTTGATCACATATTCTCAACTTTCGTCCCACAAATAACTCACGATACACATACAAAAAGTCCAATACAACAAAAAATCATATCTTTCACAAACTCACCGAACATTTAATCAATACAATCCGTACTCACTATTGTTAAAAATCATATTGAAATTATCACTTGTGTGTGGTTGAGATTCGCATCTCCTTGATGATTTACTCTACTATAAAAGAGTGGGCATTATATAATCCGTACTATGGGCTCAAGCATGAGACTACATTTGCAATCATCACTTGTCCCAAAAGCTTGCTCATCTCATCGTTTCGAACGCTAGCTAGAAATGGTTTTCCACTATGACACTACCATGGTCTTCTTGTCGTTCTATGCTGCAATATACAAATTGAACAATTTCCTCATTTTAGATTAAACATCAATGTATGTACCTCTATTGGATCCCACCATAACACTGAAATCCCAAACACCCAAATCCAAACATAATTTTTTGAAGCAATAAATTGAAAATAATACTCAAGCGGATAGCAAACCTAGTAATTAAGCAACCCACCATAGAATTTGTACACATACCAAATTGCAAAACAGCAAATCAACGCATGATCATAGCCTCGGTCCAATTATCACTACGAACCTTGTATCCAAAAATAGGAGGTGATTTTGTTAGCAATGCAGCAACGTGCGTATGGAACCGAAATCAAAACGCCAATCATGCAACACCATCATATACTATATAGAGCATGTCAAGAGTAAGCCAATAAATCATTATCATGAACAATACTAATATCATAGTACAAAGCAATACTGATGTACTATACAGACCTAAAAAGAAGAAAAAAAAAACATAAAGCAATACAAAGATCTAAAGAAACATACCCCTGTGTACTGTGTAGTTCCCTTCTAAAATGGAAGAAGAAATAATAGGTAATGGTCAAAGCTCTGAAGAGACCTCACGAATACTATTCATTTTGAATATCCATTTATTTTACATATTAATTTACCATAATTTTAAAAGATTTGATCCCTCTTAACATAATAATCGGTTCATATAATTTATTTCGAAATTTATTTGATTTATCCAGTGTATGACAGGTTGAAATATTCTGATTTAAGGCGAGATATTTTTAATTTAGGCAGCTTTAGGATTCGTTTATATTTGCTCTCTTTATTTATTTATTAAAAATTTGTTTCCTTTTTAAATAATTTGGCCGGAAATTGTTTTGGAAATTATTTGATTTATCCAATATAATTTTGGAATAATAAATATATCAATATGATAGACATATCAATATATTATCAACCCTAGGAAAATGAAAAATAAATAAATAAATATATTGCAACGTTTTTTTATGGTATAAATTGGACGGATGATGTCATCGGTGACATGGTGCTGATGTCAAATCTGATGTGGACGACCTAAAATACTTCTAA
The DNA here is from genome assembly GCA_963680865.1 of Spergularia marina. Lineage (NCBI taxonomy): Eukaryota > Viridiplantae > Streptophyta > Magnoliopsida > Caryophyllales > Caryophyllaceae > Spergularia > Spergularia marina. The sequence continues at coordinate 6,841,918 of OY804549.1, read as the reverse complement.
ATCTACCGCTATTGTATTTATTGTATTTATATATATATATATATATATATATATATATATATATATATATATATATATAATGATATTAATATATATGATGATATTAATATTAGCACCTCATATTATATATGTAAACTGATTTTGGGAGTATGTTTAGTCTTTCTAATTGAATGTGATCTTGTTCATGAATTATGTACTCTTAACCCTCATTAGAAAATAGTGTATGTTTTATTTTGGCAAATGTCCTTAAATATTTGTATTATAGATCTACCAAAGATTGGATGGTATACTGACTTTAGGATTGTAATTCAAGTGTGAGAGATGGCCATTGGGCACTAGGAGCTCGGGCCCGCCCTGGCCCGGCCCTGGTCAAGCCCTGGTCAACGCACTGCCCGGCACGGCCCGGCCCAGGCACTGCAAAGCCCGGGTTTGGTAGTGCCAGGGCTAATGCTCGAGTTTTCAAGCACTAGCCCTGGTAAAAAACCCGGTCAAAACCCTGGTCAAGCCCTGGTCAAAGCCCTGGTCAAGCTCTGGTCAAGTAACGGTCAAGCCCTGCACAAGTAATGGCCCGCCCTAGCCCGCCCCTAGCCAACGGCTAGTTTGGGTATAAAACCCAAAAACTAGCCGTTTGTGCAACGACAGTTTTTTTTTTTTTTTTTTTTTTTTTTTTTTTAATTTTATCCCTAATCTTAAATTTTCTATAAATACCCAATAAATCCAACTTCAATTTCCACACAATCACTCTCTCTATTCTACATTTCTTCTTCAATTACTACAATTCTACAACTCTCAAGTATTCAAGTTTTAAATTTACTTAAAAAAAAATAATCCAAAAATGACAAGTTATATTTGGTTGCACTTTGACAAATTGCCCGTCAAAGATGAACCAAAACACTTCAAACTTGTTTGTCGAGTATGCAAAGCTAACAACAATACTTTTGAATTTCTATGGAAAAAAGGTGGTGGAACCGGCACTCAAGCTTGACACTTAATACGCACACATGGCATACATTACCCTAAATTAAGCGGTGCCGGTGAAGGTGAATCAAGCAATGGTGGTGCCGGTGAAGGCGAATCAAGCAATGGTTGATCGAAGGTTAACTTCTATCATAATAAAGAAGACATAATTTGTCATATGCCTACTTAAGCGTCATAGTTTAGAGTTGAGTTGAATTAACGTTGAACTTAGTATTATAATTATGTAGGTGGTTTAAGTACTCGTAGTAGTGCTAACGAACCAAGTATTGTTTGGTCGTACTTCGAGAAAGTACAAACCCATCGAACATAATCCAAGAAAATTTATGGTTATTTGCAAATTATGCAAATACAGCAACATTTGGTGTTATATACTTATATACTATAGCGTATATCACATTCAATCTTATATACTATAGCGTATATCACATTCAATCTTATATACTACATAGTCTGATCTTTACCCGACTCTAAACAAGTAAAGCAACTACACAACCTTCATTAGTTAGAATAGAACTCATTATAACTTGACTTAATCACTAATGCACCTAACTTATATGTACAAGATTACACAACAGAGTTATACGAGTATATAGTAATTGAAATTAGATGTATTCATGTGTAATCTAAGCCATATTATACTATCACACTATCACAGTATCACAATCTTATATTAAATCTAAAATCTCAACCGATATGCGAATACTGAATTTGATTTTTATATTACACATATAATATAAACTTGAATTAAACCGTCATATATAATAAGTTTGTTATAGATACGTTTTACCCTTGATCAAACAAGTAAAAACACACCTCTTAATCCGGTTCACAACTAAATAAAAGTCACAACGAATCTCAACCCTCAATTTAATCCAATCAACGACTCACACTCCTCCTTAGCCCCTCACACGGATCACCCTCCATAGCCGTCCGATAATTCACATTAAATCCGGACCATTCATTCCCCTCTTACCTTTTTTTTTTCCTGGCCGAGGCAGCAGTGCCCGAGCACTAGCCCGCCCAGCACTAGCCCGGGTCAAAGCCCGGTCAAGCACTGGCGGGCTAGTGCTAGTGCTCGGAAAATCGAGCACTAGCACTAGCCCGGGTGTGTAGGGCTAGTGCTAGTGCTCGATTTTCCGAGCACTAGCCCGGGTGAGCCCGGCACTAGCACTAGCCCGCCCGGCCCGTGGCCATCTCTAGAACTTATCACTAAGAGTCTGTTTGGATAGAGGGAAATGGAGGGAGAGGGAAGGAGCGAAATTGAATCTCTTATTTGGATACAATTTTTTGGGGGGGGGGGGGGGAAGAGAAATGGGGGGGATTTGGGATGATGAGTTTTCCTCTCTTTTATCTGGTTTTCATCTCTCCAAAGTTGGAGAGATTTGGAAAGAAAATGTACCATTTCTTCATTCAAAATGTTTTAATTTACATATTTGCCCCCAAATATTTATCATATTACAACTTTATTCATTTGAAGCCCTCTAATTAAGCCTCTTCTTTTCTCTCTCCTCTCCCCACCACTGAGCCACCGTCGCCGCCGCCCCTTCCCATCGCCGGCCACCGCTGTCGCCGGCCATATCACCACCAATCCATTCGCCTTGCTCCGACGACCACTTCCCCCATACCCATAAACTTTTCCGGCAAAAAATGGACGGCTCCGGCAATCCCAACCCAATGCAAGGTTGAGGCGAATCTGGGGGAGAGGGAATGGTATGGGACTATGGGTGGTGGTCGGATTTGAGAAAAACGAAAGAGAAGAGGGAGAAGGAGAATGACACATGCGCGGTGGATGAAGGGCGGACGGTGGTCTTTGACGACCGCCGCCGGATCTCGGTATCCAGGCGAGGTGGGTGGTGGTGGCGGTGCCAACTAGGGTGGTCGGGGGTGTATGAGGCAGTGGACGTGGGCGGCGTAAGGGAGGGAGAGGGAAGGGGAGAGGAGAGAGAAAATGAAGGGAAAGGGGATTTAATTAGTTTATTACTAGTTTTAAATTTGTGCGTTGCACGATACACATATTATATCGTATTGAATGGTTCTTACACAAAAGTCTCACATCAAATATTTTTCTTAGATAGCCAAATGTAGTGTCTATATTTTGTTTGTTGAGTTTAGTTTGGGAATAAACACAATCTTTTTTTTGCAATTTTTGTTCAATGCCTGCTTACTAATGCATTTCTATCAAACATATGTATAAATGGAACTCATTTTAAATTAAATTTCAATGGTCGTTTGATTGCCTCTCAAAATCATGGGAATTCACAATTCCCATGAATTATTATTTTTTTAGTTGTTTGGTTGCCTAAAATCATGGGAATTGAGAAATCATGTGAATTTCCAATTCTTACAAAATGGAGGAATTTGCTTACCTAGCCCCCCTTGGTAATTGACAATTCCTGTGGGAATTCAATTCCTACATGCAACCAAACAGTTTTGAGAAATTCATGTGAATTTCTACAACGTGGGAAGTGGAACTTCATGGGCATTCTGAATTCCCGTATGCAACCAAACGACCACTCAAAACAGGTTTACTCATATGTAAGTTTATGGTAATCATGCACATAATTAATATATTAGTTATGGAAATGTAGTTTATTATATGTAAGTTTATGGTAATTTTGAATAAAACAATATAAAAGTTTTCTTTTATGATTTATAGTAATTAAATTAGTAAGATAATATTCTATAGGTCAAACTTACATTTCAATGTGTGAGAAAATTCGGATGTGACATTTTCTTTATTTAATTTTCGTAAATTTAAGAACAAAATGTTTTTTTTTTCTTTTTTCAGAATGATAACCTTTTTGGGTAAATGTAAATTTATGATAATTTTGAAAAGATTAGTCAAAAGATGAATCTGTGAGAGGATTTCAAACTAAACGTAAATACTAAAAGAAACAGAGAGATTAGAGAGTATTTATGAGATTATAATATTCCATATGTCAAATCTACATTTTAATATATGAGACAAAAATATTTCTCTACATTTTGGTAAATTTTGGAACCAATTTTTTTTTTTTTAAAAGGATAGAATTCGCATAAGGGATACTAATACTAATACTAATACTATTACTAATAATTATACCAAATGTATATTTTTTTTAAACAATAGATTCCGCAGAAGGGACACTAATACTAATTCAAACTTGTGACACGAATTGTGCATACTTCTATTTTTCTTTTAAGCTTATTTTCGAATTCCAACTTTTTTTTTTTATCTTTATTATTATTATTATTATCACGAAAAATTAATAATAATTTACAAAATGTTGGTGGAGGAGCCGAGATACTATATCATGTGTACCGAGTTACGGTAAAACCAATCCTAGTGAAAATAAAAACCGCACCTTGTGTACCGATATCATGCGTCCTGAAGAAGGGTTGGATCAAACCATAAAGGGGTGTGATTTAATTTTAAAATTTCAATGGTTAGATTTGCTCCTGTAGCCAGCCATCGTGGAATCACTCGTAATAATTAATCAAAACAAAAAAAAAGGAGGAGGGAGTGGGAATAAACCAAAGAAATACGTAGTAGAAAAGAAAGAAAAGAGACAAGGAAAGAGAGAGCCTTGGTAGAGGATGACCGCATCCTCTCTTCTTCTTATCAATCTTCTCTTTAGATCTTAGTTTTCGCAACTGGGTTCCTTTCAAACGGTCGATTTTCTCTCTCTAACCCTCTAATTTCCTCTCCATTTTCTCCTTTCTGATGATTTTTCTGATGTTTTTTCTGATGCCTGATTCTGTGTTTTTTTTTGTTTGATTGAATCCAGGGATCCTAGATTGGTTTACGCTTGATCCGATGTCCCTGGATTGATTGGCAAAAAGCCCACTTTGCGCTTGATCAGAATTGTGTGCTTAGTTCTGCTCATTTCCCTTTAAAAAGTGAGTTTTTTTCCCATTGATTTTGCTGGCTTTTTTGCATTTCAACCTGTTGAATTCTGCTTTTTGTGAAATGGGTAGCTGAAATTTGATGAATTTGATCTACTCGTATCGATATCTTGCGTAATTCTGATGAGTGATTTTGCTAGAATTGATGAGTTGGTTTGCTGTTTTGATGATGGAAATGAATGAACTTATGGTGAGGGTTTTGATGTGATTTGCAGAAGCAAAAAAATAAAAAATAAAAAAAGATATGGAATCAGATCTTGGTAAGTTATTTATAGGTGGGATCTCATGGGACACGGATGAAAATAGGCTTAAGGAGTACTTTGGACATTATGGTGAAGTTGTGGAGGCTGTGATCATGAGGGATCGGATCACTGGTCGTGCCCGTGGCTTTGGTTTTATTGTGTTTGCTGATCCTGCTGTTGCTGAAAGAGTTGTTATGGAGAAGCACGTCATCGATGGGCGAACTGTGAGTAATTCTGATTGTCATTGTTGATTTTTTTCCATACATTGTTAATGTAGAAGAAGCTTTGAATGTACACTTGACTTGTGTTTTATCTCCTTGATACAACTTGGATTCATTTTTCGATTGGAACACATTTTCGTATCTATTACTTTACTGAGGCTCAGGCTATGCATCAATGCCATTGTTGAACTTACTTTTACCTGTTGGCTGCGCTTTATTGTTGTATAGGTTGAAGCAAAGAAAGCTGTCCCGAGGGATGATCAGCAGATTCTTAGTAGAAGTAATAATAGCATCCAAGGATCTCCTGGTCCTGGACGCACAAAAAAAATATTTGTGGGTGGATTGGCATCAACAGTCACAGAGAGTGACTTTAAAAGCTACTTCGATAACTTTGGTAACATCACTGATGTTGTGGTCATGTATGATCACAACACCCAAAGACCAAGAGGGTTTGGGTTCATTACTTATGATTCAGAAGACGCGGTGGATAGGGTATTGCATAAAACCTTCCATGAACTCAATGGTAAAATGGTTGAGGTTAAGCGAGCTGTCCCAAAGGAGATGTCACCAGGCCCCAGCCGCAGCCCTCTAGTAGGAGGATATAATTATGGCATGAGTAGGGCTAGCAACTTTATCAGCAATTATGCTCAAGGTTACAATCTAAACACTATAGGTGGATATGGTAGGCTCAATCCACTAGTGACTGGTCGAACTGGACTCCCTCCATTTGGCAATCCTGGATACGGAATGGGTATGGGTATGGGTATGGAGCCTGGAATGAATGGCGGTTATAGTGCAAGTTCAAACTATGGTAACAGTCATAATTATGGCCGGATTTTGGGACCTTATTACAGTGGCAACTCAAACAGGTATAGCACCCCAATTGGTTATAATGGGGGTAGTGCAAGAGGGGATTCTCTTGGAAGCTCGGCAGCACGGAATGTTTGGGGAAATGGATCTTATAGTAATTCCACAAACCCCACCAGCCCAGGCGCTTTCTTGGGTTCTGGTAGTGCAGGCCTTGGAGTTTCATTTGGAAATAGTGGATCCAACTGGGGCACATCTCTTGGTACAACTCAAAATGGTGGTAGTGGTTCTGGATATGGTAGCGGGAATCTTGGGTATGGCTTTGGCGATAATAGTTATGGCTTGGGAAGTGGGAATTATGGAAGAGCTCATGTCACAGAGCCGACTCAAGGGTCTTCGTTTTCTGCATCAACAGGGGGTTTTGATACATCTTATGGAGACCTGTATCGCAGTGGTTCAGCATATAATAATGACAGTACGTGGCTTCCTGGTTCTCCTGATCTGGATGGCTCTGCTTCATTTGGTTTCGGTATTGGCAATTCGTCTGCTGATGTTGCTTCTAAAACCCCTGAAGCTTTTATCGGAAGCTATAGTGTGACAAATAGACAAGCAAACAGAGGTGATTTTATAGCTGTCCTATCATTTATCTGAACTTTTCATTCTCTGTGATTGATATCTCATGCATCCTGCATTCCTGCCTTTTTCCTGTTATTCTAAAGGCCACTCACTATTTGGAAATACCAATTTATTAAATTTTATTGATCAATCTATATTACAATGCCATAATTGAGTAGGTGGAGACATGGAGTGTAGATTAAACTTCAAATGGTTGAGCTAGATAATTTTTGGTACAATACATCCCTTTTATCCTTCTTGGAATATGGGGATGGGAGTAATTACATAAGATAGTCTCATGTCAGCATGGCTTCCAAGCATAATTCATCCCTTTCACAAAAGTCCTATGATGAATGTAAATATGTAATATGCTTGGTTTTCATTTTTCAGAATAAACACATAGGATTTCAATATTTCTTATGGAAACAAATTCTGACATCTCCACCTTTGTGTTTGTGTTTGGAAGGGATTGTCCACTTTACTTCTACCGAGATTCAAGCTTTTTCGAAATAGAAGCCAATCCCACCTAGAGCTCTAATGGAGCGCTTTGATTGTTTTTTCGCGTTTTACTTGCCTCTTGAAGTACTTAGCTTCGATGTTCTTATTCGTAGATGCACTTCCACTTCATGATGAAGTATAAACGAGAAAGTTCATTGACACTTTTAAAAATTACTGTGACCTTTTTGCTGTTATGGCAGTGATCTGAAATATGAAAAATGATCGTTGAAACTTTTTCTGAACTTTGGCTGCATGGGATGAGATGGCAAGTGACCTTTTACCATGTGGTTTGATGGCTGTGTGAAGTTTACCATCCCTGTTGAAAAATTTTCCCCCTCTTTTCTCCTTTTTTATTTTTTTTTATTTATTTTTTATTTTTTATCTCAAGGGGACATAGATGCCAAAATTCTATGATTATATACGGGTTCATTTAGATATGGTTTCTAAAGGACTTTTTTTTTTTTTTTTTTCCCTGATGTGCAATCAGAGGGAGGTTAGGTTTGGGGGCTGGTAGCTATTTTCGTTTTGCACAACTCCGCTGACCTTTACTTTGGGACACTGTAGGAATGATTTTTGAACTAGCAACACACTGCTCCATGAGTCACTGAGATTATGAAAAGCCCAATTTTTTTCCTTACACTAGCTTATGTTGCATTTAAAACTCTTTGCTACCTTCGTGTGGTGGGTAATAATGTTAATGCATTCACTTCCTTCATCTCTTTCTTGAAGGAGAGTAGTCAAAATTATTTCCCAGATAATAAACTTTGCAAGAGCGTTGAAGTTATTAGATCCTCCCGCTCTCAAAGATGGTTATTGGTCTTCTTGGTATTGTCTCTCAATAATTAGGTCTTTAGTAGTGATGATTTATGTTTTCTTCTCTTGTGGGCATGCTGTTAGGTACAGTATGATTTATGTCGGAGGTCTTTTGAGTCCATTTTTATTGTCGATGATTAGGTTAATTTGTTCCTGGGTGACAATTGGTGTCTTTTCTTTACTGATCAAATTGCTTTTGTTAGTAGATGCTTAGGAAAAGCTTTTGCTTCAATTTTTCCGAAGCGGTCACTTATGTTACGCAAATATTGCTTTACTCTATCTGTTCATAACACTCACTTGTAATTGAGTTAATATGTTTCCATGACTGCTTTTCTCAGGAGTTGCTGCATAGGACCTGTGATTGTAGCAGCAGATGCTAATTGTTAGGATCCAGAAAAGTCACAAATTCATACTTCTCCTGTGGTAGTATATCTCGGCTTATAGGGACATCGATCATACTTCAGCAACAGGGGTTTTTATCTCCGTACGCTGATTTAGTCAGGGCTGTTCAAGATGGTCTTTTTGTGATGAGGTTTGAGTTTTGAACTTCTCTTATTTTCTCTTTCCCAAGTTAGTTTGTTGTCTTTCGGTTGAGCTGTAAAATGAGATTGCGGGATATACTCAGGATGTTCGTTCAAGATAGTATATCAGTGCACCTTGAATGAGGAATCGGGCAATTAGTATATCAGATATAGATAATTGTTTCTTCTTTTTATCCCCTTTAACATGCTGTAATGACTAGCTAGTCGAATTGTACCATTACGTATACTTTTACTTTGATATCTGAGATTTCTCGGTCCTCAGATTGTATGCAGTGAGGTTTTTGTTTGATTTATTAGTGTTAAACAATAGAGGGATACCCATCTCGGGTGTCCATCAAATAAGTTTATTGAATACTCTAGAATTATTTCTTTCATGTTTGAAGATGTATCTTGATGAAAACAGTTGGATGATTGTTATACTTCAGAAATAAATGTTTTGGATCACTTTTTTAGTCTGTGTGGATCTCTTGCAGTTGCAGTGTGAAGCATATATCCTTCTGTTTTTCCCCACATTACCTTAAAAGTTAATAATTATTCTTCCGGGATATTACTTTTACATCTCCAGGATCGTTTTATGCTATGCATCGTGTGTGAGACCAAAGAATCTTAATATTCTTCTCTAGAGGAGTGTTGGCCGTTAGGCGATGCACTGTGCATAACCGACGCACATATAGGCTACGGTTGAGGTCATAAAATTCCTCATCATATATGTGCAGCGGTGATGTACAGTGTATCGGCAAAGCTTTTTCGCTTCTCTCAGTCTACACACACGATTCATGGCACTAAATCAATCCTTGAAGAAACTGAGGTCGTAAATTGAGCACAGGCCTCTCCCCAAAAGAACTCTTGGATCTGCTCTTTATCTAGGTATGGGTCATGAAATCATCATAGGTTTTTGTGCTTTAGAATTAAAGCCATAGAATTTGTTTGTGTGGTGATAGTGTCACCCTTATCCTGCACCTGCACCTGCACCTGCACATCCACCAAAAATTTTCTGCTGCTGCAAAAGAGGATCTCTGAGGTTACTAGATCAGGCTTTATGTGGTCCTTTTTTCTGTTGGACAAAAAAGGCAAAGTTCCATTCTGGGAAAAAAGATATCTCTTCACCAGTCCTTTTCTCTACCTAAATTTAGGGCTTCATTATTCCTATTTTTTGATTTTGGTTCCTTCAGAGTTCACTTGCTTTGAACAATAGATTAGTCATGTATCTCATATTAAATTAGAAAACGTCAAGATTATTGATGGTCTTCATATTGGTTTAGAAGAGACGGAAAATGTTAGATGGTCTCGAGAGATCAGAGGGATATAGCTCGGGAAATGTATGTTCAACCTCCTTAGGTTTCGGTGGAGATTTTGAGGACCAATTTCTCTCCCATGGTCTTTGTGTATATCCCTCTCGTCTTTCCTGACCATACTCGAGTTTTTTCTCTCTTGACAACCAAATAATTTTGTTCATCAATAATCTTGATTTTAGGGATTTCGTGCGTGAGTCTAAGTTAAGAAAGTCTTAAACATGTCACATGTCATCTTTGAACTCACAAGTTCATTTTTTTGACTTGATATTGCTTGTCTAACAAATACTAGTACATATTTGCTAATTACGGAGCAATTGAAAGTGGACAACTGTACCCTTGAAACAATAGATATGATATGAGCAATCGGTAACATTTTGAGTATCAAAATTATATTTTTAATATTTATTGAATGAGAATACTCGTCAAATTATTTCTTTTTTTTTTCTAAATAAATATTTCGTAGGTATGGTACAGTACATGAATTGAAAAGAATTTTTTTTCATATGACCGTTAAATAGCGGTTTAACTGTTTGCCGTTTTCGGCGCCCTAGAATTCAAAGGTTGTTGGGCCCCCCTTTCGTGGGCCAAATACTGCACCAAGCAACAGGCCCACTTTTCTCGATCGAGCCCACCACCATATCGTTTTCTGATATTTGTACCAAGCTACCAACAATATGCTGTTTCCTACAAATAAAAAAAGAATAAATTATATTGATAAATTTACGTGGTGCCCCAAACTATGTCATAATGTGTATGGTGCCCCTACTTTTGAAACTTGTATAATTTGATGCCCTCGAACTTTACACCTATAGGCACGCGGTGCCCTTATCACCTCCTATTTTCTAACGCCGTTATATTTTGGATGTTAAATGGTTATTTGGCTACAATTAGTAAAGACTTAATTAAATATTTCGTAATTAATAACTAATAATAAAAACAATTATTAAAAAAAAAAAATCTCTCACCACAACCTTACCTAGACCTGGCAAACGGGTCATTCGGGTCGGAACTGGGTCGGGTCGGGTCATCTTTCTGGTCATGTATTTCGGGTCTATTTCGGATCGGTTTGGGTCGGATTTAGTTCGGATTTGACAACTACGGGTCAAATTCGGGTCGGGTCAAATTCGGATCGGGTCATTTCAAATTGTTCAAATCTGATCATATTATCGTCAAATTTTTTAAAATTTTGTCTAATACTATCTTAATTTGAAGTTTTACTGGTAATTTAAGTGATTAAGGATGTGATATATCGAATCTAAATTATTTTTCCTTAACCGAATCATTAAAACGTCTAGTTATTCGGGTCAGGGTCATTTCAATTCGGGTCATGTTCGGGTCAGGTCAATATCGGGTCAAAAAGAATTCGGGTCATTTTCGGGTTCGGGTCGGGTCAATTCGCGTTTCGCGTTGAATTGATATTAGAATATCGAGTCAAGTTCGGATGTTCGGGTCTGGGTCAGTTTTGCCATGTCTAGCCTTACCCCCCACCCTCCCTACCGCCCCCACATCCACCGCCACCCACTCCGACCTCCCCCCTCACCCCGACTTCAGCCCCACTGGGCCGTATACGGTGTTGCGAGCCCAGTAAGGTGGGTCGTCAAGACCGAAAATAGGTGGAAGAAGGCGAAAACATGGGTTGTCGAGCCCATATCTGTTTCCCACAACCCAGTTTTCGCCGTCTTCCACCTGTTTTCGGCCATGACGACCCACCTTATTGGGCTTGCGCCCCCGTATGCGGCCCAGTGGTGGTGAAGTCGGGGTGATGGGAGGAGGTCAGAGTGGGTGGCGGTGGTTGTGGGGGGCAGTAAGGAGGGTGGGGCGGGGGGTAAGGCTGTGGTGAGAGTTTTTTTTAATAATTTTTTTATTATTAGTTATTAATTACAATATATTTAATTAAGTTTTTACTAATTGTATGCCAAATCACTATTTAACATCCAAAATCTAACGGCTTTAGAAAATAGGAGGTGATAAGGGCACCGCGTGCCTATAGGTGTAAAGTTCGGGGGCACCAAATTGTACAAGTTTCAAAGGTAGGGGCACCATGCGCATTCTGACATAGTTCGTGGGCACCACGTGAATTTGCCGTAAATAATAATAAAAAGAGTGCTTTAACTCTTTAAGTTGTTTAAGTCTTGAACTCGATCTGAGGCACTTTAGCGAAATCAACCCACTTGCTACTTGATTCAACCCATTGCTACTTGAAAATGTTCAAGGTTGGCCAAAACATTAGTAGCTTAACCTATCGAGTATCGGGGGTTGTTTCGGGGTCATATGATCATATCCCTATTCCCGTAACATTAGTATCTCATTTGTACCAAAAGTAGTGCAAGACATATAAATTGGGATTCTCAAGGGCTCAAACATTATTGTACGTACAAAGCTCGAAAGGTGCATTCATGGCGACAATCAAACGCCAAAAGAGGTTTAACATCACATTATCATATCAATAGAACATTTCGTCTCAAGATAATTTCTCCTTGTTCCGAAGCAAACTTCTCAATCACCATACGGCATGCAGACACGCAGTCTACGGTGCGCACCAATCGATGTTCATTTCCTTGAAAGACCATTCATATAAACATGTCTACGTAGAGAAACATTATCACAAGATGAACACTTAAAAACTAATACTCGTATAGTCGTATGTTGAATCTTTTCTCCTCTTGTTTGAAGGACCTCAACGACGAGGAAATTATTCAAACAATAAATGCGATTCTGACTAACAAATGAATATATAATTGATAAACTTGAAAATAATCCCTACTAATTAATAAAATCCACCCTATCAAAGGGTAAAAATAATCTCATACGAAGTCTAATAAGATGGAATAAGTGGTTTGTCCAAAATCCAAACACAATTGAAATTGGTGGTGTATGTAAATAAATTAAATAGAGGACTTCTTGATGTTCTGTTTGCGACCACGTCCAGTTTGCCTAGCGGCGATAAGACCACCCTTTTGGCCGGGGACGGCATCCCTAGCGACGCAAGAAGAATGGCCAATGTGCTGGTGGTTACCTCCTCCATGAGGATGATCAACCGGGTTCATGGCCACACCGCGAACCTTAGGCCAGCAATTCCTCTTCCCTCTGAACTTGTGGTACGCTCTTCCTGCCTTTAGTAGGGGCTTCTCGGTTCTACCTCCTCCGGCTACTTGACCGATCATTCCTCGGCATGCGCTTGATATAGTCTTCTTTGCTCCTGATGGCAGCTTAATCCTTAAGCAACAAGGAAAACAACCGTTTCTCGTATGTCAATTCAATGAAGTGTAACAGTAGTAATAGAAATAAAAAATCTATTCATGTCCTGACATTTTTTTTGCACCAAAAAAAGACGTGTTATTAGGGGTCAACATAATTGTTCATTCAATTGCTAATTCATAGTCATATTTTGATAACAAAATTGTCATATCAAACTCTAATTCATGTTTTGATATCAAAATTGTCATATTTTTTAATACCCTAATCTTTTTGGGAGATGTCTCCAAAGTTCAAACAAACATAGTTGCCAATCATTAATCAAGTCCATACTAGACGAACAGTATATTAGCAATATAATTACAAAGCAAGTACACCACAAATACGTAATCGAGAATCTTAAAAACTCGCCACATATTTAACATCACGTAACCAAAACAAAATTGTAACAAGAAAATTCGTTAAAAACATACCTAGTAGTAGAGTTTTCAGAATTGTGTGCAATAACAACAGCATAATCACCAGAAGCCCTAGCTAGGGCACCACGGTCACCAAGCCTACTCTCAACGTTACAAAGCACGGTACCCTCGGGAACCTGCCCAACAGGCAGCACGTTCCCGACGGCCAACTGAGCGTTCTTACCACAGTAAACATATTGGCCGGTGTACATTCCCTCGGCAGCGACAAAAAGCTCCTTCTGGAGCTTGTACCTGATTGGGTCACGGAACGCGACCCGTGCAAGCGGGGCTCCTCTCCCAGGGTCGTGAATGATATCGGTCACGACCCCTTTGAGGTAGCCCTTGCGCTCCCCCATGTCAAGGGCTCGGAATTTGGCCGGGCCCTTGCGGTGGTGCGTGTGGGACTTGAATACAGAGCCAGCCCCCTTACGTTGTGACCTAATTACACGTCCCATTGAGAATAAAGCTCTTGTTTTTTCTTTTTTGGCGAATGTGGAATTGTCTATCTATCTTTTTATTTTTTTAAGGGTTTTATATATGGACGCTCCTACGGGTCTACAATGTAAACAACAAAAATTGTCTACAATTTGCCATGTCATTATATGTAGTAAAATTGGTTTAATGTAAGTAAACATCAATTTGCTTGGGATTAATAATGGTTTGAGTGAGGAATTAGCTATGGTTAGAGGTTAAGTAAGGAAAAATATTATATTAGGAAGGTGAATAATAGATTGGATCTTTTCTCTATCTCTCTCCAATCAATCATCTATAAAAAAAAATAAAAAAAAAATACTTTGATAACGTTTCTTAATTTTTTTTGTATGTGAAAAAAAAAAAAAAAAAACAACTAGCTAAATTGTAGGAAGCATGATCTTGATATTTTTTTTTGGGAGGTAACGTTGGAGGGGGGGGGGGGTGTTTATTCAACAAATAATTAGCTAGATTATGGAGCATTAGCCAATTTTACAAAGGTAAATAAGATTTCATTATACCTTAGGCAATTTTACTGCATGGAAACTAATTTTTCTAATCTAAGGTTTGAAACATCAACTCAATCTGACTTTTATATCTTTATTTCTACCCAATATTTTTATAATCAATTTTATTATAGATAAATATAAGATTTCACTGCACACTAGCTAATTTTACTGCATAGGGATTACTTTTACTCTTTAGATGTTCGGAATATCAATTGATCGGCCGTCGACGGCGGTCACACTACCATCAAGCACCTGCGACGCCACCCTAACAGCCCCCCTTATTTTTCACTTTGGCAAGGACGATGATCGAGGCGGCAACAATTCTATTATATTGACTGAATGGTGGTGGAAATTGATAAATTGATGCAGGATTCAACGATCGGAGCGGTTTTCTTCTCGCAGACGCTAGCGAGTGAGAAGAGGAGGGATGCACGCGGGTCCGGGGAGTGGTATCAAGGGTAGTTGTCGACGATTGGTGGAAATAGAGTCAAATAGGATTAAAGGAGAGGGAGGGAGGACGCCACTGACTCGCCTACTCGGGTCTTGTATGAATATGCAGGAAGGGGTGCTCCTAGGTGTGTGTAGGACTAGGCGACCAGACGACTCGCTCTCCTACGATTAGCCAACCTGAGAGCAAGTCAAGCTGGGAACGACACAAGCGGGGGGAGGGGTATTAGTCCTGGGCTGGTCGCCGGCGATGGATGATGCTGGTGGTTGATAAGTTTTTCTAACAATTGATGAAATTTGAATGACATAGATTTATTTAAAACCTGAGGGCAAAATAGGAAATTATTTCCTTTTGCCTTGGCAACTGTAATTGTTGCCTTGACAAAATCAGCACCCTCAAATATTTAGTTTTACTCTTATTATTGTCAATTTTACTAT
Organism: Spergularia marina; assembly: GCA_963680865.1. Lineage (NCBI taxonomy): Eukaryota > Viridiplantae > Streptophyta > Magnoliopsida > Caryophyllales > Caryophyllaceae > Spergularia > Spergularia marina. Next base: position 6,826,504 of record OY804549.1, on the reverse strand, counting down.
TTATAAATATAATTTTACTCTGCATTAGCTAATTTTACTGCATCCAAATGAGTTTTATTAATATGAGATGTGATTAATCAATTCAATTTCCTACTTAAAAATTTTTTACTACCCCTTTTTTTATCATCAATTTTGCTATACATTCTACCTCAAAAAAAAAAAAATCTATACATTAATAAGATTTTACTTCGAAACAATTGATTTCACGACATGCACATTAATGTTTACTAATTTGAGGTTTAAAAACTCAAGACAATTTCACTTTTTTTATAGTCAATTTTATTATAGATAAATATAAGATTTCACTACATACTAGCTAATTTTACTGCATACAGATGACTTTTACTCTTTAGATGTTCGGAATATCAATTCAATTTCACCTTCGAATATTTAGTTTTACTCTTATTATCGTCAATTTTACTATTTATAAATATGATTTTACTCTACATTAACTAATTTTACTGCATCCAAATGAGTTTTATTGATATGAGATTTGATAGATCAATTCAATTTCCTTCTTAAAATTTTCTACTACCCCTTTTTTATCATCCATTTTTGCTATACATTAATAAGATTTTACTTTGAAATAATTGATTTCACTACCTGCACATTAATGATTACGATTTTGAGGTTTAAAAATTCAAGCCAATTTCACTCATAAAAATTTCCTTCTAATTTCCATCGTCAATTCTACTACTATATGTAAATAAGACTTTGATTTATTATGTATTAGCTAAATTACCACATGCAAAAAAAAAATGTTTGGTTACTAGAAGTTGCTTAAAGATCAAATATACGTTGAACAACATTGTTTTTTGGTACATACATTGAACAACATTTTTTTTTTTCAAAAAAGGGTAAGAATACAAGATGAGCAGTTCGGTCCCCCTACGGTGACACCTAATGCATGTATACCATACATTAAACAACATTGTAATCAACATTGAAATCTCAAACTTATGGCTCCTATGCTCCATCATCAATTTTACTATATGTAAACAATAGTTTTATTATACATTAGCTAGTTTTACTCAATGAAAATTAAATTTTGTAATTTTTGAGTTTTAAAACTCAATGCAGGTTCAGCTTTTGAAAATTTCCTTCTACCTCAGAACTTTACATACTGAGTAACTTACTTACAAACGAGAAGTTTCTACAAATAGCTTCGACCAAAGCTTACCGCACACAGTGGCTTATCACATCCAAGCTTGGCCACCCCTTCCCAAAAAAAAAAAAAAAAAAAAAAAAAAAAAAAAAAATTCCAATTTGTACGGGTTACTCACACTGTTAAATAACTTAATCCCTGGTTTGAAATTCGGGGCCTTACATAGATAATTTCAAATTGTTAAAATTTTGTTCTTTATTTAAGGATGGGGTAACCAAATTTGAACTATAGATCAATATTTTACAACTTAAATTTTTTTTTGGTCTACAATTTTAAATAAATTTTTGCATTTACTTCGAAATTAGTAGACTAAAAATATACATAATACTTGTTATTCATTCTAACTCATTAGGCATTCAACGCACATAATTTACAACATCAAATAAATAAAAATTAAATAATAATTTATATTAGCTTATTACGCTCAACACGAATATACTTATTACTTAATGTCGTGTAAAGCTCATTTTTATAGTTACATTCTACAATATTCAAGCACAAGTTGAGCACTTGAGCTTACACTTGAAGGAAACAACTTGAGTGTAGTCCAAATTCATGAAATAAAATCCTCTAACATACCAAAAGTGTAAGCTCATGCCTCAAAAAGAATGTTATTTTACGAACTTAATTAATACGTTTAAAACCAACTTAGCTCGCGTCCCAAATAATATTAAATGTAGAGTATTGCATCAATAGTTAGATACAGCGCTCATCTATTTGGTAGATAAGTATAGGGTTTAAGAGGGCACAAAGATTAGCTTGCGGTATAAGAGGGCACCTTAAATGAACATGTGAAACTCAAGTATGAGTCCAAAATAAGAAAGATTACTATGTTTTTTTTTTTTTGTTGTATTTTTGGGTTACAGAAAGATTACTATGTTAATGTTAGTGAAATGAAGTTCCAAATTGGAAAGATTACCATAAATAGTTAACAAACTTGAGGGGATAAACCCCCGTGTTTTTTCACTCCAATATATATATATATATATATATATATATATATATATATATATATATATATATATATATATAAATTTATTTATATCACATTCGTACTTTTAGAATTTTAGGACCTTACTCTTCACGGAGACTTTATGTTGGGTTCCCGGTTTTGATGATAACAAATACAATAGTTGTCTAAGGTTAGACATTTGGATATGTATTCTTTGATTGAACTAACCTTATGCCTTCGAGATTGTTCTAGCTTAAGTAAGCAAATTTCGCACGTCAAGGGTATGGAACTAGTCAAGGCATGGAACAACTACAACTACAAGAGTGATTTCGATCATGTGGATGATCATGTGTTGTAATGGTTAGAACTCTTGTACGATCCTATTTGACACACTTTAAGATTGTCTGCCTTGAGGAAACGTAGCAAGGAACAGCGTATGGAACAATCTCTTGTACTATGTTCCATACATTGTTCCTATGCAACAGAATTTTGAAAACGTCTCTCTTCTGATCTTCCGAGAAAAATAATATTTTCAATAATTTTGGAAATCATGTTTACACTGACAATATCTCATATTTTCCTATCCTTGGTTAATATTTTCAAAATTAGGTTTTACTTCCTTAATTGATTTCATAAGATAATCTTTCCAGAATAAAATCTTTTTATGAAAACTGTATCTTCTGAAATATATCTTTCTTGATCAAATTAACCCTAATGTTTGATATTTAAGTCTGACGTTGTTTTTCTTGGAACACACACACATTGAGCAAAAAGAGCGTTTTGAGCAATACAGAGTACTTCCTTTAAGGCAGAGAGTTTTTATTAGTGTGTCATCTTGATCTAGGGTATATCGTATCTCACCTGCTTTCAAGAAGCATATCGAGGTAGCGAGTCCTTGTAATTTCTTTTCTCTTAAGAGTTTTAGGGTAAAGTCACAATATTCGTGGTGGATATTGGGGTAGAGTTCTTGTGGTACGAACGTCAATTGGTTCTTGTGGTAAGAACGTCAATTGGTGCTTGTATTACTCCTTTGAGAATAGTGAATTATTGAAGATTAGAGTAGGGGTGGACGTAGACCTTGTGTTAGAGGTCGAACCACGGTGAATCCTTGTATGTGACAATAAAAGCATGATGATATATATATATATATATATATATATATATATATATATATATATATATATATATATATATTGATATGTGACAATAGTGTTGTTATAGCTAAAATGGTTCAGGACTTTGTAATTAATCTTGCTTAATGTCAATGATCAACCATGGTTCGAAGCCCCTTGCACATTTTTTTCCTTATCTTTTTCGTGGTTGAGTTTTATTTACTTTGTAGTTTATCTTTCTTTTAATTTCCCCCTTGAAAATCTCTCATCAACAGTTAACCATTCTCGCTTCCGTAAAAAATCAAGAAACAAAGATCATTCCGGATTGAGATTTGAGGATGTACGTACGTGTTGTATTTTACAGAGTACTCGACATGGATGATGAACATTTGGGTTTCAATTTGAGATTCGTAGAACTGTATAAGACTATAAGAGTCAATCAAGTTCAAGCATGGCAAAATTTGTACAAGTTCGTTGAGGTCTACTTTTTTTTTTTTTTTTTTTTTTCGAAGGGTGAACTTGATTGCTAACTAATGACATAGTACATCTTCAACACTTGACCTTAAAACAAAAAATCTTCAATATGGACGATCCTCCAGCCAAAATGATTACTACATAATTGACCATTTATTTCAATTTTTTAAAAAGATATTAATCATTTAGTAGGTTTGCTAGATTTACTCATTTCCCTTAATTAACTTTTTGACTTGAATAAATTCTCCTCTTGGTTAGTCATTTCCTAACCAAAGCATATAATCTTAACCTAACATCTAGCCAAGTTAAGTGACCCCACATATATGACATGTCATAGTACACGTCAGCGCCACGTCAATTGTAGACAAAATTTAGTTGTCTACAATGTAGACCTCTAGCAAAATGCTTTATATATATAGTTGGGGTGCAGCTTGGGGGCCAAGATTAGGGTTTTCGTATTATTTAATTATTTATCATTTCTTTTGGTTGAAAATGAAATAATAATTAGCTGCATGTATTTTTTTCAGAATAAAAATAACAAGCGAAAGATATTGTATCTTGTCTTGCCAAAACGAAAGATAAAGATCGTTTTTTTTTTTCGTAGACGGATTAGCAAGTATTCTTCTTTGTATGTACTTGAGAACCCGTTCAATTGATTCAATGAACGCTAAACGGAGAAATCATTATTTACACCATGTGTAACTAATGTAAGTTTACACAACCACTACTATTATAACATATGTCATTTTTTTTTTGATATTAACAAAAGCTAAATGGAAATATGAGATTCAATATCTAGAGTATCTAAACAAATATATTGCACAATATATTCAAACGTCGAACACATTTTTTCGTTTGTATGGTTGTATCCATGGACAGTATCCACACTATTTTCTTTTTGAGTTCAGGTCATTGACCACCTAAGACACCCTTGGTTGGGTCTTTTGACATAATTGGCCCTCTTTTATTTTTATTTCTTTTAAATTTTAACATTTTTTTTACATCTATATTCTTGTTGCGTTTTTCTTTCACTTATCTGGGGTGTGGTCTTGTCTTAGTTTCCTACCTCTATACTAGTTCAGTACTCGCGCTACACCTGAAGTAACTTTTTATTTGTTAATTTTTCGGAAAAATAGTATAAAAGTGGTATAGATAATAAAGTTAATGTAATTGCAAATCAAAAATTGCAATAATTGGATTTGAAATCAATACTACCTCCGTCCGAGTTTAAACATCTCATACCCAAACTACCCCTGTGTTGAGGAGAGAATACAAACCAATCGGTTAATCAAAGATCCAAAAATATTATATAGCAAGTTAGATAAGAGGTTTAACAAAAATTCTATGTATGTAATTTTTTCAAAACTTTGATCAAACGTTTAGTGTGCACGTGCGTTTTCAATTAGGGGTGATCGAGTACAAATTTTTTATTGTGCTTTTAAACTAAGATGTCACGTGGCATGAGAGATGGTCTAATAAAGCCGGTGAACGTGTTCATTGCTTAAAACACAACTTTTAATATTTTGTATAAGATAGGATAAGATATGGGTGGGCGGAAATAACCGACCCGCTTTATCTTTTATTAATTAGGGTCAGGTACGTGATTTAAGAATGCTAATGGGGTACCCGGCTCGAACAGGATTCTCTAATTTTGTGAGAAAAATTCGCAAGAACTCGAAATGAAAAATAAGAATAATTCACCCTCTAGTGCATTTAGTAGACATACATCACTCGATTCACAATTTCACAACAATGTTTAGGATAGGAATGAGAGTATAGCGTTTTTTTTTTTTTCATGTGTTGATGTGAGTGAAGAACATTTTTTGCCATAGATATATGTTTGTCGAATCATTAAGATTGCACATAGTGGCAGATCTATGTAGGGATGAGAGGGGTCCTAGGAACCGAAAATATAATTTTTTTTTTTTTTTTTTTTTACCAAAATTTATGAAAAATCCTAAAAGATAAGAGAGGGACACCGAAAAATGTTGTTGGGACATGGAATTTATTTTTCACTGGATCCGCCACTGGTTTTAAACTAGCTGCTAATAGTTGAAACGGTAAATGAAATACGCTAAATTAAACTTAATTTAATTGGATTTGTATCTGAATTGGTAAACAATCGGCTAACTAGTAGATGAAACGTCGATAAATGAATATACTTGGCAAAATTGAATAGATAGTTGACATACATGATAGTTGAACTACTATCGAGTATTCCCTCCAACCTAGTTTGAACACCCTGATTTACTGACTTGGACGTCCCATCTAAAACACCCCATTTATTTCGGAACACTGGTTCTCTCTCATACTTTTTGTTAAAGTATCACATCCTCTCTCACATTATCTCTCATACTTTTATTAATTCTCGCATTCCCTCTCCTCATCTTCCGTAATATTCTCTCACTCAACTTACTCTATCAATTTTTCTTTTTACTCTGTCATATTTTCTCAATTTTCCACCTAACTTACTCTGTCAATTAAATAATTAAAACTCTACCTAACTTTACTAAAATGGTAGCTAGCATTTGGATTGAAACTGGACTATATAGAAATGATCTGAATAACATAATTTCACTGAACTTAGAGTTACTAGCTCGTAGCTAAAACGCTACAGATCTAAATTAAGCCGAATTCAACTAGTGTGTACGTTTGTATAAACTTGTATTGTTGATTGTCAAACCAAGATTAATTATAATTTTAAGAAAGAAAAAAAAAAAGATGAAAGATTGGTTAGCGCCAAATTAATTGCATTAAGAGCCAAACTAATTGTTTAGCGCCAATACACTTCAAAAAAAATTTGTTTAGCCCCAAAACTAATGTATTTTACTGCCAATTCATATGGCTTTGTGCGTGGCGGCCATAATTAGTTTCCCAGATCATATTTTTCTACCCTAAGTACTCTCATATATGGACAAAAGTGTTATTAGAGAGGAAAATAAAAAAAAATAAAAAAATGAAAACAAGATATACAACACGTGATATCCATCCAAAATTATTTTGCATGAAATCTACTCCTAGCCAATTGTTGCATGCCCATTCGTTGTGTAAACAAGTTAGGCTTACACGCTGTGTAAGCAAACAGGGGTCCACGCTAAACACACCTTAGATTAGCTTTTTATAATCGGGTTTTCTAACGTGTGTGTAAGATAATTACTGAACCTAATCATGTTCATACAACAAATTGAACTTGCCAAAAGAATGCAGCGGAAACTAAATAGGAACAAATACCTCCAGCCATTGCAATTGTTGTTGTCTTCTTATTCTCTTATCACGAAACCGCAGCCAAGTCTTGAATCGTAACACGGTGCCAACCCCTTCTCTCAACCGCAGCGATGGTGTTTGTGTTTTTAATTTGAGAGTGGAATCAGTGACCCCTTTTGATTTTCAATTGAATGAAAAACCTCAGTTATTTTCCATCAAAATATACCGGAGGTTTTTACGTTGTAGTTGAGGGAAAAGTGGAGAGAAAAACTGGGAAGTAACTGATCAAGAGACTCCCACTAACAAAGTGGACCAAAACCATATTTTAGTTGACCTAGCAATTAATTAATTATAATAATAAAAAAAATTAATGTAACTAATTAACACAAAAATATTCCAACATTCTCCCACTTGGTCCACTTTTAACAAGAAAAACTTCGTATACGAACCATAGCGACGAATTCTCTAAACATGAGAATTAATCTTCCATGTATCACAATATACTCAGTCTTTCACCACTACAACAACTTAATGAGCAAACCCTATGTTCATTCTAGGTCAATCAAATGACATTTTTCAATAAAGCAAAAATGAAATGCGTACGTACTTAACATGAATGAAAAATATCCAATTACATGAAGGTTTCAAAATGATATAAGTAAAATGTTTACATGATGGAACCAAGTCCCATCCTCTCTACATGACCCTTGAAAGCCTTAATATGCATGCATTTAGTCAAGAGATCGGCAATCATTAAATCAGTGCTAATGTGTTCTATGATCACTTTCTTTTCTTGAACACGTTCCTTTATGGCTCTAAATTTTATGTCGATGTGTTTACTTCGACTTCCACTTTTATTGTTCTTAGCCATAAAGACAGCAGCTGAATTATCACAAAACATTTTGATCGGCCGACTAATAGAGTCAATGACTCTCAATCCTGAAATGAAACTCTTCATCCAAACACCATGTGAGGTAGCCTCAAAGCAAGAAACGAACTCAGCTTCCATAGTAGATGTAGCAGTTAAAGTCTGTTTTGCACTCCTCCAAGATACGGCACCATCAGCTAGCATAAACACATATCCTGAGGTGGATATACGTGTGTCAATGCAGCCACCGAAATCAGAGTCAGAATACCCTACTACTTCAAGACTATCAGTCCGTCTGTACATAAGCATGTAATCCTTGGTACCCTACCGTAACACCTTCTTTGCAGCTTTCCAGTGATCAGGACCTGGATTAATCTGATATCTGCCCAACACTCCAACAGCATATGCAATGTCTGGTCTTGTACAGACCTGATTATACATAATGCTTCCAACAGCTGAAGCATAAGGAACATTTGTCATCTGTTCCCTCTCAAGATCATTCCTGGGGCATTGGTCCAAACTGAACCGGTCACCCTTCACAATAGGCACTACACTTGGTGAACAGTCATTCATACCGAATCTTTCAAGTACCTTGTTGATATAGGTTTCTTGAGACAAACCCAAAATGCCTCGAGATCTATCTCTATGGATCTTAATGCCAATGACATAAGATGCCTCACCCATATCTTTCATATCAAAGTTACTTGAGAGAAACTGTTTCACCTCATGCATCATCCCTCTATCATTAGTTGCTAGCAAAATATCATACACATACAGCACAAGGAAATAAATCTTACTCCCACTGACCTTGTGATATATGCATTGATCCATGATATTTTCTTCAAATCCGAATGAAGTTATCACTTTATGGAATTTCATATACCACTGTCGAGAAGCTTGTTTCAATCCGTAGATAGATTTATTGAGCTTGCAAACCAAATGCTCACCCTTTTCAGAGGAGAATCCTTCAGGTTGTTTCATATAAACCTCTTCTCTAAATCACCATTAAGGAATGCCGTTTTCACATCCATTTGATGTAACTCAAAATCAAAATGAGCTACTAGTGCCATGACTACTCGGAGAGAATCTTTCTTTGATACAGGAGAAAAGGTCTCCGTGTAATCGATTCCTTCCCTTTGAGTGAATCCTTTGGCAACAAGTCTGGCCTTATGTCTTTCGACGTTGCCGAGTGAGTCTTTCTTTGTCTTAAATACTCATTTGCATCCAATGGCTTTTACACCATCGGGCAACTCGACAAGGTCCCAAATTTGGTTGGACGCCATAGAGTTCATCTCATCTTTCATGGCACTAATCCACAAGCTCGAATCTCTAGAGCTTGTGGCTTGTGAAAACGTAATTGGATCATTGTCAGCTTCTACATTGCAATCCGATTCTTGTAGTAACACCCAAGTACCATCAGATAAGTTGAACGTCTTTCTCTAGTGGATCTTCTAACGGGAGCTTGATCAACACGTTGATCATCCATATTCTCCTCATTTTCATTATGATCTACTACATGATCGTCAACATTTTGTGGAATCTGCATTGCTGGTTGTTTAATATTCAATTGGTCTTGAGGAACATGAACAACAACTAGCCTATCGGTTGACTCAGAAGTTGAAGTTACCGTACGATCTGATTCAGAAACAGTGTTTCGAAATAGATCACTCCCACTGACTAAGTCATCCTCAAGAAATTTGGCATTTCTTGATTCCACTATTCTGGTGGTATGAGAAGGACAATAGAATCTATAACCCTTAGACCTTTCGGCATATCCAATAAAATACCCACTAATGGTCCTTGGGTCAAGTTTCTTCTCTTGTGGATTGTAGATTCTCACTTCTGAAGGGCATCCCCAAATGCGTATATGGCACAAACTCGGTTTCCATCCCTTGAATAACTCAAATGGTGTCTTAGCGACAGCCTTGGATGGAACTCGGTTTAATATATACGCTGCCGTTTTAAGAGCATCTGTCCACAAGGATGGTGGAAGTTTAACATTACTCTGCATACTTCTCACCATATCCATTAAGGTCCTATTTCTTCTTTCTGCAACACCATTTTGGTCCGGAGAACCAGGCATAGTGTATTGGGGAACAATCCCATGCTCTAGAAGAAATTTAGCAAATGGGCCACAAGCTTGTCCATTCTCGGTGTATCTACCATAGTACTCTCCACCTCTATCCGATCTCACAATTTTAATGTGCTTACCACATTGTAGCTCTACCTCTGCCTTAAACAATTTAAAGGCATCTAAAGCTTCATCCTTGGAACGAAGTAGATAGAGATACATGTATCGTGAATAATCATCAATAAAGGTGATAAAGTATTTCGGATCACTAGTTTTTATATTCGGACAACATATATCGGTATGTATGATCTCTAATAGGTCAGAACTCCTCTTAGCACCTTTCTTAGATTTGTTAGTTTGCTTTCCCTTTATGCAACTAACACAAGTCTCAAAATCAGTAAAGTCTAGGGTATCAAGTACCCCATCATTTACTAATCTCTTGACCCTCTCAATGGAGATATGTCCTAACCTCCGGTGCCACAACATAGAGGATTTTTCATTTACAATACATCTTTTCAAACCGGTCTTAACATGTAAGGTATTGTGTGTGACATTATTTTGTAATTGAAGACGATATAAACCATTAGACAAAATACCATAACCAATAATTTCAGAATTTCTAGATAAACTGAAACCAGAATCCGAAAAATTAAAGGAAAAACCAAAAGGTACAAGTCTTGAAACATAAATTAAACTTCTAGAGAAGTTTGGTATATAAAATGTCCTCTCCAAATTCAAAATAAAATCACTACTTAAAACCAAGCTGCAAGTCCCAACAGCTTCCACATATGAGCTCATCTTGTTGCCAGAATAGATGTGTTGCTCACTGTTCAGGGGCTTCCTTAGGCTTGTCATACCCTGCAAGGTATTCGAAACATGGATTGTAGTACCAGAGTCAATCCACCATGTATTGTCACTAACACTAACCATATTAGATTCATGACAAACGAATGTAAAGAAATTACCCTTCTTTTTGAACCAATCCTTGAACTTAAGGCAACCTTTCTTTATATGTCCCTTCTTTTTACAGAAGAAACATACAGACTCCTTCTTAATGGTTTGATTAACTCCAAGCTTTCCCTTTCCTTTATCCTTATGGTGATCCTTCCTCTTCTTTTCAGAAGAGTTAGAAGTGGTAAGGTTCACCTTTTCACCTTCTTCCATCAATAGTCGGCCCTCCTCCTGCACACACATGGTCATCAACTCATTAATTGACCATTTATCTTTATGTGTGTTGTAGGATATCTTGAATGGACCGTACTGGGAAAGCAAGGTGCATAAGATGTAGTGCACCAGGAAAGCATCGGACATGGTAACCTCCAGATTCTTCAACTGAGCTGCAATGTCCCTCATGCGCATGATATAATCACGCACACCCTTAGTCTCGGTGAGCCTAGCAGAGGTGAACTGCATAATCAAGGTGCTAGCTAGCGCCTTGTTGGAAGTAGAGAACTGCTCATCGATGGCCTTAAGTAGCTCTTTGACATTTTCATAATCCTCAAGAGAACCCCGAATGCTACCATGTACTTTCGTCTTTATGAACATAGTGGAGAGATGGTTAGATCTCTCCCATTTTTCATAAAGATCGACAGCGTCAGGCTCACTGGCCTCAGTGATAGCGGGTGGTTCATCTTTCCGAATGGCATAGTCAATGTCCATCCATCCCAAATGAAGCAGAACTCTCTCCTTCCAAACTTTATAGTTATCACCTCTCAATTCAGGAATGTCACATTTGACATCAGAAATATTCCCAGGTAAAACAACTGCATAAGAAAATAACATACATACTTAAAATTAATTTGAGACATCCAAAAATACGTTTTACCAATGTAAATCATGCGAAAATATGAATCTATAGACATACAACCTGCCTGTGGGCTAAGGTTTACTCAATTAGACTCACATATAAAAATTAAGTGATGAAACTATTAATGTACTAATTTCTCAATTCCTGTGGGATGATTAAGAAACAAAATTTAATATTTCATCCTAATTAATCATTGTAATACAACAAAATTCCTGTGGGTAAGTTTCATCATATTATTAGGATTAATCACAACAAATGTCTAGTGTACACATGTGATTCCAAAATAAAATTTCAATAATTAGAGTTGCTATGGCTAATCTCCAATTAATAAAATTTTGAATCACTCGACATTTCCTTATTTTAATTATATACCATATCCGTATGTATATAATTACCGAATCGATCATAAACTTAATTGATCACATAACGTAACATAACATTGATTTATTCTCACATGTTGTTAAGCAGAGAAACAATATAGCCGAAAAACATGTCCATCGCTAACGTAACAACCATAAAATCAACACATGAATAAAATTGCAGGACCTTAGCAATCGCAACATACGTGATACGCATAATCCACAAAACATGATCATGACGGCCAGGATTTAAACAAGGAAACAAGCATGAAACATGTGGGTCCAACAAAAAACCATAAGAAGCAGCAAATCACGTGAGTTATGCAAACAAAATCACAACAAACTTATGCGAGACATCAAAAACGCCGCGATGAGAAACATGCTTTGACGAAATGCAGAGTCCCATCAATACAAAATCTTATACTCGAAAACAAAACTACGCATATTAGGCACCGATTGAGCACATCAATCAAACACGACAATCGACAGAAATTCGAAGACGAAGAACAACAAAAACAAGGCAGAGAGCAACACATGCTCTGATACCAAAGGTAAGATAATTACTGAACCTAATCATGTTCATACAACAAATTGAACATGCCAAAAGAATGCAGCGGAAACTAAATAGGAACAAATACCTCCAGCCATTGCAATTGTTGTTGTCTTCTTATTCTCTTATCACGAAACCGCAGCCAAGTCTTGAATCGTAACACGGTGCCAACCCCTTCTCTCAACCGCAGCGATGGTGTTTGTGTTTTTAATTTGAGAGTGGAATCAGTGACCCCTTTTGATTTTCAATTGAATGAAAAACCTCAGTTATTTTCCATCAAAATATACCGGAGGTTTTTACGTTGTAGTTGAGGGAAAAGTGGAGAGAAAAACTGGGAAGTAACTGATCAAGAGACTCCCACTAACAAAGTGGACCAAAACCATATTTTAGCTGACCTAACAATTAATTAATTATAATAATAAAAAAATTTAATATAACTAATTAACACTAAAATATTCCAACAGTGTGCCCATAGGGCACATGATTAATAATGGATAAACAATGCCATTGTAATAAACAAATGCATAGTAGAATTGATAAACTCGCAAATAATCCCTACTAATAAAATCCACCTACAAAAGTGTAAAATTCTCATACGAAATAAGATGTAATAAGTGATTGGTCCCAAATCCAAACACAATTGAAATTGATGGTGTAAATAAACTAATAAACAGCGGCCTTCTTGATGTTTTGTTTGCGACCACGGCCAGTTTTCCTAGCGCCGATTTGACCAACCTTTTGGCCGGGGACGGAATTCTTCTTACTTACGGTAGAAGAATGGCCAATGTGCTGGTGGTTACCTCCTCCATGAGGATGATCAACGGGGTTCATAGCCACACCGCGAACCTTAGGCCAGCAGTTCCTCTTCACCCTGAACTTGTGGTACGCTCTTCCTGCCTTTAGTAGGGGCTTCTCGGTTCTACCTCCTCCGGCTACTTGTCCGACCATTGCTCTGCATCCGCTTGATATCGTCTTCTTTGCTCCTGATGGCAGCTTGATCCTTAAGCAAACGAAAGGACAACACTTTAATTTTTCTTTTTACAAAAATTGTTATACATACATGGAATCTATTGCAGTAAGTTGATTAAACAAACAACAAATTTTAATGTGAAATATGTTATTTCAACGATATTAGTTAAAATGAAGTAATACAGTTAAAAAATAAATTTTAACTATAACCGATTGAACTGTGCTTTAAAGCTTTAACATACCAAACAAATTAGAGCTTCTTTTATTCTTGGTGAGATGCAACTTAATTAAGTTGCAAGTACAAATTAATAATATATTTTTTTTATTAATATGTACTCCGTATTATGTATTATCAAAACAATTATATTTTGTTATCTAAACTCTCTAAAAGAAAAGCGCCAGTTAATGTGAGGCATCGAAAAAATCATTTATCAAAACAATTATAGTATTTCGTAATACGGGTTCGGGGTCTCTGTGGGTTGACACATGAAACTGTAGAGATGGCCGTCTCTAAAGACGAGACCCGACAAGTTTCTCTCAATTGGGAGAAAACCCTTTGGAGATGGTCTGATCTCCTACTATTTTTGTTTAATAATTGCTATGCCAAAGACAAAAACTGTCACGCACAGGTCGCTATGCCAAAGACAAAAACTGTCACAGATTAGGATTATTTGCTACTATTTTCATAATTAACAAAAAATTAAGGTCTTACGGCAGGTTTCGTACCTAAACATATTATACCATGTTCAGGAATCAAGAACAGTCCATGCTATACTAAATATTTATTGACAAAATAATTAAGAATACCACCAAATTAAAAGACCAAATAATTGACCAATATGTACATACACTGAAATCTTAAAAATTCACCAACGTCCACATATATACGACTATACTCATTACAAAACATAAGAGATTTAGAATTAATAAGAGTAATTAACATTATCTTGTATTTGGAACGTAGTATAACAAGAGAATTCACATGATTAACATCTAGTACTCGAAACATATTGTAACAAAGAAAACACATATGAATATATGATACATAAGACTATAAGAGACTACAAGAATACGTACCTTGTAGTAGAATTTTCAGGATTGTGTGCAATAACAACAGCATAATCACCAGAAGCCCTAGCTAGGGCACCACGGTCACCAAGCCTACTCTCAACGTTACAAAGCACGGTACCCTCGGGAACCTGCCCAACAGGCAGCACGTTCCCGACGGCCAACTGAGCGTTCTTACCACAGTAAACATATTGGCCGGTGTACATTCCCTCGGCAGCGACAAAAAGCTCCTTCTGGAGCTTGTACCTGATTGGGTCACGGAACGCGACCCGTGCAAGCGGGGCTCCTCTCCCAGGGTCGTGAATGATATCGGTCACGACCCCTTTGAGGTAGCCCTTGCGCTCCCCCATGTCAAGGGCTCGGAATTTGGCCGGGCCCTTGCGGTGGTGCGTGTGGGACTTGAATACGGAGCCAGCTCCCTTACGTTGTGCCCTAATCACACGTCCCATTAAGATTGTTTTTTTTTTTTTTTTTTCTTTTTCTGGAGGTTAGGTAATATTTCGAGGGGATTTATATATAATGGGTTGCTTGGGAGCCAAGGATAAAATAGGGCTTGATATTTTTATTTTTTTAACATTGTTTTAGGTTAAAAATGAATAATTTGTCGTATTTTATGGAAGTCAATATGATGAAAAGATCTTGTTCCTTTTGTATATATGGACCCAACACGCAAACATACAACTGTGTAAATGAACGATGGACGGAGGGCTAGAAATCGATTGGGTCATCGGGTCATGTGACTCGAGTCAAATACTCAAATCTGATCGCGTTAAGTTGTCGGCCCAAATACATATTGGGTCGACAAACCACAAGTTTACATTATTGCATGTGTGGAGAGAGTCACAGGGGGAGTACAAGTATACATTTAACGACATAGTTAGCTAATCTTATACCACTAGTTTGATGACCCGTGCAACGCCCGGGCTACTTATGTTTAAATGTTAAAATTTTGTAAACGAATTTTTTTATCTAAAACCTAAAATCTCGTTTCAAACACCCGTTGGATATTTGCAATATAATTAGATGGAAAGTCACATTTAAAACCTAAAGTCATGTTTCGAACACCCGTGGTATACTTGTAATGTAATTAGATGAAAACTCACCTGTGTGATATTTGTAATTTAATTAGAGAAAAAGTCACTTTTTAAAAGCCAAAGTCCCATTTTGAAACACCCGTGGGATATTTGATCAAATCGTCATAAATTAAGTAATTACTATATTACATAACTATTTTCCACAAATCAAGTAATAATGTTATTTTTATTTTGGATAAACATAATTTACAATATAATAATATTATTATAAGCTACGTGTCAGCATGAGAATTGAGCGGGTTCAGGATTACATATATATATATATATATATATATATATATATATATATATATATATATATATATATATATATGTTAGATATACTAGTTTAAAGCTCATGCGTTGCACGGTGACATTAACATTATTTTATATTATATAGGCACTTTTCATTACCGAAATCATTATAATTATTGTGGTTAAATAAAGTTTTTTTTTTAAGGTAATAACGAAATAATAAAGTTACCATTTATCTAGAACAACTGATTAATTCATTTGTTTAAGCTCTCACACTGTATACTTAATGTTTTAGCTAATTAATTAATTTTTTTCATAAAACGATTTACTTCCATTACTTACTTTAACCAACCTTTATCGTTTTACATGTTTATGTCTCATGACAAAAGTATAAAGATGTCAATACTAAACAAAACTGAACACAAAACTGTGCAAGATATATACATTTATTTCACATCAACAAACCTAAATACAAATTGACAGATGTTGTGCTATACGGAGTAGTGGTTAAGATAGATGTACCGAATACAATAAGTTTCAGTTTCAAATTTGTTCCCTATATTGTATATCGATTTCTAATCTTATTACACTTGATGTTAGTAAGATTTTGTATGATTCAACTTATTCTTTTTAACATATTCGTGTCATGAGAGTAAGATGTTGTAACTATAATTTATCTAGTAAAAAAATTGATTCCAAAAGAATTTATATTAGCAATTCTAATAAGTTTAGTGAAATTTAATAAATTTAAATAAATCAAAATAACTTTATATTATAACTTACGAAACCGAAGCAAAAAAATATATTATCTTAATTGTATGTTTCTTTTAAGTCATCTTATATTTTTTAATGTTGAATCAATGACTCAAATTAAAGATTATATATTAGTTATTTTAAATCTTATAATTGCAATAATGCTTGCACGTTGTATATTACAAATTCTTAAGATGAAAAGTTATGATTCGTACCAATGACTTTACTTATGTGACCATGTTTCAAACTACCTAACAATATAAGGTAATTCTAAGTTTGTGATAAATGGTTTTACGATTGCTGGATTATATATAACTGCATTTTGCAAATGTTTGATAATCAAGAATTACTTATAATTATTATTCAATTAAAGATCTTATATTATCATTTTTCGATATTATGGCTCGAGGACCTGTCTAGACCTCCATAAAAATACCTATAATTGTTTGTCTCTTCAATAAATAGACTATATTTATAAATAGAATATTATATTTTTTAGGACTATGTATTAAAATTTACAAAACTCAAGTTTACATTAAGGTAGCTGACCAAATAATTTTCGTTTGATAGTCTATGTTTTAGAGCAAAGAGATCTATACATTATGTAAAAACATTTGATTTCTCTCATAGAAATAAGTACATCGAATACGGGAATGACCTTGTATGATACAATTCAACTTAATTTTGCAACATATAAATACCAAAGTATATCACCTAAATTAAGCTATTTTTTAATTAATTTAGATCAATTGACATATGAACTGTTCAACATCTAATGGCTCAGCTAAACAAACTAAAACAGTCATACATTTCTAGAAGAAGGGAGTATCCTATCTTTTTATGATTAGAAAAAAAAAAAAGACTTATAGAATAGCGCATATTTAGAGAAACCCAGTGACTTTACTCGTAGTTATTAAAAGTTGGAAATTCACTTGAGTAAGTTGAATGGCTACCCACCTAAAAATATAAAGCAAAAAATTACAAAGCTATAATAATATTATCAAACAAGACACCTCACTAAATGAGTATAAATTTAAGTGTGCAATCTGATAGTTTTTTGCGAAATTAATAATCAATGTCCTAGCTCGCAAAATGAAATCGTCCTATATTATTGAAAGGAGGGGGTGTCCTATCTTTTTATGATTGCAGTAAATTTGGAATATAATGTAATCTTTCCATTGCCCATGATAAAATTCTTTGTATTATCTTTCCATTTCACGTCTACAATATATTTGCTTAGAAATATTATCTTCCATAACTTATAAATGGATTTTTTTTTTTTATAAACCAATCGAATTTTTCTTCACCTGAAAATGAAATAAAATTTCAATATCTCTAGATGTATTAAAAACTTATGGTTATATGCAGAAAATATCAGATTCATTATAAAATATAAACACTACATTTATTCGTAGTTTGTGGTCAGTCTTTTATATATATACTAAAACATAGATCACAAAAAAAAAAACAAATAGTATTATAGAATAGCACATATATTAAAGCGA
This sequence comes from Spergularia marina, assembly GCA_963680865.1. Classification (NCBI taxonomy): domain Eukaryota; kingdom Viridiplantae; phylum Streptophyta; class Magnoliopsida; order Caryophyllales; family Caryophyllaceae; genus Spergularia; species Spergularia marina. The sequence goes on along the minus strand of OY804549.1, from coordinate 6,808,319 downwards.
ACAAATAATTATTACCTTTACTCGTAGTTATTACTATTGGGGAGTTCACATGAATAAGCTGAAAATTCTTTTGTATTATCTTATCATTTCGTGATTAATTGTCATATATACTCCCTTCGATCTTTTTATAATTTTCTATTTTGTTTGTTGCTTTTGACTATCCATGTTGCGTCCACTTCTACACTAAATGAACTTAAACGGACTTTTTATTCACTTAAAACTGTATTAACATTTCATTCATTGTAGACGCATTTAAAAAAAAAAAATGGTTCTTATATTTTACCAAAATGTAGAAAATGTCGTATAGTTTTCTCTTATATTAAAATGTAAGTTTGACTTATTATCTTACCATAACTTAAAAAGGAAACTTTTATATATACTGATGGATTTTTTCAAAATTACCATAAACCTACATATGGTATACTACATTTTCATTAGTAAATTATATGAATTTTATTCATGATTACCATAAACTCACATATGGTATAACAACAATTCCATAACATAAATTAATTCCTTATTCACCAGAAGCTCTAAATAAATTCGAAAGGCTCTAGACCTCTTCAATGCCCACGAAAAAAGCATCGTTTATAAATATATTAAGATTAAAAGTTGTGTTAGAGACAACGACCATGTTCACCGGCTTCAGTTAGGCCATCTGGCATGCCACGTGGCATGTCTCTATAATTTCCACTTCAAAAAAATCATTTAAAATGTCTTTTATAGCAAAAAAAAATGTAGATGGACATTCCATACATGGTGATAAATAAGTGACGTTTTCCATCTCAAAAATATTCACAATATTTTTTTATTATAAATAATCAATATTTACTATAAATTGATTTCATCTTTACCGTATTATTTTGTACCTTTCTTATTTCTTATTTGAACTGGAACAACATCAAAAGTGAAAGTTTTATAAATGATAAATTTATTGATAAAATTATTTGTTTTCAAAACAATAAAATGATAAAATTTATTTCGGACGTAGCCCGGGTAGTAAACTAGTGTTCTGTAATTGAGAACTTGTTTAAGATATAATTGACCCATCATGTTAAAGGAACTGTTTACTGAATCTTATATCATACCCCAAATTTTACTAAAACTGCGTGCTAGGTAGATATGACTAAATTTTTGTATCAACAACGCAATAATACAACTCAATTAGTATACTATTACATTTATGTGACATTTGTGGTGATTTCGACACAGATGCAAAGGTTGTACCGAAGATATCGAGAACCGTTTCTATGGCGTTTGACCCGTGTGGGAAATGTCAAAAGAGGTAAAACGAGCAGTAATACGCAACAAGTAGCGTCTGTAGCTCAGTGGATAGAGCGTCTGTTTCCTAAGCAGAAGGTCGTAGGTTCGACCCCTACCTGACGCGTTTTTAGTGCTGTTTATTTTATTTTATTTTCCTTATCACAATATTCCCTCAAACTTTTTAAGCTCACTTGAGGTCTCATTGCCGGCGACGTTGACCATTTTTCGTTGGCCATAAAAAGAGATTTCATACCTTAAAGTGGATGTTGGCTCATATCACCGCTCTTGCTTTGTGTGCGTATATAAAAACGGTGTTGGTTGAGACATAAACGTGAGAATTTTTTTGAACAATTAAGTACCAACTATTAAAACGGTCGTATCTTTTACAATTTAACGATTATAAAGGTAATATTTGTTCATACGGATTATGTCCTTTTAAGAGTTGGAAATTTGAAATCATTACACAAACATATAAAGAATAGCATAGAACACGCATACCGATAAAGTGGTAACATGGTTTCTCTAAAGAAGACTCCTGTTAGAAAAGCAAAGAATTTATACACAACTTTGAACAATGTCAAACTGCAAGCCAATCACATGCTAACAACAACACAAGCTAAAAAATTACACTAATGAGTCTAATCAAAAGCTGATTATCGTATTCTAAACTGCGGACTATTACGATGCATGTTAGCCGACTTCAAATTATTCGGAGACTAGTGCACCACCACGGTAACCAGCTTTACTAAATAGCAGAAAGCATTTTTCTAAGCTTGTAAGAAAGGCTTCCTCACCAAATGGCATCTAAAGAAAACCTCCAAGATCTGCAATGGATACTGCAAGTGTTGGAATCAGAGAGCATAAACCTTCAAAATGTTTCCTTCTTTCTCTCTCATCCAACTTCAGGCTGTTCCCAAGAAACAGGAAGCTCCATCAACATAAACATATCCAAGGAAAACAATGCTGTTTTCTCATACATTCTAGCACAACTGTCAACAATGCAGGAAAACAGGAGTACCTCTCTGAGAAACATGGAGTTTCATAGAGTGCATTGGGAAGTTGAGTATCTGGAAAGCCTTCGTATTTTACTCGAAAAGAATCCGGGCATTAAGCGGATAATGTTTCGGAGAAATGTGTTTGGTTTGGACTGCTTAAGAGAGTTGTCAGAGATTTTGAAAAGGGATTGCAATGTCAAGGAAATCATGTTTTGTGAGTCTAGCATTGGAGGTAGAGGAGCTGAGCTTATCTCTTCTGCTTTGAAGATGAATGACAGTTTGGAAGAGCTGCAAATTTGGGACGATGCAATCGGATTAAAAGGCGCAGAGGAGCTTTCGAAGATGATTGAAGTTAATACATCTCTGAAACTGTTGACAGTCTTTGATTCAGGCTCAGTGACAGCAATTCCACTGATTTCAGCTTGTTTAGGAAGGAATAGAGATCTGGAAGTGCACATTTGGAGCAAGGAAAAAGGCGAAAAGAGTACAAAAATAGTGGAATTTGTGCCTGCAGATAACATTCTCAGAGTTTACAGGACTGACATATCAGGTGCCTGCAGGGTTGTCTGTGCTCTAGGGCTAAATACTACGGTCAAAACTCTTGATATGACAGGAGTAAGATTAAAATCACGGTGGGCGAGGGAGTTCAGATGGGTGTTGGAGCAGAACAAAACTCTTAAAGAGGTGATTTTGTCAAGATGTTGTTTAAAAGATAAAGGAGTAGTATATGTATCAGCAGGGCTGTTTAAGAATAAAATTTTGGAAAGTCTGAAACTTGACGGAAACTGGTTTAGTGCAGCAGGTTTAGAGCATTTGCTATGCCCATTAAGCCGATTTTCAGCTCTTCAGCACCAGGCCAACATTACATTGAAGTCTCTCACCTTTGGAGGGCAGAATATGAGGATTGGTAGGGCCGGACTGGAGGCGATCCTAACTATGATCACAACCAATCAGACTCTAACGCGTCTTGGGATCCATGATGACCAGGGATTGAGACCAGATGATTTTATCAGAATCTTAAGCAGTTTGGAAAAAAATGCATCTTTGAAGTGTCTGTCCCTGCAGGGGTGCAAGGGAGTTAAAGGAAAAATTGTGTTACAGGCAATTTTATCGACTTTGCAAGTAAATCCCTGGATTGAGGATATTGATCTGGAGAGGACACCATTGCAGAAAGAAGGAATGACAGAAGAGATTTATGAGAGACTAAGTCAGAATGCAAGGTCATCTGAGCCAGATATGGATCAGTTCAAAGACATGCCAATGACAACACTGAAAAGCTGCAGGGTCTTCATTTGTGGACAGGAATCTGCAGGTAACACACTGAACCGAACTGAGCCATTTCTAATCTCCTTTCTATTACTACTAAAATTTTCATATGTCATAACATAAATTGATTCCTTAAATGTAGGTAAAAGAACACTTTGCAATTCAATAGCACAAAATTTTTCATCTCCCAAGGTGCCATACATAGACCAAGTCCGGACTCTGGTAAACCCTGTTGAGCAAGTGGTTAGAACAGAAGGGATGAAAGTTAGAACATTCAGTGACGAAGGAACAAAAATATCGGTATGGAATCTGGCAGGGCAGCATGAGTCGTATTCTCTGCATGATCTCATGTTCCCTGGCCATGGAAGTGCATCCTTATTTTTCATCGTATCGAGTTTATATGGGAAGCAGAACAACAAAGAAAGTAAAACCCCAGCTGAAGTCGAAGATGACTTACAGTATTGGCTTAGGTTCATTGTCTCCAATTCAAGAAGAGCTCTCCAACAATGTATGCTGCCTAATGTGACCATAGTTCTGACCAACTATGACAAAATCTGTCAGCCATCCCAAAATTTTCAGACTGTTGTGAACTCAATCCAAAGACTAAGAGACAAATACCATGGAATTGTCGAGTTTTATCCAACAGTATTTACAGTTGATGCAAGGTCCTCAACATCTGTGAGTAAACTGGCGCAACATATAAGATATGCAAGTAAGGCAACACTAGACAGGGTTCCTCGAGTTTATGCGCTTTGCAATGACTTAGTCCAAATCCTGTCAGATTGGAGATCAGAAAACCACCAAAAGCCAGTCATGTCATGGAAAGAATTTTCCGAACTTTGTCAAATTAATGTGCCTCACCTGAGAGTGCGTTCTAGGTCTGAAAACAAAGAAAAGACTGAGACGAGGAGGAGGGTCATAGCTAGCTGCCTTCATCAGATAGGAGAGGTTATCTACTTTGATGATCCTGGACTTTTTATCCTAGACTGTGAATGGTTCTGTGATGAAGTGATTGGACATTTAGTCCATTTAAATTCTAGAAAGCAAGGCTCAGAGAAGAATGGGTTCATAACCAGGTCAGACTTGCAGAAAATCCTGAAAGGAAGTTTACAGAGTCAGATTCCAGGAATGAGGTCTAAAGTGTTTGAGAGTTTAGAGGCCAGTGCTCTTGTAAGGATAATGCTCAAACTGGAGCTGTGTTATGAGCAAGAACCAACGGACCCAAACTCCGGGCTATTAATCCCTTCATTTCTTGAAGAGGGAAGACTAAGACCACAGAAGTGGCAGTTCAGCTCACCTGAATGTGTTTATGCAGGAAGACATCTTGAATGCGAGGATTCAGGCCACGTGTTTCTGACTCCCGGATTCTTTCCTCGTCTACAGGCAAGATTCAACCCCTTTTCTTGTACTTTATTTATCTTTACCCTGGCTGCAGTTGGAGAATATGTACTATGTATCACAGTTTTCCACTGTACTCTTATCTTACCATCTATGAATGTTCAAATTTACAAGGACAAAAGACAGCAAATATCATGGATGTGAAACTACTACCTCAGTTTCATTGAATTTTTTATGTTTGGTTTGAGTATTTTGAATATGTGAGAAATCCAAACCAAATGTACATGATCGAAAGAAACGGAGGGAGTAGCATATAAGGAATGTAGTAATGGTGTTGATCCAAGTGATTAACAAGAACTTACTCTGTGTTCTGGAATCAGGTGCAACTTCACAACAAATTTATGGCACTAAAAGATCAGCATGGAGCAACTTACCACCTTAAAAAGAATCTCATCTCGATCAATATCAACGGCATGGACATCAGAGTAGAGCTGGGAGGACAGTTGAGCTATTACATTGATATATTGGCATGCTCAACCAAGAATCTAACAGAAACACTCCGACTCATCCACCAGCTCATAATCCCAACGATTCAAAGCCTATGCCAAGGAGTGGTGTTGATCGATAACATTATTCGACCAGAATGTGTGAGAAACTTAATACCTCCAAGATACAGGAAAACCCAGTTGCTTACATTGCAGAAACTGAAACAAGCACTTCTGTCAGTCCCTGCTGATGGGATGTATGATTATCAGCATACATGGAGTGCAGTGTCTGATGCAGGAAAGCTGATCTTAAAAGCAGGCTTTGATTTTGCGAGAGACCTCCTTTCAGATGATGATTTCAAAGATGTGCTTCATCGAAGATATCACGACCTGTATAACCTTGCCAGTGAGCTTCAGGTTCCTCCAGAAAGTAATCCTGATCAAATTGAACCAGCTCATGAGGGAATTGATCCCAATGTCGAACCTTCATTTGGTGGAATAGCTAAGGGAGTGGAACAGGTGCTGCAGAGGCTAAAAATCATTGAACAAGAAATCAGAGATCTGAAGCAAGAGATCCAAGGGCTAAGATACTATGAGCACAGGCTCTTAATTGAGCTTCACCGAAAAGTAGACCACTTGGTGAATTACAACGTCCAAATTGATGAAAGGAAAGTGCCGAATATGTTCTTCTTTGTCAGAACAGAAAATTACTCCAGGAGACTGGTTACCAATATCATAATAGGAATGACTGCACTGCGCCTGCACATGTTATGCGAATTCAGAAGAGAGATGCACGTAGTTGAAGATCAGATGGGGTGTGAGCTGATGCAAATTGACAATGTTGCTGTTAAATGCTTGGCACCCTACATGACCAAGTTCATGACACTGTTAACATTCGCGCTGAAAATAGGTGCACACTTAGCAACAGGATTGGGAGAGATGATACCTGATCTGGGTAGAGCAGTCGCGCATCTGGCAGACTCTTCCCTTTTGACAGGTGCAGCTGGCGCAACAGCTGCAGGGGCTGTTGGTGCAATGGCGATTGGGAGCAGTGCAGCCAGACACAGGTCCCGGGACATCCAGCAGGATCAGGGAGCAGCACAGCAGTGGATTCTGGATTTCTTGAGGGATCGGAGATGTTCTACTGGAAGAGATATTGCCGAGAAGTTTGGCCTTTGGAGAGTAAAGTATAGAGATACTGGTCAAGTTGCATGGATTTGTAGAAGACACATGAGTTTAAGGGCCAATGATATAGTTCAAGTTCCCCTTTGAACCCATTGGTCTAGTCCTATATGTATTACAACTGATGTGAGATGTATGTAGCCACAACCTAGACGGTGTTGTGTAAGGTCTTGGTTGATAACTTGAAACCACGTATCATGTGAGGAACGTCAAGATCGTCCTAAACTTCCACTTGAGAGACTACAATCATATGGTAGAGCCGTAGAGTTGTGTCGTGGAGTAGGCTTATGCAAAACCACTATATAATCGCTCTTGCATTCTTCCTCTAATTTATAAATTTTGCAACAAATCTAGTCTACTACCTAGCAAGTCGGAACCACAATGTAAATTGGACACCAGTTACCAATTGAATACACTAGAGGTAAGGTGTAGATTTGCCTGATGTGACTCATTTCTCACCCGACTAGCAAACCTCGGTGCAGTTGAGGTACACAGTTTCGAAACTAGACTAGAAGATCAGGCATTTTTTGATCAGTTCCAGGTCAGGTTGAGTCGGTTCAGATCTTTGTTTAGTTGAGTCTTATGTTCAATATCTATAAGGTCGGCCAGGTTAGGTTATTAACATATTTCCTCGAGTCAATTCAGTTTGGGTCATATTCAGATCGGCTCGATTTCACTAGTAATGACAAAGAACAAGTTGTTAAGACTTACTCACCCCTGAGCTTATTTTAGATACAGAGTCACAAAAATGCATGATCATCACACTAGAAACTGTCTCCACTCAATTAAACTGTCTCCACTCAATTATACAACAGCTTTTATTTGTTAATCAGTCCAGAATGTAAGGCTGCATTAAAACAACTGTTATAATCATGAAGGTGAAGAAAAAAAGGTAGAAATTAGGCTAAATAAAATCTGTAGGGCAAGTGCGGTGCACTTTAAACAGAAAAGAAAAAGACACAACCTACATATCTTGAAATTTCAGGAACTTACTTTTTTTTCCTTTTCTAAGACTCGGTTTATATTTACCATTAAAGAATCTCAGCAATAATGATTTCCGAAATAACTCATGGGTGAATCTCTACATAACTCCCTATGATTTTAAGGACCACATTGTATGAATTTGTGGGGCAGATCAATATGATAGCTTAAAATGATGCACCTTGATTAGATTTCATAGTAACTGGAAACTGAATTCTACAGTGAAAGCAACATAAGGTAACAGTGTCAATGTTCGCGTTCTTTGGCAACATGGGTTCTGTAATCTCCAGACTCGTATGTTGGTTAGAGTCGGGGATGGGGGAACTAAGACGGGTATTGTGAGGGGGAAACTGCAAAATGGGGATTTGATATGCATGCATTAACACACCAGTGATCTCTGAAACAAGATTGGTATAGTTTTAGCTACAGCAGTCATTTATCATTCTCCTCCAACATTTTTTCTAGATCTTAACATACATAGGTAAAAGGCAAACTAATACAACATACATCAGTCACTAAATAATGACTTTTGATTCTAAAAATCGAAAAGTCACCTGTCACATTTTCCAGCACGACCAGTCGAGCATGTAGTCTCAGAAGAACGCCCTGCTACCATAGAAAACCCGGGATCCAGTACTCTTTGGAGTCTCCGATGTCTGATCAGAACCTGAATTCTCAGACTTGGATGGTTCAGAAGTAAGATCCATTGGAAGCTTCATTTTAGCCAAAGACTCGGTAAACTGTTGCATGCTCTTCATGTACATATCCACAATGTCCTGCTGTACCATCTTCTCCTCAGGCTCAATGTTGAGAGAGACGAGTGGTTTTATCAATGTTTCTTTAGGTGGTGCGTGGCCGTTGTTGGAGGACTCACCCTCCCCTTCTCCCAAGTCCTTTTCCTTGTCTTTCAGAGGGGAAACATGCTCCTGACTTGGGGATTGTGAAGTAACTTGAGTCTCAGACGATTGAGAGCTAGCAGGAAGGCAAACAGATGGTGAGCCATACGTCGAAACACTGCTAGGTGGAGAATCAGCGTGTGAGAGCCGTTTGGACTCTTCACTGTTTGCTGAGAAGCTCTCCACAACACGAACACCAATTTCATGACTCTCAGTGTCTGATGAAACCAAACTCTCAGTGGTCTGAGAATCCAGGCTACACTCCATCCCAAAGTACTCCGAGACCATCATTTCATTTTCATTTAACATTTTAGGGTCTGGGAATTCAACCTTGTCAAAGTCGCTGGGAACAGACTCAACAGTTCCTGATTTCTCCACGACATTGTGAGAATCAGAGGGGAGCTTGGGGATCGTCATCACATCAGGAGAAGAACCAGAGTAAGCAAGAGACAATTGAACAAACCCAGCAGGAGAATGGAAAAGGTCAGTCGAAGAGAGAGAGAATTCACTCTCCACCTTCCTGTTCTGGATAAGGATATCGGATAATGGCACAAGAGCAAACCCAAGGAGCTGGTCTTCAAGGTAATTTCTTACACGGCTAAGCATCCAGATCTCACATTTTAAGGAAGCCTCTATTGTTCTAACGTTAAGCCGCACCTTATCGTTGAAGACAGGATTTCTCCCACCACCATTGATGGTCTGTGTAGATACAGCATTTTCAGGATCAGTGGTAAGACAAAGCTTGGCATAAACATCTTGCTTGTGGTAAATGCAGATGTTCTGAATGTCCCTAGCTTGATGTACGTAGACATCAAGGACGCCAATGAAGTCTTCTGGGTTATGAACATCCATCTCATGCTTGTCAGTACCATTAGATATATTACCAGAGCCCCGGACAAAAACATCGGATCTCTGTTTCTCTAGCTCAGCTCCACTAACACTGAGGTTCTTGAATGGTGAAACAACGGATTGTGGGGAGTCCATTTCGCCGACAAGAATCGTGCCTGAAGAAAACTAGAACATCAAATTGTGAACCAGAACTGGTAAAATTATTTAACACACTTGTGAAATCATACAAAGCAGGTTCTGAAGAATGATAAGAAATCCAAAAGCTGTCAAGTTCACTTAGAGCGAAAATCCCCAAACAACCAACAACAATCTACACAAACAACTCAACAATGCAAGACAAAACATTGAACATGTACTGGAACAAGTTCCATATGATGGTTGTACGATAATATCAATTGAAGTCCTAATGACTGTGATATTACACCAACAGTAGAGTCTTACACGCCTCCTTGTCCGCTACATCAGACTCATTTCCGTACTAGCGAGACTAATCGACAGCTCCAAATGATCTGACTAGGTTAACAATCGATTTTAGGTTGCGTAACGAACTCAAGGAAAGACCGAAACTTTACATATTAGGACAAATTCAACAATGCCTACTTCATGTTACAGTATACTAACAAACTCAAAAGATAAAGAATGAAAAAGTGAAAGTTTGCACCTCCAGAGACATCTGAACCACACAGGCAAAACTTTGAATTTTAATATCCAAGACAAAAATAAGGACAGAATCAAGAAGCAATGTTGCACTGATCTGCAATAGATTCATAAAAAAATATTCAAAAGCTGAACTAATTGAAAAGCAATTATGAGAAGAACTTGTCCACATGCTCACCTAACCCAGCTCTCAAAACTCAATTATTGCCAACCTTACATTATTATCTCTAATATCCAAATGAATTTATTCACATAATTCTTCACATCAAGCATAAACCCACACTCTCATAAGTCATAAGCTAATCTTACCCAAATTATTATGATCTTTGAGAAACTTTACACTAAATCCTAACCAAAACCCTTCTCCAAAACTTCAAATTAAGCAAAACCCACATCCCAATTACCAACTTTAGCTAATTTATGGATAAACATGAACCCTAAAACTCAAAAATTTGACCAAAATTACTAAAATGAAATACCCAAAAAAAACTCGTAAATGATAATTTTGCATTTCTTTTTCCACAAGCTAAATCTTCATACTAATACAAGCAGCTATTATAAGTTCATAACTTCAGGAAATAACTAGAAGTAGAAAGAATTTAACATACCTGAACAAGTTGAACTCCAATTTTTACTGTTTAAACCCAGCAAAAGAGAGCTTGAAAACTGTAACAATTGCCCAGAAAAGCTAATCAAAGATTCTAAATAAAAACCCCAGAAATCTAACACTTCCCAATAAAGCAAAAAAAAAAAAAAAAAAAAAAACAACCCACCACTTCTATTAATTAATCAGAAGCACTAGCACCAGAATCCAAGCTAATAATAACCCAGAAAAAGTAATTAATTACTGTAAAAATTAAACTAAACAAAAAACAACCCAGATCCCAACACAGAACTTAGGGACTGAAACAGCAAAAAAAAAAAACTCAAGAGTTGAATAATTCAACATGAACAAAAACTTAACAAATGCAAAAAGACAGAATTTATTATGCAAAGAAAAAAAAGAAGAAGAAGGATACATATTAAAGTTTTCACCTTTAATTTTTCTGGTGTAAAAGTCAAAGGTGATCTCCTATGAACAGCAACAAAAACTTGGAGGTAAGTGCTGAGCTCAACGCTCGATTATTTGCTTGAAATCGAGGAGAACTTTAATAAAAGAAAATTGGGAATTTTGTTGGAAAATATATAATAGAAGTTTTTGGATATTAATTTATAAATTGATTTGGGAATTTGGAATTTTGTAAATGTGTAGAAGAAGTTGGAAGTGGAAAGAGTAGGAGTAAACAGTGGAAGAAGAACAGAAAGTTGGAGATGATTATTATTGCTGTGGTTGTTTGTTAAGAGTTGAGTATTTTAAGTTGGGATTTTTTTGTTGGAAGGTTATCTGTATTTGTACTTAGTTTGTGAAGTAGTCAAGTATGAACAACATTGTTGTTTGTTTGAGACGTCAAAAAGGTCCAACCTTTCCCTTCCCCAACTTGGTTTAACTATTACTAAAACATTTCATTCATATTATTCCACTTCTTGCTTTATTGATATGGTTATGGATACGGATGTTGAATGAATGCGTCTCTTGTAACACGGTTTAGTAATAAGCGTATTGTAAGACGTAGCATTTTTGGTATTGTAGTTGACGACATTACTACATTGAAGATATGGTGTGCCACAACGATGATAAAGGTTGTTCTACTTGTTTTATGGTCATGGACATGGACACATATATGAATATCGAAATTTTTTACAGTTGAACACAGTATCATAGAAATTTGGCGGATGTTTGAGAAAGCATCACTAAAATATAACATAATGTTAGCCTCTATGATAACGCCTACAACGCCATATAATTGTGTGCTGATTAAGCGTGTAGACACATATATAGGTGAAAAAACAAGAGCTTCAATTTTGGGAGTTGTGAGGTTGTTTCTTGGTAGTATTTGTAGAACCAAAATTTATGTGAGTTATGCTCTTATTAAGACCATCTCACCTACGGAGTTGTCATGAAACTCCTTATTAGCGGTTTTACCCTAAAATTTCTCCACCGTTAATTAAGGCCAATGATTTTTACACTACTCCGACTGATTTTTACACTCATTTACGTAAGATGAATATTAAGACTGGGACTCACACGAAGACTAAGTTTGGTATGAATAATAAGTTAGCTTGTTTGGCCAAAGTAGCTTATCTGACTAGTTTTTTAAACTTTTTGATTGCAAATTATACCATGCTCCAGGAAGCACAAGGAATATGTTGGTCCTTCTTACAATAGATGAGTATGGACCACACTTAAATAGATTTTAAATTATTTTAAGTGTGGTCCTTACTCCTCCATTGTGAGAAGTATAACCATGCTCATTGTATTCCCAGGAACATAATATAAGCATTGTTCTTTGACAATAACTTGGTTTGCTAACAACACTAGCTTAAATAATAATGTAGCTTATCTGATAAGTTACCCCATGTAACTTATTAAATTTTAAGCTACTTATTATAATTTTATTCTTAATTTCCCTCATTTATTTCATAAAATAAAATAAGATTAAAATAAAGAATGCATTTTTATGTAATTTTATAACATCAGCTGTTATAAGCTAAGTTTGCCGAACACTCCTATTTCTATCAGTTAAAAACTTTCAGCTACTCTTACCGCTATTATATCAGTTATCAGTTACTATTTCAACATTCACCTACTACTTTAACTAGTTTTTTTTTTAGTGCTATTATTTTAACTAGTTTTACCGAACATGGCTGAAGGAAGGTAAAAATGAATCTATAAAAGGCGTAAAAATCTCCACCCTATGCCTATGCAGGAGACCGTTCTGTACGACAATTGGCCAAAGTTTTAGAATTTTTTATATGGGAAATAGTCCATGATTTGGACGTAATGGGAGCCGGCCCACGAGATGGCCAATGCCCAATAGTCTATCACACTCCAATCACTTTGTTTTTTAGTGCCTTTTGTAGCTGTAGGTTCCCTCCCCTTGTGAACCTATTTCGCCCCTTCTGGGTCCCCTTTGTGCGGAGGTATGCTCAATATAGTAAAGCCATCACCCTTGTCACGGTGATAGTGTTATGTCTATGCCTTCGTACTGTAGATTATTGTTTATGAACAGACAGAGCACCGTTTTTTTTTTTTTTTTTTTTGTTCTTTTAATCGTGGAGCGAGGTAAGCAAGTACATTCGAATTGGCCATGAACACAATATGCGTACATTACACATATTTCTTATATGGATAATAAAACAAGATGTAAAATTTAGTAATGATACTCTGTATATGTTAATGTCTCTTAACGAAATATGACTATAGAATTATAGATGATAGATAAAAAGTATATATAGTAGGAAATGTTCTTTATACCTCCGCCATTATCTTAAAAACCTATTCAGTATTTACATGTCATTGATAATAATACGTTTCACCAAATCACACTTTACATTGGTTATATCATATCCATAGTTAATTTTATACTTTGAAGTAGGTGTGAAAAAACAACTGACCAATCGGTCTAAGATGGAGCGTGTATAAATGTATAATGAGCAAAGCTCATATGTTTAGATTAAAAAGATGAATGAATAATGATATGGTGTCACCAGGTGGTATTTATTACTTAACCACATGAAATAATCGGAATTTAACCAAATATCGGTTCACTCTCGGCCGAAAAATAAACAGAACCCGATAGAAACCGACCTTTTTTATTTAACACTAGGCTCACTCAGAGCCCAAAGCCGAGGTGGGTCGGTCCATTGGGCCTAATCCACCATGTTTCTCACCAGAGTTGTTTCACAATTTGTCAGGGGTAATGCAAGTCATTTCACCATCAAATTCAAAAGTTTAAACTCCCCCTACTTTTGCCAACGGACAACAGAGATCAGACACACTTGAAAAATCATATTTTCTCAACGGTCATCTTTCTTTTCCACCCCCACACATTTTGAACTTAACCATCTCTCTCCTCCATCTTCACCTTCTTCAAACAATCTCACCACAACAACTCCCTCCCTCCCCCCCCCACGCTCCCTCACTCTCTCTCCTCTCTTTTTCGCCTCGCTTCGCGTTGTTTCAATCTTCCTGAAGAAGATTAGCAAATCAAGAAATTAAAAATCATGAACACAATGTCAATATCTTCAGTCAGAAAACTCCTCAACAAATCACTTTCATCTACAAAACAAAATCAAATTCAATCAAAAACCTCACCAATGGCCTCAAAGTCTCAATCTTTCGCCAACGACGAAAACTCCCCACCAATTGATCCCAACATTATTCAATCAAACCCATCAAAATTCCCACTCACTTCCCCTAAAAAATCCCCCTTAAAACCCTCAATGTCCCACAAACCCCTCGACTTTTCGAGACCGAAACCTACTGAAGAACTGTCTTTAGCCCCTGATCCACCCGTTAAGGTAACACAGTTTAATCTATATTTTTAGGGTTTCTAATTTTGGAAATTTACAGTGTTTGATTAAATATTTTGTGAAATGGGTAATTTCTTTTTGTAGGTGGTGGTGAGGATTAGACCCAAGACTGTTAATGAAAAGCTTGGTGATCCATCAATTAAGAAGATTAATGATGTTTCTTTGAATGTCGGTGACCGACAATTTAATTTTGATTCTGTTCTTGATCCTAATTCTAAGCAGGTTCGTGATTTGGGTACTCAACTTTTGGATTCATTTTTGTTTTATTTTTGCTGTTGAATTTGTTTTTTTCGCGGAATTTTGTGTATTTTTTGTACTGACCTAAAGCTTAGTTTTTTTTTTGTTTATTACATTAGGGTTTCCATTTTTAGTATGTTTAGTTATGATTTATGAATTGGGTTTTTCAATTTTATATCTATGTGTGTAGATATTCTACAGATTTCAGGGTTTAGCTTTTCGGTTTCGATTCAGTGTAACTATCATTATAAATTGAACATTGGTTTGACAATTGATTAGGGTTTGGCTGTTTGATTCAATTTAGTATAATTATTATCATTTGTAGTGAGGAAATATTAGGGAATTTTGGTTAATTTGGATGGAAACATAGCTTATGTTATATGATTGGTAGCTCGAAAACTTGATTGATAAGTTTTTGGTATCACAGGAAGATTTGTTTAAGTTGGTTGGGTTGCCTTTGGTGAAAGATGCATTGGCTGGTTACAATACTTCAGTGTTATCCTATGGACAGGTACTCCACAATTCTGTGTTTATCTTTTTATTCAGGGAATAAACATTTTTTCGTGTTCATTTGTTTGGTGAATGTGGGTTATGAAATTGTTGCAATTGTTATAGACTGGAAGTGGTAAGACCTATACAATGTGGGGTCCGCCAAGCGCCATGGTTGAGGGTCAGTCTCCTAGTACACAACAAGGAATCGTCCCACGAATCTTTCAGATGTTGTTCTCCGAGATTGAAAGGGTATGCATCAGGAATCAATTGTGTCATTGTGTGCCTGTTGTTGTTTATACAATTTGTTTTCGATAGTTTGATGGTTTCTTTTTAGAGGGCTGTCGATCATTGCACGCGTAGGTTAGTAACATGTCTTAATGTTTGATTTACAGGAAAAGGAAAACTCGGGTGATAAACAGATAAACTACCAATGTCGTTGTTCCTTTCTTGAGGTAATTTTCGCTTGATTTATTACTATATTCAATGTCAATTACCAAATGAAAAGACACCATGTGAAGTTGATTGCTGATTTATGTGGATGTGACAATTGATGATTGCAACTGATTTGTGAACAGATATATAATGGACAAATCGGGGATTTACTTGATCCCACTCAGCGAAACCTTCAGGTAATTAGCCTTTTTATTGCATTCATCTGCTTCTTTGTTGCTCTTAAGAGTCGTTTAATAGTAGTATCTAAGTAACATCATATCTGTTTCAGATTAAGGATGATGCAAAAAATGGGTTCTACATTGAGAATTTGACTGAGGACTATGTAACTTGCTATGATGATGTGACCCAAATTTTGATCAAGGTAAGGCCCTATAAATACTTGTGGTGTATGTGTCTGAAAGTCATTTACAAATGTACTTATGATCTAAGGATCTTTTTGGTGCACTGCTGTAAAACATGCTAAAACTTTGTGATTGTTATGCTTATGCAGGGTCTTTCCAGTCGAAAAGTTGGTGCCACGAGCATAAATTCTAAAAGTTCTAGGTCTCATATTATATTTACCTGCGTGATTGAGTCCTGGTGCAAGGTATTCTTCCGAGTTTAACTTTGGTTACTTGTCAGTTGCATGATTTCATTTGTTATGTATTATTCATCCGCCATGCTTTATTTACAATGTTGAACAGGAAACTCCATCAAACAACTTCAGCAGTTCAAAAACTAGCCGAATCAGCCTTGTAGATCTTGCTGGACTTGGAAGAAATAAACAAGCTGATGCTGGAAAAGAATTCGAAAAGGAACGCAAAGTTCTCAATAGTTCTTTATCACACCTTGGGTATGACTTTTAGGCTCTAGTTATTGTTTCGAATTTATGCGTCTCACTGATTGCTAAAATTTTCTTGATATGTTCCTGAAATTTTTTTGCTTTAAGATTGTTGTTTATTTTGTCTACTAATCTCAAGAGTCTCAACTCTCAACTGCTATGTAAAGGCTTTTTCTCCAGTGCCCAGGAATAGAGCATCTGCACTCATCTTCGTGTTTAAATTCTGACTTTGATTTCTAAATTTCTGCAGACACTTGGTTAATAACTTAGCAGCAGGAACTCAACCTGGTGATGTTATGTATAGAGATTCCTCTTTGACACATTTACTACAACAATCACTTGGTGGGAATGCCAAACTCGCTGTCATCTGCACCATTTCACCGGATATCAAGTACTCCTCTTACTCTTTGTCATCCTTTCTTGAATTGTCAGTTACACTACTAAAGTTGACTGGAATTCAGTCACAGTTACACCACAACTACCCATGTGAAGAGATTTCTGGACAAGGCAAAACACAGTGCTCCATTGCACTACTTATGAAAGCTTTTGCTGATCTTCATGTTTTGAATGCAGAAATTACGTTGAGACAGTTAGCACGCTAAGATTTGGACAGAGGATAAAATCCATTCAGAACAAGCCCGTCATCAATGAGATAACTGAAGAAGATATGGATGATCTTACAGATCAGATACGGCAGCTGAAGGTAGCTTTAGTTCTCACTCTCTGCATCACTAGTTGTAAATTTGCTGAAACTTTGGCTAAGCAAAATGCACGTTTTGCTTGTAGGATGAACTTATCAGAGCGAAACTGAATGTTAACTCAGCTGGGTCAGGGAACGGACTGTTAACAGGGAGAAGTATACGTGAAAGTGTGAACCAACTCAGAATCAGCCTGAATCGGTCCTTGGTGCTGCCCTTAGGCAATGATATTCAAGAAGACATCTGTGCTGATGACATTGATGTATCTGAATTGTGTAAAGATCTTGACAAATTGCATACACCGTGTGAAGATAGCCTAAGAGACCATTCTTGCGACAGTGATAACTTTGCCTCTGTGCGAGGCAGTTCTGACAGCTTTTTCACAAGTGAACATGAAACTAATTGTTTGCACGAGTCCGTTGAAGTCAATTCCGCTGAGGGCCCTGATTCTTCTTCCAGGAATAGTATTGCAGTCACTTCACCTCGTCATTCTGCAGCTTTTGAAGAGCCAGCAATATCTGAGTCTCCAAAAATCAGAAATCTTCAAAGAAAGAGCATGGTCAATTCACCTAGTCTTTTGGCTGAGGAGAACACTCTCTCAGAGAGTGCCAAATCCCTAAGAGATGTACCAAGAAGATCAGTCAGAGAGACTGAACCAATGCGATCCTCTCTGCGGTCCAGCAAGCTTTTCATGGGATCTCCTGAATGTTTGGCTGCTAGCCTTCAAAGAGGCTTAGACATAATTGATTCTCACAAAGAGATGTCTCCATCTAACAGGGAGTCCGTTGCTTTCTCTTTTGAGCACTTCATGTTGAAACCATCTCCAGCTGCTGACAAAATCAGTGCTTCTGTTCAAACACTGTCAGAGGCAAGATCATCATTGAACGTATCACGGTCCTCATTCATGTGCATATCTTGCCGTCAGAAGGGGGAAAACGTTTCCAATGAAGTCGAGGATAGCCTAAAGACTTGGATTATAAACGCAAAGAAAGAGGTAAACCCTAATGCCATTCCTCAACTCAGTGATTGATGGTCTAATTTTTTAATTCTCATTTTTTCCCGAAAATCCTGGTTTTACATCAGCTCATAATATCTCAGGGAGAAGGAGTAGACGCTGCTGAAGGCAATGACAAGGGAAAGGAGCTCGAGAAGGTTTGTGGTGAACAAGCAGCAAAAATTGAGGAGCTCAATCAGCTGGTAATGAAATGTTTTCTTGTATAAATTTGCGAATTGCACTTGTGAAGTTTCGTCAGGCTCTGACTTGGACTCTGCAGGTGGAGCAATTGAGGAATGAGAAACAGAAAGCCACTTCTCCACGTAGCTGCCAAGCTGTTGAAGATAAGGTAAGCTCTACTCATATATCATACAAATCTGTATTACATGGTATGTAGTTTGTTCACTATATATGATATCTGTGTTCCTGTTTGTACACTTACTTCTGAAGGTCTGTGAAGACGGTGAGATTATGGAAACTGAAATTATAAAGGAGACATGTGACATTGGGGAGAAGCAAAAGAACGAGAATAAATCCTTTGACATTAGAGAAAAGGAAGAACTTCTCATGGAGATTCAGTTCTTGAAGACCAAGTTACAGGCTAATACTGATTCTGCTCCAAACAAGTCCGTTGACAAGCTAAGATCTTCACTGTTATCGCGCTCAATGCAAATACGTAAAAGCATGAGTTCCCAATTCAACAATGCTGAAGAGTTGGAGAAGGAAAGAGAGAGATGGACTGAGATGGAGAGTGAGTGGATAAACTTGACAGATGAACTAAGAATTGACATTGAATCCCAACGCCAGCAAGCAGATCATGTGAGGATGGAGTTGCAACAAGAGAAGAAGTACACAGAGGAGTTAGATGATGCCCTTCACAGGGCAGTGCTAGGCCATGCCCGTTTTGTTGAACACTATGTTGAGCTTCAGGAAAAGTACAACCATCTATCCGAAAGTCACAAGAGAGTGATGGAAACCATAACAGATGTTAAGAGAGCAGCTGCGAAGGCAGGAGCCAAAGGGAGTGGTGCTCGTTATGCCAAGGCTTTTGCAGCAGAACTTACAACAGTAAGGGCAGAGGAGAAGAGGGAGCGTGAGCGCTTGAGGATGGAGAATAAGAGCCTCAGAATCCAGCTCAGAGAAACTGCTGAAGCTGTTCAAACAGCAGGAGAACTTCTAGTTCGGCTCAGAGATGCTGAGGAAACTGCCTCATTTGCTGAGGTAAAAACTAACATTGTACTTGTTTGTTTAAACACCATCTTAAACATGAATACATGACTAAATCCTTAGACTATGATAGTGCTTGTGCCCCTAATGTATTCGTTTTCTTGCCAATCGCGCAGTCCAATATGACAGACCTGCAGCAGGAGAACGAGAAGTTGAGGAAGCAAATGGAGAAACTGAAGAACAAACATAAGATGGAAATGGTGACAATGAAGCAGTACATGGCCGAGAGCAAATTGCCAGAATCTGCACTGAGGCCGCCTGTACATTACGACGAGGAGCCTCTTCCCACAAGCACATTCAACACCCCTCATGATGATGAAGCCTGGAGATCAGAATTCGGAGACATATATCGAAACGATCATCAGTACTAACAATCCAAAATGATCACTGCTCTTGATACTTTATACTTGGGAGTTGGTACATTATATGATGATGTATTGATGATCATGTCTTCTGACCCTACTTGGGTCGTAGTCTGACATTATTACAAAACCATGTTTAATTCGATTGTTATGTACCAGAGATAAAACTTGATTCTTTGATTATATATTGAATATTTTCTTACATTAATACTGGATGTAATGCTTCACATACATCATACATGGTCAGATAGAGCTACGAAGTCAAATCCAACTTCATGGATCCTTAAAACATTATTGATAATAATGTTGATAACTTGATACCTTAAGCATTTACTATCGGAGTGCACGGTTAGCACACAACTTTCTTCGTCTTCCTCTTCTTTTTCACTAATTTTCGCTATTTGTTTTTTACTATAAAAAAATTCACTTTTGGATTTAAATTACAATTTAGCCAAAGAATCACGGCCTCACGGTGCTATTCTTCGTTAGGCCTGTGCAATGGGCTGGATCTTAATGGGCTGGGCTGTTAATGGGCTACTGTGGAAATGAATATGGGCTGGGCCATCTTATAACGGGTTGGACTGGACCAACCCATGGATTAAACCAATTTAACAAAACAAAAACATAAAAACAAAATAAAAAAAACAACTCCCCTTCCATTCTCTCTCTCCTCCCCCAACCCCCCCACCTACCCCGACCACCCCAGCCCCGCCGGAGGCCGTCACCAACCGCCACCTCATACGGCCCCGACACTACCACCCTGGTCGCCCTGCTACCGCGACCACCCCTACGCCCATACGCGACGCCACCTAAGCTCGATTTGCTCAAAACGCCCCTAAGCTCGATTTGCTCAAAACGCTTCTATTTGCGGCGTTATGGTTGTGCATTTGGTCGGCGGCGTAGGGCGAGGGGTGGGGTACGGTTTTGGGGCGGCTACGGTTGAGGATAGGGACTGGGGAAGGGAGTGAGAGAGGAGAGAGAAAATGAGAAAAAAGGAATGTAGAGGATGATGGAAGCGGTGGTACGGGGAGAGGAATGCCGCCGTGGGGTCACCGGAGCGGCGCGCGTCGAGCGTCGAGTGGTGGTGGTTCCATCGCGTGAGGTGGTGGTCGGAGCAAGAGGACGGCGGTGGGCGGCGGTGAGAGGGAGGTGCGTGGTGGTGGTGGGTGGGTGGGTAGGGGGGAGAGAAAAAAGAAATAGTGATTTAATTATTTTTTTAATTTATAACGGGCCAATTGGATTGCCATCACCCAGCCCGTTAAGGTGCCAAATAGGCCCAATAATTTTGAGCCCTGTCATTAAGTGGGTGGGTGGACTGAATTGCATTTTTAATGGGCGGGCTAATGGGTGCCATGGGCTCTCCTACCCATTGCACATGCCTATTCTTCGTAAACAAATAGTAGGATCAATATTACTCGTGTCTTTGTTTTTTAATGAGGATTTTTTTTTCTTATTTTATTATTATTGCAAATAAATCTTATTATTGATAAAATAATTCAACTTTTTGGTTAACTATATTTCTACACGACACTTAAGTCACACAATCTACAAAACGGCAGATTTACATGCACATATTCACCCAAAACGCCTCGTTCAGTTCAGAAAACAAAAAAAACAGCAGGGTTTCTTATAGCACATTTTTATACGCCGAGGTCCGAAGAGATATTCCCAGTGACAGACAGACAGCGGAACAAAAAAAAAAAAAAAGAGAGAAAAAAAAAAGAGAGAGTAAAGAAGAGCGACGGCGGAAAACATGGCGGAAACCCCAATTAACGACGGCGGCGACACCACCGATATTGGTGGCGAAAAAAACCCTAACCCTAATTCTATGAATGCTATCACTAATAATTTCAACAACGGTAACTTAGCTACCCCACTCGTCTGCCTTCTCCGATTCGCCGGAGATTCTGCCGCCGGCGCTTTCACTGGCTCCATCTTCGGCTACGGTTACCTTTCTCTCACATTTCTTTTCTTACTCATTCGTTATTTATTTATTTATTTACTGTTTTCTTAGGTTTTTACCAGTTTTGTATTAGTTTGTGATTTATCTGAGTAATTATGCGAAATTGGGGGTTTACCAGGTTGTTAATACCTGATTTTATTGGAGTTTAATCTGGATAAACTTGGGAACCTTGGAATGTTATGGAATGAGATTATTTTTTGTATTTATATTGTTAGGGTTGGAATGGGGTGTGGCAATGATGGGAATTAGATTCAAGTTGGTTTGTATGTGTGGGTGTTGTCGTGGTCTATCGTGTAAGACGGTGTTGCGCGATTTTATAACTGAGCACATAGCTTTGTCATTGGTGGTTTATGTGTTGGGGAGTTGAAATGAGGTGTTGGAGCGGTTATGTGCGTTCTGGTTCTTTCTGATGGCTGCAAGTTGACGGGGATGATTTCTGCTGAACTTAGCAAGTTGTTTAGATGTTATAAAAGCAGCTGCTTTTTGTTATTGCTATAGCTTGAGTTAGTGTTTTATGCTAGGGCTATTCGAGCATTGATCAAACCTTGTGAGAATTTTCGGAACATTAGGTATCAAGAGAGGAGCTAGGTTCTATAATTCTGATTTTAAACAAACTCACTCCTTCCGAAGGAAAATATACCTTGACAGTCCGTTGTCAGATTAGGAAAATGATTTCTACAGGAGATTGCTAACTTTCCCGGTTTCCACATAGATTCTTTCTTGCAAGTAATTCAGCTTGTTTATGTGATGGAGTCTGCCTATCTGTTATTAAAGCCCTTGTTAATGGTCGTGGAAGATTGGCATGAAACATGGGCTTTTTTCGTGGCTTCTTTACAAACTTGTAAGAGCCCTTGACAGGATCATGATGTCATTGCAGCATATGTTATGTGTGTAGTATCTTAAGAGTGTTGTACCAATCAGTCTTAATTAATCTCGAGCCTCGAATGATGGGTTTTAAAAGTGGCCTGACGCCCTGACATGCTTGTAGTTGTAGGCTTAATATCTTTTTCATGATTTGCATATTCTTTCCATGTCTGTCCTTTTGAATTTTTTTTCCTCGTACACTTACCTTTTGTCACGTGTTTTGTAACTTTTATTTTTTTTTAAATATTAGCTTTCTTTTTCTTTTGATGGATTTTCGAAACTCTTATGGCATGCGCAAGGCAGTTACAAATGATAATACATGTTAGCCGACCCCAAATCATTTTGGGAATAAGACTTGATTGTTGTTGTACACTTGGCTGTCCATCCTCTTTCTTTTTTCCTTTTATGCCTTGCTCGATTGCTCCTCTCTCTATTAATTTCACTTATTTCACTTTGTTCTGTAACTTCTGTTTATTCACTTTTTTTTTTTTTTATATTTTTTTTATTTTCATATCTTCTTTTCTGTCCGTCTCTTTGTACCTTTTTACTTGTTTACCTGTTTCTAACAAAAGGTTCTTCGTGACGGTTCATGTCAGCCAACCAAATTTTTTTGACTTTTTGCGACAGTGGCTGTATTTTGTCATTGGTATTCTATAAACTGTAAGGAAGTATGTAGACTAATGATTGTCTGTCAGGCAAGGATTTGGCCCTTGAGGATGGGTGTAGACTAACCGACTATCCTCTGCTAAGTTTGGGTCCTGCACTGATAGTTGTCTTTCTGAGTGATGTGTAAAGGCTGCTCTGAACTACCAAACCATTGTGACATAGTAATTGTAGTGTCTGTTCATTTTTAGGCTAGGTCTCTGTTGGTTGTTAAACTAGTCCAATCACATGTATCAGAAGAAACAAACTATCGTGTAATTATACATTAGATGCTTGTCGATTGCATGTGTCATTGACAGACTTTGAATAAGTTTGTGGTCTTCTGTAAGATGATAGGCATGGTTGGACTCTTTTTTTTCTTCTTCTTTTTTTAAAAAAAAAAAAAAATATCCTTTTCACTTTTCTGGGTAATGTGAGAGGGCAAAATAGTGAGGTTTTACCAGGAAACCTTTTACTAGACTTTATCTTAAACCTATTTTTTTTTTTTTTTTTTTAAGTGTCGAGTCTGTCGACCTTCCGTGACACTTGCTACTGATAGAAAGGTCCTTTCTTTATTTGGAGTGTTATACAGTCGTGCATGATTTCCTGATTCACTTTACGATTCTGCCACCAACTTTCTACTATGAGCTGTTGTTTAGTGGTTGACGGTGTCTTTACTTTTGCATAGGTGTATTAATGGATATTTATAATCTACCCTGCTTATTTTTACGGTTTTCAATTATCTGAAACGTATTGCTATTGTTGGTTGGTATAGGTGCTGGATTGGTTAAGAAGAAAGGATTCAAGGGTTCTTTCGCAGAAGCTGGTGCTTCAGCCAAGGCATGATAATATTCTTGCATTGATTTCACTCAATTTCTTCCTTTGTGCTAGTTGTGTGTACTTTTGTTTTATGTGGGGTGTCTTTTCTCAAACAGACATTTGCAGCTCTATCCGGGGTTAATAGTTTGGTGATGTGCTTGATGAAAAAGATAAGAGGCAAGGATGATGGTGAGGAATCTAAAATTTGATGTGGTTAGAATCAATGTGTCATTGAGCTTCAATTTCAAAAGTTGACCCTTTCCCTTTTATTTGAAGTCATCAATGCAGGAGTAGCTGGCTGTTGCACTGGCATTGCTTTAACCTTTCCAGGTTCGTTTATGGCAAGATAGTTCTCACACACCCTTATAACCAATGATATAGTTGAGACGCGGCTTTATTTTCTCCTTGTTTTCAGATAAGCTGGCTATACTTGATGGTTTATGAACATAGCCCTGCTCTTCTATTGCCTTTTTTGTTGAATGTATCTTCTCGCGCGCGCGCGGGGGGTGGGGGAGGTGATTACTTGGGATTGTTGTAGATACTGGATAGTGTAGACTGTAGAGTTATATTCCAGCTGTATTTTGGCATTCGCCCTGGATTTCTTGCTTTCGTTAAGGCGTAACACCTTTTAAACTAGGAATCTTTGTTACCTCTCTACTATCTCAAAGCACTTCTACGTTAATGCTCATAAATTCTACTTTAGTGCAGAACATTTTATGCTATTTTCTGACTAAGGAGTAACTACTGAGGAATGACATTGGTCTAGTGTACATTAGTTACTGACTTGCTGTTAGTGGATAGTTTACTTCCATTGTCCCTTTAGGATCGTCTGCTGGGGGTGTACCTTAAACGCTGATGCCAGAACAGCATTATGTACATATTAGTGTTTATGTAAAACTTTTCTCTCTTCTTTCGTGGCAGGCGCTCCTCAGGCACTCCTGCAGAGTTGCGTCACTTTTGGTGCATTCAACTTTATCCTGGAAGGATTAAACAGAAAACAATCAGCTTTGGCTCATTCTCTGCAAGATAGACCAAGCAACGAAGGTGTTTCTCAGCTTATCTTGAGGAATTGTGCTGCTTTTGGGGCAGTTAATCTCCTACTGGAAGGCTTAAACAAGAAACAAGAACAGCTAGCATTGGTGCATTCCTTGCGAGAGAGTCGAGGTAACCTAAGTTCACTTCCTTCCTTGGCATTCCCTCTCCCAGATGAACTTAAGGGACAATTTTCTTCATTCTGTCAATCCCTTGGAAGGCCAAAGAAGTACTACGGGCGTGGTACACCATAGTAATCTGGAGCTCTTGCATCAACTGCCCTGGCTGTTTGCTTTTCTGATGCAGTCAGGAACCACTTTTGATATGTATATTAGCATCAAGCCTTGCCCCATCCCCATTGCGGTAAGATGTAGCTAGTTTTGGCCATTGTCCCTCTTAAGGTTCTTGAGTTGATCAGGGTTTGATCTACCCCAATGTTTGTAGCAAGGAGGATTAGGTATGGTGAATTAAGGGGCTTGTGAACGATGATGCTTCAGCTTAGAGCGTGTGCACTTCTAACATTGCAAATGTAGATCTTTTCATCTAAAGTGGCTTCAGTCGCGTTTTTAAGCAGCAATTAGCACCTGTCATGCAAGCTTAAAACATAGTAGACAATCACTCAGATACTGTTGCAGTGTTGCCTTAACTATCGTATGGGTTATAAATGTATGTTTGATATGGTAAGTTCTGAATCGTATCCAAGTAATTATCCTAATTTGTGTTTCAAGCCTGTTGTGGTGCCGTGAACTAAGAGAACATCCTCCCGCTAACTCATCAGTTCCGAGTGTAACAAAGAGATATTCATCGATTTTGAGCTTGGGAAGCATTCTCGTTTTTAATTAGACGCATCATATTTTCATCACAGCTGATCTTTCAGTGAAGGCCTTGTCTTGAGTTTTCCCTGTTTTATAGACAATGAACAAAGAAGAAATGAAAACGAAAATGAACTACAGAGAGAAAGGAGCTAGCTAGCTAGTCTTGGATGAGGAGTGATAGGGGGAGCACTGTGCTGTGACACTATTCACACAGCACAGAAACGACAAGGGGGGATAAGGGGTAGCGGAGCAAAAGTCAGGAAATATAGTGAGGAACTGAGGAGGGCTTCTAAGCAAATCAGGAAAAATGAGACATCCCCCTCCCCAGCTTCCCTTCCCTCTCATTACTGAAATTAGGTTTCTCCGTCTTGGAGCGCCTTCTCTCTCCTCTACTCTCAAACTCACCCTCTGTTCTGAACACCATCATCAGCTCGCGCCGGCGCCTCCACCTCCAGACCACGTCGCCGCCAAATTTGCGCACGGACTGTTGGAGTAGGTGTCCTCCGACAATAATGCGTTGACTAATTAAATCTAATTAGGAATAAACCTGGGATATATTGAATATACAAGTCAGTTGATTAACGTAAATCGGTAACGGTTGGCTGGCTAGAGTTTGACGTTATTGTCGGCGGTAATCAACTGATCCCTCTCGGTCACACCGATAAAGATAGTTTCTCCAAAGGATATTATATTTGAATTTAATACAATATAATATAGACCCTAATGTATCAGTTAAAGAGTTAACTGATTATATCGATAAGTGTTTTACGAGTTCTGAACTCTGGCCGTGTAAACTGCAGTTTTTGTGTGAATTGTCAAAATTGACAATTAGATATTTAAATTACAAAGAGTTGTAATTTTAGATTAAAATGATGTAATTAGTAATTATTATATAATGATATAATAATTAACTAAGACTTAAAGAAATAAGTGTACAAATTATACCCAAATTGTAACATAAGATGTTAAAGGGTATATTAGTAAGGGTAAAATGGTAATTTGATTTACATATGCTATATATACCTTATTTTGATGGTCAAACAAGAAATAACATCATTTTTACACAAAAATCAAATTCTAATTAGAGAGGAAAACAAGGAATAAAACCCTTGTTCTTCTTCATCTTTTTAGCTACTTTAAAAAGAAATTAAAGTTTGAATTCTTCCTTTAGCATGCACATAAAAACTTGAT
Source organism: Spergularia marina (assembly GCA_963680865.1). NCBI lineage: Eukaryota > Viridiplantae > Streptophyta > Magnoliopsida > Caryophyllales > Caryophyllaceae > Spergularia > Spergularia marina. The sequence continues at coordinate 6,781,385 of OY804549.1, read as the reverse complement.
CAAAACACTTATCTAAGCCTAGTATATCATTAGCTAATCTGTTGGCTAATTATATATAAGATTTTAGGGTTAAAATCTCATAAAACTAGACCATTTTGTGAGATTTTTGGAGAGCTTCTTTGGTGGATCAAGGGAGGAGGTTTCCTAACTTGGAAACTCAAGATTAAGGAGGAGGATCCCCAATAATTTGCAGCTCAAGATCCTTCATTTGAAGGAAGGTCAAAATTCTTCTTGATTAAGGTATAAAAACATGTTTTATTACCTTATTTATGCTTTAATCTTACATGCAACTAAAGATTTTTAGCTAAACTTAAGTAGGAGTAACTAAGTACTAATTAGAGGAGTCTAATTAGAGGCTAAATAACTTTCATGTGGTATCAGAGCTTCGGTTTAAGTTGCATGTTAATTTTAAGCTTTAATTAGGTTAATTAGTAACTTAATTAATTTTTGATGATAAAAATTGGTTTTATCATACAAACTAAATTTTCATGTAATTTTTTGGGCATGTGGATGCTCCAACCGAAACTATGGAATTTTGGAAATTTATTTGCTATTTTTGGTTATTTTTACAAGATTTATGCTATGTTCTAATTAATTGGTGATTAGATTGACATGCATGTTGATTTTATTAATTTAAGAAATTTATAATTTTACCAGAATTATAATGAGTATAATTTCCAGAAATTATTTCATAATTTTATTGGCCATTTGTTATAAGTTAGTAATAACATAAATGGTGGAAAATTGATTTCTTAAGAGAAAATGACCAAAATAATTTGCAATTTTTTTGTCCTTAATTAGCTACTGGGTGTGAGCTTAAATCACTTAATAAAATAATTTCTAAATTTTTTCATAATTTGTTATGATTTATTTAGATATTTTCGGGTTTACTATGTGATTTTTGGACAAATAGTTAGCAAACATAATCAAATTAAACTAATAAATTCAATTTTAGTAGAGACTAAATATTGAAAAACTAATTAGTTGGTGGTTAGTTTAAACTTAAAAGGTGTTTTGCGTGTTGGTTATTGATTCTAATAAGTTAGAATCAGAAATTCCTAAATTTACCGGGTTGCTTGTACTGTAAAGTTGAAAATCTGATTTTCGGTCTTATTTGCATGATTCTAAGTATAGTATGGCCATAGAGTACTATAGTATCGGTACTGTACCGAAATGTAAGGACGGTATCCGATTGGTTTGTAATAAATGCGATCTTGTATCGCCGGTTTGTAATACTTTAATTCTTTTATTTTTCAAAAATGTATAATAGGATAGTCCATATGTACATTTTTTTATATTGAAGATCGGCATTTTCACGGAGCCAATGGTTGGCGGATCGAGACCGAAGTGAAGACGGAGCCTTTGAAGCTTTTGAAGCCTAGTTTAGGTTTAACTGCTTTTGTTAGGTTCTAATCTTATGGCCATACTAGGACTTGGATTTATTTTATGCGTGCTTGGTTTAATTTTTGTACAATTATAACCAAACGTAATCCCACATTGTCATATTCATTATCCGCGACTCGCTAGAATTAGTTCACTTAAAAGCGATAGATAAAATATGACAAGATCTCTCACTGAAATGTAAAATCGAGATTTAGTCCTTCCACAATTCACGCCTATGCAACCCTTGTTCATTAGGAGCACGCTCGCCCTAGCGGGGTGTTTCCTTTTTACCTTGGGGAAGTAGGTTAATAAAGAGTTATTACGAGTTAATTTTGGTTTAATCTTGACGTGATTTTCAATACAAGTCTTGCAATCCGGGACTTAAGGATTGATTTAGTTGAAATCGATCAATCGAGAGTTCTAAGTGTAGAATCAATCATGAGTTGGTTCACCGAAATTACATAAATTTGGGATGTATCGCCCTCCGCGTTCCTAAATTTATATAAGATCGGATCTCGGAATCATTTATATAATTAAGAGAGATCACTATATAAATGCCTAAATTCACAAATAATTATTTTAATGTGAATCTGACGATGAATTCAATCGATTGTTTTTTCCCACGTTGTAGTTTAAAATTCAGAAGTGGCTCAAACGTCCAATTCAGTAATATCCAAAGAATCTTGGCTTCGTAATTTTATGGAAAAGAATGAACTAAAGAAGGATGGAAGCAATTTTACTGATTGGGAGTTAAACCTGCGAATAGCCCTTCAATCTGATAGAAAACAACGTTTTCTATACGAACCCCCGATTCCTACTCCAGGTCCTGACGCCACCCCTGAAATGATACAAATGTATCAAGAGTATGCGCATGAATCTGACCAGATTAAGAATGTATTGATTTTTGCTATGCACCCGCGTTTACAGAAACGCATGATTGATTTCAGTGCATATCAAATATTCACTCGGCTAACGACTAGTTTCTCGCAAAAGCCGCGAATACTTCAATACGAAGCAGCTTCGAGTTTCTTTGAGACTAAGCTCTCAAAGGGCCAACCAGTTGGTCCTCATGTTCTCAAATTTATTGAGAATGTTGAAACTCTTGAGAAGTTAGGTTGCCCAATTTCTGAAGATTTTGCGGTATACCGTCTGCTTAATTCTTTGCCTGCAATATTCGGTCCTTTAAGGACGAATTACAACATGAATGATTTAAAGAAAAATCTTCATGAATTGCATGCCATGCGTGTACAACATGAGAGGGATATGGTGTCTAGTGGGAGTGGGAATAAAGATGTTTTATCCATGGCGGTAAAACAAAGGTGAAGTTTAAGAAGGGTGCGAGGAAGGGTAAGAAACCCGCGCGTGGCAAAGGAAAAGGAAAAGTTGCTTCGGGCAACAATTCCATTGCTAAGAGAGACGCGACTTCTGAACAGAAATGCTTCCATTGTGGAAATTTCGGCCATTGGAAGCGAAATTGCCCAAAATATCTGGAGGAGAAGAAGTCTAAACCAGGTATATATATGATAGACATTAATTATGCAAGTACCACGTCCTGGATATTAGACACTGGATGTGGATCTCACCTTTGTAATCACTTGCAGGGGCTGACGAAGGCACGTCGGCTGGCAAAAGGTGAAGTTGACCTCCGTGTCGGGAATAGAGCTAAAGTAGCCGCCATATTAGTAGGAACGTATATTTTGTCACTTGTCTCAGGGATAGAGTTGCATCTAAATAACTGCTATTTTGTACCAACTCTAAGTAAGAATATAATTTCGGTTTCTTTTTTAGACGCTGAAGGTTTTGAATTTTCAATACCAAACAACAGTTGTACCTTCTCGTTTAATGATATGGTGTACGGAACAGCTAAATCTATAAACGGTATTTACGTTTTAGATTTGAAAAATGAGGTCTATCATGTAGCAAATAAAAAGCTCAAAATAGGAGATCCCGATCAATCCTACCTTTGGCACTGTCGTTTAGGGCATATAAACGAAAAACGCATTGAGAGACTCGTAGCCAATGGAGTTCTCAAACCATTTGATTTTGGATCATATGGAACATGCGAATCTTGTCTTTTAGGCAAGATGACTCGAGCACCTTTTTCAGGAAAAGGAGTACGAGCTAGTGATTTGTTGGCCCTCATTCATACAGATGTTTGCGGTCCAATGACAATCACTGCCAAGGTGGTTATGACTACTTTGTCACTTTTACAGATGATTTTAATAGATACGACTACATCTACCTAATCAAATACAAAAGTGAGGTACTTGAGAAATTTATAGAATTTCAAAAGGAAGTAGAAAACCAATTAGGAAAGAAGATCAAGGCCTTACGATCAGATCGGGGAGGTGAATATCTCAGTAATGACTTTGATATTCATCTGAAAGACTGTGGAATCATATCACAGCTTACACCTCCTGGTACACCACAATTAAATGGTGTAGCCAAAAGAAGAAACCGTACCCTGTTGGATATGGTAAGATCAATGATGAGTCAGACCGAGCTTCCTGATTCATTCTGGGGTTTTGCTCTCCAAACTGCCATTTTCACACTCAATAGATGCCCGACTAAATCAGCTCCGAAAACTCCATATGAGTTATGGAGAGGAAAAGTTCCTAACCTCGCATTTATCAAGATCTGGGGTTGTGAAGCATATGTTAAAAACAAGACTGACAATAAGCTTGCACAAAGATCTGATAAATGTATCTTTGTAGGTTATCCTGTACAGACTCGAGGATATTACTTCTACAATCGTCTAGAGGACAAAGTTTTTGTGTCTCGAGATGCTATCTTTTTAGAAAATGAATTTATTTCTAAAAGACAGAGTGAGAGAAAATTTGAACTTAGTGAAGTTCAAGAGCCACAAATGCAAAATGAGGCTCATGATGTTTTGCCAGAAGACAATCCTGAATCGTCTAACTGTGTGAATCCATTCTCCACTCCTAGAAGGTCAGGCAGATCAAGCCACCCACCAGATCGATACCTAGGTGTGATCGAGGATGGTGGTGATCACCTTTTGCTTCTAGAAAGTAATGAGCCTGCAACCTATAGAGTAGCCATGACTGGACCGAATTCTGCTAAATGGCTAGAGGCAATGAAATCCGAGATAGATTCCATGTACGAGATTCATGTATGGGACTTGGTTAACTTGCCTGAAGGAACCAAGGTTCTGCAGTGCAAATGGATCTTTAAGATCAAGAACGGCATGGATGGAAATCAAGATATTTTTAAGGCTAGACTGCTAGCTAAAGGTTTCACGCAAGTTCATGGTTTAAACTATGACGAGACCTTTGCGCCAGTTGCAATGCTCAGATCTATTCGGATGATTTTAGCGATTGCTGCTTTTCATGATTATGAGATATGGCAGATGGACGTTAAAACCGCCTTCCTGAATGGGTTTCTGGAAGAGGAAGTCTTTATGTCACAACCTGAGGGGTTCATAGATCCAAACAATCCTAAGAAAGTTTGCAAGCTTAAGAGATCCATTTATGGTCTTAAGCAAGCATCTCGGAGTTGGAACCAACGGTTCAACCATGAGATTAAACAAAATGGTTTCACCCGAAGTGTCGAGAAACCTTGTTTATACATGAAATTTAGTGGGAGTAAAGTAACTCTCCTAATCCTATATGTAGATGACATATTACTTATTGGTAATGATATCCCCATGCTTAACTCCGTTAAGGACTGGCTCGTGAAACATTTCCAAATGAAGGATTTAGGAGAAGCGCAGCGCATCCTAGGTATTCGGATCTATAGAAATAGACCAAAAAGAATACTAGCGTTAAGTCAAGAAACTTATATTGATAAAATTCTTGACAGGTTCAATATGAAAGACTCAAAAAGAGGCTTTTACCTATGGGAAGTGCGATAATTTTGAGTAAAGCTCAGTGTCCTACTGATCCTAAGGATATTGAACGCATGAAGTCGATATCTTACGCTTCCGCAATCGGTTCGATCATGTATGCTATGATGTGTACGCGTCCTGACGTGTCATATGCTTTAAGTATGACAAGTCGTTACCAAGCCAATCCAGGCGAGAGCCACTGGATAGCCGTTAAGAATGTCCTTAAATACTTAAGAAGGACTAAGGACACGTTCTTAGTTTATGGAGGGGATTCTGAGCTTCGTGTAAAGGGTTACGTGGATGCTAGTTTCCAAACAGATCGAGATGATTCAAAATCTCAATCAGGATATGTTTACATACTGAATGGTGGAGCCATATGCTGGAAGAGCACCAAGCAATCGGTGACTGCAGATTCTACAACGGAGGCTGAGTATCTTGCAGCATCAGAAGCTGCAAAAGAGGCATTTTGGATCCGGCAGTTCCTGAAAGGATTAAATGTAGTCCCTACACCAGCAGATCCTATTATAGTCTATTGCGACAATAGTGGAGCAATAGTTGAGGCTAAAGAGCCTAAGTCTAGTGACAAATCTAGACATGTACTCAGGAAGTTCCATGTAATTAGAGACTTTGTGGAACGAGAAGAGATATCGATTTGTAAGGTTAGGACAGAAGATAATATCGCTGATCCTTTAACCAAGCCATTATCACACGCTAAACACAATGATCATATTGCCTCGATGGGTTTGAGGCGTATGCCTGACATGTGTTAGATTATGTTGTAATAGTTAATAAGTGTATTACCTTTTACATATATGATAATTAAATTCATCGTTCTAAGTTTTATTAAACTCTTTAATAAATTCAGTTTTAATAAAATTATGAATTATATATATGCTCTGTTGATTCCTAATAGGTCGTGGAAACGATATGAACCCTATTAAGTGAACATGATTAACAGTGTAATTTGTCTCTAGTCATAAAATGAGGTGACGTCTCAACAGACTAGATTGTAAGTCGGTTGATGACTAGTTCAATGGTCATGGATTCATAGAGATGAATAACCGATTACATAGACAGACTGTAGATGACACTCTGTCAGACATTTGACCAATTATAGAATCTTTGTGCATGGTCGTGCCAAGGTAATCTATATTATTCCTATTAGTCGATTCTTTCGACCTGAGACTGTTTGTCTGAGTTTATGCAGCAGGCAGTGACTTTGATTTATGTCCTAAGTCGTAACGTAAAAGGAGGCCAAAATGGCATCTATTGGGTCATAACCGACTGTATGAAACAAAGAAAATAAGTCAAGAAGGGATTGTCCACCCACGTCAGGGTATAATATCTTTGGGCCACTCGAGGAATTATAACTGGAAATGCGTGGCCACGCTCGGAAGAGATCCATGATAGATATTCCGGTCAGACAGTCATAATCTAGATCGAGAAACCACTTTTGATAAAGATCCAATGCAAGTTCGACCTGAAAGATAATTCGCATTGAGTGGGAGATATAACGGACAAGAGAATTGGTAACGCATGACTTGTCTCGGACAAGTGGAAGATTGTTGGAGTAGGTGTCCTCCGACAATAATGCGTTGACTAATTAAATCTAATTAGGAATAAACCTGAGATATATTGAATATACAAGTCAGTTGATTAACGTAAATCGATAATGGTAGGCTGGCTAGAGTTTGACGTTATTGTCGTTTGACGGCGGTAATCAACTGATCCCTCTCGGTCACACCGATAAAGATAGTTTCTCCAAAGGATATTATATTTGTATTTAATACAATATAATATACTTGTAGACCCTGATGTATCAGTTAAAGAGTTAACTGATTATATTAAATAGTGTTTTACGAGTTCTGAACTCTGGCCGTGTAAACTGCGGTTTTTGTGTGAATTGTCAAAATTGACAATTAGATATTTAAATTACAAAGAGTTGTAATTTTAGATTAAAATGATGTAATTAGTAATTATTATATAACTAGTTTTTGCGCCCGTAAAATCACGGTTTTATTTTTTGTTTCCTTTCGAACGAAAACTGTACACGATATCTCTATGACTTAATTTGTGTGATCTATCATTGCGTCACATTCACCAAAAGTTTAGGTTTTGACCTAAGTGGCTAAGAAAGCACCCTACTTATAAGATGAACTCGTAACTCGTAACTCGTAAGTAAATTTATTCTTTCTAAATTGTTGTTATCTTACATACGCCTTTCTTGAAATTGTATGAGTAAGAAGGGTTCAAAGTTTTAAAAAAATAGAATAAGGTACATAGTTTGAACACAAATTTACATGATGCTATCTTTACTTCAAAGTATTTTAAAAATAATTATCGTTGCAAACAATATTTCTAAAATAACAAATAGTCATGATCTACATATCACAATGGACAAAATCATGATTTGAGTAACTTTGTATGAATTTGTAGTTGGAGTTTAAAATTAGTAAAACCACAATTGTCTATTCGGTCAATTGCAAGATCAAAAGTATTGGTGACTAAAACGATCAACTTCCATTATAGAATGAGTTTTACTACAATATAACCATTTGGAACAATTCTTATATTAATTTGTCACTAACAATAATTTGGGAGAAGTGCATACATATGCACTACATAAAATAAAACATTAATTGATACATACAATCACTAAAAGATGTCAATATCCCTCTATATAGTTGTAAGAGACAATTATCTACACCACAATTTTTATAACTGATATCCTAACTTAATTTCTCCTTTTCGACATAGCATTCATGTATGACATGCAATTTTTTTTCTTACTTCAAACAAAGAACTAAAGGATATATAACATGTTGATCTAACATGTAACTGACAAACATGGCAAACGAAAAGTCAGGAGACAGAATATTCAATACCATTATTAAGATGATGAGTAATATTTTGAATAATGAAATTTATGACAAATAAATTTAAAGAAGTTGAAGTGTTCTCGAAACGTTCGAAGAGACAAGTCAAGAGGTGTTTTCACTTGATTTAATATGAGAGTAACACAACGTGATATTTGTAAAACTAATTTGTTAGCCTATTAATATTACTGTTATTATTATTTTTAGCTTTAGTTCCCGTGCAACGAACGGAATCATTCGAAAATTTCAAAAAACATTTAGAAAGTTGCCAACAATAATTGCTAACCTTTTTCTCATATATTAGTTATCTACTATTGCGTATTTCCTCTCCCCCGTTCCCATCAACCTCACAAATACTCTATCCTCATGCTAAAAAAACCCTTTAAGAAACACCTAAAATATTTCACCCCATTTCTGACACTTGTAACCTGCTATCGCAACCCGAGACCTATTCCCTTTCCTACTCCCCCAAAGATGCCATCCCAACCATTAGTCTTATCAATTACACAACATGTTCCCTATTCATTCGACATAGATTTTTCAATAACTTTTATCGAATTTGAAATCTGACATTGTTGACGTTGTATATACTCCTTAGATGATAAGCTGCACCATTAGTGTATTATTTAAATGAACTAAAACTTTTAGAAAGCTTATATATTTTTTTTAACCATTCCATTCCTCTATCCCATCACATCTTAATTTCATTTCACATTTTAACCAATTGGCTTGTAAATAGAAAGAAAATCAAAATCTTTTCTCGTTTTTCATTTAAGAATGTTTTTTGTATAACTCCGCAGTGAAGCAATGTTTATAATATTTGTAAAAGATATAACTAATGCATGCAGTTTTTGAAAAATAATGACAAATTATAACTTTTGCTCATTACATAGGACAAAATGTTGAGTTGATTAAAGTAAGATGAATTTTATGTCCGTGTGTGGATTATATTGAAATCGCAGTTGCCTAATCAATTGCAAAATCAAGATATTGTTGACCAAATTACATTAAAAATTTTATTACAATATAAAATTTTTGAATATTTACAGTATAAATTTGTAACAGACTATGATTTGAAAGTACAAATTATGTAGACAATATAAAACCTAAATAATTTCCTGAATTAATCAATAAGATTTTGTATCTTGTTTTTCAAGTGAGAATATCACTTAATTAATGAAGGAATTGAGTTGAACATGCGCCATGTGGGCACACGTTAGAAAAACCTATAATACATCTAGTTACTAATAGATCATAATATTTCTTAATATTGTTGTATGGTAAAATTATCTGCACCACTATCTTATCTTATTTCTAGTTTAGTTATCTCTTTCAACATGCTAGGCATGCACGACTAATTTTCTCACTAAAATCAAACAAATAACCAAGGTATATATAGTACATTGAACTGAGTTGTAACTGACAAACTTGGCAAACGAATAGCCATGATGTTTAATACAGTTATAAAGAATAATAAGTGACTAATTATGATATTTATGAAAATTAATTTAGAAGAGATTAAGTGTTTGTAAACGTCTAAGAAGGCAACTGAAAAGATTATAATTCATTTCATCAAATCCAAGAGTGACACATAAGCTAATGATGTGGGATTAAATTAGTGACAACTAAGTTCGATCTCTCTTGTTTAGGATTAACGAAACTTTTTTGTTAGCCTATTAATATTATTATATAGATGATATAATAATTAACTAACACTTAAAGAAATAAGTGTACAAATTATACCCAAATTGTAACATAAGATGTTAAAGGGTATATTAGTAAGGGTAAAATGGTAATTTAAATTACATATGCTATATATACCTTGTGTTGATGGTCAAACAAGAAATAACATCATTTTTACACAAAAATCAGATCCTAATTAGAGAGGAAAACAAGGAATAAAACCCTTGTTCTTCTTCATCTTTTTAGCTACTTTAAAAAGAAATTAAAGTTTGATTTCTTCCTTTCGCATGCACATAAAAACTTGATCAAAACACTTATCTAAGCCTAGTATATTATTAGCTAATTTGTTGGCTAATTATATATAAGGTTTTAGGGTTAAAATCTCATAAAACTAGACCATTTTGTGAGATTTTTGGAGAGCTTCTTTGGTGGATCATGGGAGGAGGTTTCCTAACTTGGAAACTCAAGATTAAGGAGGAGGATCCCCAATAATTTGCAGCTCAAGATCCTTTATTTGAAGGAAGGTCAAAATTCTTCTTGATTAAGGTATAAACACATATTTTATTACCTTATTTATGCTTTAATCTTACATGCAACTAAATATTTTAAGCTAAACTTAATTAGGAGTAACTAAGTACTGATTAGGGGAGTCTAATTAGAGGCTAAATAACTTTCACGGACACCACTCCTTTTGTCGCACATCTCATTTACAGGTCCGATTTTGTGAGTTATACTCAAACCATATATAATCTGAAAATATTTAATTTCCATTCTCATATAATAAGTTTAATTGCATGACTTTAGTTTTGTGATAAGGTTTATAGTATGATTGGTATATTTATTAATCTTGAGTTAAAGAAATTGGGAAAATTGATTAGAGTTAACTTGAGTTTTTGGTTTTTGTTATTGGATGTTATTTGTTCTCAACAATTCAAATTAAATTTGAAGTGAGAATTGGAGCTTTTAATTGTAGGATGTTTAGTGTCGATTTTGTGCAGTTTTCGTTGTTGTTGGATCTATTGAGGATGCATGTGTGTTATTTTCCGTGTGATAGGGTTCTTTGAATGAAATTAGGGGAATAGATTGGGTGGTTCTTTTGCTAGTATTTGGGAATTAGTATGAACACATCCTCTGGCCATGGTGTAAGAGATGATTTTGCTAGTGTAACTGCTGCACCCGTGTCTCGTGAGCTTTGTCAAGTAGCCTAGTATGGTGGATAATATTGATAATGTGGGATGTATTGCTAATCATCTTTTATTCACCTAATTTTGTAGATGAAAACTTAAATGAAGGTAATCAAAGTATCAAACTGAGTCTATAGTCGATGTGCAGGAACTTTGCGATTTGAAAATGAAAATTATTCATAGTTAGTAGTTAGTGATTTAAAAAAAAAAAATTAGGATCTGCCTCGTATATGTAGCTCAAGGCAACACTTTGCACTAAAATTCAAACAGCGGAAATATGTTTTGCACTACCTAATGTCACTCTCATACTAAATCTGAAAGAGGAACTATCCGTGTTTGCCATTTGGACTCATCATATTTTTAGAATTTGTGGTCATGTCATCTATTCTGTAATAAGGAAGTCTGCTGAAGTCATATTGTCTATTTGTATAGTTACGGAAACCAACTCTTGAATCTTGTTTAAATACTTATTTTCTTATATTGATGGCATACCATTTGTTCTCGAAGCCTATGGTTTCAACAAGTAGTTAATTATGTGATTACCCAAATAAGTTGTTTTGTTGTTGATATTATTTCATCAAATGACAAGTAATGTAATCAGTTCTGTTTTTTGCTCTTTATTGGTTCTGAACTCTTTGGAAATCAATCCTCTTCATGAACATTGTGATCTGATAATACCAGAGTTTGTGTTTTGTTAGGTGGAGAAGGACAATTCTGGCAAAAGATGTTCTCGTAGTAATTGATCATCTTGGTTGGCAGAAAGCTCATATCTTTGCGCATTTGATGGGCAAGTTAGTGACTTCTTAATGCCATGGCTTGATTAATAGCTCCTTTTGGATTCATTTCTTTTACTCGTATGACTCTGAAAATCAAATTTGACAAACACTTGGTTTTTGCAACAGGAGGGATAATAGCTCTCAAGTCGGCAGCCCTAGTACCTAATAGAGTTTCATCGTTGCTTGTAATTAACGTTTTCGGAAGTGGATTCCACATTCTCCCTAAGGTATGGTAGTCCTTAAAGTCACTCCAGTGGATTCTTACTAGTTGATAAGGAATTCCGTTAAATTTCGTCTTGCTGAATTTTTAGTCTAGATGTTGGGTCTCTTCCAGCAGATGTTAGCACTGATTAGATTTTCCTCTTGGTTGATAATTTGTGGCTGAACTGTATGACGTCATAATCATTGACTATATCAATGTGATGACCATTATTGCATGTATACTTATGTTCTGTAGAATAATGCTACCCGTGAGGCTACAACCGTGATACATTGCAAAGGCAATAATGGTTCTTTACTAGAATTTTGTAACACAAAAACCTACTGAATTTTAGGTTTAGCTCATTAAGTTCCAAGTACCAATAAATTTTGATAGAGCAGCATTTTGGTATCATGAGTTAGTGTTTCCTTTGTTTACGGAGTTTTTGGAATATTTGTTTTTTTTTTTTTTTTGTTTTTTTTTTGAGATTTCGTGTTTTGTCATGAATCAGAATATTAGCTTGTATACGTATCATATTGAACAGATTTGTCGTTATCTTCTAAATTGTGATAAAGTTGAGCGAACTGAATATATGATCAGGTACTTCTAAAATTGATTTTGTTTTTTTTGATGAAATTATGCAGATCTGCCGTTAATGTTACATCTTGTAGAATAATCCAACGAAACTAAGAGTCACGTATGATGATTCCTGTTAGCCGACCCAAATAGTTTTTATTAAGCTTCTGTTGTTGTCGTGTTGTAATGTAGAATCCCACCACAGCGAAACAATAGGAAAGCAGCAGCTACTGATAAGGCTCGTGCACATAAATACGCTGGTACAGGCTGGACAGGTGCTGGTAGATGCAGAGGACTGAGCTCCTGTCTGTCTGAACACCATAGTAATGTTGGTCTTTTTGTAGACGTGAGTAGTGGAAAGGGCTGGTTATATACTTGTATGAATATTGACTAAATGTTTTCCAGTGTAGCCTTGTTTTCACTATCTCTAACCTTGTCCATTTAGCATTTATGTGAGTTCTCAATGTTCTATGATGCGATGTCAATAGCTATTGTCACTCTTTGGAGGCTATTAGCTCAACTGTGGAAGAGCATGTGCATTAGCACAAAGACGTGGGTTCGAATCCCATATAGCCAATGGAAAATAATATGTATTTGTATATAGTGAAGAGTATAGTAATGGCCTAGATTTACAAAAATTGAGTAGATCGATGCTTGGAAATTCCATCGTCATAAAATTTTAGACATGGTTAATTGATTGTCTCAAAATTATTTATTTCATCTCTAATTTCAGATTATGCACAAATTTGAGTATCCATATACAATTAGACTACTTAATCATATATTGTACATACCCTCTAAAATTATACTTCAGATACACAACTTTCTGTAATTCCTAAATATTGTTGTTGCATGCCTTCATACTTTGGTAGTGTGATTAGTGGTATGTAATATTTTATTTATCATATATTGTCGGTTGATGAAGTTATTTAGTCGTATAAGTCGCATAGTTGTTTTACTTGTTTTGCTAGATGTGTTGATGTGTTAATTCAAGTTTTATTTATTTCTCTTCTATTAAGCCTAAATTTACTTCTAAAACATAAAAAGAGTAATGCACTCCCTAGACACAATCACAATTTACCTAGAATTAACTTTTGTGATTTTAAGAGCGACTCTTGGAGATTGCCTTACATAATATTTTAAAGAGAGTTTGCAATTGTTGTAATAGTGTGCTATTTGACTAGAACAATAGAACAACTAGTGATCTACTTTTAAGCCTCTGTTTGATAGGACTTAATAAAAGTTGTATTTAGATCAGTTCAAAGTCATTCAGATCGGATCAGAATCATTCAAATCTGATTAGAATTGCTCAGATAACGATCAAATTTTCAACAAATTCAGATCAGATTAGGTCAGAGTCATTCAAATCAGATCAGGACCAATCAAATCAGATCGAGAGCACTCAAATCAGATAAAAAAGATACAGTCCTATCAAACGGAGCCTAAATTATGACACTAATCTAGAAGACATAAGACTATTACTAAGGCCTTGTGCGATTGGACTGCATTTTCCTGATCTGATTTGATTTGATTTAAATATATTTGATTTGATTTGATTTGAACTGAATTTATTGATAAATTAACTGCATTTAGACGAATTAATAACTAGAAGTAGACTACATTCATTGATTGTTATTTGGATAATTATGATCTGATTTGACTTGATTTAAATGAAATTGATCTGATTTGATTTGAATAAATCTAATTTGAATTATAAACACTGTTTAATAAGTTGAATCGCACAGAATCTAAGACACATATCTAAGTCTAGTTGCAGAGAACATAACTTGCATACTCCAAATACTCTAAACCTTTAAATGTGAAAAAATAAATAAACAAAAAATAGTAAACGTAAACGACATAATTATACTACTTATTAGACCTATAAGGCAAATGGTAGACAATACAAGTTCAATAATATACACAAATTTGAGTATCCATATACATTTAGACTACTTAATCATATATTGTACATACCCTCTAAGATTATACTTTAGTTAAACAACTTTCTATAATTCCTAAATAATATTGTTGCCTTCATACTTTGGTAGTGTGGTTAGTGGTATGTAATATTTTATTTATCATGTTACATATATTGTCGGTTGATGAAGTTATTTAGTCGTATAAGTCACATAGTTGTTGTACTTGTTTTGCTACATGTGTTGGTGTGTTAGTTTAAGTTTTATTCATTTTTCTTCTATTAAGCCTAAATTTAATTCTAAAACATAAAAAGAGTAATGCACCCCCTAAACACAATCACAATTTACTATAAACTTTTGTAATTTTAAGAGCGACTCTTGGAGATTGCCTTACACAATGCTTTAGCGAGAGTTTGAAATTGTCGTAATAGTGTCCTATTTGACTAGAACAATAGAACAACCAGTGATCTACTTCTAAGGCTCTGTTTGATAGGACTTAATAGAAGTTATATTCAGATTCATTTAGAGTCATTCAGATCAGATCAGAGTCATTCAAATATGATCAGAATTGTTCAAATAACGATCAATGAATTTGGCCATTATTGATACGAATTCGTTGAATGTCAATCGAATTTTCAACAAATTCAGATCAGATTGGGTCAGAGTCGTTCGAATCAGATCGAGAGCTATCAAATCACATTATTTAGAATATTTGAAAGTATAAATTCTATATTCGATAAATAAGACTACATAATATCAATTAGAAATAATATTGAGTATGCAAAGAATACATATTATCTATGACTAAGACTATATTATTGAGTTGTATTCTTATGATGTTATATATTAGTTAGTCGAGTTACGAAAGCATATTAACTCAATTGAGAGGCCACTAACTTAGCTATTAGCTATGCATAGAAGATGTAGCTTCGAACCATAGGTAGTCTTACAAATTATCACCATTTCTTCAATGTATAAAGATAAACCATTTATATATGACGTTGATTAGCTACTCATTAGTGTTTTTTTTTTTTTTTTTTTTTTTTTTTTTTTTTTTTTTTTTTGAAGTGGAGCTACTCAATAGTTAGTTGAGTAACGAAAACAGCTTAAGCCAATCGGTAGAACAATATGCTATTATATGCATAAAAGATGTGGGTTCGAGTCAACTTTAAACGATGGTTACCAAATTAATCCCTAAACAATTAACTGGTAGTTAGTGTAAGTAGGGGACGATCCCACGGAAAAAATGCACTTCTATTAACAATTTTCTATCTTCCAAATCTCCCTTGTTGTGATATTTATTAAACTAAATTAAATACACTAAATTAACTCTAAATAAAACGAATCCGGGATTATACTGTAATGTCAAATAGCAATTGATCGTAGAACAAAAACCAATTCACTTACGTCTAAACATCGACCATGAATGTAGATAAGTTCCTATATCCTACAATGTCCCAACAATATAATCGATAAATCAAACAAATTCTTGAAATATCATCTAGAACATGCTCTCTAGACTCAACTACTCCATTCGTCCCATCTCAAACACCCCATATTTTTTTTTGGGACGTCCTAGCTCAAACACCCCATCTATTTTGGGTCATCATTATCTCTCCTACTTTTCTCTAATCTTCCCACCCTCTCTCACATTCTCTCTCCTATTTTTTGTTAATCCCCGCATTTTCTCCTAATTTTCTTTCACTGCCACTATTTTACTTTCTAACTAATTTTGCTTATTCCACTACAAATGCCCCACGGGGCATTTGAACTGGGATGGACGGAGTATTCAATTACAACAACGGATATAATAAGGTCCATTTAAGCCACGAATACCTAAACTCAACTCGTGCAACTTAAGGACTTAACAATTTCGATCAGACAAGTTTTAATTACAAGTCTAACGATCCGATGCTATCAATGATAGTACAATTAATGATTACGGGTTAACCATACAAACCTAGCATCAACCAATCAATCATAAGGACGATGATCATTCATCCAAAATAATGAATTAGTCATATCATAAAATCGATTATCAATCCAATTTAGAGAGTAAATGCAGTCAAATTACGTATCACAATTTCGCTAATCCGACAAAACACAAATTCCCCAAACTAAGAAATTTGTATATAATGAATTCAACTAAGAACGACAATTAACAAACCTTAAACGTAGAACAATAGATTAACTAAATTGGACAAACTTGAAATGATAAAGAAATAACCTGGTATCATAGAATTTCAATGGAGTAATAATGACAAACTATTAATGGAGTAATAATGACAAACTATCATAGAATTTCACACGGATTGGTGAAATGCTTTTGATTATTGATTATAATGACAAACTATCAATCTTGTTTAACTAAGTACAAGCCTAATCCATATGGGATTTGGTATTGGTATTGAGAATGAAAAAACATCTAATAAGAAACAAACTGCTCTAGTGTCCCCTCTTCGAGAGGAAGAACGAAGACCTGTGGCAAATAATATCAATCTCCTTTTTATACAATTCTTTGCCCATACTGTTTTCTCATCTCATCTGATCAAACGATGCTTAACTATTTGGTCGGAAAGTAAATGAATAACTGGGCTTGAATGTTGGTTCGACCAGAGATTCTAACATCCGAATTTCTCAATTTGTCATTTCTCGTACAAAAATCATTCATCCTGCATAAAAAATACAATTACGATTTGCAGCCTGACGGTTTAAGAAGATTTGATGGGTTACTTAAGAATAGGCATGAAACAATCAAATGTACTTTCCTGAAGTACTGCAGCCCAGTCACGATTGATTTTTTTTCACCTTAACATAAATGGAGCAAGTCAACAGGTCCTCACTTTGGGTAAGTGAAACACTGAAAACGCTCATGTGTTAAAAGGGTAATCAAGCATCACTCAATACTACCTACCATGAGAATGTAATGCAATGACTTTAACATAACTCTCGATTCTCCTCTACAATGAATATGCATGCACAAATCATAAGGGCTTTAAAGGCTAATATGGGCTAATATGGGGCTGGGTTACAGGCTGAGAATTTGTAGGAAAATGTGAGTGAGAGCAAGGACTAGTATTATAAACCACTACACAATCAAACCAAATTTCCAGCAACAATGTCGCTAAAGTATCAGACGCAGCAGCTCAAACCAACATTGGACCCAAATTTCACTCACAAAACAACTTCCTAATGCACCAGAATGTTTGAGCCGAAGTTTCAACTCTGAATTTTGATAACACTATTCAACTTGAGCATACATGAGGGTCAATTGGAGAAAGCAGAGGCAACAACATACATCATACAATCTACACGCATAAATTGAATTTCGATTTGGCAAGAATTAACAAAACCACCAACCAACTGTACTCCCCCAAGCTTACTTTCAAGTACAAATTTACACAGACTAGTCCATAGTAAGGATATGGGAGAATCTGGGATAAGTGGCTTATAATGCAGCTTTACACAACAAAATGGGTTATAAGCACAGACATGGTCGCAAAAACTCAATCAAATGAAATGGGCTGGCCTTTGGCTAATGTAGCAAATCAATTGAAGGCCTCAATCACTTTCAATGTATGCATATGACAATGTAGGCTTGAAGAGTGTCACAGACTCACAGCAAAGTCGGCAAAATCATTCCCATGAGGAGTTACACACACAAAAGAAATCAAAAGATCGATATAAATGTATGACAATCAAACTTTGTTCAATTCATAATCAGGGACAATATGATACGATAACTTATACGAGTGAAGTTAACAATTGCATCATTTACTATTTCTAATGCAGCTTAGAAAGCAATAATAATACAATCGACCTACATGAATTCATAGCTTTATTTAAAAGAAAAAAAAATCAGAGCTTTTACAGTTCAATAAACCTATTCTATATGATCATGTATTCCAAGTACCAACTCCACTGTGCAACGGATATGAAGCACAATTCGGAACCTTATCGTAGGTTTATGCTTGGAAAAGGTAAACAATGTACCAGATTAATAAAAGAACACTTGGTTAGCAAACAACTACATGCACCATCACCACCACCACTTGCACTAATCATGTCTACCACCATCATATTTCTTTTTCTCAATAACACAACTAAATCATCATACAATACAAATGCTTTATCTGACTTTATGACGGTCAATTCACAATTTAAACATTAAAAATAAATGTGATTCTTGCAAACGCCCAAACAATTGAATTTTCATAAACTTGTTCCCGAGAGTAGTAGCAAAAATTGAAACTATACCTCATTATATTTCTGAAATTACTAATTTTATAGTTTACATCAACATACAACCCCCAACAAATGAAATTATAAATTAAAAAAGAAACCCAAATTATTGAAAACCTAATTGATCTTATTGAATCAATAAAATTTAACCTAGGCGACATAGATTTTTTACCTTTATGCGTTGTATCTCAGTGAGTATAGCTTCATCTTGGAGCGAACTTGCATAGTCTTCAATTTCCATGACACTGGCCTTTGGATGATTATAGAGAATTAGAGAGGTGGCCACTGAGAAGTCGTAAGAAAAGAGAAAAGAGAGAATCGCACCGGAAAGAATCAAAGACAGAATCGAATAGCGAGATCGAGGTTGAACAGTTGTAGATTGTGTAGAATAAGGAGAGAGAAAGTGAATTGAGAAACTGAGGAAGAGGCGTTGGGGAAAGGAGGCCTGTGTTCTATTTCTTTTGTTATTGCTTAGATGCCCTCCTCAAGCTAATACAGACTTTCCCAGCTATTTGCTCCGTTGCCCCTCTGCTGTTGCTGTCGTTTGTGTGCTGTGTGAATAGTGCCAGAGCACATGGATCCATCTATGTCCTTATTTCTTGTTTTCTCTCTTGAAGAGAAGATTCTTCAAGTTCAAGGATTATGAACTCAGACTTATTTCCAATTTCGAACAGAGTCTTATTTTCGACTTGTGAAGTGCACTCTCTAGGCTTTTTGTCACGATCATTCTTTGCATTCAAGTTGTTATTTGCAGCTCTTTTTTTTTTTCTTTTTTTTGGTACAGAAGTTATTTGCAGCTCTTAACGCATCATTCTCAATTTCTCATATATAAGGTTCTTAGTGACTGCTCTTTGTAACTCAGCTCTTAATTTTTCTTTCTCACAAAGTCACTAGCCAATCTAATATCATCCTGCAAGTTATAAAGATTGTTAGGTCTGGGATGATGTAGCAAGTTCAACTGCTCTATCTTCTTAACCGCGAAATCATAATGAGAAGAGAAAATGTTGCAGGTTCGATTGCTGAATATTGTGCATGTCGGTATTTGGTTAATTATGCTAGCCCCAACACTGTGGTAGGGCACAACATTAGAGAGGAATTGGGTGGGGATGTTGGGGCTCTCATCCAGGCCCCATCATTTTTCTTTTTTCCCTCTCTAATGCTGGGCCTAGCAAACCCGGTATTTGGCATTATCTATTTGGAGCTGGCCAAGTTTATTTTTCGGGTAGAGGTCGAATTCACATAAGCTTGTTAGCTAGAGTAGTGGAAGAAACCATCTTCCTTAGCTTGCTCACCACGAGAACACGAATTTCTCTAATGTTTTAGCTGTTTTCCCTTTCAGCTGACAATCATTATTAAGATCGGTAAGAGATCCTGGCAAATGAAATGTACATATATACCATTATACCTTCTATGTTCTAAATGCCATTATACAATAAGGAATAATAATGTAACTTAATTCTGAATTTCTGATCACTCCTTACTTTCTCTTCCAGATGAGGTTCTTCACATTCAAATATGGACCCAGACTTATGCTTCCAATTTCGAACCAAGTCTTAGGTTCGACTTGTGAAGTGGCCTCTCTCGACTCCTTGTTTCGATCTTTAGTTGCAGCAGCATTCTCTAAAGTTAAGTTTTTAACTACTTCTCTTAACGTATCATTCTCGGACATCAGGTTCTTAGTGACCTCTTTGTAACGCATCATGTTTGCTGCTCAGATTCATATTCACAGCTCTTAATTAACTCTTCGTTCTCACAAGCCAATCTTGTGATGGAATGAACTGAATCACGTTCTTCTCCGTCACCCCTTTCAAAGAATTTGCACTCTCCATCCTATTGTATGTAAAAATTTGGATAATCAATAATTATAATCAAGTCCAAGGTCCAACGCCAGACATAACGGATCAAGATTACAGTAACACGAAATACTTTAGGAAGACGTACCATAAGTATAGTGAAGTTCGATCCTAATACCCAAAACCCAATTAGGCTATGTTTGGTATGCACAATAAGCTAGTTTATTTGGCCAAAGTAGCTTATTTGACTAGTTTTTTAATCTGTTTGACCAAATAAGTTTGTTTGGTAACACCACTAGCTTAAAAAATAAGCTAGCTTAATATTTAAGATGCTACCCTATGTAACTTATTTAAAAATAAGCTAGCTTATCATAATTTATTCCTAATTTACCCTCAATTATTTACTAAAATAAAATGAGATTAAAAATATTTAATACATTTTTATGTAATTTTATATATATCAGCTCCTATATCAGCAAATTTTGCCAAACACTCCTACTACCATCAGCAAAAAACTTTCAGCTACTATTGCAGCTATTAATTCAGCTTTCAGCTACTATTTCAGCATTCAGCTACTATTTCAGCGTTCAGCTACTATTTCAGCGTGTTTTACCAAACATACCCTTAGTCAATAGGAGTAGCCGGCTAGCTAATTACAAATATAAACTAGCTAATCACATCGGATTCGGATCCTCTATAGTTATTTTTCCTGGACTTCTCTGAAATTTACTTGAAATGGAAACATCACTCTACCAAGTAGTGTTTTTCCTAATTTAAAAAAAAAAAGACATTTATAAATTTATTTTTCTATTTCAGGTAAACTTCAGCGAACTGTAGGATAAATAACTACAGAGAATCTTGATCCAATCACATCAGCCCATATTTCTACTAATGTGGGGGCAATACTTTATGCGAACAGACTTGCATAGTTCTGGTCAAGTGGTTGTAACCAAAGGTCATCAGATGTAAGCTGATGATTAGCTTTCTGTGACTGAACAATTAAAGCACCAGATTCACTCCCATCTTCGACGTAATACTGATACCCTGCCGTAGATCCTCCTCCATACTCGTCGGCGTCGCTGTTGTCAGTGCTAGCCTGCAAGGTAAGATTGATTAATATACAAGTTCAACAAAGATACAGAGCTGCTATTCTGAAATAAAGTATCCTATTGTTCTTCTTTAGTTCTTACCTTGGAATCTATTGTTAGACGAGAAAACGTAGCAGGGTTCATTGTTGAATATAGTGCTGCTCCATTTTCGCAAAGCCAAGGATGAACTGTCAGGGTGCATACATACATATTCAATCAGAGATTCAGTGCTCAGACATTATTGGAAGATTAGGAGTGAAATTTTATTTAAAAAGTGACTTCATACGTAAGACTTGATGAGGAGTCCAGCGTTGTGAAGGTCGGGAACACAACATTTTACTAATCAGATCCTTTACACTATCAGATATTCGATGCCCAACACGAAAACGGATATGTTTATGTTATCAATTGATGACGATGTATGAGAATCGATCTAAGGAGAAACATCTCCTTGTAAACACCAGCAATGTGCGACAAACTTATGCCGAACATTGCTAGGAAATCTCCAATATGCACTGGAATAATGGAAGTACATACTTACCACCCGAAAATGGTACAGTGCCACTGAGCAATGTGTAGAGAATAACTCCGGCACTCCAGACATCGACTTCCGGTCCATAATTGTTTAAAACAACCTCAGGAGCATCATAGTGAGCGCTTCCAACCATTTCTGTAAATACCTGACCTATATATGGCAGCATGCTAAAGGTCAGTATATTTTTCCGACCTATTAATTTTACTACTAGTAACTCAATCTTATTATCATTCTCGATAGTGTAACAAATTCTATTAAGGATGATTTTGGTCTGTACCTGGTTCGAAGAAGACTGATGACTCAAAGTCGATTGATTTGAGAGACAATTCATCACCTTCCCTAGCAAACATGAAATTGTCGAGCGAGAGATTTCTGTTCATGACTCCAAGCTCATGACACGCCTCGACAACCCCAACCACGATCTTAACCAACTCGGCCGCCTTTGTCTCATTGCAAGGCCTCGGCGTGTCGGACAATTTCCCACCAGAACAAAGTTCGACCACACCATATACATACGAATCATCCTCATATGCACCCTTGAATTTAACAACATTCTGAACATGATTAGAGAGATAATGCATTATCTGAATCTCATTCCTAAATTCGTCGACATCATCCTCACATGTCAGACTGGACTTGAGTACGAGCTTACAGGCGTACTTGATCCTGGTATCGATTTCGATACATACGTGTGTCGCCCCCCATATTCCCTGCCCCAATGCTCTGCCTATCCTGAAAAAATCATGAATGTTTGCAGTCTTATGGCTCAAAATGGTATACACCATGTCTTTCTAATTTTTACAAGGGTTTACTTTTTCGGATAATGTAGGTGTTGATGATGATTGATGACTTTACAAAGTTATTGGGGTGGCAGAGTTATAAGTACTAGTTGAAAGTTGAGATGTTTGACTTGTTATGTACAGGTCTTGAGGAGTTGACCGTTGAGTATGTATAAACAAAAGAAGAAGAAGAAATATGTGTATGCGCGGAGAAATGGTCAATGTATGCGGCTCAATTAGCCACTCTACTCGTTCGAATCAAGTTGGACGTCGAGAGAGACGGGAGGGGGCAATGCTTACATATACCATGCTCCCGAGATCATAAGGGAGTAATAATGGTCTTTCTCGTAATAGAGGAGTGAGACCATATTTAGTTTTTTTTTCATTTTATATTTCATAGGCACCACCCCTTTATTGTGAGTAGGAGCACTATGCTCCTTGTGCTCCAAGGAAAATGGTAAAATTTGGCGGTAGCTTCCTCACTTTGGTCCAGGGACTATGTAATAATTTGCGATTTTGCACCCTATTGTAGTAGGTGGTAAGTGAAGGTCAATAGATATGGTTAGTAACTAACGGTTCGTTGATCAGAATTTAATTTGGGTTCCAGTAGTAATAAACTTATTACCATATACGAGTATGTATAGGGTAAATTTTGAGACAAGATCATCTTAGGGTGTGTTTGGTTCATCATTTTCAGAGGGATTGGAAACAGATTCGATTACCAATCTGTTACATTGTTTTTATTTTCATATTTTTTTTGTTTTCTAATCCTTTCTCACTCCCAATCCAATCCCTCAAAATGAATCCCAAAAACCTAAGGTTACAAAATTGAATCCCCCATATTCATTTTCTCTCTCCTCCCTTCCTTTCTCTCCTCCCACACACCAACCCCACCCTTCACCAGACCACCGCGCCTCCACCGCCGGCGAACACACCGCGACACCTACCCTACCGGAGACACAGCCTGGTGGCCGGTCTTACTCCGGCGACCGCGCCGACGACCCAAAACCCCCCATCGCCCTCTCTTTCACGTTTTCTCTCTCCTCTTTTCTTCCTCATCTCTTCTCTTCCTCCCACCACTGCGACGACGACCCACAGCCCCCACCCTAACGTCGCCACCTCTGCGCACAACTCCGACGTGACCCCCCACCGTCCTTACCACCTAGGCAAAAAAAAAAAACGAAATATTGAATTTTTAAAACTAGATCTACAAAATTTAAAATGAAATTTAGAAAAACTAATTGCACAATCATATTGAGAATTTAATTTTGGTTGAATTGGTGGTGGTTCATGTCGGAGAAGTGGTGGTTGGTGGTAATCAACGCCGGCGATGGGCGGTCAAAGGTGTTAGTAGGGGAGGAGAGAAAAAAAATGAAGATTGATGTAATATCTAAAATGTAAATGGTAAATTACTGTTTTACCTCTACTAATGGATTCATTTATCTTTTTAATGGAACCAAATAACTTTAACAAAGAATGATACTTCTAACTATTCCACTCTCTTTCCATATCCAATCCGTTTCCATTCCACTTTTATGAACCAAGCACACTCTTAGTGTGTCTTCCGTTTTTGGAAAGTAGTAAAATCGAAATCAATTATATATTGAGTAGTTGCTTTGTATATATATTAGAGTTATACAGTAGCATACAATCAACTCTGTTGGGCGTTTAGGCTCTTTGTCTCATTTTGGCCCAATTAGTGTAATCGGCACAAATCCAATTGAATGGAAGTCGATAAGGTTGATGAGGCGCCACTACTCGCGTATACCCATGGCGAGCCAGGGTTCAAACCTTGTACACAATCTCCAGCATACCCCCTAATAACAAGACCAATTTCCGACACGATGTCGTCAATATGCATGGCAAAGGTATACTTGGATCCTGTCATGGCTGGTTAATCCTTTGGTGTATTGGTGACGCCACCTTATTCTCTCTTTATAATCCTGCTACCTCGCAATGACGCAATCCCTGCATCTCCCCCCTGCCCTCCTAAAAGATGTATCCGATATGACAAAGTTTGTGTTCACTTGCCGGCCTACACAACCTGATTGTTACTGGGACAGACGAAGGATTAAAATCAATGGGAAATTTCCTACGTGTCTGGATAGTTTCACCACAGTTATTAGTTTCCAGGGGACTTTATACGTGTTGGGTCTAAAACCCACGTCCAACCCAAGTTTACCTTAATAGGTTGTGATAATAATCAAATATTATGGTAGGACAAAGTCACATGGGTCTAGAAAACATGTTATGGAGATTCTAGCATGTTTAGGTCGGTGACTTTGTGGTATATAAGGAATTGGTAATTCCTTGCTTTTGTAATTGTACGTAGGTAGCAGCAACGATGATTGGCCAACGAAATTGGTCACTATTTTGTTCGGTCTCCTTCTCTCACGGAGGTATATACACGGGCTAGTATTAGCGGGTGTTCAAGACGGTTCAAGTCTTGGTGTGGGAGTGTAGCTGCTGGTGCAAGTCGACTCTTGCGGTTGAGATTCATATCTCGGTTCAGTACAAGGTTCGTTTACAGTACAGGAACTGTCAGTACATCTATTAAGGTGTAGTTTATCTCTAGGAGTATTATTAATTGGTGATTATTAATTATACTCGGAAGCTAGGGGTAGTTTATCTTTGTTCCTGACTTGTAGCGTGTTTTGAATTCGGTGTTGTAATTGGAGACGGTGGTTGTACTTGTGCTATTATATATAGTGGAATTCAGCGGTTTTGCTGCTGGGTTTTACCTCCGGAGTTGGAGGGTTTTGCCCTGGGTTTAGTCCCTAAAATCTGTGTCTCACCTTATTAGCTTGCGTATTTTCTACTTTTGTTTATTATTGTCGATTGGTTTACTTCCGCGGCGCGTGGAGGATTGATCATATTTGCCAACAATACGGCTGGTTTTATCCAATATATTTTTTCAGTAGTACAAGTGCGGAAATTAGTCGTGATTATGATGATGATGATGATGATATAGTTCAAAGTGAGGAAATTTTCACACTTACAAAGCTGCAAATTAGCGGCGAACCAAAATTATTCGACGAGGAGATTGCATCACATAAGAGACATCATTACATCGAATGTTGTGGTCGTTTTTACTGTACTTTTGTATTCACTAAAGAAAATAAGGAGAACAACGGCTATGCAATAGTTGGTGTCAAAATTAGCGAGCTTGATTTACAAGAAAAGAAATGGAAGCAGGTGAATTGTTTGGACGGGCCGCGCCTTTTGTCCTAAGCAGCCAAGGTGGTTGTTCTTCCTGGTGTTGGGGGTGGCAGAGGGGGGGGGGGGGGGGTCGAACAGAACTGCGTCTACTTATATTCGGCTTCAAGTTCGGCTTCTCGTGAGCCAGATCCATCTGTTATTATATATGAATACAGGTTGGTTGATCAAAGTTTGACCCCCATTTTCCCTGGCCCTAACTCTCGTAGCGAACCTGTTTGGCTCATGCCTAATCATCGTTGTCTATTCGTTGCTGATAATCAAGGATTGGAATATAATATAATCTTCGTGAGAGGGTGACTCGGATAAGAAGAGTCCGATCAAAGTAAAGGTGTAAGAAGACAAGGGAATAATAATAACTTCCCTGATAAGCTTCCTTTGCATGTGTTAGAGTTGATTGCCAACAAGTATCTCCATATGTTTGATTATTGGAGTTTCCGACTAAGTTGTAAGATGTTTCGATCAGCAGCACCTCCAACACAATGTTGGAGAACTAACCTCGAGTTCCCATAGTTGTTGTTCTTTAAGAACAATGCTGGTTTATGTTCGTTGTTGGATCCGTTTCGCAACGATTCACGCTCTAGCGTTGTACGATGATTGGCTTCTGATATTAGTTGGGGATTTAAAAAAGCGTCTGTGTTACACTTCTTCAATGAGTTCAATCCATTAACAAGGGTGAATGGAAAGCTCCCACCTTGTGATACATCGGTGTGTGCTGATATATTGGTGTGTAGTGACAGCTTGGGATTCTCAACCAACCCAACTTCCGATGACTGTGTAACTATTGCAATTTACGGGTTTCCCTGTTCCGTAATGTTCGAGTATTTTCGATATGCTGACGGAAAATGGTACACCTGTAGCTTTCCCCGTAAACAATCGTCTATCACCTTTTCACCTAGTTTTAACAGCCCCATATTTGATCAAGGATCATTCTGGTTTATAGATGTTTGGGGAAATCTCAGAGTTTTTACAATTGAGGCAGATAATGGACAACAACAGAGTTGGAACGTTTCCGAGAAGCCGGAATCAGTGGGTACTAAGTTGAATTACAACTCACCCTTCTATATAATTTGGCCTTACAATGGAGAAGAAATGGCGGGAGATTGAAGACTTGGGCAACTATGTATGTATTGTTTATAAGCTCGACGTTTTGTTGCTCAAGAGTGACAAGAGATGTGAGTTTACAAAACAGAATATACCTTCCGAGGTTGAAAGGAAATGGCATTGTCTATTATTCGTTGGACACTCGTAAGTTTCACGTCTCCGGTGTGGAAAAAGAAGATTGTATGAATGATCTGTATTATACCAAAGAGCCAACTAAATGTTGTTGGCTATAAGCCTTGTTCCTTCGGTGTGGTAGCAAAAGTATGGTGGGGGAAGAGAGGCAGCAATTCAGCAAATGCGTGATGTGGAGCGGGTTCGAGTTCGAGTCGTGTCAATTTCACTTATAGCGAGAATTACTAGTAAAGTTGATTTGTATTTGGGTCTATATATAGTACGAGTTAGAACTTGTTTTGGATATGTAAAATGTACTCCATGTTGAAGGTCATATATGTATTGCAATTTGAGTAATGGCAATTTAAAAACAAAAATCATATTTGGAAATTCAAATTGTTTTCAAGTGGGTTTGGCTCTATTAGGTCGAGTCAATTTGGATCGAGTTTCACAAATCTCGACTCAATTGTAGATTTTACATACGGAGTAGATCTTTTTGTCTCTTATCCTCAAAAAATAATTAAACAACTAAAAGCAAACCTATTTTATCTGGGATTAAAATAATAAATAAAAGCAAACTTATTCTATATGGGATTTGTAAAACCATTGACCAATGAAATGGCTTCTTTACTTTGAGTTTGAGTAGGACTTGAAAAATACATGAACTCACCTAATGTAGAAAACAATTCTTTAAATCAAGATTTTCTCATCGTTTTTCAGCTAGAATTACCTACATTGAGTTACTATGGCCATAATTTCACGGCCTCGAAAATCCGAAAGTAGTTGGCTATCTATGGTTAAGCACAGGAGTTCAGCATTGTTCCAGAAATATTTTCACTATGGAAGACAATGTAGTACTGCATCAGTTGAAAGCACCTTCAAAGGTGAGAATACAGACATTCTTTCGCGGTTATCTATCGGACAAAAGTTCGCTCAGGAGGCAGATAGTCGTATTTATTATGGAAGGCACAATGATCAGCATGTTGCTGTCAAGATTATCCAAGTTCAGGACCAAGAAGTCGACAAGATTCATCATGCAGCACGATTACAGAAGACGTTTAACCAAGAAGTGAGTCTTCTGTCAGAGGCTTGATCATCCGAATGTGCTCAAGTTTGTTGGTGCGTGCAAGCAAAAAGATGTTTACTGTGTTATAACAGAGTATTTGGCAGGGGGTTCACTGAGATGATACCTGAACAAGCTGCGGCAAGATAAGAATTTGCTTGGCTTGCAGAAAGTACTCGTTCTTGCTCTTGAGATCGCTCGTGGGATGGAGTATGTACACTCACAGGGTGTAATTCACAGGGATCTTAAACCCGAGAATGTTCTGATAGATCATGGATATCGCTTGAAGATAGCTGATTTTGGTGTTTCTTGTGAGGAATCTTGCTGTGAAATCCCTGACGGCAATGTTGGAACTTATCGTTGGATGGCACCTGAGATGATTAGAAGAAAGACAGCTTGCAGCAGGAAGGTTGATGTATACAGTTTTGGTCTCATGTTATTCGAGATGATATCAGGAAGTCTTCCATTTGCTGATATGACTCCTGTTCAAGTTGCATATGGTGTGGTTAACAAAAATCTGAGGCCTGATTTTCCGAAAGAGTGTCCAGCTCCCATGAAGGAGTTGATTGAACAGTGCTGTTCTTCGGATCCAAAGAAACGGCCAGAGTTTTGTCAGATTGTCAAGGTTTTGGAGCAGTTTGAGGCTTCACTTGCTCATGATGGCACGCTGAACCAGGTACAGACCTGTATTCTTCAGAATCATCACAAGAGGAGCTTTCTTCAATGGATTCAGAAACATGGTGCCTCCCATGAATTCACTAATTCTAGGTAACCATCTTCAAGAGTTCACCAACCAATCTCCAAGGAAAAGAACTGCTGTAGAGAAAGAACCAGTGGATGGAAGGATAAGCGTGTCGGGCCGATACAGCAAGACACAATTACTTGTGTACAGGCCAACGATTGAAAGATCTATAATCTCCAAACTGGTAAGGAGACCCTGTTAAAGACGTTCTGGAAACGTTCTCAAAGGCTAAGTTTGGAACAGAGGTGATCAACCTTTGGGTTCATTGCAGGTTAAGCAGTTTGCCGGTGGAGACTTGACCAAGGCAAATACTGAGATCCTGAAAGCTCCCAGTTTCAGAACTCGGCAAATTGATGGAGGTATCATGACAGTCAATTCTGTTTATGTTCTGTACTAAGGGATTCAAAACAGTAGCACTTTTTTCATGTTATATACCAAGGGATTCAGAGTTGATCTCTGCTGCTTATGTTCTGAAAGTAGAAACCTACTTTATGATTGCATACTTACATCTAGGTTCATAGTCAATCTACAGTGGGCGAGAGTATCATATCAAGTTCAGACTACAGAAAACTGCTGGTGCCGGAAAAAGTCTATTCTCATTCAAATTGGTCTGTGAGTGTGGTACAATCAAATTCCTATCGGTGCAAAAAACAGAAACATGACAAGACTGATGCGCACATTCCAAACCTAGCAGAACTACAATAGATTCAGATATTCCAGGTAAAAAGTTTCTCTAAGCAACTTTTGCACCGGATACTTTCACGTCTACATTATCGAAACGAAGGTTGTAAAACCTGGCTAAATAAGTTAATGCTTCTTCATTTTTTTCACATACCTTCCACAGCGGCTCAATCTCTCCCTTGGCAAGAGTGCCCCAGTGCTCACAATCCTGTAGAAAACCTAGCAGTTTGGAGTAGTATTCGTCATAATTCATCAGAAGGAAGGGAACTGGAAGCTGTGAACCTATCCGCTGCAGCTGAATCAGAGCCAAAATCTCAAATATCTCATCGAGAGTGCCAATCCCACCGGGCAAAGCAATTACAGCTGTCTGATCAGATGGGCTGTTTCTCACAGCAGCATCCACAAATCCATGTTTCCGGGCTGAGAAGAATCTGCAGATCAAGATTAAGCAGTTGGATCACTAACAAAATGTAAAAACACGATCAACCAAGATAAGATTGCAGATCTACTGAGAGGAGAATCATCATCTGGCTGTTGGATCTAGACAAATTTGTATTCATGTCAATGTAATAATGGCTTTACAGAGAGTAGAGTTGTAAGAAGCTGTGACTCTTGCGTCTACCTGGAATATCAACAGAGTATTGTAGATTCAGATATTCAGATATTCCAAACCTAGCACATTCCACCCTGATGCTATCAACAGAGTTCAGGACGATGAACTAAGATGTAATTTTTTCTACATACATTAATGAATGCTGAAGATTTCTTCATATGTGTGCTTTACTGAACTGAGATGTAGTCCTTGTTATATCATTGATATCCAATTATACAATACAAAAACGACAACACCAATTTATTCCTTCGAAGGCTCACACCTATGACAAACTAAGAAGGACCAGTTGTACAGTCTTACCCTGTGTTGCAAACATAGAGAGACCCAAAATGGAAAATGCTTTTGACCAGGCAACCAACTACTTCACAGTATAAGATGTGCAAATTGTTTAGAAAGCCACATATTCCATCGTATTCCTAAGCAAAAGAGTTGTGAGTTTTCAGCTCCATTGGAAATGGCTCTCAGTCCGAATATTTCATGGATCAAAAACAAATAAGCTTTCACCAACTTCCTCTTTATATCTGGAGGGCAAACAGAACACTAGGCTAACTAACTTATTCTCCACATAAGTCACAGTAGTCACAACTCACAAGGCGGTAAAAAAGTCCTAGATCATATTGTCATATCTCAGAAATGAGTCATCTACATCATGAAGACTACCACAATAGCTCTAAGAACCACCCCCCTCCCAAACCCCAAAAAAAAAGGGTAGTGGATAATAAAGGGGATCAGATGCAATAAAAGTGTTACCCTTGCAGTAAATCACATGAAGCTGTTTCCAAGAGATTGAGGGGAATACACGACTATTTGCTGCTTCGATTTCTTTTTTACAAAAATTATGTAAAGAGCTATGTAAGATCATTACAATATACCCTTAAAATACAACGACAAACATATGGCTGCTTCGAGAAGTAATGTCAAAACGGTTATAGAGCACTCGCTAAATTCAAAGATTATTACTACAATAAAAATGAAGAAACAAATAAAAACAAGGAAGATGGGCTACATTTTAAATGTTGATGTTTGTTAGGAACATGCGTGTGCTCTAATTTGTGATATGAATGTATATTGAGAGGATTAATGACAAAAAATGTAGAGTATGTAGTAGGAGTTCATGATAGTAGTACTAGGACAATGGACTGGATGCATTACTTTGCCAACTTCAAACATTCGGTGTACACTATCATCTTTCCCAAATCAGCAAGGTTACTTTATCTAACTTGATCATACCCACACACGCGCAAAAGCAAAAGCAAAAAAAAAAAAAAAAAAAAAAAAGAAAAGAAAAGTACCGGCAAGTAAGATATGTTTCAGGCGATAGGTACGGATGAGAGCCTGTTGAGCTCCATTGACCAGCTTCTTTTTCAATCTTAAATCCGCCAACCGGCTTCCCAGCGTGAAGTGCTCCCTTAATAGCCGCATCCATCAGGCCTGGGCCAGCTCCTGTCCATGTAGTGCAGTCCAATAGATTTGCAATCTGAAAAAGAAAGCATGTTTATTAGCAGATGATTATGAACTCTTAACATATCTTGTTCTGTAGTAAATCAGTGTTCCTTATTTCTTTAAATAAAACAAAGGACAGTCTAATAATGTTCTCTTTTAGTTCTCATTTGTTTAAATTACTCAAAATCGAGGATTGGTGTCAGATATGGAGACATATCAAAGTATTAGACTCGCCATGACTCGATTATGAGACAACAAGACTCCGTCCTCCAATGAGAAGAAGAGTACATGGACCCGTTGTCACAATACAAATTTAGTTATAAGACACAAGTATTTAAAAGAAGATTTTCAGAGTGATATAGAGAGATGTTTGAGATACAAGGCTCAAAATCAATTAAACTATACTAAATGCTCAACACATCAGTCAATTCCTCTAGTTTTATCATGCAAGCCCCTTTTCCTGTATCCTCTACGAGAGTGTGGGACAGGCAAGAGTCAGGTATGGGTGCCATATCCATTTGATACCCGAGTGTCATGTCGGAATCAGCTTTGACCCTAGAAGTGAAGTGTTGACATCACAGAGCCACATTCTCATGAGAAATTTGCGCAGAATGTCACAAAGAAGATGACAAATAATTTAAACAAAAAAACTGAAAGGATGTGCTCAGAAGAGCTTGGGATGAAGATAACTTGCCTCCCTACTCAGCTCACAAGATTGCATGTAATGCGGATGATCAGGGCCTGGTCTTGAAGAACCGATGTAGATCACACCCCTGCCTAGTTTGTGAATTAATCTATAGCACTGTTCAATCTCCTTTCTGACCTTCAGAAGGAGAAGACACATCAAAATGAAGCATCTTGACAATTATAGAGCAGCCATAAAGTAAAACTGAAGTGCTATAGCATAGAAGCTGTAGAATCACATACTGTAAATACAGATTAACATATAAACGCTTCTAATAATATCAAGAACCGACCATTTGAAATGAAGATGGTGAAAAGCCCAAATAAGGTTAGATACTAGTACAAAAGTAACATGCAATAATGGTTAGGACTTGGACAATGGGAGTAGGTTGATGAACCTTCTTCCACTGAAATGGGGGAGAAAAAATATAAAAAATGAGTATAAGGGTAAAACTATGTATTATTGTCCGGGCACAAATTTTTTATCGTAGAGGGGAGAAAATACTGATAAGTGGCTGGAAAACCATTTAGTAAAGAAGCATCCTTTTGTGTTTAGGGAGAAGATTATGAAAGCTCAAGAAATGTTGGTCTTCACAAGGGAGTATTTTACAGCCAACCTTTGGTCCTGGTGGCTTCGGTCTCATGGAGTCATGGCTAGGCTAGTCTGATCAACTCCTAAGCCTTGGATTACACGATTAATCAAATGAAAAGGAAGCCTTTGCAAGTACACTTCATAAGCTTAACTCAGGAAGCCGCGCTTTGGTGTATCAGTTTTATCAGACAATAGGGTAAAGTTACTCACAGTTGCCTTTTCATGGAAAAACTAGATTCAAGATAGTCTGATCTCTAAATACTAAAGACATGATCACATGACCTTCGCCCTTACAGTCCGCAGAGAACACGCAAAGTAACATCTTTACAGAGTAGAAAACCAATATATTAAATTAGCCCCTCAATACACTATACAGTACAAGGCCCGACAATATATCACAACACCAATAGAAAAGAAACAGTGGAAGATTAACTTCTCTTGAACCTAAGTGTGAAAGTTTCGATTTTGGCTCAAATCAGTTGGACAATAAATCATCTCAATCACATCATCCTTGAACCCATTCCCATTGTCAAATAAGCACAAAGAGAAAACAAAGCCATCTTTAACTACAAGAGTTCATTATGAACCAACCTAATTCAGCCACTTTCACCCTTCACAGACAACAGATAAATGGTACTCCGTATTGAATCTCTATAAAAGAAACGTGATACGCACTACAAGAGCAAATGCACCCTGAAAGCAAGCCAGCAACTCCACTCAATACGTAGATTCTTCCATCAAATTATGTGTAAATTAGTCGTCTCAAGTAAGTGAAGAAACAAATGTTAGCACAAATTAACCAATTCCGCGCAAAGAATATAGATACCCATCACTTGAATTAGATCCTCCAATAAACCAAGCATCTACTTCGATTTCTTTCCATCATCCCATAAAAAATTATATTTATGCCCCGGGCACAATAAAACCATTTGACCAACCCCAAAATTATAAAGCTTCACACTGACGATTCATGTTGGCCAACAGAATAAGGCAGCATAACATGCATATTGCATAGGTTTAGTAATCACCAACTTTTCACATACCAGTAAAAGAAAGATGAAAAGTAAAAACTACAAAGGTGTGGGGCAGTAATAATAATACCTCATTGCCACTTGTTCTCTCATCAAAATCTATCGTTTTACAGCATCTGGGCACTCCAAGTCTAAGCCCATGAAACCCAGATTCATGCTTGTAATTGAAATGTGCATTTCTTCCTTGCTTGAATGTGTGCAGTGTGGCGTCAACTTTACGGGTATTTTGGGGGATTTGAACGTGGGAGCAGGAAGTGCCCAGTAAAGTGGCAAACCCCATGTTTACTATCTGAGTTACAACTTGTAGTAATTACAGTTAAATTGATTTGGGAATTTGATAGGAACCGGGTATATTATTAAGTCTGGATGAACCAGTCCGAAATCAACCGGGTTTTTCTTGAACCCTGACTCGACCATGAATGAACAGTACTTAGCCTATGCTCACCCAAGTCAAGCTCACTTGACCAGCACTAATTGTGAGTTCGTGACACGACTAGTCGGAATGACAATGCTTTGTTTTACTATATCGTGTTAAATTGATTCACTCTACAAGAACATGTTCGACAAATGTTATGTCTCGAGTTTCAATTTGGTGAACATTCGGAAATAAGTTACATTACATAACCCCCAAATGCACTCGGACAAGAAATCAACACAAACATTAAACCCCAAAAAAAAAAAAAAAAAGCAAATCCACCAATGTTAACAGAGATGTTCAGACCGAACATCTACCGAAACAGGCTAGACTTATCAAAGGCAATGGTTCGCACACAGGTGCGAAACAAATGCACAGTTCATCAACAATCATCGCTCGCTCACCAAACACCAGTGTCATTTTGACAAGAATGTGGCATTGCAAGCCCAGTCGAGAGTAATAGCAAGGCCACTACTACACAGGAAGACGTTCTACAAAAAACAGGGAAAGAAGGAACATGTAGAGATTTCAGTCGAGAACTTCAACCCAATGCCGACATAAATATAGAAAGTATCATCTTACAGATTACAAAATGTTCTTGGCCAAGTTGACATGACTCAAACTAAAATGGGTTCAACGACTCTAAAGAGTAATTGCTGACGAACAAAACAAAAACACCTCTGGATAAGACTATGATTCTACAGCGAAAATTTAAGCTGCTGCCTTGCCCTTCTTACGCTGGATCTTCTTCATGTAAAATTCAAGCTCTTTGCCCTCCAAAATGTATCTGAAATAAACCAATTCAAAACTCAGTTTAAGATACCAAATGGCTAGATGGAAATTTGAAACGGTGGAACAATTTCTAAAACAAGAATGTAGCAACGGGCTCTCTAAAATTGTAGCTGTCAGTTGACTAACGTCTGAT
This sequence comes from Spergularia marina, assembly GCA_963680865.1. Classification (NCBI taxonomy): domain Eukaryota; kingdom Viridiplantae; phylum Streptophyta; class Magnoliopsida; order Caryophyllales; family Caryophyllaceae; genus Spergularia; species Spergularia marina. Next base: position 6,745,888 of record OY804549.1, on the reverse strand, counting down.
TAACGCACAAATGTTGTAAAAGTATGCTTTCCTTCACAAATACCAGAGAAATAAGCTTACCCATCAGCACGGCCACATTGACCAGGGCGAGATGAAATGCAAGCTAGCAAACGACCACCGCTAAATTGCTCTTCAATGTGAGCGTCCAAGGTGCGAACCTCCTTACGCTTCTCAAGCTTCCTTGTCACATGGTTGCTCTTTTTAGCCTCCTCGGTAGCCTCAGCGTCCTATCAATTTAAATTACTAAGAATTATACAACTATCTCAAGCAAAGAACTGCTGGCTTAGACAGCCAAATCCAAAACAATAACATGAATCCAGCAACAATTCGGGATTTTTTGGTTTTGAAGAATGGCTTAACTGAAAGTATACTTAAGAGACAGACTTCATAGATAAGATCATAGAATGATCGCATTTAAGCAGAGATGAACAAAAAGAATTCCAAAAAAAAATGCTAATTGACAAAGTAACTTAGCAAACAGACAGGACAATCCGCATTCAGACCTCCCAAAACAACCACTTACAGGGAAATAAACCAGGAGTCAACGAGTTTAATTAGCCACAACTTTAAAATCATTTCAAACAGAAATTTAACATGGATCAAGGAACAGTCTAGCATAAAAGACAGGTCACAGATCATCATAATTATAAGATGTAACTGCGGAGGTAACAAACAGAGAAAGGAGAGCATAATATACCTCGCCTTCCTTCTTGGTAGCAGAAGCAGCGGCCTTCTTCTTGCGCCCAATATCAACTCCATAGTGCTGCAAATACCACTGCTTGAATGGTGCAGCATCAACCTGGACAATAGCACTCTTCACAAGAGTCTGGGTTCTGACCAACTCATTGTTTGATGCATTGTAAACCACATCCAAGATACGGGTCTTTCGGGTCACAGCCTCACTACCCCATGAGTAGTTACCAGTATCCAATCTCAATGCACGCCACTTCACATTACCACCACGAACCCTGACCCTCCTAACAGTCTTGTTGCTTGAGATCTTTGTGTTAGCTGGCTGCCTTCCCAACTCGTACCTAAACAAGACAAACCCATAAATAAGTAATCAAGAAAAAAAACTAGAGCTACATAAAAAGAAAAATCACAACTCAGGTCAAGTACTGAAACTAAGAAACCACATAGAACAGGACGAGCATGAAATAAGAATGTATGCCACGGCATCAATAGTCTTCAACAAGTTCTGAAAAAAACTATCAAATGATGCTGGGCACATTGATATAGCTTATGCATATGTTGCGTGCAGATGGAGTTACTTATCAGCACAGGACCGTCCATAAGCACAAAAGGTTAGAATAAATGATAATAAACATATACCACGAAAACAAAAATGTATGCCACAGCATTAATAGTCTTCAACAAGTACTGAAAAAAAACTCAAGAATGATACAAGGCACATTAATATAGCTTATGTTTATGTTGCGTGAAGATGGGGCAACTTATCAACACAGGACCGTCCATAAGCACACAAGTTAAACAAAATCATACATCATCAAAATAATATAACAAGAGATTGAAAGAAACTTCAAAAAACGAACATGAATACCAAAATGTACGCAAATCATTGATAAATATTCTCAAAATGCAAGAAATTTCTAAACCAACGACACAGCACAGTAATGTAGCTTACAGATATGTTGCGTGCAGATGGAGTAACTTATCAGCACAGGACCGTCTCATAAGCACAAATATCATCACAAAGTATGTGAAAGAACAGGTTTCAAAAGAACTAGCTCGAAAAAGAAGAATCTTTTACTGAAAAACAAGAGTTCTAATTCCAAATTATCATCACCACAATTCCAACACCAAAAACTTCAAACAGAAGACACTCTAAAACATAGACAAACAAATTTCAACAAAGAACCCATTTCTAGCTGGATCAGATAATCAAACAGGCAGCAACCAATTCATCAAAAAAAAAACACAAACCCTAAATAAATCTGACAAAAACATCAGAAATGAGACACTTTTACTAAATCTAAAACATACCCAGTTACAAAAATTTGACACATAATGATATAAACCCTAACAAATCAGATTATCACAACTTTCAGAAAAATCAGAAACATTCAAAATTTAAAATTTTCCACCAGAAAAACATAAAAAAAAAAAAAAAAAATTAAAAGAGGTAAAAAAAACAATTACTTTCGCTTCTTTCTCCAAGCCTTCTTCTTTCCTCCAGTTGCACGCCTCTTGTGCATAGAATCACGAGAAATACCTACAAACAAACATATTCAACAAAAAAAAAAAAAAAAAAACACAATCAAACATCAAATTAATACAAACCCAGAAAATAATCAAATCGAATGAAATTTTTGGATCAACATTTAGAACAATGATTTGATTAATCAGGTTACTGAATGAATGAATGAAGATCTGGGTTCGGAAGAAAAAAGGAGGAGAGAGAAAGTACCCATTTTGGCGGACTAGGGTTTCTCTGAGTTGCTGCTGCTTCTGTGTGGAGAGAGAAAAGTGACGGAGAGGAAGGGAGTGGGATGAGGAAGAGAGTGTTGATAAAGTTTTCTCTAAAACCCTAATAGCAGTCAAATGACATTTATATCCTTTTAGTTTGGGCTTTACCGAGAATAACCCAATGGACTTTGTGACAAATTTTGGCTCCAGTGGATGATGAAATTGGGTAAATGGCCCGCCTGGATCCATATTGCTTGAAGAAGGAAGAAAAAAAAAAAAAAAAACAAAAAAAAAAAAAAAAAGAGTTCAAAATACATGGAATCATAATATACAAAAATGACTTCAAAAAATATTATGGGATTTTCAAGTTTTTAAATTGAATAAAAAAATTCACACTTGCATCAAATGTGTTACGATCAGTACACTCGTTAAGGACTTGTTTGGTTAGGTAAAAAACAATCAACATGACTTAGGGTATGTTTATACTCTGAAATGTTTCTGGGTCTTAGAAACTGAAAACTGGCTAAACACGTAAAACTGAGAAAGTGTTTCTGAATTCTGATAAGCACTTTTAGTGTAAATTTGTTCATCAGAAGTAGAAGCTTCATTTCGGAGCTCCTCCTCCAGAAACTGTTTTTGAGAAGTATTTCTGGAGAAGTTGGAGCTTGGTCAAACATACCCTTAAAAATAGACCTTAGTCACCTTACAAACGGGTTATTAGGGTCAAATTTGGGTCCCGATTAGGTTGGGTCAATTCAAGTCTCTAACATAAGGGGTCGCTTAGGGAGTGGGTCGGGTTGATTTGGCTTTGGGTCAAATTCTGATTGATGCATTCAGAACTGTTTTGGACACGGGTCAAAATTCAGTTGCGAGTCAAGTTTGGATTGGTGGGTTTGGGTTTGTTTCGAATACAAGAATTATTTGGGTGAAATTCAATTTTGGGTCAAGTTTGAATTGGCAAAATTTTGGTCTATTTCAGATTTGGGTTTAATTATTTGTGTCAATTGGGATCTGGTCAATATGAAGTACGTGGTACTTGTGTTGGAATGGATGTAGGTTCAGGTTGGATCAACATTCAAATGAAATTTGGGTTAGAACAACATTTAGATCGGTCAAATAATAATAATAACTTTACATAGATATATATTACTCGTTTTATTGTAATGGGGTTGAATAATATATTGGGGCTGAATTGAATAATATATTAATTGTGTTTATTTCAATCTTTAAAGTTATGTAATAAACTAATATTCAGCTTAAAACCATATGTTTAGATTATACTTAGAGGAGGTTGGGGAAGAAATTTTATAATTTTGAAGGAAAATAGTTGGTAATTTGGAATTCCTTCCACTTATAAGTTGGAAATATTATTTGATTGTCCTACACAAAGTTGGAGACGTGTTGAATCTATTGAGAAGGCACCGACACAACTTAATATTTTAAAATTACATTTCAGGACGCTATCACAATTTTGGATAGGAAAAATTCCGCCCCTCCTCTTTGGGTCTATTTGAAAAATCAATTCCAGTCACAACTCACAATGTCACATTCAATTCGAGTTTGGATGGGAATCGGTTCAGGTTACCAACAACATTAACAATTACAAGAACATTACCTCTAAAACACTTTCTTGATCATTTTTTGTTTTATATTTCCTAGTTTTTGCTAACCGAAATCCCGTTTTTGAAAATTAAAACAAAATGATACTTAGTTTTAGCTTTAAGGACTGTTTGGTACCATGAGTACTAGACAAATGCAATAAATGTATAGCTCGCTCTCTCTTTTGACAATCATTCCCTTGTTTAGGGTTTCAATTAAAAAAGTGCTAATTTGAACGAAGTGGTCACTAATGTTGGATAGCATTGTACTAGTTTATGTACCCGTGCAAAATTGCACGGGTAGTTATATAATGTAGATAACGATTTGTGTGTATACAACGTTTTTTTAATTATTCGAAAAGTTTATGAGTGCACATTAAAGAAAAAAATTAGGAGAACAACGTGAGACTTGTCAAATTTTGTTTATTAGTCACAAGTTCGCTTTTCAAGACCCGTAACCCGCTAATTTTGGGTTTAGAACATGCTATTTTGGAGTCATGGACCCATATTTTATGAGTAGTGTAAGTCGAAAATAACGTGAGAGAAAGAAATTTAGGTAGTAAAAGAAAGTTATATGATATTAGTAATGACTCATTCTTGTATTATAATTTGCTGTGTTTTATACTCAAACAATATGACCTAAAAAAAAAAAGTTGATATACATGAAAAAAGAAGAATATATAATGTTAGACATGTCAAAGTCATTTATTTTTTAGTTGTGAACTCAATTTTATGACCCTTGCCCACTATTTTTGAGGCAATGAGTCATCTAAACCCAAATTTGTTTTAACACATATATTTAGGGTCAAATTTGATTCAACCCGTTGATTTTTAATTGAGTTAAGACGAAAATAATCCAAAACGGGTTAGAAGAATATCCACAATTAGTGTAAAAAATTCAAAAACTATATCTACGTTTAGTCTTCGTTTAAAGGACACTTGTTGGATGAACGCCTCCTTTTTGTTCCCTCTGATCGATACGCGATAATAAGAAAACCAATTGATTGCCCTTTAGCTTTGGTGTAATGGTAAGTAAGTGTTCAAATATCAATTATATTTTCAATCACAATTTTTAATCGGTTTAAAATCTGTTGTACTATTCTTAATATTTCAAATGCAACTCTTTCTTTTCCCGTTTTTTTTTATTGGAATTGTTCATAAACTGCTTTTGTAGGCCATGAACCTGCTTCTTGTAGACTATGATCTCGCTTTTCAAGACTCATGGTCCTTTCGACTTGAACCCGCGGCTGATTTTCGTACTAATTATACTACTACTTAGTTTATTGGCACGTGAAAAACTGCACGGGTTGTTATATGAACTTGGTTATAATTTTATTTTATTACTCATAATTAACACAAAATATTAGGACTGTAAAAACTTAACCGACCAGATGTGACCCGTTGTACAAGGTTAATACCCATTTTTTTCCTGATCAAGTTTTGGCCATAAATAACTCGAACCCGTTTTGACCAGTATTCTTTTGGGTTAAACATGAGATGACCCGTTGTCCTACTTTTTCTAAAATTAAGACGAAAAGAAACATGTTTAATTTGGTATCATCTTAGAGAAGTTATGTTTGATTCAATGAAAACAATTTAATAAATATAACAAATTTATTTCAGTTTTTATATTTATGTATGAATTACAATTTATAACCCGAGACCCGCTATTTTTGGGTTCCGTTTTTGTGAATTGTAATTTATATTAACCCGACTACTTTTTAACACATTATTTTTTAACTCTGACCCCACCCGTTGACCAGTATTTTAAGTTAAAATAAAATAAACCCAAGATGTGTTATTTCCTAATATATTGCGCCTATATATATTATTATTACTTCCTAAATTATCTCCAAAAATAAAATGATTTGATATGATTCAGATTATCTCGTCCAAAGTTGTTTCCGAAATTATCTTCTAAAATCTCAAATCCTTTATATATAACTTTGTTAATAAAAGTATTAAAAAAATCAGTTGCCTTGGTGGTTGAAGTGTTAAAATTGTAACTTTAAGGTTACAGGTTCAAACCTTCACAAACTCATTTTTTATGTAGCCAGACACATGACATGACTATTGGTTTCATCAGTGACATCATCTATGACGTGGCTTTATGTGGTGGAGGTATTCCGTTGGCTATTAGTAGTATAACTAGTTTTTGTGCCCTTGATGATATCACGGGTCTACTTTTTGGCTCCGTTTAAACGAAAATTGTAATAAACCATATATCTAAAACCAAATTTTTATTATCTATCATAGCATCACATTTATCAAAAGTTTGGTTTCACGGGGACGATACATAATTTTTTTTCTTCATATTGAGTCAATAATATAATCGTTTTATATTTGATATTCTTTTCGAAACTAAAATCAATGCAAATTACCCACTATTTTCAAAGTAACAAAAATTTATAATTCATGCACATCAATATGAAAAAGTAAAGGGAAAACATAATCCTAATTCCATTAAGAAAAATGTTTTAAACGAATTTTTGCTTAATGTGAAAATGTATCTTTAATTTTGAACACGTGTATCAAATCATTTTGAGAACATTATGAATGAATACGCAATTTATGTATCTAGTGTTTTTGCAATATTGAACGAACATTGAAAACCAAAAAAGTTAGAATTAAAATTGGCTCGACAGTTACAAATAAAAAATACACATAACTAATATGATTATCGTGTTCAATTGTATTAGTTCATATACAATACAGTCATATCAAATTATAACTATAATTGGTACCAACTTATAATAAGCTAAGGGAGTTAAACACAATGATAAGAGTTTAACTACAATGCCTATCTAAAATATTATATGGGAAAGCCACAAACTACTCTTCATATATCTATTATCTAGCTTGGTTTCACTTTTTGATCTCTTCATTGTATGTACATGAAATGATAATTGTATTTTTTACCAAAACCTAGCAAAAAATCCACTATATATATATATATATATATATATATATATATATAAGATGTAACCGACATAATTGGCAACCAAATAGCCAAGAGACACATGTTTAATGTCGTTATTGAATAATAGACCTTCCAACTAACAATAGATTTCAATGCATAATAACTCATTTTAGGGGGAAAACGAAAGATTTGTTTCGAATTTATGACTGTCATAAAAATCGATGTGGATAAGAATAAGAAGAATGCAATTTGGAGCCTACAACTAAGCGATGAGGTGGCTTTTTTTCCTTCTACACCTTCTAATGTTTTGCCACGTCATCCGTGATGTTAGACAATTAAAGTATATGTATAGATATACGGAGTATTGTATATCGATTGTTTGTCTAGACATATCTTGCATTTGTCGACTTACTCGAGTACTCATGGTACCAAATCATGACTTCTATGACAGCTATGCGTCTCTTCTGTCATAAGATTCGTAACTGTATCTGCATCTGCATCTTATGTGATGATGACTTGTTACCTGCACAAAGCTAGATAATACCACAAATGCTTTCTAAACCTCCCGATGCATCTTCCACCTCTAACATCTCTACGATACCATTGCCCACAAGTGCTTCAAAGAAACCTTTCTAAACATACATGAGAACTAAAAGGACAGACACTGCCAAATTGAATCAGAAGTTAGCAAGATTAACAACTCCCATTAACAAAGGGTGACAAAAACAATGTTACGAAATCCTATCTTGAAAACAATAGCATAGACACATCGTGTATCACTGAATGATAGCTGCTGTAAGAGTCGGAGAACAATTTAATCACAAAGCACGAGTTGTCATTTTAATTTCTGCATCTGATACCAGAAACTCTCAATGACCAGATCTACCTTCGGAGTTTCAAGGGAGCAATTAACACTGCTAGTCTGCTAGACACTTCTAAATCTACTTCCACCTGGCCTCTTCCAATCATAACCATCCACACTTAGAAGTTAAAAACATATTCCTTAACAAAATCATTCCGAGCCTAAGTTGCTGAGGAGCAACATTTCCGTAGGAAGTGCCTGTTGATTGCAAACAAACAGATGTCCCAAGAGGCATCCTACTGTCATAGCAGTTACAGGGGCAACCCAAGGATAAGTTAGCACTATCTCTCTATTCCCTTAGTAGCTCTGTAACTGGAACATCTGCCAGGAGAAATGAAGGCATGATTTGTTGTTCAATATGAAAAGAAAGACAACAACTATTAGGTATATTGCTTCTTTTACATGAAATTATGGTCACTATGTCCATGACTATTACTTCAGATAAAACCGCAATGACTGTATCTCACATCAGTGATATCCTCAACAAGTTCTTCCACTTGTTAATGCTGCAACAGTCTTTACAAGTTTTTTTTTTTTTTCCTTCACATTATTCCTCCTTAGTCTATCTGAAATCCCGCATCAATAACAAACGAAGCCATATTTGAATTATAGCCCTTTGACTGATTGTTTACCAAACCTTTCATCATTGACCTATGTGGATTCCTACGTATTATGTACGTGCATTTGGTTTTATCAGAAAAAAGTGACTGCAGAATATAGAAAATTATAAACAAAAAGAGGCATAAAAAAACAAACATTTTTCTAATTGCATCAGAATACAAAAGATTAAGAAACAGAAAATGAACATCAAGGCACTGTTTGACGTTTCTTCTCTTTCGCCGCATGAAATAGCAAAAAGTTCACAAATACTACCTGTCTCATGCTTGCAACAAGAAGTTAACTACCAGGCACTGTTTCCAACTACCATCCAAGAGACCAACTAGAACACAGCTTATATGCAAATACCCAAGTCATGGCTTCTATGGTAACTTCATTGCTTTTGTGTATCAAGTCAAATGCATCTGCATCTTATACTGAAATGATTCTGTTAGCTATAAAAACTAGACCTTAAACAGATTTCTTACAGACCTTGCTGGACCATGGGGAAAAGAAGCCAGATACCGGACACCATTAAGATAATCATTTAGATTGCCAAAATCAATCTATAACCATAAATTATAAACTCATAGAGCAGTGAATCAGCCTTTAATTAGTTTGTGCAATTTGATCAATCACCCGAGAATGCTGGGGCAAATAAGAGATTTGTTCCTAAACGCTTCCTTTACAGTCAAGCAGCACACTATAAGGTATTCTGCATGCACCACTGCACCAGTGCAGTGGAAACTGTGAAATCAGGTTTCATAAATTGAACACAAATGCTTCCTAAACCTCGCTACTTACATTGATTACTTCTCTACAATTCCATGCCAGCAATGTGAATCACAGGTTCTCAGGGAAACCTTTCGTAGGAATAAATGAACAGACACCACATAAACGATTCAGTTATTTCGATGTCATGATCCAGAGGCGAAAAGTGATGTTCAAACAAAATCTCTATCTTGAAAACACAGTATGCATTATAATTTATAGCTCTCCTGTAAAGAGTCAGAGACACAAGTTCACTTCTGACACAAGCATTAGAGACTAGCACTTCTCAAATTTACCTTACAAGGGAAAACCAACTGCTAGAATTTCCTACGCTTATTTCCACCAGGCTCCGTCCAATCATATCCATACTTCTTAGCAAGATAATCCTTAACGAAATTATCCCGGGCTATAGTTCGATCTCGCTGAGGAGCAACATTCTTGTAAGAATAATGTACCCCAATTGCAAACAAAGAGATGCCCCCCAAGAAGCATCCCACTGTCATTGCCATTTTTCGAGGCGATGACGGATAACACAACACCATCTCTCAATTCCCTTGCCTTCCTACTAATGCAAGCAGCTGCCACACAAAAGTGTAACCAAAATTCAATCTTTACAACAAAAAAATATCATCATTATACTATAACGTGCCAGAAATTATGAATTGATGAAATTGCAATCACACAAAGTCTTCAAGCACATTAATTACTGCATAGAACGTAAATTAACTTTCTGGGTAAATTCAAGATCCAAATTTACACTACCAAGCATCAATCAAAGTAAGAATCCATCTAAAAACCCCAGAAAATATATGAAATTATGGTAAAAATAATGAAGTGGGCAGCTAAAATGAGGGTAAAAATAAAACACAAGCTTTAAAGGGTACCTAAATTAAAGGGTTAAAATCAAAATAATCTCAGTGAGTGATTTCATCGATTAGGTTGTACGCACATTGTTATAGTTGGATGATAATCAACAAAATTCGGAGAATTACCAGTAAAGCTCCGCCAAGTCAGCAGGAAACAGTGATATAAATGGATCACAATTAGATTGAATGAATCTCTTCAAAGCGTTAATGTTACGGAAGAGACAGAAATCAGTAAGTCTGCAACTTTTTGTGTTCTTCTCTGGTGAATTTATACCTTTTCAGCACAGTTTTTTTTTTTTTTTTTTTTTTTTTTTTTTGGGATGGTCTAAATACAATAAATAAAAGGGTGAAATTTTTATTCGGCTTTTATGGTTAGCGACGCGACGTTACAACTTACGATGTAATGACGAGTTTTAGAGGGTCAAAATTATTCATGAGTCACGAATGACAATGGTGTCATGGGGCACTTGTGAGTAGTCGTGTACACGACACGACACATGAATAAAAGTAGAATAGTTCGATTTTGCGACTTCAAAAACAAGTGTATAAAGTGTGTTACAACACAGATCGTGTTAACACTTTCATTTATGCTAGGGACAGCCTGCAGGTGAAAATAGAGATCAAAATCAAATGATTATATATGTACCATAGCTTTATTTACAGGTTAAATTTTGTTCATTCATTCAATACAAAAATGTTCTCAATTCTTTTCTTCTCCTAAGTATGTCCTGTAATACAATAAGGTCTTCCTGCTGCTCTAGGAACTTCAGGTGCCTCTGCTCAGAACTCAGGCCACCTAGCAGTTACGCTCTTGGAATTCCTTTACACAATGTTTCGAATCTGAGCCATCTACTAATTTTAGCTCATAACCGCAGTTGTGGCAGCTTTTGATCACTGATACAGCCAAACAGGATGTTGTCATTATGATTCCGGGTCTTCAGGTCAAAGACAAGTAGCTGATTCACGATGTACACTCAACTCAGAAGAACTGGCATACGATAATGATCGAATTTCTCCAGGCTCCTCCAGTTCAGCTATCTCCTTAATGACTTGAGCTTTGTCAGCTTCAAACTGCTCATCCTCTGAAAGAATGGAAAAATGCCAGTGATGTAGTAGGATTTGCCAAAGAGAAGCAAAACCAAATGCATTATTTTTGTAGTATGAGTTTACCTTTGTCAATTTTAAAGTTGCCAAAGAAGCGCAACAGCCTGCTCCGATTGCCTATCAGTATGGTAACGATATCCAGTGGCTTGTTTCGGTTAGCAGCAAACAGCTGCAGGAATAAGAAGCCGAAGCCATCAAAATGTTCAATAGTTCAGGAGAAGATACTCATTTAAAAACTCCTAACCCCAACAGGGAGACAAAAGGTACCTTGAAGACGTGAAATGCTTCTAGCTGTATCGGTGTGCTAGTATCCTGCACCAAAGAGTATGTTAGTCATGAGATATCAGGTTTAGCAAGAGGTGAATTTTCAAGGAAAAAGGTATCCTTATCATGCCCACCGTCACAGTACAGGGTCGAGGCCCTTACCACTGATGGAAATTTCTGTACAAGAGGCAGTAGCATACCCTGAGAAGATTCATGAGAATTATTAAGTTGTCCTTTGAGTTCACAAAGCGCACCATTATGGCGCTGTTTGAACGATCAAGCAAGATATCTCCCAAGAGCTTCAAGGAGAAGTAAGGTTGTTAGATGAGCAAAAGCAATCAGATTGCATTATATGTATCTAATGCATTCCATTAGAATGCTTGCATGTATGACAGACTATTCCTTTTCTAACAGTGAAACAACTTGCTTTTGCTTAGAGGGGCCATGAAAATATGTAGTTCTTTTAAGAAGAAGTTGATATTTATCTCGATTGTATGAAGTTTTGATATCTTTAAATAGCATCTATCTCAAAATATGGCAAATTCACAATCATCATAGTTCCCCTTAATAGACTCCACCTCCAGGCAGGCTCAGAGGCAAAAATCTTCGTAATGTCAAATACACAGGGAATCTGCTGATAGCTGTTGACCCCAAGGAAAAGAAAATTTTCAGTTACATACTTACCTTGATGGCTTGCCGTCTTGTGATGTACACCGGAGATGCCAGCAACTGTTTGTTGAACTCTCGGAAGAACTAAATCACAATGGAATGTCAGTCATCACCAACTTGTTCAATGCATTAAAATGGTAGGTTTTTGGAACATACTGATGGTAATTTACCCAATCATAGTTCTTAGATAGAAACTCTGCAACAGTGGATTTATGTCTGGTGAGCAACTCCTGCAAACATGAATACCAAGGAAGATCAGGACAGGTTACCGTTTATTTTTTCCGTGGGAAGGGTAGCATTCAATTTTTAGAGACAACAAATGGTCACTCCACATGTAAAATATGTAGGTATTGGTATAAAGCTTATGCAACTGGCAAACATCCTGTTATTGGTATAGTCGTCAGAGCTAGCCAGCAAGTAAACATGAGACATGGTTCTATTTTTGATAAGTTCAACATCAGATAGGGCCATGGGGGAGTAAGTTGAAGGAATGAAGGCATAAAACCACCAAGTCCTGAAAGAGTCCAGTTGATTCTAGTGTATTTCTTCATACAAAAAGGGTGATTGGTGACAGAACATCCAAAGACAAAGAAGGCATATAGATACACAAACAACCAGAATGCTTCCCTAGAAAAAAAAAAAAAAAAAAAAAAAACAAACACAAAATGCAGGTATCAAACCTTGAAAGTTGCTGCTGCATCTGATGATATATCAAAATCTGGAAGCTGTATATAATCAAAAAACTTCCGAGAGTGTGATTCCAATACATATCTATTAGAAAAGAGACATCAAATAAGGTACTTTCTACATGTTTACGATGTCAGAGAGACTCGGAGTTCAAGAGTACCTACTTTGCAACGCTCTGATGTCGAATGCACTCCCTCAGCATATTCCCATAATGCAAGGCTAATCTGTGGTTCTCATACCTGTAAGATTAGACCAAAGTGTTCACCCATTCGTCAGAAAACATGACTCGATACAGTGGAAGTGATCAGAGGCCTTTGAAGCTCAGATTTAGACCTACCCCGACACCAAAATATCCAAGAGATCAGTGTTTGCTTCCAAATAATCACAAGCAATCAGACGCGAATGAACCTGTTGTCTTTGCAGATTCGCAACCACTTGTGTAGCATCTTTCCGGGCCTAAAAGAAATCATCTTTTTAATAATAAGAAGCATCAGGAAGAGAGGAAGTTGGAGTACATTTTACAGAATTACCAGAGGTAACAAATTGTGAGTAAACATTAGGCTTAGACTATTTCAGAGTGTCAAAGTGATGCAAATTCACCTCCAAGTCCAGGTTTGGAAGGCAGATTATGAGAAGACGAAGCGTGTTCTCATGGAAGAATTCCTGAGTTAATTGTGCACAAGCTTCAGGGACTGGTTCAGTTTCGCTAGTTCCATAAAGAATACATTTCAATTCCGCAATGAGACTTCCCAGTTCTTCGATCTGTACACAAACCATTAATATCTCCTAATCCGCATAAATATTAAAAATCCTTAGGTACCAAGATCACTAATAACTGCATTCCACATTAAGCTAATTACAGTAGACTAATCACACTATTAGTACCAGGTTGTGTTATTCTATTCTTAATAAACATATCAATCATTATAAGCAAACGTCAGCCCATTATCAAGGAATTGTTTGTCTCAATTCTTAAACAACTTTATTTGTTTCTTATAAAATCTTATCAGTCTTATTTTATACAGGATGAGTCATAATAACACTCAACACTCTAAACTGATGTCAATAAGATTATGAACACAAAAGAGCAACAATATATGGTCAGATATGATCACCCCAGTCTCCATATATCAGCAAAATCAAAATTTCCCCCTGATATGTCAAACTTATGAATGCACTCATATCTTTACAAATCTTTACGTTTCGCGTGAATTCCTCTCACATATTCAAATCAATGTTCAATGACCACGTGTACAACTTGCCTACAATTTTTATTAATCTTTATAGCAACCCTCTAAAAAAGGGAACTCATCATAGATGATGAACCCACAAAAATAGGCAATCTATAAATCTATAATATCAAATATGATCACAATTTCCCCTTCATATATCAACACACCAAAATCCGACCTAACCCATCATCCAAAAATAGCAATATCATATATTATTAATACCAATGAGGAAATATTCAACCAAAAAAAAAAAAAAAAGTTGACAAAATGAATCAAAAGAGCTCACATTTTCATCACATTTATGGCCATGATCAACATTATTAGTATCATTGTGAAGGGTAATCAAGTGATCACGAGCACGTCGGACGACATCGGCCGGGGTTCGAACCTTGGAGGAGGACTTGGACTTGTTGGCCTTAGACTTATTAGCCTTAGCCTTAGACTTAAACTTGAACAAAGAACTTAATAAACCCTTTAACCCTTTACTCATTTGAGAGTTTATGCATATAACTTTCTTAAGAAGTTTTTGTGTAACTTTTGATATTCCTGAGTTTTACTGTCATGTGAAACTTGTTAAAATTTTGGGAAGGGAATGAAGAATTAGTGAGTGTCGTATAAATATGCGAGAGTGATAGGTAAAAGAAAACTAGAGATTTAGGTAAAAGTTAGATGGAATGTTTGGTACGTAACGGGAATGAAGGAGAAGAAGAAGGAGATGGTTACATAAATGACATGTTTTTCTAATGATGATGAGTTGAGCATTTCTGTATTTCTGTTATTTATGTGATGTGATATGATGAATATTACTACTTTTTACCATATGGTATTTTGTTGGTACATTAAAGAGTAGCGAGTATCAGTCTATCACATACGGAGTAGCTAGCAGGAGAAAATGAAGACTCGGAAGTCAAATCGAATCCATGATAATTTATTGATCCTCGTAAATTAAATTCTCAACCATTAAACCGACTTTACCTATGTACTAGTATACCATAAGATCTGAATATATCAATCATTAACATAAATGATATGTTTGCTTTGTGTACTAGTCTGAAGGTGAGGACTGAGATGAAGTCAAGGCTCAGGAGGACATATAGTTCTGGGGACACGTGGCTGGGTATTAGAAATGGACAAAGGATATGAGATAATATTCTGGTTGGAAAATGCCAGGTGCAGTATTTTGTACAATATCCACCAACTGTTTTGTTTTCTATTTGGATTTAATGTACAGAGTTGGACTTTGTTTTGTTCATGTTTTCAAGATTTTATGAGGTGCTGATGACCACCTGCAATTCTAGACATGGTGCTCTCATATAGCCTAAAAAGGTAGGAGTAAAAAGATTGCAGATGACGATTTGCAAAGACTCAATTGTATGATTTGTATCTTCACACAAACAACATTAGAAAACCAACGACGGCTCTTCCAAATGAAGGGAGGTCATTTATAAAATAATCCTACGTCTTGTATTGTTCAAAATATATGTCAAAATACAAAGTAGTTCATAATAAATTCTCATCACTCTCAATTAATCTAGCCTAATTGGTGTTATTAATCCAATTGATGTAATAGTCTAATACAGAGTAGATAGATTCAGATTGAATTAGATGAGTAAAGAAAATTTTGTTTCTTTGTCAACTGTAAAGAACGGTTAAGAAAGTTATAAATGTCTTATTCTAATTTTGCTTTGTGAAAAACAAAACTCAAAAATGAGAAAGTGTAGCAAGTAAGCTGAACATTTGTAAAAATGGTGACTTGGTAAGTGCTGACATTGTCACAACTTAAAAGTCGGGCAATTGAAGTTGAGATAATTCAATATGACACACACATACACTTGTAATACGGAGTACTAAAAATTCTCCTTGAAATTTAAGAAAGGATCCATACACATGCAGTTTCATTGTACAGAAACTTGTAGAGTACTCACACTTAATCAAGAAAACAGTCAAAAGACATGTGGTTAGCTTATGTGTTATGTTATTCTACTTGGGCACTACTTCCTACCCATAATATTACTAAGTGCCATCTCTGGTAACGGACTGTCGTGTTATTCTCAACTACGGAGTATAATGGTGGTAGGAAGACTTATGAGAATATCAAACCTCATAACTTCAAACTTTACGGGTTCTATTAGTATACTGAAAGTTTTGTACGACATCTATTCTCCCGTCTATACTCTCCACTACTACTTGCTCCGTGCTAAACGAATTTCTACCCATGAGTTCAATGTATAAGCTATAACGAGATCGGGCAGAATTTAGGATTTGATTCAAATAAAACTGGAAGTACTAAAATTCTCGATTTATTTGAGCATGACGATGATTGAATACCAAACTACAGTTCAAGACCAACTTATAGGAGACTTGCTCATTTGTTTTGTTTATTTTCGTCTAAGACAAGTACACCACGTTTGTAAAACCTTACCTGCCTTATCTATGGGCTATCTATTGCCTCTTGTAGATTGTCATATCACAGTGAACATTTCAGCACCTCAGAAAGTGGGTATAAATTGGTATCAATTCAGTGAAATACACTGAACTTATAAAGATACCAGTAGAGATCAGTTGCTATCAGTAGTAAAAGATATCCTTTCTTTGTTCTACGGTTCACTGCCCCGGTCCGAGCTACTAATATACTGTCTATGCAGTGCATGCATACGTTATAACTTACAAAGGTCATGTTCTCTTCACCTTAAGGAATGAGGAGTTATCAGAAATATTCCAGACAGAAATTAAGAGTGCAGATAACATACCCTGGTTTGCCCCAGGCTCAGTGTGAGAACAATATTGGCTCTGAAAGGAGGATGTCTGACGTTGACAAGATCGAAAATCTGATACTGTACTTCGGTGTCAATGCTTTAATGACTGATATAAGACATTGGTGTCCAGATAGTCCCAGACTGGGGGTAGTAACTTCACATTTTCAATGAGAGAATCACTCGAAATTGGGGTGCTGGCGTTGACTGGTAAAAAGTTCCAGAATCATAGTTCATCTGCTCCAAATATTACAGATGAATCAGAGAGCCACTGGCCACCGATTAGGACAGCAAATAAGCGAGCGAACCCTCTTCTATCATCAACCAACAAGCAGTCACAGTTGACTGCTCACGAAATTATTAAGATTGATATGCCTGAGTTTCTCGGCCATTGTGGGCACAGGTTCTCAGAGTTGCTCCGCTACTGATAGCACACAAACTAAGATATCGTTCTGCCCACAATCAAAGATAAAATGCTGAACAGCAGGGTCAAGATTTCCACCCAGCAGTCAGGATGTAAACTCTGGAGTGAATTATCTGCTCCGAGGCGTTTGCAAGAAGTATTGGTGCTGTACTTCAGCGTTGACGCTTTTCATGACTCCTTCAGGTCGTTTCATGATATCTGCTTGACTAGCAGCAGAACCCATTATATCATTGGAAGATAAACTGTAAACAGGAGTGCCATACTGACTGCTAATATTATCAAGAACCCATCTCTGATACCAAGATTGCATAAAATGGAACACGAGCTTCAAAATTCACCAATACATTCTGAAAGTTCAAACTTATTCATTTATGGCCATATCAGAAAAGAACCCACTATGACAGTGTTTCACCCTGCATTCCAAATCCTGGCTCCCTGTAGAATAGAACATTTTCAGTGGCAGGGCTACACGCAGAGACATCAGCTAAAATAATCTTCCCAATGAACATAAAGCATTTTTGTATGCTGAGGATGTGCACCACTTCACTTACAGGAAAGCTAAAAGCTGTACATACCATCTCAACAACAGATGTTCAAACATCAGAGATTTGCCTTACTGCTCTTGTGCAGAAGCCCCGTCGGTATGCAAATTAACCTAGACCCTTGAACCAAGTGTCCAAGTGGCCTCAGATGCAATATGGGTGAAGAAAGTACGCCACACTGCACAGACAAGTTTTATGCAGACATTTTGAAGATTGAAAACATTTTTTCACACTGAGTGTGAGAACAAGCAGCAGAAAAATTTCACGAGATGTGACTTGGACACAAATAACACCAGTAATATATTTCCACTTTCGTAAACATACAAACAATAAGAGAAAACATTCCGGGCTTATTTGTCTTATACAAGTAGTCAAGTACACAACCATACTAGTTTAACACACATAACGCAAGAAGACGCTTTCTCGTCGACCAAAATACAGGAACACTCACAAAGCCCAACTGCTCAGCCCCATTCTCAAATGTAGTTCCAACAGCCCATCCCCTTATTAAAACCACACCTTATTAGAACTTTTAATTATTGCTCCAGTGCCCTTGTTAAACATTCAATAGTAAAAAAAACAAAAACATGGAATATGCTTTCCATACTCCATAGTCAGAGATGCAATTAAGTGACTTTAATCTGGCCCCATAAAATATAAATCGAAAAGAGCTGAGTGCCTGATTCTGAAATGCAGATAAGCAGTAGAGCTCTATACTCATAGCCAAGTGTAAGTAACATACAACTATACAAGTAGTTACTCCAGTTGCAAACGCTTTAATAAAATTGGTGCAGGAGAATTTGTCGCAGAATAGAAAGACTAGTCAAGAACAACTAGAACATTTCTTAGTCATTGATTTTAAACCTCGGCCAATATGCATCAACATCTGATCACATGACACAATTCTTACTAACAGACATGCAAAACAACGAAATAAAGAATTTCATGTTGAAAGCAGAGAACATGATCCACAAGTCAGCTTTTAAACAAAACAGAACAAATTTGAACCACGTTAACAAAAGACCAGCAATACCAGAATCATGATAGATGGGAGTTATTTGAGTACCAATCTCCATCAGAACCAAAAGGAGGCAATTAGCAGTTGGGCACAAAGAATTGACACACATCTCCATTGCTCGCCAAAGTGGAGCCATTCTCTTTTTAGCAAAGTACATAAATTCAGACATAGATTTATCATAAACTTACCTTACTTTTTGCCTTGCAGGATTGAGACACCCTTTGCTGTCACAGCCTGCCTTAAGCCAATTCTGAAAGCTGCTCAGAATCCAGGTGAAAAAACTTCCCCGCCATGGAAAGTAACTACTGAATGTTAGCACCATATTGCAGAAATTTTATCCCATACTTCTGAATTCCAGATACTTATTCTTGTATCATATGCCTGCATATCAAGAGTGGCCACAAAGTGATTACTAAGCCACTATCAAGAACAGCATGTCGTGCATAGTGAATGGCCAATCATCCCAGTTGAATGTCAAGCTGATGTCAACCTTTGATTAAAAATTTCAAACTTCAAAAATTGAAAATCAAGCCTCTTGGTACTGAACCGTGGTTATTAGCGATCAAATCACAAATGTTTCAACTGTACACGTAGCTATGACCTATGAGCCTATGATACATTACTAGATAAGTTGAGATGTCCAGAAGAATGACTGTCCCAAGGCTAATCGAAAAGAGGGCCTGTGGCCTCAGAGAAAACTTTTGGCGACAAAGAGTACACTTAATAAATACACTATCCTAAACTAGCTCTCAGTAACTGTCAGCTGATGTGGTACAGAGATTCAACCCTCGACTTGATACGATGGATAAGATACTGCAATTTCAGTCACCATCAATATGATTCCCCAGACTTAGCCAAACTTCATATATCAACTCCACCCTTCCACCCCTTTTATCATCCAATACAGCTCAGTGGAACATCACAACAGCGCATAAGATTACTTCGATGTTTCAAATGTCCTTAATAACTCAGTTTCTATTGTGTGAAAGGCTTCTGTTTTTTCAGTCATGCAGGAGAAACTTCGGGTCAAACTTAAAAACCCTCAGCATCCAATTGTTTTCATGATCTTTTTAAGCCGTTCAATAACCTCTTCAGGATCGGCTGAAGAAGCAGGGAGATCAATGGCATGGTAATCCAGACCTTTCCACTGTGAGATCAGCTGGAAATGAGGGCGCCGAAACTGGCTGCTAATAATTTCAAGAATCACCGTTTTTGGTGACGCTGAAACCACGTGAGTGAGTCCTGCCCCATGAGCTCCAATAATCACATATGCATCCTCAATAGCACGGACCTGCTCTCTCATGGACATGTGAGCAAACAACCCATTTATGAGGTTCAGCCTGCAATCTGTATGATTAGATGCCCACGTCTTCAATGAATCAAATACTTCCTGTTCATTACTTAGCCTGGATTCTACTTTGCCACCATGACGTGGATGAGCCAGATAATCCTCACGCCTAACAAACAGAACATTGTATTCTAAGGATGGTTTCAGGGTTTTAGGTCTTTCAACTGGCAAGTCAAACGCTGCTTTTATCATCTCCCCAAATTCGGATAGCCTCGCAGTCTTGCTGTCATCAGGATTTGCCCATAGGTCTTGAGCAGAAGCCCCTTGACAATCTATAGGGTCACTTAGACCCTTGAACCAGGCTGTCTCATATCCCAAAGGTACGAAGACAGCATGTCGAAAGCAGACCGGACCAGTAAAGTTTTTAGCAAATCTTATGCCTGAAAACAATGTTTCCCATGTTTCTTCCAATTGTGTCTGCATGCAAGAAAAAAAAAAAGGAAGTTAAAATGAGAAGATTAAAATTGCTTCAAAGGCAGCACACTTCACAGAAAAGCCAGATCCAAAGTTAAGTCTTGCTCAAGCATTCAATGTAAAACTTAGACAAGAAATGAAAGACTGTAGAGCAATTTATCAGACATTTCTGGCACAAACTTCTGTCTTCTTTAAACTAATCCAGATGATTGTGAGGCATGATTCATATGTACGAACACCAGATAATTTTTCACTTCTCAGTGCTGAAATTATCAATGGTGTAAGCCCATGAGCAGAAAAGTTATCCAATAGTGACAGCATTTAAATGTTGATGACTATGCAAAAGCAGAAATTGGTCCACAGTAAGCATCTCCCATACCTTGGCATGGCCATCAACAAACACCACATTTGGCCGAGTTGGCAAGCCAGTTGCTCTGGAGCTAACATATGCGCTATACCAGTCTGTATATGTGTGGAAAACATTTGCATACTCAAATCGTGTCAGCAGTAATGTTGGCTCCTCAATCCACTGTAACCACAATATACACAAGTGTTTAAATAGTGAGAAACCTGGAGTAACAAATATTAAACTGAACTCGTGGGTTTTAAAGAATACATAAGGGCCCGTTCGGTATCACTGCCGTTTTCAGTTTTTGGTTTTTTTGTAAAAAATTCAGTTACATAAGTTAAAAAATTAACTTCAAATTGTTTGGTTCTATAATAGTCATATAGAAAATGAAAACTGATAACTGAAAACTGAAATCCACTTTTTCTCGTTTTAAAAAACGGGACTTTGGTTTTCAAAAAAACAGAAAACTGAAATCAGACCCTAAGCTTATAACTTTTCTCATCTTATTATGAATTCCTGCATTACCTACATCTTCAACTGCAGCCTAGTCCAGCTTCACAGTTCTACTTTTCTTGTCTCGTTAATCAAAGAGCAAACAACACAAGGTTGATCACAAGCAAAATAACAATCACACTATTGCTCTGATTCATAGTTCAGTGTTTGGATCGACATCCGAGTCCCTGGGAACACTACGTATCCCCGCAGAGTGTGGTTGCTCCAGATAGAACTGTACAAAATATTATAGGCAGAAAAAATTGGAATCGTAGGATTTGGCGCCATGGACAGCAAGCCATCCTAAGCCGGCTTTTGGATAATTTTGTAGTTTGACATGGGTGATCTAAGACATCAGTTAGGCTGCTTTCAACTTATCGTCTCTTAAATTACTTCCTCCTACCCAAAGAGATTTTCCTCTTTGGGTTGGACACAACAACCAACACAACAAATAAACAAACCTTAATATATTAATAAGTAAACAATTAATTAAGCAAATCAGAAAGTTTAAATCTCTAATCCAACGCTTCCTCTCACCACCCTTCAACTGATATCCACCACCGAAATCACCGCCGATCTACCATATCCACCCCCACCGGCGAATCACCTATCGGCGACCCACCACATCCACCCCCATCGACGAATCACCAAACTGACGATACCCGTGCAGCTGTTTATCCTCTGATTTCCCTTCCCCGTCGATCAGCCCATCCCCTAAATATTCATCAGATCTCCCCATCCCCAACGCCGATAAGTCGAGAAATCGCCTCTTCCTCCGATCAGCCTCGCACGCCTTTGTTCGGCCCTCCGCACACGAGCCACCTCTCCTCACAGGCTCGCCTCGAATCTAGCGACAAATATGGTCGTTCAACGGTGACGGTGATGGTTGAGACAGGGAGGTTATCGGTGGTCATGGTGGATTGTCGCCGGTGCTCATGATCACCGGCCAAATGAGCATTAGTT
Organism: Spergularia marina; assembly: GCA_963680865.1. Lineage (NCBI taxonomy): Eukaryota > Viridiplantae > Streptophyta > Magnoliopsida > Caryophyllales > Caryophyllaceae > Spergularia > Spergularia marina. The sequence goes on along the minus strand of OY804549.1, from coordinate 6,723,588 downwards.
TTTTTTTATAATAAAGTATTGAAGATCAAGAAATATAATTGAAATAAAGCTGGAAAAAGTGAAGAACCTCTAAGCTCTAAACAGAGTTGAAGAAGAGAAGGAGCCGATCGGTGGTAATGGTGATTGGGAGGAGAGAGAAGGCAAGTTGTGGGATTTTTACTAGTGATTAGGGCACTAAACAGAAAATTAATAAGGGTAATTTAGTCAAGAAAAACTGCCAAAAAGGGTAAGTTTTGAAAGAGGAAAATCTTCGTGAACCGACCCAAAGAGGAATACAGGAAAATCTCTTTGGGTAGGAGGGAGTATCTTGGAGAATAATATGGAGTACAATAAATACCTTCTAAAATATCATATCTTGGGAATATCCCCAACTTAATATGGCTGCGTTCAATTTGGTGGCCTTTTGGTTCGTAATAGAAATTAAATTGCCAACGAATTTGGATTTTCCATCAAAATCTAGTCCATGGGAAATGGCAGCACAAAGATCTGGGATTCATGTGGGACTTTCCAATTACTTAGGAGGGACTAGGTAAGCAACTTGCTCCAAAATGCAGAAATTGGAAGTTCCACGATTTGTGTCAGCCAAACAGCCTAGTATTTTGTAAGGGGGAATATAAGTTATGTTTTTTAAGTGGGCAACCAATTGACCACTTAGCATGAATGGCATGAATATAGCAATTTTGCCCATTCAAGAAGGCGAGAATATTGGGAAGAAGATCATTAAGGAAAGATCAAACTTGATCAGGAGATTGTTTGTTAGAATTGCTACTTGCATTTTATTGGAAGAATGATTGAATGGAGCGCCATGTGTAACATGACATGGCATCTTATGTGGATGACATAGCCATAATTAAAGGCCTTTGGGATGGGTATTAGATATTCTGATGTAAATCTTACAAAACCATATAGCAGTAGCACATCATAAACAATTGAATACTATACTTCCAAAAAAAAAAAAAGACAAAGAAAGAAAGAAAGAGAGAAAATCATTGAATCCTAATCTCTCTATTGATTCATTGATTACTTTTCAATCAAAGCTCGGTTTCAAGGAAATAAGGAAAGGTACCTCGTCCCTCTATTAACTTTGGGGGCGGGGAAGTTCTCTATTGTGAGTCATTTCAATTTGTGTTACACTTGTGCTTGATTGAGGGCGATAAGGAAATGTTAATAAATGTAGTTACCAAACCGAAATATGTCAAGTCCTTCTGCAACGGAGGGGGCAATACTCAATCACATCAGTGTAAAGCACACATGACGTTCCAGGAGAGGTAGAAAAAGTATATTAAGCAGTTGTTGATTGTATGAATCTCTTTGCTAGTATATCAGGCTTGGAAGCTAATCATGCCAAGACTGATGTGTACTTTGGGGAAGTCAGGCAGGAAATTAAGCAGCAGATGCTCACCATTTCAGGATTTACTGAAGGTTTATTTCCCTTGAGGTATTAAGGGATACCCCTGCATTCTGCCAGTTCAAAAAAAAAAGCTTTGTACAGCTCTTTGATCAACAAAATCCAGAATTCTTTGCATAATTGGTCCTCCATTATGCTTTCCTATGAAGCTCATAATTCAGTGGCATTTGGGCTTGAAATTTTCTGGTGTGCTAGTCTGTTGTTGTCAAAAGGCATTATCAAGCAAATCAATAAGCTCTGTAAAGATTTTCTGTGGAATATTGAAGCTGGTAGAAGGAAAATGGTATATAAAAGCTGGGACAGCCTTTGTTCTCCTAAAAAGGAAGGGGGTTTAAACATTAAAGAGGTCTTGGCATAGAATAAAGCCATGTTGGATAAATGGATTTGGCAGCCGCATAATGATAATAGAGGTGTCTGGAGCAGTTGGGTAAGAGCTTACCTGTTGAGGGAGAAGAATATATGGCAAGTTGAAAAGTAAACAGGTGATTCTGAAACTTGGAGGGCATACTTGCCGTTAGGGATGACATCCTTACCAGTTACCATGGTCCCTGATGATACGGCTGCCGCTGTGCTTTTTCAAAAATGGCAGAAAAATGGGAAACATTGTGCTGCAGCAGGCTATCAGCACTTCAGGAGACAGTACCAAGAGGATAAATGGGACAAAATTATTTGGAAATCCATAAATTTGCTCTAAGCACAGCTTTGTCACTTCCTTGGCTATGCAGAACTCTTTAGCCACTGTGAGTAACATATGTGCTAGAGGTATGGTGCTAGTTAATAGATGTTGTCTGTGCAAGGAAAGTACTGAAAGTCACAAGCAATCATTCTTTGAATGCTCATTGCTGCCAAAGTATGGAGATGAAACTCTGAGTTGGTTAAAAGTTCATAGGGAGCCAAGGAGTTTAAACAGAGAAATCAGATGGCTACCAAAGAAGGCACAGAAGACACTGAAAGTATCACTGGATGATATGCAGCCTGATTACCACTGTCTATATGATATAGCAAGAGTGGAATTCTCGTCTTTTTGGAGATGTCGTCTGGGATCATTAAAAATGTTAAGTATATTGTTAGTGTAAGAGCCTTTGCCCTACGCAGTAACGACTAAAGACACCAGAAATTTACCTAAAAGGCAGAAAATGAAGTTTTCAAAGAAACTCCTTCGATTTCCATAGACCATGTTCAATATAGCGCAAAACAGGAACATGCTCACAAGCTATGCCGGTTTGTTCATTAACGTCACTGAAACTGAGAATAAATGTCATCTTCAAGAACTCTATAATGTTGCACATTACACACGCTTACTCCCTCCAAAAGCTCTCCCTCCTCTTATTCCCCCTTCCTGTTTGGCTGATAACATTGAATAACTTTACTGAGACTAAATTTTGCTTTTTTCCCTTCTAATTCCTGAAACTTTCATCCAGCTAGTGTAGTACTAGTTTCTACAGTTGGTCTTACAGACCTTAGATTAACCCATAGTGAGTCTTGTCAAGTGGCTGAGGTGATCAGATTGATAAGAAATGGACTCTTTATCAAACATATTCAACCGCAACACTCTAATAGAGCTTTTCAAACTAATTTCAATAACCCAGAAACTTAATTTTAAAAGACGGAAAGAGAACAGCTTTCTTAGAGGATAATTTAGTCACCACCAATTATTGTTTACTAAATTCTCCTACCGCTGCAAGTCTCCAGCTGTATTAAATCAGTGCATAAATCACACATTTATCCACAAGATCTAAACTAAACAAACCCATTAGTGTGATGTTCACCCTCTTCCAATCAACTCCACATACGGCATACCCCAACAACCCTCTCGAAATTATTATAGAAACAAGAAGTTAGCCAGGGTTTTCGAAGGACACTTATCACATACTTACAGCAAATGATCATTCATAAAACCCAAGTTCACATAAATTATAACTTGCAGTAGACACCCCTAAAGACTACTGCTTTTCTCTGAACACGTAATTTCACTTTCACACACTTCACCTAACAAAAGACAAACACAGTGGTAGATAGAACACAGTTTGTTTACAAACTTTGACCTATTCACTTAATCAAATCATACATCGCTTCATATTTCTTAACACAAAACTATTCCCTATCCACATTTGCCCCTTCCTTTCGATCTTTACTTCCTCCCACTCAATTCCTACCCTTCCTATTTCCTACTAACATTATGCCCAACAAGCTTCAACAACAGCCTTCACGAAAACTACCTCTACACTCACCTTAACACTCAACTAAAGCCTCCTCCTTGTTCTCATCGACATCAAGCATCACTTCGAGTACCACTAATAAACGCGATCCAAGTATCCCACATCGAATGCCTAGTCATTTAACAAATCTTTAACTACCATTGAAGCCCTAAATCCTAAAACAGGAGTAAAATGCACAAACTTTGGTGCATCTACAAAATTCTCAACATCATTACATCAACATTACTAATAAATCTAAGCAACTCATAATTTGCTAAGATGAAAATGAACACATTCACAACCACATTATGAACCAAATTCAATTAATTAGATAAAACATAAAACCCTAACCTCATTACAGTGGAAATCAGCTTCCCCAACAAGCTCCATATTCTCAAACAACTCCCTCATAGTATGCCGCAAAACCTGACCTTCCGGAACATTCTCATCGAGAAACGCCTCCGAAAACGCGCGTTTCGGCAGCTTGTTCCCGTTTCGGTCCCGGAGCCGAAACGCACCTCGCTCAAAAACAGGGAGCTCCTCCTCATCTAACCTACCAATAACCTCCTCAATTCTCTCTCCTCCATTAGACATCCGGATCTTACTCGGATCCATCAAAACCCGCCCGCCCTCACACACGGAGCTCCGAAGCGCATCATTATAACTACACCTAAACCACGACTGTTGGCTCGGGATATCCGAAGCCGAGGGTCGGGGGAGGAGGACGGCGGGTCGGGAGAAGCCGTTTCCGAAGTAAGACTCACATGATGAAGACGACGTCGACGGAGTCGCCCACGGGAGGTAGGACGGGAGGATCGGCCACGGTTTAGTTGACGCGGAGGAGAGAGAATGACGGTGGCGGTGGCGGCGGTGTGGAAAAGGAGGCGTATTAGTGGTGGTGGTGGTTTTTTTTAGAAGGTGAGGAGGAGGAGGTGGTGGCGGAAGGTGGTTGTCACGGTGGTGGTGGAAGTAGGTGAGGAGGTAGAGGAAGTTGAGGAAGAAGAGGAGAGAGATAGAGAGTTGAAGTGCGCGTTTTTTGGGGAAGTGGAGAAGGTGGTGGTGGAGTAGGTGGAAAATGCCCGCCATTCGTGGTGGGAGGAGAGAGAATTGGGGGGGAATGTCGTTTTTATGTTATTTGCTGAATTTGGTGGTGTTTGGGAGTGCCGTTTTCCGGATTGAGTACTAGATTTGCGCCAAATCGAAGGGTCGGGTGGTGCCTTGTACGTTACGACGCGGGCGTAGAGTGGAAACTGACAGTCTATCGGGAGAATTTTATGTGTGTGATGAATTGATGATGACTACATTCTTCTCCATTATATTTGATTTTTTTTTTTTTTTTTTTTTCGTACATAAGACTCCACTCTTGGAAAACCAAAAGGTCCCATAGACACGAGTTCACATCTGATTTAAGGATATACAATGTGAATGTCTACTTTTTATTCCACAAAGTCACAAAGTACTCCGTGTGTGTAAAGTTGGGTTTATTTGAATTGGATATTTGGATACCTTAGTTAGGTCCGGTGCGATAAACTGTATTTTTCTGAATTGATTTGATTTGATTTGAATAAAATTGATCTGATTCGATTTGATTTGATTTAATTTGATCTGAACTGGATATATTGATAAATTAACTGCATTTAAACGAATTAATAATTAAAAGTAGACTACATTCATTGATTGTTATTTGGATAATTCTGATCTGATTTGATTTGATTTGAATGAAACTAGTTTGATTTGATTTGATTTGAATAAATCTGATCTGATTTGAAAACACTGTTTAATGAGTTGAATCGCACATGGCCTTAGGCTATATGCGATTCAACTTTGGTATTAAATACTATTTTTAAATTTGATCAGATTTATTGAAATCAAATCAAATTAGATATTCAAATCAAATCAAATGAGATCATAATATTCAAATAACAATTAGTGAATTTAGTCTATTTCTAGTTATTAATTCGTCTAAATGCAGTTAATATATCAATAAATTCAGTTCAAATCAAGGAAAAAACAAAACAAATCAAATCAAATTAGAAAATGCAGACCAATCGCACATGGCCTTACGGTCTGATCATTTTTGAGTCGTTATCATTTTTCGTTCGATGCGGGTCAACTCGATGGTTTTAATTTAAGATTTTTGGATTTCGGTGTTGGTCTTATATTTGATCAAATTCGTTCTGGTCAATCTAAATGGACAGTTTTATGTTATGTCAATTTGGAGCGAATTTGTATGTAGTTTAATAGTAAATCTTGTCACTGTAGATTATTGGGAAATAGGTTGAATATGGGAAGAAAAATGAAACTTGTCGAAATTCAAGTTGTGTTGCAGTAGGACTGTAGGAGAGTAGGAGACCATTGACTTTAAAAAAAATTACAGCCACTACCGTGCTTGTCATGGCTGATGCACTGCCCAAAATACTCCCCGAGGTTAATACATGCGACCACTCATGAACAAAATAAAACTTGGAGTATGCACGTTGACAATTACTCAGGAATAAGACTAAGGCAAAATTACACCATGATCCCGCGACCATAAGGATCATCATTTATTGTGAGAAGAACCAACATGCTCTTGTTCTTCCATGAGCATGATATAAGCATTGCAAAACTAAGGAACATGATGAGGTTTTAGTGTTTTCTCTGAAACTTCAGAGGATCATAAAGAACAAGAAAAATTACCAAAAGAGAGGAACAAGAAAGGCATTATAAAGGGGGAAAGTGAGCTTTTAAGGTCTCGTTTTATGTATGGGATTGCATCTTTCTCATTTGGTCTAATACTCTAATCTATTCTGATTTAAATGCTTTTGATTTGATATGATCACAAGGTTCTCTCTCATTGACAACGTAGCCCACTCTTAACTAGTAGAAGTTAATAAAACGTGTATTCAGACCAGGATTCGATACATTCAAATCACACTAGATCTGATCAAATTCATTCAAACGAGATCATATCAGTAGTGATCAATGAATATAGTCCACTTTTTATATTAATTCGTCAAAATTCAGTTAAATTTTCAACTAGTTGAGATCATATTAGATCAGTTTAGAATCATTCAAATAAAAAAAAAAAAAAAAAAAAAAAAAAAAACTAGGATGATGCAAACATATCAAACTGGGCCATAGTGAAATAAGGAAATGACTCATTTCCTAGTACAAATGGACCGAATGCAATTAGAATCTATTAGGTGTTGTTTGGATAGCGCGGGAATTATAATAGCGTGGGAAGTATGAATTAAAAGGAATTAAATTCCTAATGTAAATTCCTAGAAATTTGTCTAAGTGCGTTTGAATACCATGCAGGAATTTAGGATTCCCTAGCATTTTTTTCCCATGAGTTTGTTCGGATACACTACTTCAATTCGCATGTTAATTATTAAGAAGACTATTTTACCCTTTACTTTTTTTTATGGTCAACCACACAAATCTAAGGGGAGTAATTAAAATTTTGAGGGCAAAAGAGTAATTTTCTGAAATTGAAAGCACATGAATTTGGAATGACCAAGGGGGGAGTGGGTAATTAAATTCCTATGGTGGATAAGAATTAGAAATACCCACACTTTGGATAAAAAGTGATATCCAAACAATCCATTCAAAACCAAATGTCCAGGAAAATGAAAATCCTGTGGAAATAGAGGGTATCTAAACGAACCTTTAGTACGCACAAAAAAAAGTAGATTTGCATCCTAACAATTTGGTTTGGACACAAAGAACTCTAAATTTGGAGTTTTCTAGGACGTACATAAAAATTTGAATGTGTCAAACAATGGCTTGAGATTGCCAATATTTTGCTCTCTCAAATCCATTGACACAATTTTCAAAATCTTCAATAGTTTGATCAACCTCATCTTGTGTGTTCATCACAAAAGGCCCATATTGTACCAATGGCTCATCTAAGGGCTCACCACCAACTAAGACAAACCTAAGAGACTTGGAAGACTTATTCCAAGCTAATAAACCATCACCCAACCCTAGTAGGAGAAGGTTGTGAGATGTCGTCGGAGTAGACCTCGAGTTCCCAAAGACGCCTTCGCCTTCTAAGACGTAGACAAATGAGTTCCATGAGTCTGGAATTGCTTGTTGAAGGTGTGCCCCAGGTTTTAGAGTGAAGTCTAGGTATAGAGTTGGTGTCCTGGTGTATATTGATGATTTGGTTCCTAATGCTTCTCCAGCTATAACTTTAACTTTGACTCCATTTTTCTCAACTTCTGCTATATCCTTACTTTGCATTTCTTGGTATTTTGGCTCAATCCTGAAATATAAGATAATGAAACATATATATGATACTCCTAGACAAAATAATCTTTAGATATATAGTATGGTCTAAATTTCTCTCGCATATTTAATCCACGCATTAGGAATCCAAAATACATACTCTCATACATATTTAAATGCTCCATCGAGTTTTCAGTTGTTGACTTACATATTGTGAGCCACATATCAACAAAATGAATAGCTCATTTGCTTTAAAATTAAGTGGGATTAGGACAGTGCATTGCAAAATAGAGCATTTGTTAATTTTTACACTAAATGAACATTTTATTTGTAGGATAAGCAAATATGATCCGTACAAAACTGCAAAATAAATGGAGCATTTGAATATGAATGGAGGGAGTATTATTTTAGCGCGTAGTGGACATGTATCAAAGAGTTCCGTATACAAATTTACTTACATTTTGTACTTGGATGAAAGATTAATCCAAAGTTGTAATCCTTTTTGGACACCTTGAGCCGCCGGCATTTCTGAGTGAACTATCCCTCTTCCAGCAGTCATCCATTGCAAGTCACCGGCGCCAATGGTGCCTTTATGCCCGGCAAAATCTTCATGTGTAACAGCTCCCTATTGGTTCATCACAAGAGATTTCAAAATCACCATTTTTTTTTTTTTTTGGACAGAGAAATAAAAAATCACCATATTTTAAATGCTAACTAGTTTGCAAATGCATCACTCAATGTGTAGTGGTTGATATGAGTCCAAATGCCAGATTAAAAGTCCATGAATTAACCATTATCACAGTATGGCATGAACATGCAGGATAATGTGCATGCGATTAAAGGTGTGAAATCATGAGATATACTCCGTACATGTTATCTCACCACTTATTAAACTAATGCATAATTAATTTCACAATGCTACAGGTTTACAGTGTAGACACTACTCAAAAGTGTCTACAATCATCAATAATTTTACTATACACACCATCAAAATTTTACTACTCACACAATTAATTTTACTACATGAATTTTTCATAATAATTAATTTTACTACCCCAAATTTCAATTTTACTACTACTAACTCAATTTTACATTGTAAACAAATTAATTGTGTCTACACTATAGACCTCTAGCTAACAATTTGCTAATTACATAATTAGTTAGCTAGTCTAGCTGTATGTATCCAAACAATAATATTATCATTTTTGAATGTTAATTGTTAAATGTATGTAGTAGTGGTTGTATCAACATTATATTATCCCAGCCCATATTCCCATAGCTTAATTTATTGAACTCTTGTGCTTTAATTTGCGACTTGGATGGGCAAAAAACAAAAAAAAAATGACCCCAATAGAATAGTGACTACACTATTGGGTTTGGGTAGTTTGTATGTTTTCCTTTTTAATAAGATCTATATATGATTAATGGAATAATAATATATTAATATTCAGTTAAACATGTTTACAAAGTGCTTGTTATAAACCATACTCCGTACGAAAATTCAAAGTATAGTCTATCAATAAAATGTTGTGACTTTAATTTTCATCATGGAAATGATATCTTAAAGCAGCTCCGGATGTGAGCGTGACTATCGGCTATGGGCTATGGTACACAAAATTTGCCTTATTATGTCACGAATTGAACAAAGTTTCACTCAATACATAGTTGATACTCATATTATTGGACAAAGAACTTTAGCCAACACTATTTGAAAAGAAATTTCCTCGGTCATTTTATATAATATTCCATTCGTCCCCCTTTAAACACCTCATATCTAAAACGCACCCTTATTGAGGAGGGTCTACATACTAATCGGTTAAGCAAAGTTCCAAAAAATTGCATGAAATTTTTGCTAAGATTCTAATCCAGCTCACCAAATAATATTTTTGAAACTTTGATTAATCGATTTGCGTGTACACCTTCATCAACACGGGAGTATTTTGTGTATGAGGTATTTAAAGGGGGCGGAGGGAGTAGAAGTTAATTTGAGTTACATTACTTACATAACCACATGTTGGTTAACCACCGTTAATAATGAGCACCTTTCATCGATCTCATTGGCTATGAACTAGAAATTAATGACGTGGGATAAGCATGTTATAACTTTCGTTGTCGAAATAGTATTAGCCCGGCCTAAAATTCAAGATGTGAAGTTACCACGATTTTCCAACTTTAGCTAAACTTAATTAGTTGACAACTCAATCACGCACATCACTCTAAAATAATTATATTATACTCCGTATACGATAACATGAGGCTAGTATTGTAATATTCACTAATGTAGATTATATTGATGAAATGCGAGTACATATTCACTAATGTAATTATTTTGAAATAATGCAAGTACATTATCGTTCGATCACGCACTAATGTTAATTAGTTTGGAAATGCAATTATGCTAGTACATATATATACCAATTTCAAAAAAACAAAAAAGCCAAACAAATTGTGACTTAATCGAGTTTCGCGATAGATAACTGTACAATTGTACGTGAGACGTTATATACATCTGCTAAACCTATACACGAAGTTATAAACTATTAAATCTAGCTAGGTACCTGGAGCATGTAGGTCACTGTCTCAAATCCTCTATGTGGATGATCAGGAAATCCAGCTGGAGCGGATACTGTACAAAGTAATAAAAATAGAAACAAGCAAACATGTTAATTTTAGTTAAGCTAATCAAACACTTAATATAGTTCGGTTATGCCAAACGAAAGCTAATTTAGGTTAAGTTTGAGCAAGTAGTAGTGTACCTGAGAATTCATCCAAAACAAGAAATGGATCGAAGTACTTGAGCTCAAACCTGAGAAAAGTAAGCAAATTGATACCTTTTTAAACAGATTATAATGTAACATTAAACACACTAGTTGATCTTAATTACAAAGTAACAAATGATGATGGCCAGCTAAGCTAATTGTCATAGGTCAATATATACAAGAAGTTTAGAAATTGGGTTCAATATATGTGACTTTTTCCAAACGGTATTTCTTGTTTGAGAGCATGCAACATACTCCAATGACGACAATTGTATGAACATAAAATAGGTTCCAAAACAGAGTTTTAAACTCTTGTAATAAGTTATCGTAACTTTTTATCCCCTAAATTACCCATGAGCGTCCCTAATAAATAATAACGTCGTGTTGTTCTTATCACCACTTAAACTCGTATGTGAATATTGGGTTCCTTGTGTATCGGAAGAGCGAGAACGTGATCAAAGACAATTTTTCTATAAACTAGGAGATGTTTTAAGAAAATATGCGTAAGCAAGCGGCACTAGTGTTTGTGGCCGATTAAAGATTAATTGTGACTTACCGGCCAATGCTTCTTCGAACAACCGCGCCGACGCCTTCACGTTGAGGTCGGGCTTGGAATTTCCTCACAACAAGGCGTGGATCATTGATCATGGAGCTGGAAATCTCATCAGCAGTTTCCACCATTATTTTTGCAGCTTTGTGTCAATAAGTTTCTTGATTGTGAAGTTTTGTTAACTTTTGGAGTAATATGTTGTTGTTTCAAATGTACAAAATCAAGTACTATTACACAGGTTTTTATAGGGAACAAAATTCGTTAGAAGTAGTTTTAACATAGTTTATTTGTCAGTCAAACTAGAGAAATTATGCGAGTGGAACCCACTGCCAGGTAGTTTCCTTGCCTCCTTGGGCTCCCTTTTTGTCTTTGCCTATTATGTCAGCTTAACGTATCGGTGATGCATATAGTATTGTGTTGCATGAGCTTAATGATGACTATAGCTATTCTATTTAGATTGCGGACGTTTGGTTTGAATGTTTTTCGTATATTCAAACCACTAAATATTAAGAATATATAGAAAAATGAAGTGAGCGTTGTGTTATGTTTAATGCACGTTGTACTTGGAGTCTCGTAGATGCATTATCCGATCTAGACACTGAACCCGTCGTTTTTATCTTCCTTTGCGCAAGACTGCAACTCTACATGAGTGTGTAGCGTTAATCACGTTTCATCACAAAGATCCGAAGAATAAATTTAGCGACTATACTCAAATTCGAAAGTGAAGCCTTTATAATTTATCTAGTATGATTTCAGGTTTTATGAGGGATGGTCCAATTTTGGAAAATCAATTGTGAATGAGGATCATATGCTTAAATTAGGAAGACAGAAACCTGAGGTGGAAATGACCCATACATGGCCACGAAATGGTCCATAAATCATCTTTTGGTCCCATATTGCTAAGTCAAATGTTCACTTGCTAGTGGAACACTCTCACGGATTGGCTACAAATTGAGATCTTTGCTTTTTTTCACAAAGAAAATTGAAAAAGGGTTGTAATTAATTTCAAAATCTCAAATATCACTCGTTCACTTGGGGATGATATACATCATGGACTACATCGGTGACATCAGTCCCATGACTTATGGCTGTGGAATTATCCACTACATTGTAGATATTTATGACGTGTCTTTTCGATAAATTTATCCTTAACGAAGATTTAAAGTATTTATTTTTGACTTGTCTTGAGTATGTTTATTTCAACTTAAATCCGGTCATAAACTTTCGTGGGAGAAAATAGGACCTAATAAGTCGATCTGTAGATGAAAATTCAAGTGGGAGAAGGTCCAAGCACCAGGATATATGGTCGAATTTATTCTTGTAAGGTTAGGTGCTCATTCCTATACAAATTGAAAAAATATTGACATGTTTCGGAAAATTGGGGCTATCGCGTATGTGTCAGGCCAAGCCCTTACACCGGATGTCCAACTCAAAACAAGCAACAGTGCAAGAAAAAGGCAGCAAGATCGGATAAAACCGTCGCGGCAGAGTAACACTGATGAATACTAGCACTGCCTAGAGTTGAATGATGTCACTTTCGCAGCAGCATGACGACTTTTATTGAAACGTATGATGATCGAATCATGATGTATGTATGATTGTATGTGCATTTGGATCAATTTAAAAACAAAGTCAGCTTAGCTGGAGATTTTCATAAGATTATTAACACCTTTAACCATTTGATTATAGTGGCGTATAATACAATCTCCATTGCAAATACTCTAATTGTACGATCACGTTTTAGCTCTCGTACGTCATACCCATCACTTTTCGAAATTGTATAATACTCTCGAGTCTCAAGGGAGTACGTTACTCGTTCAATCACCAGGTTTATAAGATGGTGAAAATAGTACTCCCTCCATTTCATTCATTTGTTCACGTTGAGTTTGGATTCCCCTCACAAAACCCGACCCAACGTAAACAAATGAATAAAATGGAGAGAGTACATGACAACGTATGAAACCGAAGGTAAAAAAGAACTCGAGGCAGCGAAAATCACTTTTTGCACAACCCACAACATTTGCTGAGGCAATGGTTTTTCTGCTGCCTCATCCAGGAGTATTATGTATTTCTGTATAAATAGGCACATTTGGCATCAAATTGAAAACTTTGCTGTAATTGGATGAAGCACATAATAACACCTCCGCAGACGAGTGGGGTGTACTTACAGTTATTTATGTCATAGGCAATGCCAACATAGGACCATTGCTCATGTACATACATACATACATACATACATACCAAATTACCAATCTGTCTAAAGTCCCACAATGATGAGAATATATGAGATAAATAATCTGCTTATCCGGGAAGTAAAGAGAAAATCTCTATTGTACTCAGAGCGCAGAGAGTTGGTGGTCTCGGTCCTGAGATACGGCCATTGTGTTTAACTCCATAAAATATCACGAGACATGCGAGGTCAATATCTTAGTACTCTCGAGATTTAACTACAACCAGTAACTCGAAAACCCTCCTATCTTCAGAAAGTCCAAAAACTGATTGCAGCATGAGTATTCCTTCAGTGACCAAAAAACAGCAGATGAAAGCAGCTTTTAGTTTGATGTAACAGCTAGAAGTTTGTATAAAAAGTCAACCTAAAAGAGGATATCAGCCTCCAAATATCAGAACAACAACAACAACAAAGGCTCCCGGCATAAGGGGAGGTAAGAGTGGTCAGATGTACGCAAGCCTTACTCTTATGTTGAAAACATAGAGAGGCTGCTTACAATTGAGAATTGCCCCATAATGGAAATAGATGAAGATGCTTGGAAAATTCATAGAGAGTAACCTTAAAAAAATATGCAGAGTATAAAGTGAGGTTTGACTTGATTCAATAGCATAGACAGTGTCCAAGAGCCAAGAAATTAAATCATTCTATCAGTAGATAGAATGCAATTAATACCAAATTAAACATCTATCATCAGAAATTAGATCTCACTATGCAAAACTTATCAAGTAACTCATTAACGTTTCCGAGACAAACAAGAACAAGTAGATACACCACAGAAGCACAACCCCCTGCACAAGTACACTTCACACAGACGCAGCTCATCACCTATTTTGGTTCTGAGTAAGTTACAGGAATTATTTGATAATCACCCTTCATTTGGCTTCTTATCTTTTTTTGGTTACACGACGGAACTTCATTTGGCTTCATTCAATTAATTTTTTCACTGTTATGTTTCCACGGAACTGATTTGGACACTCCCATTATCAACTTCAAGATCCCCATTGCGAAAGGAATAGCGATAAGGTGTTCTCCCAAAGAGGGTTATATCAATCCGGGAAGTTCACATATTACTTGCAGTTTTATGGACACGGAGCAAATTGAATGATTTATTAGAAAATATTACTCGGGATGAAGCTTTTTCAAGGAGCTTTCGGTGCTTTTAGCTAAATAACATCTACTACGAGCTTGTTACAAAAGATTTACTCGAGGGAAGGAGGTTTGAGGGTGGTGAAGGTTTTGTTTGTTTTTTTTTTTTTTTTCTTGGTCTGGCGATATCAATTGATGATGGTGATGAAAGTTTTTTTGTTACTCCTTTTGGGCTGTGTGTGGCCAAACTATTTGGGGAAAGAGAATTGGCTTTTAGGAGACCTCGGTAGGTTAAGAAGCTTGGGTAAGGCAGGTTAGGATTTTTGGACCAGTTTTAGAAAAAAATGAGCAGAACAAAGGATTATTTTGGGAGCATTCTGAGGTCAAGCAAAATTCTGATTGCTGTGGTTAAATTTTCCTTCAAAATCATTAAATAAATCATCACACAGATCAACAAGTTTTGAATAAGATCGTTCTTTATCTGGACATCGAGATCTTTTAAGGCTTTGGGGTGAGTTTTTCATCTTTAGAGCTATAAAGCTACCCCTTGAATCCTATGATAGGACTATCTTACCCAAAATTTTGCCTAAAACATGCCAAACAGATCAGAATCGAAGCATTAAAGAAATGTGGTAGACCTGTCTTTGGCTAATGGTCCAGCAGCTACAGTTCTTTCCAGAAGCAGGAAAAACAATGGCAATAGAGACAACAGAAAAGAATACATGAGCCAGGTTTCTGGTTATCTAATCACTACAGTCACCCCCATGACATGGGGAAAATGTGAACCTTCACGATATCTAATGAGAAAGAAAGACTAAGTGCCTTAGTTCACTGCAGACTAACTTTTGAGATATTGACCAGAAAATTACCTTCCAACAACCTTACCTATTCAAGCTGACAACTATATAAAGCCTGACAAAAGGGGAAACCTTTCTATCATTATCCAATGGTTCCTTCAAGATAAGTAGGTAGTGCTATTACCCCCCCCCCCCCCCTCCAACGAAGAGGCTGGGGGTTCAAATCCTTACTTCTCAAACTTGTAGAGTTGGGGTAATTTGTGTGGATGATAGGCTGCCTTTGGGGGGGGGGGGGGGTTCTCATACCGGGCTCATGCCCGCTTCTAGCTGTTCAGCCAGGTCCTTTGTGAGCTAGGATCCCCCTAATAACCCCCTAGCTCCACAGGACTGAGCCCTCCGGGCCAGTAAATTACCGATATAAAAAAAAAAAGGTTAAGAAATCACATTTGTTCCTACAAAAGAACGCTTCTAGAAAATTCAAGCCACCACTCCATAATGGACCCAAACAAGAGAGCGC
The DNA here is from genome assembly GCA_963680865.1 of Spergularia marina. NCBI lineage: Eukaryota > Viridiplantae > Streptophyta > Magnoliopsida > Caryophyllales > Caryophyllaceae > Spergularia > Spergularia marina. The sequence continues at coordinate 6,707,831 of OY804549.1, read as the reverse complement.
AAAGAACAAATAAAACTTTTTGAGGGTTATTGTAGGCTAAATTTTATATGCAAAGTATGTTATATGAAGGGATCTAATGCCTTCAGCTTTTTCTTTTTAAAATAAAAAAATTCCCATCTCCTAGGCAAACTGTGGAAATCAGAGCTATATATCTAAGCCCTAGGGTGTCAAAAGTTGCAACCAAGGTTAATATGATCTTTGAAGCAAATTCCTGAGCAACAACATCAGCAGGATTTGGACGTTTCCTTTTTCAGCTCATATAAATACAAACTCAGACATAATAAACTTTACATCACTACATCCATAGCCAGTGTGCTACCATTTCTTTTATCCCCTACTGAACTAAATGCAAATCAATATTCCAGCTCAGCACCCACTCTTCCAGACAGATTTCTGAATAAAGAACTAATCTGCATGGCAAAAACCTAGGAAAGGGAAAAGTGAAGTGCGCCTGGTGCAAGTGTTGTTTCATTGATCAATACAGACTAGCATTTTCTATTCAAGACATTCTGGCCAAGTCACTTTAAAAACTAAAGGTATGTCGCGATAAGGCACAATACCTGTTACAAATATCAGCGGCCTGTGAATATCTTAAGCTATAGTTCAAAAGGATTTCTGTCCTGTGTTGGCTGCTCCCACTCCTGTAAAAGACCTGCTGAAGTTTGGCATCCATACAAACAAACATAAGTTGTCATCCATTTACATGTACTCATCATGCATATGGCAGGAAATAGTGAAATGCTTCATTTTGTCAAAAACATACTATCCTAAGAGTTATTTCAGGGGTTCCTTAAAAATAATGGAAGAGGTGGAGAGGCCATGCAACTAGGCAAGGTGTTTAGAAACTACAGGGATACCTTGTTTCAAAACCTGCTCCATTCATAATAGATTGTCAGGAGGTGGGGTAAAACCTAGAGAAGAGGATGCAGTTTACCAATGCTTGTGATGCGAGCACAGATGAAAGATGTCAAACTCGCAGTTGCATTTCAGTGAAATAGATGAATGAACATCCATACAATGAACGCTATAGCTTATCAAAGAAAAATAATTACAACAAATACCACATTTAGAAAATCAAGGAAGTCAGATGCCTAACTCCAAAACTGACACAATATAAGTTTACAAAAGAGTAACAACAAGACCAAAGGATCCCGTCAAATTGATATGTTTTTCCACAGCCCTGAAGTTGTGGTGGGTAAAAGCTAACATAAAAGAAAACAATAATACCAGCAATTTAAATATCTGGCATACTTAGTGGAATTTCTCCCAGAGACATGTAGATTGGATCATCTTCACTAAACATGCCCTGCGATAAGAAAGCAAATTGTCAACAAAAGTTATTTAAGTACAGTATAAACAGCCATAAATTAAAGGGCTTGATACATCCAACCCCCCCCCCCTCCGGCCTTAACCCACCTTATGGCGGGAGACTTAAAGACACTGGGGTAATGTTGTTGTTGTACCTTTTTCCCAGTCCCTACTAGGGCTAATTTTTCTAGATAGTTTTTCAGAAGGCTGATGCAAATGCATGCCCCCATGAATCTCATAAAATTCACCATTTCTTTGAAAATAGGTCAGGTGCACTAAAAGTTTTAGTAATCAAGCAGAATTCTATTGTAACTTTATTCTTGATACGTCAAGTTCAGCTGATGTCTTCTTGGACAACAAGTCAACAACAAAAGAAAATTCAAAGTCTCTGACATCACTCGTCTCTGTTTGGATTATTAAGCAATTGTTTTAACAGATAATTGATGCCTTTCAGATTTCGAAACCTTCCACACTCCTAGCATTACAGATACCTAACATATTAATCTCATCCAAAATGAAACAGGATAACAGCACGATAAATGGATAACTCCATGCCTATCAGATGCAGGTTGAATTTTCACGTCAAAATGAGGTTTCCTTAAAGCATCTCGCTGAAGTTAGGTAGTCATCAAACTAACCCTAAAGGAAAAGAGAAACAAAAAATCAGTCAGTTCCGTATTCTTTCAGACCCCACATCTAATCACGAAGAAGGGATAACCTTAGGGCATACGGAGTATGTTGTCAATATTTATGCCGCTCAATCAGTCCATCTTTTTTTTTTATTTTTTTATTTTTGTGACGGGAAATCAGTCAATCTTCAATTAAAAAAAAAAAAACCAATAATGTTTTCAATTCCTAGAGAAAGTGAATTCTTTTGTGCATTTACTACTTTTTCCTCCATTAGAGTGAGCTCAAGAAATGTTATTTCCTCATCCAATGAGCTCATCTCATTTCCCTTTAACTATAGGGCCTAAATAAAAATAGATAAGCACATAAACCAAAATTTAGTCAAAACCTTCGGGATTTATACCTCTCCATGATGCAGGCCCATGTCATTGTGCAAAGAATTTACATCAGGCGGGACTGTAGAACAATTTGGAACATCGTTACCAAGCAACTCTGAAATCATGAACCCAAACCCATCCTGACCATCAGGATTATCATTTGGGGGTTGTGGATTATTTTCAAAATTTTCCATGCTTGTAACGCCAGCTTCCGCACTGCTCAAATGAACAAAAACCATAGCTTATTTACCAAACAATACGGCCAGTGGGTAATAGACATGATCATAGAAACAAGCCAAACTTAGCATTCAGACATAACAAAGTTGATGAAATTTTTATTAATGGATGAGAAAGCAATTGATTTTTAGATAAATGGGTGAATACTGCTGGGATTACTTACGGTTTAGTCGAAAGTTTTGAGCTTTTGCATTCCTCCATCGATGAGCCTTCAAGATCAATTATTTCCACATCTTTTCTCACAGATGAAGAGTCATTGTAATTACTATCAAAACTACAATTGCTACTCATGGATAGATCAATGTCGATCTGTTCTTTTTTTGGGGAAGACATAGAGGGATATAAAATGGGAGCCACACCATGATTCTCATGCATATCAGAAGCTTCCATAAGGTTGAGATCACAAATTTTATATGAGCCTGAGAACAACTGCTTCTCCTCCCCACGGTTGATGGCAGGTTCAACACTGCTTTTCAGAGGCAAAGAAACATTGGGAAAGCTCCCCTGATCAGTGGACTCGTTAAAGATGTTAGCACTGCTTTTTTCCACTGAAGTAAGCTTCTTATCGCTCAAATCTGAAACCTGCAAGTACTCATCACTTTGAGCAACAGAAAGCCATTGCTTAGCTTTTTTTGCTCCCTCTGTAGTACGGTCCTCATCAAGAGTTCGCTTCTCACCTCTATCTTTTCCCTTAGAACTGCACATTGGAAGTTCAGAAAGTCCACTAGATTCTTGCTCAAGAGAAAATCCTGTATCCATGAATGACAGAGATGCCACAGACTTCTGCTGATTAACAGCAAGTGCAGAATCTAATGACGCGGTACTCCTAAAAGGGAGATCAGATACAGCATTAGGAGGGCAACTCAAATTGGGGTATTCATTTGCAGAAGGAATCCCTGAGGAACCATTAATCTTATCATCCTTTACAGCGTCACCGCTATCATGTTTGGTATCACTAATGTTCGATTCCTCGCTCAGGTTTGTATCTGTGAAAAAAGAATGAACCTTCGTCACATTTGTGTTCTCTTTTGTTGAAACATCATTATTATTTTCAGATCGCTGAATGGGTGACTCGCCTCTGTAAACATCTTCTCCCTTGTCATGATAAGAAGTGCCTTCTTTTGTCTCCTCCTTCACTTTATCAGTGGGTTTGGGAAGCTCTCTATCATCCTTATCTTGGAGTGGAGAAGCTATTTTTGAGTCTAAATCAACAAGAGGGCGGGATATTTCAGTCTCATGTTGCCCATCATTATCTCTCCCATCCTTATTAGCTGCCTCAGTTGATGGAGCGATGTGAACATCAGAAATTTCCTCCTTTGGACAGTCCTTGGGATACTTATCATAATCAACTTCCATAGATTGGGAAGAACTTGTTTTCTCGGGCACAGAAACTACCCTTCCATTTTCACGGCTCCAGTCAGAGCTATAACTCCTAGACGCCCCTAATTTTCTCCTCTCCCTAGAATAACTCCTAGAGATGCTCATATCTTGCTCATTAGGGGACCTTCGACTACTAGAAACTCCATCAGGGGAGGCAGCTCTAGGACGAGCTATGGCAACTGATCGGCCATCAAGTGAATTAGAAAGTTCCCTTTCTTGTGAACCACGCTGATCATCGGACTCCCCATTATTATTTCTCAAACTACCATTCTGGACCTTTCCAGGGACCACATTCGAAGCCAATAAGCCATGTGAAACCAAATACTCAACCGCAAGCTTACCAGCCTCCACAAAAAGATCACCTCTGCGAGAGGGTTGCGGTGATGGCGGTGGCTGAGATGACTGATAATAAGGCTTAGGGCTTCCACGACCAAAACCACGATTGAAATTCCGTGGTTCAGAGTTGTAAAACCCTACTCCAGACATATTAGACCTACACCAATCAACAAAGATCAGCACAGATTACTCGAATGAGTCGAATCCAATCACGTACAAACTAACCAAAATCGACACACGTACACAGCTCGAAATCACCGATATTCCTCAGATTAATAGCACAAACAGCCCAATCTCCAATGAATCAATCACTAATTTAGCTAAATGGGCATCCACTTTTCCTACTCCTAGTTTAGAGATCCTATAAGTTAGGTCTTGATGTGGGCATAACTATTGAGCATCTGGGCACTAAATAGTAAATACTAATCCAACTTTATGTTATATTATGATCCAAATTTTTTAAAGGTTCAATTTTTACACAAACAACAAAATTTCATGCTCAATTTTTCTAAGCTCTTACAAATAACAGCATAACCAAACAAATTTTTCACCAACAACAACCAAATTAAAAAAAAAAAAAAAAAAAAGGAATTATCTCAGATACCCACAACTTAATTTGATGCTTAATCAATCAATAAAAAATTTACAATATCAGATACAGCAAAAACAATTATTGCCCAGAAATTAAAAACAGAAATTAGAATGAAAATGTTACCTCATATTTAGTCTGTTTTAATTAAAAATGTGTCGAGACAGAAGCTCAAATCCTATAAATTTCCTCAGGATACAAACTTTTTCCTCACATGAAAAAGTACAGAATTTTAATTTGATTTTATCAGAAACAAAGAGAAACCCAGCTTGATTAAGAAGATGGGTCACCAGCCACACTTTATTTAATTATTTTTTTTATTTATAATTTCATTTGAAAACAAGCAAATAAACACAAGGGGAGCACTTGTATGTTTCTTTGTTTATCGGACAGAGATTGACTGGAAACAGATTCTTTAAGCATTTTTTTTTTCTTTTTCTTTTTGAAACAAAGTAAACAGATCCATTTAAAACTTAAGTGATTGCGGATAAAAATCCGATGCCACTAGATCAAATACATTTGGCGGACCACTATCGATCAACACTCTTGGGGAGTAATCGATAGGATTTAAATACACCACTATAAGAGCTACTTTATTACCAGATCTACGAACATGACTTAAAACACACGAAACAAATCTACGGGAAAAATTAAAACCATCTAAATAAATTAGACCAAAATAACTAGAAAAGAAGGAACTCGACCGAAGCGGATTGACCAACTTCAGACAATCGGACTCCAGCACTACTCGGCTCACTCCTTGCTACCACGCCTGTTAAAAAGCCAAGAGTGTCGCCTTCAACAAAATTTGGTGAGACTAAAGTCGCGATTATCTACCAAAAATAATCCTAATCCAAACAACAGTAGTAGGGAAATAGAGATCATATTCACAAGGAAATGAGTTGTCAAATGAAATGAAGTAACAAATAATGGGGGATTGAGAGTTGTGTTTATCAATACTAACTAGAGTGAACAAAAGCAAGTTGTGAAATGTAATTCAATAGTAAAACGGATCTTGATCAATTAATTCCCACAACGCACTAACGAATCGGTCCTAATTATCACTATTCCTCAACAATTCCAATTACTCTAACGTGGAAACAGAATTTCCAAATCTCTCCTTAATAGTAGCTAAAAGGCGTGATCGGCACTACTCAATAACCCTAACTATCAAATAACCTAAGTGCACGATTAGATTCAATTTGATAATAGCAATACGAATTAGAGAAATATCGATAAAGACATGCTATACTAACGCACGTTTCGTATGTAACAAGTGAGTCAAATCTTTGCTCTAATTCACTAACGATGATTACATACAAATCAATGAATTTGGGTTGCTACAATGTAAAGATCAATCAAACAATAAATTCCTTTGACTAATCTAAACTAGCAATCAATCAATCCTAGGCAATTAAACTAGTTGTACACCTAGCAATCACAAAAGATAATTGAATGAATTGAAAATCAAAGATAAGACTATAATTGAAAGCAATAGAAAGAATAGATCAAACTCACGATATTCTCAATGCGATGCTTCGATTAATAGATCAAGAAATAAAGGAATTAGCTCCTCATACAATCCATTGAAAGTCTTGTTTTCTCTAAAAAGTCTGAATTATCTAACCTAGAGTCGGGGTTCTTATTTATGTAGTTCTCTAAGAAACGTGAAATAGAAATAAACGGGAATAGGAAAACCAGGTCGCGCCGGTCCGCCAAGATGACTACTGCGGGCCGCCAAGCATTACCACGGCCGTCAAGAGCATGGTCGCGGACAGCCAAAAGTTCCTGGCGCAAACCGCCAAGTTGTGAGCCGCGGTTTGCCATATATCTGCCGCGGGCCGCGGCAAGTTTCTGCCTCGATTTTTCAAAAGGCTTCAGATTGTTCTTTACTTATCTGGTGAAGACGTGTAACCACTTCCTGAAAAGCCAAGAACATGAAGAATCATCTTCAAGTGGTTTCACTGAAAATTTCCAAAACGGTTAGCGAGATATGAAGCTCCGAAGTTGATCTTTCTGCAAATCAGCTCGAAATCGCTTCCAAATGAATGTCCGCTTCCAAAAGATTGCCAAAATCACATAGAAATGTTGTGCATGATACCCTAACACAAATTAGAAGTATATTACATCATTTTAACTGTAAAAGCAATATAAAAACCGGTCATATAGAGCGTACAAACCGAGCACATCAAACTCCTCCATGCTTAGACCTTGGCTCATCCTCGAGCAACCTAGCTCGCCTCTAAAATTTCTCCAAGGTCTATTGACAGTTAGCACGGGTGAAGTTCGATCATAACCTATCTCCTCTACTCCAAACAAAGGGCGGTGAGTCTTCATCTATTGACGGTCTTACTTCTTTTTTTCGCTCCTCTCTCTTTTTCCTGGCTTTCTTCTTTTCTTTTTTTTTCTTTTTCGTTTTTTTTTTTTTTTTTTTTTTTTTTTTTTTTTTTTTTTTTTTTTTTTTGTCAATTACAATACATAAATAAACACATTACAAATTTACAATCAAAATCCACTCCCCCATGCTTGAACTAGACATTGTCCTCAATGTGATGCACACCAACAAGATAAGTAGGACAACAATGAAATAGGGGAGGGATGAACTCACGAAATTGCATCGGTAGACGCATCGGGTTGTCATATCCTGAAGCACGCACTTCTCATGTATAGCACCAAAGTTCATCATGATGTTTTTCGCTCGGTAATTTTCTACTTCCCTAAAATTCAACTTCTTGCGATTAGGGTTTTCATAAGTTCTGTGAATCATGTTTTCTTTTTATCGGATTTCTTTTGAATATGATTTGTGTGAATTGATCATATGGTTATTTTATTTGATATGGATTATTTGAGTAAAAATCTTTTCAATTGGGTTCTTTAGGGTTTTAAGATTGTTAGGGGTTTTATTTTTCAATTGGACTGGGGATGTTACAGAAGAGGACGGCCAAAAGTGTGCTCGTCACGCTTCTTAGTGGGCCCACTACTGTTGATTTTTTGAAGAAAATTAGAATTAGGGATTAGTGATTTAAGTAATTAATGACCAATTAATTGTTGATTGTGTACTAATTTGTCATCTTGATAAGCTGATTGTGAGAAATTTTGGCCGAAAGTGGTTTATGAGCCCCATACGTTTGCCTCTACTTGAATTAGCCCCCACAAGTTTTGATTGGAACAATCTACCCCCACAACTTTCTAATTATGTGAAATCAAACACTTGGTCAATTTTTCCCATGAGAAATTCAATTTATATCTCAAATGAGATATTCAATATCTAACAATAAGAATTTAATTTACACAAAAGTGGTTCCAAAATAATTAATACTCCATGTCAGTTGTATAATGCGTTCTTTCTCTATGACTTCATCGTCGAATGTTTTTTGTTTTTTTTTTTTTCTTGTTAATGAAGGGATAAATAAAGTTTTTTCTTAAAAAAAAAAAAAACATTGGTTCTTTAATACATACCCAGCGATTATTCTCGTGAACATAAAAAAAATATCGAATGTAGAAATTCTTGTTGAAGTCTATCATCTACCATGTACTCCGTATATTTTTAACAATTATTTCAGATATTAGTGTTATGTATATTCGATATATAAAAGTTTTTTTGATGATATTTACTTGATTGGACTAAGAAAATAATATTTATGTAAAATATTAGTAGTTGTAGGTGAGAAATTGACGAGATATTGGATTTTTATGTGAGAAATTGATGAGATATTGGATTTTTATGTGAGAAATTGACCCGTGGTTTGATTTCATACAATGAGAAAGTTGTGGGGGTTGATTGCTCCAATGAAAACTTGTGGAGGTTGATTTCACGTAGAGGCAAACATATGAGGCTTATAAATGACTTACGCCAGAAATTTTGTATTCAATTTTTCAATTGGGTTCTTTAGGCTTTTAGGATTGTTAGGGGTTTTATTTTTCAATTGGACTGGGGATGTTATAGATGATGATATGGGAACTTGGGAAGATGTTTTGGGATTGTGTACTGGGATGAGGACCCCTTGTGGGTTCAGCCAGTGAGGAGAGGACGACCAAAAGTGTGTTCATCATGCTCTTAGTGGGCGCGTTACTGCTGATTTTTTTGAAGAAAATTGGAATTAGGGATTAGTGATTTGAGTAATTAATGACCAATTAATTGTTGATTGTGTACTAATTTGTCATCTTGATAAGCTGATTGTGAGAAATTTTATACTCAATTTTTAGGGTTTTATGATGCTGTGTATTTATGTATTTTTTTTTTGGGATTTTTAGGATCTTTATGTTGATAAGTTGCAGAATAGTTTAGTTTGTTGCTTTGGTAGCATATATCAATTGGAAAATTCCTGTTTTTTTTTTTTTTTGCCGATAAGATAATTTGATTTCGGCTGAACGGAAATTTGGCTCAGAGTTCTAAACCCAAAAGTATTTGCCCTCGTTTATTTAAATCACGTTTTTTTTACCAATTACCTTATTGAGATATATCATACTCCCCCGTCCAATGTGTCTTTACCTTTTTCTTTTTAGGCCAGTTCTAAAGATATTCCCTTTTTGTTGTCATGTTTTATTTACTCACTAGCACCCGTTACTAAAATTTTAGTTGGCGCACCAGTTCTTCTGTCCTTTAATGGTTGGGTCCAGTTCTCATGAGAACACTCTTTCCCATGAGAACCATCATGTACCATGGAATTGTACAGATGTGATGCGAAATCGACCGCTCAAAATATCGAGAGGGTAAAGCTCTGATCCGACCTAAAACAAAAACAAAACAAAAGAAAAATTACAAAAGAAAAAGGCGAGGAAAGCAAATCTCAAAGAACTTCATAAATTGGGATAGAATGTGAATCGAGTAAGCAAGATCAGGCCTTGTAACGCCAAGGTAGACAAGACGCCCCACCAATCGTCTATAAGCCGATGGGTCAGCCAAGAGTGGACTAGTAGACCTGCCAAGACCATGGTTCTGCTCCATAGAAGTAGCAACGGGTTTGGATGCGAGGAGACCAGTATCTTGGATCCAGTGCATACGTTTGTTGACAGAGGTATATGCCAGAGACACTACGTGCAACCTCAAAACCAAGAAAGTACTTCAAAACGCCTAAATCCTTCGTATGGAAACACTTGCTCAAATAGCCTTTGAAAATCGTTAGCGCAGCGGAATCGTCACTTGATAAAACCAAATCGTCGACGTACACCAAAACATGTAATTGGATCGTACCTTTTATTGTAGCTAAAGAGGGAGTAGTCGGACTTTGGACTGGGTAAAGCCGTAGTCCTGGAGGGCATGACCGAGTTTAGCAAACCAACACCTAGGAGCTTGCTTAAGCCCGTATAACGACTTACGAAGACGGCAAACAAGATTTGAATATGCTTTAGTGAAACCAGGGGGAAGTCGCATATACACCTCCGCATCAAGATAACCATGAAGGAAGGCATTATGAACATCCATTTGGTGAAGTTCCCATTTTTTAGCGGCCGCAACAACAAGAAATGCGCGCACCGTGGTCATCTTTGTAACCGGAGCAAAAGTCTCATCGTAATCAATACCCTCGGTTTGGTGGTTGCCGAAAACCACCAAACGAGCCTTGTATCTTTCGACCGACCCATCAGAGTTGTATTTGATCTTGTATAACCATTGACTACCTAACGCCTTCTTGCCGGGAGGGAGCTGTTCCATGCTCCAAGTACCATTAGCCTTCAAGGCTTGCATCTCAGCATTCATAGCCTCCTGCCATTCCGGAGCTTGGATGACTTCTTTATGATTGCGGGGCTCTCGGATTGAAAAGATAGCTGACACAAAAGCTGGATGGGAAGCGTTAAATTGATCACAAGTGACATAATTCTCTATAGGATACGTCATACATGAGGAAGATGATTGAGAAGGACATTGGGGTGATGAAGATGGACTATACGCTTGAACAATCTGAATGCAAATCGGCATAGAGGTTCCACGAACCAAATGGACCTATAAATCATCGTCACTAGAGTCGGTTTGTAGATCGTAATCAAATAGTCGTACATTGGGTATCTTGGCACGATGGCCACGCCCCAATTGAGGTTAGTCATCCAACGTTGAAGTGGGTGAAGTACCAGAACCACTAGCATCGTGCGAAGACACAAAGTCGATGACCACCGAACCAGTTCAGGGGACGACATAGCAAGGCTGGCTGGAGGTGTTGGCTCGGCATGGGCATCAGGCACGACAGGCTCTGCGGTGGTGATTGGTGTGTACCCAAAATCATCGATTTCGTCGGACCATACCAGAATAGGCCCCCACGAGAAGCTGGGGTTCATAGTTAGCAGCTTCGTGATCAATAAATGGCTAAGCATGTTCATAAAAAACAACATCTCGGGATAAAAAGAATTTCTGAGCATTAAGGTCATTAAGATACCATCATTTTTTACCGACAGGGTAACCCATAAAGATGCATTTTTGACTTCGACTCGCAAACTTATCACCTTTCGCCTTTTGATTATGAGCATAGCACAGACATCCAAGTATACGAAGGTCACTGTATGCAGGAGGACGACCAAACAAGACCTCGTAAGGTGTCCGTTTTCCAAGGAGGGCAGATGGAGTTCGATTCATAACGTGAGCAGTAGCAAGGACACGTTCACCCCAAAAGGCCGTAGGTAGTCCCCCGTGGAATCGCAAGGCACGAGCAACATTGAGAATGTGACGATGCGTACATTCACCTCGACCATTTTGTTGGGGTGTGCCCACACAAGAGCATTGAAATAAGATGCCAGTTTGCTCAAAATACGGTCGGAGGCAATGAAACTCTGTGCCATTGTCACTACGTACCATCTGTACTGTTTGAGAAAATTGCCGATTAACCATGGCAAAGAAAGACATAAAGGTACGGAAAACCTCCTTTTTATCATGCAAAAGAAACACCCATACAGCACGGGAATAATCATCGACTATAGTAAGAAAATAACGAGCACCGCTCATAGATGGTATGGCATACGAACCTCATAAATCACAATGTATTAATTCAAAAATTCGAGTAGCAACATGATCACTTAACGGAAAACTAGTGCGACAATGTTTGGCCCTATGACATATGTCGCACACTTTATTGAGATGACTATGACTACGAGACAAAAAAGGTAACATCTTCACCACTTCCTCCGAAGGATGTCCCAAGCGACTATGCCAAAGTTGGAGGTCTGATGACGATGACGATGTGGTAGAGACAGTACGAATAGTTGAAGGAGGTAACACCAACGATGCACGAAGATAGTATAGTCTATCACAACGATGACCCATCCCAATCACCTTCCTCGTCCATCGGTCCTGAATTATGCAAGTCGTAGAATTAGTCAGGATATCACAATGTAAATCATCACTTAATTGTGAAATAGAAATCAAGTTGCATTGCAAATCCAAAACAAATAAAACATGAAATAAAGTGAGGTCCATAGTAAGTTGCACACGCCCTTCTTGCTTAGCATAAACCTGTCGTCCATCAGGGAGATCAATTGGACACGGAGCAATTGATATGAGGTTTTTCAACTGACCTAGGTCACCTGTCACATGGTTGGAGCATCCCGTATCCAGTAACCACTTACCATTGAATCGATTCGGCGGAGTCGGAGATGCACCATACACTGTCATTAGATGTTGAAGTTGAACAGTCGAAAAGGTGAGTAGCGCGGGTGTGAAGTTATTACCGGCAGGAGAAAACGCATTTGCTTGATTGGCACAAACATTATTGCGACCACCCCGGCCACCACGGCTACCACCACGATGTCCGAGTTGTGAAGCCGCCGCGATTTCCAGAGGGGTACACTCGAGTAGAGGCAGAGGTATTAGTAAGGTGTTTCTTCGGGGTATACATTGGCCCATATTTTTCGATAAACCAATCGGGAACACTGTGGATTTCAAAACATGTTGATTCGTCATGACCCTAGCTATTACATTTAGAGCACTTGAGTTTTGGTTTTTCGGCAGCAATGAGGTATTTGGGCGGAGCAGGGGAGGCCCGGGACTGAGTTTGAACTGCAAACCCGGCAACGGGTGGTGGTACCTCCTTGACCTGGCCATAACCTCGAACGAATTCTTCCTGAGAAACAACCTAGAAAGCTTGATTAAGCGTGGGCAAGGGATCACGGGAAAGCAGGGAAGATCGTAAAGAACCGTAGTAATCAGAATCAATGCCAATCAGAAAGTCGTGAAGACGATCACAACAGCGTCGTTCTGAATGTTGATTGCCCACGTCACACTCGCACTTATCACACTTGCAGGAGATAAGGGGGTCATGTTGCGCCAGCTCTTCCCATAGTACAGAAAGCTTACCATAATAGACGGCAACAGACGTGGACTTGGTTTGCTTGCAATTCTTAAGATCCGTCGTGAATTGATGAATACGTGGGCCGTTTACAGGACGAAATCGCTCGCGAAGGTCGTCCCATAGCTTTTTGGCATCTGTATAGCGGCCCACAAGATCCAAGACCTCAGGCGTGAGGGTATTCATTATCCAAGAGAGGAGCATACTCTGTACGACTCTCCAATCGTCGCGCGTGGCCGGGGGGAGAAGGCTGGTGATAGTGCCATCAACGAAACCAAATTTACGGCGTGCGCTGAAAGCAAGCTCGATCGCATGAGACCATTCAACGTAATTTGTTAACTTGAGGCGTGCTGGGGTAATGAAATTACCCGATTGATCTTGCCCGCCGAGATAAAAGGGGTGGTTGGGTTCAATTTTTTCTGGATGTTTAGGTGGCGGCGGCGGAAGGGATTCCTCATCGCCAACCATGGTGGTAGGCTAGGGTTTTGATAGGTGTGATTGTAATAGGCTAGGATCGAAATCCTGATACCATAATAAACTCGTAATTGCTCGTTAATTGCTTGACCTTCTCATTGATAATTGTTCGGTATTTATACCATACATGATACAAGAATATGGTAAGTCTTGGGGCACAAGACATATATAATAATTGGGAAAGTCTACATCGTCTAAGTCGTCTAACATTACGTGCTCAATTTCCTTTTGAAGAAGACACCCGTATTGGAGGAACTAGTTATATGCCGGCTCCCTCGCTATCCCATGGATCAGGAATCCATTGACATGCTAAACCATGTACTTAGGGCCTGGATTAACTATTCGATTCGAGTGCAGTGATCAGTTCATGCGTTCTTGGGAAGTTGGCATATTGTGTATCTAGATATATAGTTCACGCTTGTTTTAGAAATAATAAATATGGATGTGTTTTAGCTCGAAAACCTTAGGTGTAATTTAACTCACGTCAGTTGTGTTCAATTCTATTCAATTAGAAACAATCAAAATAATTCAATGTGGTTTAACTTTGCTCAGTAACTCCGTCTGTGAGTGTTTTTTTTGGCATTCACTGCCGGTTTCAAGCCCGGATAAAGGAGGAAAGTTACGGTAGGTTTGTGGCGGCCAGCGTAAAACAAGCCACATCTTATGGACAAGAATCGAAATTTAATAACCGTGGGCGCATCTCCTTCACAGCGAGGCGCTACACTTCCTGGACCTGGGTGTGGTGATAAGTATGCAAGGGTCTCTAGGTCGTCGCCCCGAAACGACGCGCCACTCCGAGGCCCGGAGGGTGGTGTCAATTATGCAAGGTCGCGCTACACTTCCTAGACCTGGGTGTAGTGAAAAATATGCAAGGGTTGCTAGGTCATCACCCCGAAGTGACGCGCCACTCAGGCTCCCATGGGTGACGTCAAATGTGCAAAGGTTCTCAAATCATGGACGGGAGCGAGGTAGGAAACTTATTCATAACGGTAAGGGTAGTAGGCTTAGGATTGGAACGTGGAACATCTGCTCTTTGACGCGGAGATCTTCGGAGCTTGTGGAGGTTATGAGGAGGAGAAGAATTTACATTATGTGTTTACAGAGACGAAATGGGTTGGAGCGAAAGCTAAGGAGATCACACCATGGGGTTATAAGCTTTGGTACTATGGAAATGATAATAGTAGGAATGGAGTTGGTATCATTATTGATAAGGAGTACATAGATGATGTGGTGGAGGTTTCGGGGAAGAGCGATCGCATTATGACAGTGAGGTTGGTGATTGGGAGTGAGATTATGACTATTGTAAGTGCTTATTCACCACAAATTGGATTGGATGCATCTATTCGTCAGGAATTCTGGGAGGAGATAGAAGAGATGGTGTAAGGGGTTCCTAGTGGGGAGAAGTTGATTATTGGTGGGGACCTTAATGGGCATGTCGGATCAGCACGACACGGTTTTGAAAGCGTGCATGGAGGTTTTGGCTATGGGTCGAAAAATGAAGGAGGAACGACCTTTTTGGATTTTGTGTTGGCATATGACCTGGGTATAATGAACACGTGGTTTGAGAAGAGAGAGTCTCACTTGGTGACGTACATGAGCGGAAGTAATGTGAGTCAGATTGATGTCTTTTTGGTAAGGAATGCTTGGCGCAAGAGTTTTACGGATTGTAAGGTGATACCTGGGGAGAGTGCGGCTAAGCAACATAGATTGGTGGTATTGGATTTCAGAGCTAAGGGATGCTTTGAGAAGATGCGGCCACAAGTAGAGCCAATGATCAAATGGTGGAAACTTGAAGGAGAGCACAAGGAGGCTTTCTTGGAGAAGATGGATGGGACGGATGTCTGGTCAACTAGTGTGGAAAGAGATGTAGTCTGAGTATAGGTTATTATGTCGCATAAGGTAAAAGAGACGGAAAAAAGAGGTTCTCGGTGAATCAAAGGGGAAAGTTCTACCGATTAAGAATACATCTTGGTGGAATGAGGAGGTGCAACAAGCGATAAGGAACAAGCGGAAATGTTATAAGAGTTTTGGGGAAAGATAGAAGTGAGGAGAACTACGAGAAGTATAAGGAGGCAAAAAGAGCAGCAAAGAAAGTTGTAAGAGACGCAAGAGGAAAGGTGAACAAAGACCTCTATACAAGATTGGATACCAAAGCGGGAGAGAAGGATATCTACAAAATTGCATGTATTAGGGAAAGAAGGACTCGGGACATTGGTATGATGAAATGCGTCAAAGATGTCGATCAAAGAGTCCTTATTGATGATAAAGAGATTACGCAGAGATGGAGATCGTACTTTGATACCTTATTCAATGGTGATCGAGTGAATGATATTGGAAATGTGAACATTCATCCATGTATTATTAACCGGGAGTTCATGCGGAGAATGCAGAAAGGAGAGGTGAGGATGGCTTTGAAGAAGATGGGACGGAAGAAATCAGCGGGGCCAGACGACATAACTATTGAGGTTTGGAGATGTCTAAGAGACAAAGGTGTGGAATGATTGACGACACTTTTCAACATGATATGGAGTGGTAATAAGATGCCGGTAGAGTGGAGGAAGAATACTTTGGTCCCTTTGTATAAGAACAAAGGGGATGTTCAGGAGTGTGCCGACTATCGCGGGATCAAGTTGATGAGTCATACAATGAAACTTTGGGAACGGGTGATTGAGCATAGATTAAGAAGAATTGTGAAGATTTCCGAGAACCAATTTGGATTCATGGCGGGGAGGTCAACTATGGAGACAATTCATCTCGTAAGACAGACTATGGAGACGTATCAGGATAGGAAGAATGACCTACATATAGTGTTGATTTCAGAGATGAAAGAAGATTTGGAGAGGAGGTTGGAACTATGGAGGCACACTTTGGAGTCTAGAGGGTTTCGGTTGAGCCGAAACAAGACCAAATATATGGAGTGTTAGTTCAGCAGCAGTAGGCGAACGGAGACATGGACGATCAGGTTGGATGGAAAGATTGTTCAGGGATCAGATTTCTTTCGATATTTGGGAACGATTCTTCAAAAGGATGGAGAATTAGATAGAGATGCGGCCCATTTGATCAAATTAGGTTGGGTGAAGCAGAAGAATGTCACAGGGCTCCTATATGATCGAGGAATGCCCTATAAGTTGAAGGTTAAGTTTTATCGTACGGCAATCAGGCCGGCACTGTTATATGGCACGGAATGTTGGGCCGTGAAACAGTGTCACGTTCATAAGATGAGTGTGACGGAGTTGCCCATGCTACGGTGGATGTGTGGACATACAAGACATGAGCGGTCAAGAAATGAAGTTATTAGGGAGAAAGTAAGGGTTGCGCCCATCGCGGACAAGATGATAGAGAATCGACTGAGGTGGTATGGCCATGTGAGGAGGAGGCCTAGTGACACGCCGGTTAGAAGAGTAGAAGGATGGGGAAGTGATAATATTAGTAGGGGTCGGGGAAGGCCCAAGATGATTTGGATGTGGGTGATTAGAAGTGATATGAGCTTCCTAGGGCTTGAAGAGAGTATGGTGTTGGATACGGCGGTGTGGAGAGACGCTATCCATGCGGAAGACTTAATTTGACTCTTTTTAGTTTCTTTGTTTGGTTTCTCTAACTTGTTCCAAAACTTTTCCTTACTTGTTGTTCAAAGTTCATATGTTTTTCACTAATTTTCAAACTTTTTATTTATTTTGAGGACTTTCTAAAACTCTTGTCGAAAGTATTTCAACATTTCTAAATGGTTCACAACGTTTTTGAAATTTTATGGTGCACATAGGACGGTTACTAGACGACGATTCATGTTAGCCGATCCCAAATCATTTTGGGAATAAGGCTTGGATGTTGTTGTTGTTGTGGTTCAACTTTGCTCAGTGGTTTTTGTCTCCTGTTATTCTAACTTTTTGGTTAAATTTATGTAAGTTCAGGATTATGACATTACATCTCTCAAATACAATGTCATTGTAAATTCACATACGCTAAAAATTAACCTTGTTTAAAATTAGGAAGGGAATTTCGAACTTTCCAACCTTTTGTGTTATCCAGATTAGTCTGTGGAAGAAGGGACATATCAGCTTATTATCATACCAGCGAAAAAACTGCTACAAGTAGAGCCAAACAAAGTAACAGTGCGGATGCTGAAATCTGGTGCTGTCCGTTTGGTGATGTTTTTGGGGTATCTGAGGGGGATGAAGCATTCTTCGATACAGCAGGAAGAGGTGATTCTGATATATCAGCATCAGTCAGAAGTGGGTTAGGAGCTTCAGCTGGGGGCAACAATTGAGGGTTAACAAGCTGGATGAGTTGACCTGGCTGAAATGCAGTCATGTAAGTTGGTGCGTTCTTCATCTTCAGGCACCGATTCTCTGCAAGCTCACCGGAGATAAGAAAGAACCAAAATCAATCAAAAAGCACTGAACATGTGTTTGATAGCGAAAATAATCAGTGGTCAGTAAGCCAGATAGATTCCCCTGCGCAAAGTTAGGGAGATGACGTCGTCCAGACGATATAAACAAGCCTCCAACTCTCTAAGCAAGTATAGTAAAGAATTCTTCAAGTCCTAAATCAAACATATTTACAGTAGACAAATAATTAGATAGTACACAAAACTTTATGCCAGAGTGGATTCTTACTCTTGTATGCAACAGCAGTTTGCGGAAACTCAGTAATTACTCCGTCTACTCCAGCGGCCATGACATAATTATTAATTTCAACAGTCGGGTCAGATAAGAAGTCATATGGTATGTCCACGAATTCGTTTCTGAGAATCTGAACGTACACATTCATCTTGAATGACTGTATTTGCTGTACAACATCAGTCAGACTTAAGAGGAAACCGTCATTTGTGGGGTAGACCGACTTCTTGTTGACAACTACAGAACCAGCAAAGGTCTTGATATCTGCTATGGTAGCATTAGGGGCACCACGTACTGTCTCATCAACTTCATAAACAAACTCATACTTGTTTCCCTTCATTGCCTTTAAAACTGCGCTGTTGCTAGACTGGATCATAACCTTTTTGTCAGTGAGACTATTATAACCAGCTTTCTCCAAGGCGTCTAATACTGCATCAGTAACACTGAGGCCCTGATTTGCTGCTAAGTATTTAGCATTCTGAGATAACAAAAGGAGTAGAGTATCAGATTAAGATTTTTAATACATTTTCACTTCCATGCATATCGATCCTTATAAGAATGCTAAAATGGTAATAACAAAAGGATATGCAGGATCTGAATCTTCCTCAGAAACCTCAAAGGTCACCCTCGGCCTCAACCAACAACAAACATACATCAACAACCCAGGTAAGTAGGGATGTGTAACACAACATTTATTCTTCAAAAGGGAAAGCTTAGCCGGGTAGGAGTGGAACCCTAGGAGTGTACATAAAACATAAAACTGGTCCTTGTGTCTTCAAGCTGATTGCTCTGTGCACTCAATAGTACTGATTTCTCCATATCCAAAACACGATAACATATCAAAACCAACCTGTGTTGACTCCTTCCCATCTAAAACAATTTTTTCAGAAATTCAAGTTTCCTCACATTTCACCCATCAAAAGTAATAAGCTCTGGATAGAAACACCAATCATGCTATAAGAGCTCTTAGCCATTATGGAGGTCCTTCTAATATCTTCAAATCACGACAAATCAGGGTACTCTAACCTTATTAGGCAAGTCGATTAATGTAAATATCGTAAATATCTTTTGTTTCCTTATGTATTTAGGAGAGTTGCATGCCTTGCTTTCCAAGGTACCACTTGTATAAATAGGACTTCCGATTGTTAATAATATTGGGATGAATTCCAGGAAATATTGGGGGTAGGGCAAATTCTATTATGGTATCAGAGCTTCGGGTGGTTTATGAGAGATTATCGAGAGGCTTTACTGCGCTTATTTTACGAGGAAGAAGGAGATTACAGTGACGCGTTCCAGCGTCTCTTTTACGAAGAGCAAGAGGTCGACGGCGACGACCTATTCCGGCTATTTTCCGACGAGATGGGAGACAAGGTAACCCCCTTCACTGTCTTTGGTAATGAAAATCCTGGTGTTCCGATTACCAATGTTGAGTTTCGCGGTACAAATTACGATGAGTGGGCGAGAGCGATGCGTCTCTCCCTCCGAGCCAAGAATAAATTTGGCTTTGTCGATGGTTCAATCACACAACCTGCGGCGGCTTCCGATGATTTACCCAGGTGGTGGCAGAACAACGCATTGGTCGTGGCTTGGATATTCGCTACGATTGAAGGCGAATTGCGGAAGTCGATTACATATCGAGAGGTGGCTAAGGAGCTATGGGATGATCTAAAAAGTCAGTTTTCTGTAGGTAATGGTGCACGTCTTTATCAAATTAAATCTGATATAATCGCTTGTCGTCAATCTCCTACCGAATCAATTATGGTGTTTTATGGTCGATTAAAGAAATTGTGGGATGATTTCAATTCATGTTTTCAATACCCTGTTTGCACTTGTTCCGGCTGTAAGTGTGGAATTACCAAGAAACTAACCACAATTCGTAACGATGAATGTGCCTATGATTTACTGATGGGACTTGACAATCGTTATTCGACGACTCGCTCTCAAATCCTGAGTGTGGAGCCCTTGCCAGAGCCTCGCCACATCTACAATCGTCTGGTTCAGGAAGAAGGGGTCAATTTTGTGGCTGACAAACACGATGCTCCACCCACCGAGGCCGTGGCTTTTGTTGCTCACACACCCTCACCGGAGTCTGCTCCAAACCTGAACACTGGTGTGGGTGCTGATAAGTCTTCCGGCGGCAGCCATAACGGTGGAGTCACGGGTGGTGATGGTGCGTCGGCAACCAGAGGATTGATCGAATGTTACAATTGTGGGAAGAAGGGGCATATCGCCCGCTACTGTCGATCAGGAGGACGTTGGCAGCAATCAGATGGGGGAAATTTTTATGGTGGTCGCGGTGATAACTACTCCGGCGACAGGTACAGTCGTGGCCGAGGACGTGGTCGCGGGCCCAGCTATCGTGGAGGCCGTGGTGCAGCTTTTTCGGGAGTAGCTCGTGCGACAGGAGGGGAGTCTCGTGCTCCTAATCGTGATGATTTAGGCCATCTCAGTGAGCAAGAGTGGTCTGAGCTTGTCGATTTATGGCATGACCGTAAGTCCGATCGTTTAAGTGGTAAGTCTTTAATTACGTCTTGGATTATTGACACCGGAGCCTCCCGTCATATGACTAGCCGTATTGAAGTTTTGAGTAATATTGTTGCCATGACTCCGGCTCCGATTACACTACCTAATGGTGACGTTACTATGGCCACTCAAGTTGGGGACGTAATTCTTGGTGATAAATTGGTTTTGCGGGGTGTCTTATATGCACCCAAATTGAATTGTGACCTTATTTCGGTCTCTTGTTTGGTTTCCGATTCTAATTTCACGATACAATTCACTAACAATTTGTGCATATTTCAGGACCGTATTTCGAGGACGGTGATTGGACTGGGTGAGCAACAAGATGGACTATACTATTTCCGCATGACTCAGCCTATACAAGCCAATAAAGTCGCGACGGGTGATTCTGCAGTGTTGTGGCATCGACGATTGGGGCATCCGTCTTCGACCGTAGTTCGATCTCTTCCTTTAGTTTCTCGCAAAAGTTGTGATACATTAGATAATCACATTTGTGATGTTTGTGCTCGAGCTAAACATACTCGTGAAACGTTTCCTATTAGTAATAATAAAGCCTTCGAGCCTTTTGAATTGATTCATATTGATTTGTGGGGTGCTTATTCCGTAAAGGCAAGTTGTGGGTCTCAGTATTTCTTAACGATTGTGGATGATTTTTCACGTTGTGTGTGGACATATTTGTTACGTTTCAAGAGTGATGTGCCTCGTGTCTTTAAGAATTTCCTAGCTTTGGTGAGTCGTCAGTTTTCTAAGCAGGTAAAACGGGTTCGTAGTGACAATGGGAAGGAGTTTACGTGTTTTAAATCATATTTTGCTGAACATGGTATTTTGTTTGATACTTCGATGGTGGATACTCCGCAACAAAATGCTAGGGTAGAACGTAAGCATCGCCATATTTTGAATGTTGCTAGGGCTCTAATGTTTCAGGCGGGTTTACCGATTAAGTTTTGGGGTGAGTGTGTTTCGGCTGCGGTTCATTTGATTAACCGCACGCCAGCCAAATTGTTACAGTGGCAAACTCCTTTTGAAGTCTTGTTTGGTCGTACTCCTGCTTATTCTCATTTACGTGTGTTCGGTTGTCTTTGTTACGGGAAAGCTTTGAACCGTTCCCGAAACAAGTTTGCTAGTCGTAGTCGGCGATGTGTTTTTCTTGGTTATCCGTATGGTAAGAAAGGGTGGCGGTTATATGATTTGGAGTCTCATGAGTTTTTTGATTCCCGTGACGTGCTATTTGATGAGAATGTATTCCCTTACCGTGTTCCTGTATCGTCACCGATCTCTCGGGTTGTTTCCCCGTCTCCGTTTGATGATGTGGTGGTTGCCGTGCCTACCACGGGTTCCGCTGACCCGGTTTCGTCCACCCCGGGTCCAGCTGACCCAGCTTCTCCCGTGCTTGCTGCTGCGGACTCGGCTCCTTCCACGGAGCCTGTCACTGCTTCGGGGGGTTCTCCTGCCTCGGTGTCTGTACCCCCGGGAGGTGACCCTGCTTCGAGGGCTGCCCCACACGCATCTTCGCGTGTTCCTGATGCGTCGTACGATGAGTTATATTTGGGTCGAGGGAAGAGACCTAAGTTCGAGAATGTTCGTTTGAAAGGCTTTGTTAGTCATGCTATTCAATGTGAGTCTAGTCCATCGCCCACTCGTCCGTCATCATCCTCAGGTACGCGTTATCCTCTTGCACATTTTGTTGGTTATGATCGTTTTTCTCCTGCGCATCGGTGTTTTCTTGCAGCTATAGGTCGTGGGGCAGAGCCTACTCACTTTGGTGAGGCGATGCGTGATGAACGGTGGCGCAAAGCTATGGCTGAGGAGGTTTCCGCTTTGGAACGTAACCATACCTGGACGGTGGCGGATCTTCCTCCTGGTAAGAAAGCCATTGATTGTAAATGGATTTATCGTATCAAGTATAAGTCCGATGGGTCTGTTGAGCGCTATAAAGCGCGTCTGGTGATTCGAGGTGATCGGCAAACTGAGGGTGTTGATTATAATGAGACTTTTGCTCCAACTGTTAAGATGGGTACGGTTCGCACTTTGTTGGCTGTCGCTGCGGTTCAGAATTGGGAGTTGCATCAAATGGACGTTCATAATGCATTTTTACATGGTGATTTGGCTGAGGAGGTTTATATGCGTTTTCCTCCGGGTTTTCATAAGGCTGTTTCGGGTAAAGTCTGTCGTTTGCGCAAATCTCTGTACGGTTTGAAACAAGCTCCTCGTTGTTGGTATGCCAAGCTTGCCTCTGCTCTTACTGCTTATGGTTTTCGTCAGTGTATCTCTGATCATTCCTTGTTTTCCTGTGTTCGGAATGGAGTCCGTCTCCATATATTGGTATATGTTGATGATTTGGTGATTTCGGGTAACGATTCTGCTGCTATAGGTCGGTTTAAGAAGTATTTGGGTGATTGTTTTCACATGAAAGATTTGGGTCCGCTGAAGTATTTTTTGGGTATTGAGATCGCTCGTAGTAAGGCTGGCTTGTTTTTGTCTCAACGTAAGTACACACTTGACATTTTGGAGGAGACAGGTTTGCTCGGTTGTCGCCCATCGTCGGTTCCCATCGAACCGAACCATCGCTTGACTACTACTTCGGGGGAGTTGTTGGCCGATCCCCTCCCGTATCGTAGGCTTGTCGGTCGCTTGGTTTACTTGGCGCATACTCGTCCGGAGCTGAGTTATTGTGTAAATTTGTTAGCTCAGTTTATGAGTTCTCCTCGTGATGCTCATTGGGATGCGGCGTTACGTGTTGTTCGTTATCTTAAGGGTGATCCTGGTCGTGGTATTCTGTTGCGCTCTGATTCTTCATTAGCTCTTGAAGCTTACTGTGATGCTGATTGGGCAAGTTGTCCGGAGAGTCGTCGATCATTAACTGCCTATATTGTTTTTCTTGGGAACTCACCTATTTCCTGGCGCACTAAGAAACAGGTCACTGTATCTCATTCTTCTGCTGAAGCTGAGTATCGATCTATGTCTTCCGCAACCCGTGAGATTAAATGGTTACGTCAGATTTTAGCTGTATTGGGTGTTGCTGTCACTTCTCCGGTTCCGTTACGTTGTGATAATCAGGCTGCTCTTCATATTGCGCGGAATCCGGTGTTTCATGAGCGTACTAAACATATCGAGATTGATTGTCATTCGATTCGCGATGCAATTCAGGATGGTCTTATTGCTCCTAGTTATGTTCCTACTACTCAGCAGCTTGCCGATATTCTTACTAAGGCTTTAGGGAAAGGTGCTTTTGATGTTCTTTTGTCCAAGTTGGGCATTTCGTCCCTCCATGCTCCAACTTGAGGGGGGGTATTAGGCAAGTCGATTAATGTAAATATCGTAAATATCTTTTGTTTCCTTATGTATTTAGGAGAGTTGCATGCCTTGCTTTCCAAGGTACCACTTGTATAAATAGGACTTCCGATTGTTAATAATATTGGGATGAATTCCAGGAAATATTGGGGGTAGGGCAAATTCTATTAAACCTCAATACGATCACTGAAAGCAACATTACATCTCAAGGTCTAGATCATCAGATATCATACACGTACCTCTAGTCCTCTACCAATGATGGCTTAGCCTAGTGGTTAGGTCTACCCTATTGATTTTACCTGCCGAGGTTTATAATTTTTAATAATGTCATTTGACATCTTTTCAATCTTCTGTGACTACCAAAAAAAAAAAAAAAAAAAAAAAAAAAAAAAAAAAACCTTCATGTACTTCTAATAGCATGATCCAGACGCAAACTATTAGAGTTCAACCATCTACCAATTAGCTGACATACAATGACTTACAGCAAGTGGTACTGCTGAATGTCATATACCGAATGGCAACATAAAACCTATAAAGTTGAAAAGACTGATAATAATAGAGGACGATCAAAAGCAGAGTCGCAGAAAACTAACCTCTATCTTGATCAAAACACCAGAGAGTGAAGACGCACTTTTGGCAAGGTTCAAAAAGTCAGACAAGGATACGAGTTGTCCAGCATTCTGAAACTTAGGATTTCTATATAAGAAAGAATCCGGGAATGGGGTTGATATCACAGCTGCAAGTCATCAAAAAATGGAAAGTTCAATGGTAATCTAAATACAAACACATTGTAAAGTCAATTTTTTGTCATGAAAATGTCAGGAGATTTTAAAAGAAGAGTGAGACATATCCACCATAACCAGATTAAAGGTGCTTTCTCAAGAGTGAAGACACCATGCAACGATCTTATATTCTCTATCAGATGCAAATACTAATTTGCTAAGACGTATATGAGAAGGAAGCATTAAACAGATAGAGACATGATATGGTGGAACTCTCAATTACTAAACCCACAGTACACATACGTGTCAAGTTTCGAATATCAGCCCAGCCGAGGCTAAATGAAAATATTCCAGGATTTGATTGAATCTCATTAACAGTTGTTAACATGTTCCTGAACTGAGTTTGGGCGACGACTGTGCTGGTAATGAGATTGGCAGAGCTCAAGCAGAAAGGTACACCATCCTTTGACATTTGAACAGGGCAGTCAATTACATCAGCACCATCTGAAATGGCTGCTGTGTATGATAGGTCAGTACACCCAGGGTAGTCTCCACTAGCCCCTAAATGAGACACAACCAAGGGCTTTGCTGCAGGAGGAAAGGGGATATTGAACAAAATATTAGCAACGGAAATTTCTAGTATTAAGAAAGAAGTCTTAAAGAATAAAAATTTACGGACCTTGTGCTGATGCATTTCGACCTACATGTGCAAAGCAATCTGTGGAAAGATTAGACAAATCTCAGGTGCTAGTACATGATAGCTGAGTCAACATAAACAAATAAACTATACTACTCTTAATATTTCCAGACAAAAGACCAACACAATACAGGACTCAGTTACCCCAAAGCCCTGACTGATAGAAATACACGAGTCTTAAGACACAGCAGAACCCATAAGAAGTTTGTCTCCTACAGTCCTACCCATACAAGTGACTGGAAACTCTTCCACTGTACAGATTTTCGCATCAAAATGATTCAGTCTCACATGATGTTGTCCTAAAAGACTGTTTTGTCGAGTGAAGTTGACAACCATTTAGCATATTACCACCAAAAAATAAATAAAAAAAAAAAAAAAAAAAAAAAAAACCACCTAGCAGACTAGCAGTATGCTATGAATTCAGAAAAGGAAACAGAGAGTATACCTCTGGCTTCTGATGGTGTTAGTGAGAAGTCAGACAGCACACCATCAACTGAGAAATCACCATTGTCCATGTATTGAAGATACTCAGCAACTGGGTTGTAGCTGTAGTTGTAAGGAAGTACATTGTCATTCGCAAAGTCCGCAGCAAAAACTTCAAGCCCAATCTTATGAGCATCTTCCACAAGAGAAGTATGAGGTAGCAGATAGGAGGTTGAATCAACGGGCCATATGTAAGTCTTTGGGACAAGGATTCCGGATGCAAAGCTCTTAATAAATGTAAGATTCTTGGAGAGAGATCCATAAGTCTGATTGGTTGATGGTTCAGTCGCATCTTGGTCAAGAAAACGAAAAACCAATTTTGTCTTGGTTGCTGCAAATGGCCTTGCTAGTCCTCTTAAAAACGTAATCTCAGGAGATGATATGTGACTAATGATCACCCTTTTGGAAGCACTGATGACATAACTTCTCATGCTGAATTTGTGTTGGGTGTAAAACGCATCATGCTGTGGCGAATATGGATATTTTTAGTCATTCTCCATCCAAGAACATGGTGAACCAAAAAATATGCCAGCTTTAGAACATGTATGTATATGATCATGCCAATATTCTGAGTTCTAGGATAAAGTTATACCTGAATGTTTAACCAAAATCCAGCAGGTTTATTTTGTGTAAACACATCCTCCACTGTCTGAATTTGAAACTCTGAATCAAATTTAGGGCTGCGGGAGTCAAGTCCCTGGATTACTGCATCAAACGAAGGCAGAAATCAGTCTCGGATACGTTGATCTAAAGAGCCCCATCCTTGCTTAACACACACACACACAAACACATTCTGGACACCCGAAGCAATTCAGTACAGAGTGTTAGCAAACTGTTCAAAAGATTATATTCATAAAGGTTCAAGCAAGTAAAAAAGTATAACAAACGAAAGTTTGACTTACAAGTGACAGATGCAAGTTCTTTTAGAGTAAAATCAATGGAGAAGTATCCATCCTTTTTGACGCCATCAACAATATAGCTGTTAGACCTTCCAGGTGGGAAAAGCCGATCTACATCTGAGCCATTATTCATCATGATACTAGGGAAGCAAATCCCAACCCCGTCTTTAGTGAGCTGGACGTCACACCATAATACCAAGTCCGGCACGCTAGTCATCATAGCCCATTTGTACGCAAAGTTACTAGAATCAGGAAACAAGCCAGAGGATCCACCACGAGCTATAATTAGCGGCAGAGACCCTGCAAAAACAATATTTACTTTCTTTAGAGAAAACATTTAACCAAACAGCTCTGAAGTCTGAGCCAACAGTGACACTTTTTCAAAAACTTGAAGAAATCATCTAGAGGCTAAAGGCAATCAGGCTAACAAACCACAAGGAAAAATCATTAACACATGATTTCTCGTTTGGGCAGTAATCGGTATCAATTAGAAGGTGTCTTTGGCAAGCACATATATTGTTCTCAATTCTTCTTGCATCTTGGCAGTCAAAATTTCGAAAGTATGTGCTTAAAAATCATGTTTCTGCTACTTCTAATGCTGGAATGTTGAAGTACTCAAGCACGGCCACAGATGGAAAAACATCGGACATGAGTTCTAACAGATTCAAGAGTAATCAGTTTTAGTACTAAATTTGTACAAATTAATCTGGAAAAATTTACTACCAAGTCAATATCCCACAAGATGCTACTGCCATATATTCCTGCAGATCATCCTATGTAAAATGATCCAAATTCTTGGCTAAACTCAGTATTGTCACGCAACGTATAGTTGTCAACTTTTACTCTTTTAGTACATTTTGACATGTAATAATGCTTCTAAAATTACAGCAAACCCAGGCCACTTGCTCAAACATTCAACAACAAGTGTTGAACTATATTAACTCAAAAAGTATACTAATCAATCATCATGGCCCATCAATATGAAATATTGATGTAAAATTAACTCAAACTTACACATACATACAATTCCACATTAATCAATTACCTACTTCAGATTTCACATAAATAGAAGTCACCAACTCACCAAACCAAATGAAACGAAACTTCCAATACTAAAAATTATCAAATCTACCCATCAAATGACACCACTAAAAAATTCTGAAACCCGAGTTGTTGAAGTTACTCCACACATCAATGTCCTACAATGCCTTGAGACGAATAAGGATTGTTTATTTACTATACGAGTGGTTACTGCTCAATTGACAATTGGTTTTATAATGAAGTATAGTTTGGTTATGAATTTTTGTACTCCCATTCTCTCCTCACCATGGGTGGGACCCACACCTAATTAAAGATTTCACATGGTATTGAATGATTTGAATCCCATATTCCCATGGCTAATGACTTGGGTTTGTGCTACGGAGTTGACGCCGTCTATTCTTCTTCCGATATCATTGGAGGTCCGTCCGACCCCGAAAATAATCCCATAAACTTGACTTTTTATGAACCCGGAATCAACTCAAAATAACTTGCTCATTCTCGAGCCACAATGACCCGGTTTCCTAGAGTTATTTTTTCATAAAGTTGTAGAATCTACTAAAAAAAAGTATGAAAATAAAAATTCATCTCAAACACGTATAGCTATTTTCCTATCTAAAATAGAAAAATGGCGTACTCCATATTCGTTACGTACATGCAAAGCCAACGTAAATGATGAAATAGACCAAAGGAATAAAATGACGCGTATATACATTTTCATTTTACGACCCAATCTTAACTCGACCCGAAGTTATTTAATTGGAAATTTGGAACCCAAAATACACCCAACCCGTTTGCTAGTCAGCTCGTAAGACTCGTAACACCTCTCGAGCCCTGATTGCCTGAAGGCCCCACCTCACCCGTATGGCCGTATTCATCACAAAATCCGCCGTATAAAAGTCACCCCACCCGCATTCTACCAAACATGGGTTTTAAGGTCATACCCGAACCCGTAACACGACCACTACCCCCACCCGTTTTCTGACATGTCTAAAATTTTCAGCTCATACAGTAAAAATGTCAAACCCATTTCCCAATGCCATGCAAAAACAATCAAATTCACATTTTTTTCTCATATTTTCTGCCTTCATTTACTCCCTCCCTTCGACAAACGGACACGCTTTTTAATGTGAGTGTACACGTTAATTGGCTAATTGAAGTTCTAAAAAAATTACATAACGGGTTAGATAAAATATTGATCTAACCCATGCAATTTTTTTGAAACTTAGATTAGCAAAAAAACATGTACACCCACCTTAAAAAGCGTGTCCGTTCACCCTATGAAGTTCAAAGGTGAACGGAGGGAGGGAGTATTAATTAATACGAGTAATATTAGAGCTGAAAAAAAAACGAAGAGGAGAGAGAAACTAACCATCAAGAGTTAGCCATTTGGAGGAGCTCCTGGTAGTAGCATTATTATTATGAGCTGAAGTAATTAGTGAAAGCTGAAGTAGAAGAAGAAGAAGAAGCACTGCAACATTATTATTAGCAATATTTTGAGCTCCTATCGCCGGTAAATTAATTTTCCGGCGTGACATTATTGTAATAATTATTTAATGTGATCAAGTGTATATCGGTGGCTTTTTTGAGAAGAAACCAAGGGACAGAGTTGGACTTGGACTTGGACAAAGGTCAACTCAAAGGTATAAATTAGTATACAGTTGGCTGGGTTGGGTAAGGTTTTATGAAATCATAAGCTCCTCCGGTAAAAACAATAATTCAATTGCTCCGTCTCCATTTAAACACCCCAATTATTATTATTACTCGGTTAATGGGCCCGACACGGGTCTCTAAATGAAGACAAATGAAATACTATGTTGCACGAGAACTGACACGGACATGGACACGGATACCGGGAGGACGTGGACACCGGGACACCTCAATCTCAAAATCTAGGACACCGATACCGCTATTATTTTTTAGTACGTATATTCAAATAAATTAAATACTATAATTCTAATAAAAACAATAAGAATTTATAACTTTAAAACTGAAAACAATTTCAAAATGAAGATATTACACACATGATCATTGAATATGTTAAGGGAAACGCTAAAGAATTCGAGATTAAGAACGTTTATTTCACCCAAATGCTTGCTTAATGTTTGTTTTTTGTGTCCTAGAGGTGTCCAACCGGTGTCCTGCGTGTAAAAAACCGGGTTTTGTGTCTGAGTTAAAAAGAATAAACCAGACACCGGACCGACCATGTCCGACACGTGTCCTCCCGGTGTCCTCCTGGTGTCTGTGTCCAACACTGTATTGGACATGGACACGTCACTTGGGAGAGGTGTCCGTGCTTCATAGATGAAATATGTATAAGTCGTTTTCACATTTTTGGAACACTTTCACTTCCAGTTGCCGAAAAATATATTTGAATGGAATATAATTTTAGCTGGTTTTGTGCATGCATTAGTGATTCAAAATGCAGGTCTAGGAAAATGAAAATTACAGTTTGGTTACGGGAGATTAGATATCGTTCCATTTTGTATATTCGAATAACCTAAAGTTAAGTACCTATAAGTAAGTTCATGCGAGATTTCGCAACCACAGTCCATGTGGGAAACCTGACATGTAACTGGCAAGTCACGGCACAGCCGGCTTTATCTCTTATATATGCACGTCCTGCTCGCACCCAATGCCTGATTGCCTGGCAATGCAGGACTCACGGCCAAATGCTGGACTCCTGTACACGTCCAGCTCGCAGCCATTATTCCACGGATACAAGCTTATGCAGGACATGGATAACAGGTCGCATACAAGCTTATGCAGCACATAAATCATTGTAACAAACCTAACACTTCTAACAAAGTCATCTGACCACGCTTACAAGCTTATAGGGGGCACAAATCATTGAAAAGATTGAAGTCGGGAAAAATAGAACTAAAAACTGGAGGATGTGACTGGACGACTGGTAGCTATAAACAAGATTCACACCCAAAGAATAATTTGTGATCAGATAGTACAACAATACAACAGGAAGATACAGAGACTGATTCTGAGCATCCGAGTCGATTATATACCTCTTCCTGCACCCATGATCAGAATACTACAGTAAAAAATGGACATACCTACAACTCCTTAATTAATCGTTAACAAAGAAGGAAAACTGTCCAGAAAGGTAACATAACATGAACTCAGCGTCTGCGAAAACTGCGGATGTGATTTTGCAGCTGCAAATCCATCACCATCTTATGACCAGCTATGATATGGTGGACTCCAAAATAATCAATCGAATCAGTGGAAGTAGTGTCTGTTTAAACCTATCACAGCAGAAGACAAACTGCCAAAATTATAGCCAAGCAAGATAACAGTGTGGACGCTGTGATCTGGTGTTGTCCATTTGGTGCTGCTTTTGGAGGTTCTGCTGTTGAGGGGGCCGTAGCATTCTTCGCAACAGCAGGGAGAGGGGACTCTGAAACATCAGCTTCAGTGAGAAGCGGGTTAGGAGCTTCAGCTGGGGGCAACAATGCAGGGGTAACGAGCTGGATGAGTTGAGCTGGCAAAACTGGGGTCATGTAAATTGGTGGATTCTTCGACGCCAAGCAGCGATTGTCTGCAAAATCAGCAGAAGTGAGATAGAACCCTAAAACAACTAAAAACACTGAGTATTCATCTGACAGCAAAAACTAACAATAATCCAGCATGGATCCCATTGCACGAAGCTAGGGAGGGGCGAGGTAGTCAGTCAAATTTCACAAGGCTCGAGCCAGTGTAGACTGACATGTCCTTGAAACCGACAGCGCAAGAAATTTCGACATTAATGTAGTTCGACAGTAAATTAAAACAAAGAGAACTCTTACTCCTGTATGCAACAGCAGTTTTTGGAAACTCCGTAAATACTCCGTCTATTCCAGCAGCCATGACATAAGAATTAATCTCGACAATTGGGTCAGAGAAGAAGTCATATGCTATGTCCACAAATTCGTTTCTTAGAATCTGAACGTAGGCTTTCAGTTTAAATGACTGTATTTGCTGTACCACATCAGTCAAACTTAAGAGGAAACCACTATTTGTGGGGTACACCGACTCCTTGTTGACAACTACAGAGTCAGCGAAGGTCTTGATATCTGCCATGGTAGCATTGGGGGCACCACGTATTGTCTCATTAACTGAATACACAAACTCATACTTGTTTCCCTTCATCGCCTTTAAAACTGAGCTATCGCTGGACTCGATCATAACCTTTTTGGCAGTGGGAGTATTATAACCAGCTTTCTCCAACGCGTCTAATACTGCATCAGTAACACTTAGGCTCTGTTTTGCTGCAAGGTATCTAGCATTCTGAGGTAACAAAAGGAATAGAGAATCAGATAAAATTAAAACTCCTTAAACAGTACTAAGTACTAACATATAACAGATATTTTCCATCAACATGTAAAACAAAAAGCAATTCAGGATGTGTACCTCCCTCAGATCCCCCAAAGTCAATGAACTAACATCAACAACCCACTAGAAAGGATATTGAGCCCAAGATACAGCATACTCCCCAAAAGGGGAAGCCGCCTACGGGTTGATCCATATGACCATATGTCTTTGTGGTTGGACTATGACTGTGACTTCTTCACACCCAAAACTTGGTACTAAAACAAAAATGACCTGTGTTGCCATCTACCCATTGACAAGACAACCGATTCTTTTTGGAAAATTTTAAGTTTTCTCACATACTACCCACAGAGAGTAATATCCATGGGGTTTCCACTTACAGTAAGCCAAAGAATCCCTATGTTCTCGTTTTTCAATATAACGGACTAACGATAAATGACTAATAACTGACCGCGCCTCTTACAATCTGAACTAGCAGTCAGTCAGTGCGATTCTCAACGTAACTTTCATTATGAGTCATCTCGAAACAGACTCTATGTTTTCAAATTGAAGAACTCCGCATGAATTCAGGAGCCTGGAAAACTAACCTCTATCTTGATTAAAAGACCAGAAAGTGAAGACGCATTTTTGGCAAGGTCCAAAAAGTCAGACAAGGATATGAGTTTTCCAGCATTCTGAAATTTAGGATTCCTGAACAAGATAGATTTTGAGAATGGGCTTGATATCACAGCTGCAAACCAAGGCAAGGAAATAGTCAGTGCTTGCTTAAATAAAGAACATTGAAATGCTGATTGCACTAACATAAATCATCAGAAAGATCAAGAAAGTGAAACGACGAAAGCCCAGCATAGAAATGATCCATGTCACCAAGAACAAATTTGTCATCTAAAAGCCAGTAAGCTCTTTAAAAGAAGAGAGGCAGCGACAGATGCCTCCTTATCCAACCATAAACAGGCTAAAAAATCTTTCCCAAGACACCATGCAAACTTAAATTCTATATGAGAAACGACGAAAGCCCAGCATAGAAATGATCCATGTCACCAAGGACAAATTTTGTCATCTAAAAGACAGTAAGCTCTTTAAAAGAAGAGAGGCAGCGACAGATGCCTCCTTATCCAACCATAAACAGGCTAAAAAATCTTTCTCAAGACACCATGCAAACTTAAATTCTATATGAGATGCAGATACTAGTTTGCTGAGACGTAAATACAGCATCAACAACAACCAAGCCATAGTCTGGTTGGCTAACATGAATGGTTACCTAGAGCCACCAAACATAAGTAATAAAAAGTTAAAACCACGGAGAACACAGGTAGTGAAACAATTAAGTTTAAACAAATAGTGAAAGTCACTACAAAGCGGATTAAACATTAAACAAAGGGTAATGAAAACAAAAATAAAATAAAGAGAAAGAGTAGAAGAAACAAATATTAAGCCACTCAACAGAAGAAGAAAGAAAAAAATGGGGGGGGGGGGGGGATCTCTCCTAACGGAACTTACGCGTTAAGCCTTGAATATCAGACCAGCTGAGGCTAAATGAATATATTCCTGGATTTGACTGAATCTCATTAACAGTCGTTAACATGTTCCTGAATTCAGTCTGGGCAACCAGTGTGCTATTCATGAGATTGGCAGAGCTCAAGCAGAAAGGTACACCATCATTTGACATTTGAACAGGGCAGTCAATTACATCAGCGCCATCTGAAATGGCTGCTGTGTATGATAGGTCAGTACAACCGGGGTAGTCTCCACTTGCCCCCCAGTGCGATACAACCAAGGGCTTTGCTGCAAGAGGATAGGGGATAGTATACAAATTATTAGCAAGAAAAGGCTATAATATTAGGACAGAAGTCGTGAAGAGTAAACAATTTCGAACCTTGTGCTGATGCATTGCTGCCTGCATGAGCAAAGCAATCTGTGGGAGGGCAGAAACATCATCAGCACAGAATAAAGATTAGAAAAGTCTCTGGTGCAAATAGCTAGTACATGTCAATGGTGTAAACATAAAGACAGTCTACACAGATAATTCCATCTCCAGTGTCTGTTGCCAGACAAAATAGTAACATAGACAGCATTCATTACCCCAGAGAGTTGTTCAACAAAATGGTCACTGAAAGATTCCCATCGTAGAAAATTTCAAGATTCATAAACTTCAAACTTCAAGATGCATGATGTTTTTCATACGAGATTGTTTTGTGGAGCGAAATTAGTTGGTAACCATCTAGCAGTTCGCGGTAAAGCAAAAAAAGAAAATCAGAAAATATACCTCTGGCCTCTGATGGTGTCAATGGGAAGTCTGACAGCACACCATCAACTGAG
Organism: Spergularia marina; assembly: GCA_963680865.1. Classification (NCBI taxonomy): domain Eukaryota; kingdom Viridiplantae; phylum Streptophyta; class Magnoliopsida; order Caryophyllales; family Caryophyllaceae; genus Spergularia; species Spergularia marina. The sequence continues at coordinate 6,673,325 of OY804549.1, read as the reverse complement.
AATTCACCATTGTCAATGTATTGAAGATACTCAGCAACTGGGTTGTAGCTATAGTTGTAAGGAAGTACATTGTCATTTGCAAAGTCTGCAGCAAAAATTTCAAGCCCACTCTTATGAGCATCCGCCACAAGAGATGTATGAGGTAGCAGATAGGAGGTTGAATCAACAGGCCATATGTAAGTCTTCGGGACAAGGATTCCAGATGCAAAGCTCTTAATAAATGTAAGATTCTTGGAGAGAGCGCCATAAGTCTGGTTGGTTAATGGTTCAGTCGCATCTTGGTCAAGAAAGCGGAAAATTAATTTTGTCTTGGTTGATGCAAATGGCCTTGCTAGTCCTTGTAAAAAGGTAATCTCGGGAGATGAGATGTGGCTGATGATCACGCTCTTGGCAGCACTGATGACATAACTTCTCATGCTTAATTTATGTTGGGTATAGAAAGCATCATACTGTAGAGAATATAATTATGTTTAGCCAATCAGCACTCAGGAACATTTTGAGACAGATGATGCCAGCTTTAGAATTTGTATGACAGCATCTTGTATGATGTAAATGTGATTAAGACCAATGTTGTGAGTGCAAGGAGAAAGTTGTACCTGAATATTTAACCAAAAGCCAGCAGGTTTATTCTGGGTGAAAACTTCCTCTACCGTCTGAATTTGAAACATACTTCCATCAAAATTATAGGGGCGGGAGTAAATTCCCTGATTTACTGCATCAAACGAAGATAGATATCAGTCTCGAATACAAAGACCTATAAAGCTGTCCCCCCCTTCCACTCATTCTGATCCCCCAACCAAATTCAGTAATGTGTGTCTGCACATTAAGAGTTAAAGTCGCCCTGAATTGTCCGATAGATTTCGTATGTTTGAATGAAATTTCACAGCCTAAATTCATTGCCAATTCTTTTTTCATTCAGGTTCAAGCAACAAGAAAAAGTTTAAGAAATTTATGTCTTGACTTACAATTGAGAGGATTCAGTTCTTTTAGAGTAAAATCAATGGGGAAGTATCCATCCTTTTTAACGCCATCAACGACGTAGCTGTTAGCCCTAGTGCTTGGGTAAGCCAAAGCTACGTCAGAGCCATTATTCAGCAATAAACCAGGGAAACAAATCCCAACCCCATCTTTAGTTAGCTGGACATCACACCATAAAACCAAGTCTGGCACACCAGTCATCACAGCAAGGTTGTAGGCATTGGAACTAGAGTCAGGAAACAAGCCTGAGAAGCCACCACGAGCTATAACTAGCGGCGGAGACCCTGCGAAACAAAAAAAATTACTTTCTTAGAACAAACGCAAGGGATATGATTGCAACCTAACCAAAAAACTATGGTACAACAGAGACACTTTTCCAAAAATACATGAAGAAACCAATCATCTGAAGCTAATGATCGTATAGGGGATAACATATTATAAGGGCCTCAACCATCAGCTTAAGCTTTTGGCTGAGATGACCCTCGAGTTCAAATCCTGGGAATCCCCTTGTCCCATGCCTCGCATATACAAGGCGTGATATGGTTCTCTAATACTAAATTAGTGCTAATAAACTACAAGGCCATCCCATCAAAACCTACTGACTTCGCCATTTTCTTATTAGAATATCAAATGTCATCAATTTGAAGTTGAAATTGGCAAGCACGTATTTTCTTTCCAATTGATCTTGCCATCTTGACGGTTGAGATTTCGTAATTACATGTCCTACTGCTGGAATGCCTAAAAATGCGAGCACGAAAACAAACGGGCGAACACCGAGACGGCTCTACAGCAGTTCTAACAACTTACAGAGTAATCAGATTCACAAAAATTGCACAAATTACTTCGAAAAAAAATCACTTGCCATATTTCCGCAAATGCTATGATCCAAATCTTGGTTAATCCCAATAAAGTACATTTTGACAAACTTCTAAAATTAATGTAACCCACTACAGAAAGCATGGTGAACAACTTTGCCATTCAAACAAAGTTGAGTAACAAATCTAAAATCCACCAAATAGAAAACTTGTCCATATTTGTCAACCATCAAACCAAAATCTTTGCAACTTTGTAACTTTGACTAAAATTAGCTCAAACTTGCCCATCACATTTCACATTTAATCCATAACAAACTTCAGATCTTACATAAATAAATAAATAAAACTCCCTAAATAAATCCAAACCAAACCTCCACTACCAAAAAATTACTCAAATCTACCCATCTAATAAAACCACAATAAAATCAAAAACTAACTCATACCCACTTCATAAAATCAAATTTAATTCATACCCATCATCCAAAATCATGCAAAAATCAATCAAAATCAAATCTTTCTTATTTTTCTTTCTTCATCATATGAGTAAAGTACAGTAGTGCTGAAAAAAAAAATGAAGAGGAGAGAAAAGATAACCATCAAGAGTAAGCCACTTGGAAGAGCTTCCTGAAGAAGCATTCTTCTGAGCTGAAGTAAATGCTGAGAGCTGAAGTAATAGTAGGAGAACAAGAACAACTCCGACATTAGCAAGATTTTGAGCACCCATGGCCGGAAAACCAGTTTTCCGGCGTGACATTATTGGCAATTAATCTTAATATTAATTATAATTAATTAATATTGTGATAATATGCAGCGAAAATTGAGGGGAATAATGTGAGGTGGGTATCGGTGGATTTTGTCTGAAAATGAAGAGGACGAAAGAGTCCAGAGGAGAGAGAAAATTGGACAAAAACAAAAGTTGAACTTGTGTTTCTGTGTCTCAACTATTTTTACAGGTGGGTGAGGTTTTATGGCCTTTTTATATTTTTTATTATTTATTATTGTCCTTTTTTTTATTAAAAATGGTGATTAAAAATGTACTCCCACTGTAAAATATTAGGAAAAGAAAATGAAAAACCAGGCTGAGAAAAATGATTTGCTGAGAAAAGAACATTAGATATATAAATAAATAAATAAAAGTAGGACAATTTTTTGCTAATAACGCGGTTTGCACGTATTTTTTTGATGATTGACGGAGACAATGAGAGTGGCGAGTAGCTGGCAGCCGGCTTTTGACGGCTGAGGCTGATGAATCATGGATAGAGACCTTGTGAATTGTGATCAAAAGACATTCATCATAGGAGTAGTGTATCATACTATTCTCATAATCTTTAACAATAATGACATGCGAATAATTTCTTTTTTTGTTAGAGAAAAGTCAAATTACTCTTTATCATTATTTTTTTAAATGGGTACTTTTCGACACCGTTTTTTTGAAATATTCATACTCCCAAGTGAATGTGTGTTTTGTACATTTGTTAGAAATATGTTTGCGTGAGAGTTTGTATACGTTTGTTTTTTAGGGCCACCGAAAGGTAAACTTTGGTAATCAATCGTGGTTGACCATTATTAACTATGGTGGAGTTAAACGTTTAAATAAAGTCCTATCGCACTTAAGAAGCGCTGCATTCACAAAATTTGCATTCATTTTGACTCACTATGCACTTGTTTGCTTTTTAAGATCTATATTCAAAGTTGTCATCTTGTTTATTGACAATCTTTGTCATTGTTCGAAAGATGATTGTTTAAGAGATGATAAACTTTTTTGACAAAACGAAAGTTTAATCCCGACGACAAATTTTGAGTACGTTACCTCAATTGACAACCGATCAAGAATACTTAAATTGGTGTTCATACGGTTTAAGATACGAAACATAACAACATATAGTTTCACAAAAATGATGATACTTACACAAAATTGTTAATAGTTTCAAAATTTTCTAGTAATTATTCGTGTACTAAAAAAAAAAAGGTAAGTCGGCCTTTATCCTAAGAAATCGTAGAGATTAATTAATTGGACTCATTAACTCGAGCCAATGGCACACATAGCAATGATAATGGCATGAAATTACATACCGATTCTCTAAACTTTTAATTGCGTCCGCGGCCCTCTGCCTCTCAATCAACAGTAGAATACTTAGTGACGTGAATGACGACACTCCGTTAACAACAAACCAATCAACTTGATCACATTTTCGAAAGAGACTTGTACTTGTACCCACGAGCTCATCACCCTCAACATTATTCCAAAATCCTTAGATTACTTGACCTCAAAAAAAAAAAAAAAAAAAATAAATAAATAAATATATATATATATATATATATATATATATATATATATATATATATATATATATATATATATATATATATATATATATATATATATATATATATATATATATATATATATATATATATATATATATATATATATATATATATATATATATATATATATATAGGGGGGCTATCCAGTGAGAAGTGATGATTTGGTGAAAAGTGAGAAGTAATCTCAGCCATTGATTTCGCGTAACTCCAGTAACTAAACAGCATAACTCTAGTTTTATAACTTCAGTAACTAAACTGTTTAACTCCAATGATTTAACTCCATTAATTTAACAAAATTATCTAACTCCAGTAATATTAATAATTTCATCAAATAAAACACGTAACACTAATAACCCCACTACCTAAATCATGTAACTCCGACTTAACTCCATCAACTAAAATACATAACTCCAACTTAAATTTCATCAAATAAAACACGTAACCCTAATAACTCCACTACCTAAATCACATAACTCCGACTTAACTCCATCAACTAAAACACATAACTCCAACTTAAATTTCATCAAATAAAACACGTAACTCTAATAACTCCATTAACTAAAACACGTAACTCCGACTTAACTCCACTAACTAAAACACGTAACTCCAACTTAACTCCACTAACTAAAACACATAACTCCAACTTAAATTCATCAAATAAAACACGTAACCATTATAACTCCACTACGTAAATCACGTAACTCCGACTTAACTCCATCAACTAAAACACATAATTCCAACTTAAATTTCATCAAATAAAACAAGTAACTCCGACTTAACTCCATTAACTAAAACAAGTAACTCCGACTTAACTCCATTAACTAAAACACATAACTCTAACTTAATTCCACTAACTAAAACATATAACTCCAATTTAATTTTATCAAATAAAACACATAACCCTAATAACTCTACTACCTAAATCACGTAACTCTGACTTAACTCCATCAACCAAAACATATAACTCCAACTTAAATTTCATCAAATAAAACACGTAACTCTAATAACTCCAATAATTAAAACACGTAACTCCGACTTAATTCCACTAACTAAAACACGTAACTCCAACTTAACTCTATTAACTAAAACACGTAACTCCAAAAACTATGACACATAACTCCACTAACTCCAATAACTAAAAGATGTAACTCCAATAACCAAAAGACGTAACTCTAATAACTACACTAACTAAAATACGTAACTTCAAGATAACTCCACCAATTAAATTACGTAACCGAGAATAAAAAAAAAATTAAAAAAAAATCAAAAATTTTCAGTTTTATCTCCTCCCACGCACACCCAGCCTCCTCCCCCCGCCACTACCCCAACCACCCACCCACGCAACCACCACCAACCGCACCGTCCACCACCTTCTCCCGCTCCACCTCCACCACCACGTGCTCCGTGATCCGGCGAGCAGAAGCCTCCTCCCCCGCCGCATCTCCACCACCTATTCATCCACCATTTCCCGTCTCTCACGCCCGTTTCTCTCTCCTCAAATTCCTCTCTTTCCGTCTCCCTACCCCCTCCTTCACCTCCTCCTGAAGCAGCACCACCTTATCCCGACCTCCAACCACGACTCCATCATCCCCGGTCAGATCTGATAAAAACGAGGACGAAAAACGTGGAGGAGATCGCGTATTTTGCGGTCAAAGGATTTTCGCACGAGTATTTGATGAGAATAGGGGCGGAAATTAGAGATGATGTCGGAGATGGTGTAGATTGACGGAGGTGAGCAGCGGCGGCGGCCTAATCTGAAGAAAACGCGCGCGAAAATGGAGGAGAAGAACGAGGTGTAACCGTGCTCGAGGGAAGGAGAAGACGTTATTCGAGGTGTAACCGTGCTCGACGGAGGAGAGGAGTGGCCGACGATGACTCGAGGTAGTCAGTCGATTCGTCCGGTGGTTCCTTCGCCGTCGAAGGTTGTGGACGGTGCACGCCGGCGACGGTGGTGGGCGGCACGGGGCAGGGGCGCGGGGAGAGAGAAAGGAGGGAAGGGGGAGGAGAGAGAAAATGTGAGGGATAGGGGAGTTTTGGTGTATTTTTAATTTATTGTAATCTTTAATATGGGCCATTAGATCAAGTGGAATAGATGGCTGAGATCACTTCTCACTTCTCACGAAATTAATACTTCTCATTTGATAGATTTCCTATATATATATATATATATATATATATATATATATATATATATATATATATATATATATATATATATATATATATATATATATATATATATATATATATATATATATATATATATATATATATATGATGTTGTTCCTATAAGAAGTAGTACTTAGGTAAGAAGTAAGAAGTCATCTCATCCATTCACACGACTTAAATCTAATGGCTCATATCAAATATATTAAAACAAAAGAAAATTAAAATAAATATCAACCCAAACCCAATATCACTCACATTTTTCTCTCTCCTCTCCTTCTCTTTTCTCTCTCTCCTTTCCCACCTCCGCTGCCGCCACCCAGTCGTACACCGACAACCATTACCGCCAGCCCCAACCACCACCAAGATCCAACCGGCCACCACCACCATATCCGCCGTCCTGAAGCCAGCCCATGGGTGACGTTCTCTCCTCTCGTCAACTACTTCACCACCCCAATCCACCCATTTTCTCTCTTTAAACTCATCTCCAACCGCCGGCCACCTGCACAAACCACCACATCGATCCAATCGACCAACACCACCATGCTCGCTGTCGTTCCGCGTCGTAGCCCCAATCGACCCATTCTCTCTCTTCAAACTTCTCTTCAACCACCCCGATTTCCGCCCACTCCGATGCTTCGACGTCCCTCACACATGTCGACTCCTTTTCCCCCTCGTTCGCCGCCCATATACGGACGCTCGCTGCCCCTCTAGCTATAGTTTCCATCTCTCCCCGATTTTGGACGTGGGAAATGGGGGATGAGAAAGATGCGACGTCATCGCGGAGAGGTGGAAGCATTGTCGCGTGAGAGCGGCGGTCAAGGTGGCTGGGACTGGGCCGTCAGTGGTGGTGGTCGGGGACGATCGATGGCGGAGCTGGGGTGGTCGGGTAGGTGGGAGGGGGGGAGGGTTGGGGGAGGAGAGAGAATAGGGAAGTGGGAGGGTCTTGTTTAATTAGAATTGCATTTTGATTAATTAAAAGTGCATTTTGTTTAATTAAAGTGCATTTTGCTAAATTAGAATTGCATTTTATAAAACTAAAACAAAAAAGTGCAATTTATTAAATTAGGAGTGCATTTAACAAGAATAAGTATATTTTGTTATATTAGAAGTGCATTTTGTTAAATTGAAAATGCATTTTATAACAATAAGTGTGTTTTGTTAAATTAAAAATGCATTTTATAAGACCAAGTGCATTTTGTTTGATTAGAAGTGCATTTTATAAAACCAACACAACAAAGTACATTTTGTTAAATTACAAGTGCATTCTATAAGAATAAGTGCATCTTGTTAAATTCGAAGTGCATTTTGTAAATTAGAAGTTCATTTTATAAGAATAATTGCATTTTGTTAAATTAGAAGTGCATTTTATAAGAATAAGTACATTTTATTAAATTTGAAATGCATTTTATAAGAATAAGTGCATTTTGTTTAATTAAAGTTCATTTATAAGAATAATTGCATTTTGTTAAATTAGAAGTGCATTTTATAAGAATAAGTGCATTTTGTTAAATTATAAGTGCATTTTATAAGAATAAGTGCATTTTGTTAAATTAAAGTGCATTTTATTAAATTTGAAATGTGTTTTATAAGAAAAGTGCATTTTATTAAATTTGAAATGCGTTTTATAAGAAAAGTGTATTTTGTTAAATTTTGAAGTGTATTTGATAAGAAAAGTGCATTTTGTTAAATTAGAAATGGATTTTCTAAGAATAAGTGTATTTTGTTAAATTAGAAGTGCATTTTGTAATAATAACATTTTATAAAAATAAAAGTGTTTTTTGGTTGAATTTAAAGCACATTTTATAAGAATAAATGCCTTTTGTTTAGATGTGTTATTACTTTTGTTGGTTTCAATCTCAGATATTGATAATACTATATAAATACTTCTTACCTTCCTACCAATATATAACTTCCTACCAATATATATAGGGGGCCTATCCAGTGAGAAGTGAGAAGTAATCTCAGCCATTGATTTCGAGTAATTCCACTACCTAAACTGCTTAACTCTAGTCCTATAATTTATTGGATATGCCAAACAATTGCATTGGAATATATTAATAATTTACAGTTTTTCTTACCCCTTAGGGTGAGTTCACTAGTTTTTTTTTAAAGCCCGACACTAAGAAGTGTTTATGTTTAATCGTTTTTATTCATCAACCCCACTTATTAACCTCAGCTCCTCAAGTGACAGATTCCAATCCAACTTATCTGTAACTAACGCCATTTTGGAACGGCTGACATGTAAATAATAGGTTTGAGCAAGTTTCACTACCATATATATGTTGTATTGATATGTAAAGATGATTATATTAATACTTGTCTAATGTAACACATTAACCTAGATACAATTCTAAACTATAGCTACTAATGTAATGTATTCATACTCAATTTTCTACATAATATGGTACTAATATGTTATATATTCAACAATGTAAATGATACAGAGTAGTATACTAGGTTTGCTCTTGATCACTATCTCACATTGTTTTTGTCTACATGAATTCTAAGCAATTAGATAGCATAATGATATAATAAAAACATAGATCACAATTGATTACTAAACTTAGCTAACATGAATACATATTAAGTTTCTACTTCAAGTTGAAACCAAGAAATTCATTTGAAAAAAAAAAAAGAAATTTGTACAAATAAATTTGTCCCACATCGACCAAATGAAGGAAGATGTGGGCAAAACTCATGTATAAAAAGGGTGAGGAAGTCTTTGGTGTGGAAAATCACGTGTGCTTGAATTCGCAAGTGGGCTTGCATTAGCAATTCTGCATGGTCCACAGTGTTACTAAGTTGGGCTCTTTTGCTTTCTTATCGACTGGGCTTCAATGTTAGGCTATTTGGCTAATTTATCAATTGGTCTTGATATGGCGTGGCATGATTTCCCGGTTCCGGGTACCCTCTCGGACCCGTTGAACAACGGGTACCCGTTTGGAACCGTAGTTTGACGGGTACCCGGCGGGTAATGGGTCCAAAATTTCAGGACCTGTACCCGTACCCGTTGGCAACGGGTCCAAAAAATTTGGACCCAGACCCGTACCCGTACCTGTTGTCAACGGGTCCGGGTTTGGACCCGCCGGGTCCTTAGAGGGTCCAGGTCCAGGTACGGGTACCCGCTTTTTTTGCTCACCCCTACATTATGTGGGGTATCCTATTCTTTTATTAGTATTCATTAAATCTTGTGCCCAAATGCTATGGGAAGTTTAATCTGGATCGGAGGGAGTATATACTAAGCAATAGACCCCCCCCCCCACATAAATAAACCTTGAATATCACAAATGTAATTCTATTACTCTAATTAGTTCATAATCACAATTAAAACACTAATAATTTGAAAATTCCAAAAGACTAAAATAATTTTGTTAAAATAGAGAATAAACTTTCAAAAATAATACTTTATTTACTCATATTAATCCCAAATTAAACCAACAAAATACTTTATGTAAAAACCATCAAAAACTTATGTTTTTGACATAATTAACTTTAAATCCGACATTTAGTAATTAAATCCCGGAAAAACATAAACTAATTCTAAAAATTATGATATTCTCGAAATCTTAATTTAACAATCTAATTACAATTATTCAAGTTAATTACAACACAAATTCATTATCAAAAATCCAAGTTCAATTTTAACAAAACATGAACAAAACTAATCTCCATTCTTCAAGTTAATTTTCGAAAACCCTTTTGATCAGAACCCATGTAATTCAACCATCAATGTTAATTTAATCATATGAACAAATCAAAAATCCGAGATATAATTAGCCCTAAATTCAATTAATTCACAAATAACCCCAAAATTCAAGAACTTGTATAAAGACTTAATCTTTGCAATTAAAATCAACCCCAATCGATTACCCATCTCATATATGAACTAATTCAGCATAAATAACACAAAAACTAATCAAAACGAGCAAGTATCGAATTGGGTTTAAAGGGAAACCGAAAACAGATGAGAGAGAAAAGAGGAATTAAGGGTTTTTATGTTACCAAAAGTCGCCGGAAAAGAGAGAAGGGTGACGTAGGGGAAACGCGGCGGCGATACGACGGTGGCGGAAGGCGGAGGGGCGGCTGGATGTGGCTGTCGCGCGACGAAGACAAAGGCGGAGGGTATGCATGGGTGGTGTTGCGTGAAGAAGGAAAAGAAATTGAGACAAGTAGGAGTATTATGGATTAGGATGTTAACAGTTACCACATTGGCCTCATTATCAGCCTCAACTTTATTTATGCAAATACTTGACCCGGATTACGCTGGTGATTTCCTCCTTGAGCATATTTATTGGCATTTTTAGCAGCAACCCCATTTTTGTTACCATTGGCAGCTTGACCATTGTTGTTACCTTGAAATCTAGTATTGTTTCCTTGGTAATTGTTTCCGAATTGGTTATGGTAATTGTTGTGGTAATTTGGACGAGGGTTGTTATTGTAGGGATTTTGATTGTGCTTTTGGTAATTAGGGCGAGAATTGTATGTGTTGTGATTGAAGTTTTGTTCCCCCTTATTGTTTCCCACATAATCACCATTTCCCATTTGGTCTTGTGTTTTAGACCTACACTCATATGCCCTATGCCCCATTTTCCAGCTGTTAAGACAGTGGACAGGCTTCCCAAAACAGTTAGCACCAGGGTGATCCCCATTGCATCTCTTATAATAGTAGTGGCGTTCACGGTTTTTGTCTTGGTTGTGGTTCTGAAAGCTATTCCCACCAGAGCTTCCATTATACCCTTGATTATCCCGAAAAGTGTTTGGTTTTTCCCTCTTATTGTTCCCCTGGTTCAAATTCCTACCCACGATGTTTGAGGTGCCCTCTGGTTCCTCATACTTCCTCTTGTTTTTGTTTTGGTGGCCCTCTTCTTCTTCAAACACTTTCCAAGCACTAGCAGCCTTCTGGTATGCCTCATGTAAGCTAGGAAAAGTCACCAAGGTCATAGGTGTCCTTAAACGATATTTGAAAATCGCAATGAACCTGGAAATCTTCTTAGTATCATTGGCACAATATCCCCAACAAAACGGGACAACTTTAGGTATTTGGAATAGTACTTACTGACACTCCCATTAAGTTGCTTCAGGTGTATGAACTCCTCATACTTCTGGCTTTTGATATGCTAAGGGTAGAGAATATCTCCCTCATAGTTGGCTTAAGGCTATCCCAGTTAAAGTTAGGTTGTGCCTGAAGGGCTACCCCATTAGCAGTCCACCAAGTATCAGATTCTCCCTTAAAGTTAGAAAACCGCCCTAGTTACTCTCTCATTTGCCGAACAGGTAATTGTATCCAGAATTTTACCCATATCCTTGATCCAATTTTCTAGCTCTATTGGGTCTCCTTACCATGGTAGAAATCAGGTTTCATTTGGTCAATTTTCTTGGTCCAGTCGATCACAGGGGCTTGATTGTTTTGTTGGTTCTGTAGCAATTGTACCACATTAGCAACAATATGGTGCAGCTTATTGATTTGTTGTTTTTGGGCCATGGTTTGGTTATTTCTCCTGGTGTAGTGGTGATGTATAGGGTGCTGCAACCTTCACTCAACAAATTAATTTTGAAGTACACTACTATCTAAATGAATAATGTAAAATGATTAACCATCTAGCATAGAATAAGTACACACCAATAAAACCAACGTAAGGTCAGTAGTGTTATACTAATAAGGAAAAATGTATGCCATTTTATGTTCAAAACAAATCAGATTGTAACAAACCACGAGGTTCGGAGGTACTAATTCATACAATTCACATGTATAAAATTGTTATACCAATCCTTCCAAATAGGTAAGGAACTTTCGGTCTTCAAAAGTTCAATTAAATTTCATACAAAGTTCATACATATCATAATATCAAAATCCAATATTATGATACATTGATTCCCAATTCAAAGAAATTCAAGCAATAGGATCACCCAAGTTCAAGACTGCAAAGTTCCATCACATTGCAACAAGGAACAATAATAAAACAGAAGTCATCACCCCTACACAAGCAAATACCCCCCTTTTTCCCCATGGCTTGGTTCATTTTATTTATTTTTAGTAGTTAATACATTTATTTCATCTTCTAATCTTATTAGTTCTTTTTAGCGTGAGACCTAACCTGGGCTCTGATACCAAATGTAACACCCCCATATTTCCTGTCATTTTTTTTATAAAACATTTTAAAGATAATCCACAAACTTCCCTGGCAAATTTGAAGGTGTCACTCCGCATCCAAGTCAGAACTTGAATGCAAGGAGAATTTCAATATCAGATCCACATTCTAAATAATTTAAAGTGGCCAATTACATGGGAAATCTTAAAAATTACAATAGTTCAAAAACTCAAAATGAAGTATGAAATAAACTAAGTCTAGTGAATCGCCTAGCAAATATAGCGTCTAGCTTTATTCGATGATCTAATCTAAATTCAAAGGTGAATCGCGCCCCAACAAGGAAGCATCACATCCCACCTGTGGTAGATTTAAAACACAAAAACCACAGTTGAAAAAAAAAAGTCAGAAAATTGAGTAAGCTAACACTTCAACATGTAAAAACCAAGAACACTTACCCGGATTATTTGAAAACGTTATAATTTTATTTCGAAAATACACTTAGCACATAGTCATATAAACGAACCAACAAGAATTCCAGATCATCAATAAAGAGTCATATTCCACATTCTATATTTATCAAGTCAAAGTTTAACTATGAGTGAGGAGTCCAGTGTAATTTGGAGTCTACAACTCCGTCCACATAATTAGGAGCAACTCAGCGGCTCCGACCAAATAATTAGGAGTTTATGTGACTCCGTCCAAGTAATTAGAAGTTATTGTACCTCCGTCCACGTAATTAGGAGTTCTTTTGACTCCATCCATATAATAAGGAGTATCTGAGACTCCAACCAAGCATTTACAAAAATTATCCTTACTTCAATGATTAATACACCACCATTTGATTTTCAAATATCATAAACCAATATCCCTACTTCAAACGATCATAATTTAACCACAACCAATGCCAATCATATGAAACCAATCTTACCTTTCAAAGTGACATTCCTTTGAGTCACAACTCACAAGTCAATTAGTATAGCAATATCCAATAGCATGATTTCAACCAAACTTTATATGACAAGAATGAATTATTCTCCACTTATCAGGATATTATGTTCTCATCCAATCACACCATTCACATTACCACATAAGTTTGCACGGTTTCTACAAGTTTAAGAAAGGTTGAGCATGCTAACTTATCTTCACAAACTCAAGCACAAATAGCACTAATCACAGATTTAATCCTCGTTCACAAACTCCTCGTCTACAATAATACAAACGCACATCGAGATAAGTCACTAATTCATCTATCCATCATACTAGCTTCTTAATTAGATATGCAATCCTATATGGCATGTATGAATTTAATGTCCTATGATATATATACTAAGCAATAGACCTCCCCCAACACATAAAAGAACCTTGAATATCACAAATGTAATTCTATTACTCTAATTAGTTCAAAATCACAATTAAAACACTAATAACATGAAAATTCCAAAAGACTCAAATAATTCACAAATAACCCCAAAATTCAAGAACTTGTATAAAGACTTAACCTTTGCAATTAAAATCAATCCTAATCAATTACCCATCTCATGTATGAACTAATTAAGCATAAACAACCCAAAAACTAATCAAAACTAGCAAGAATCCAATTGTGTTTAAAGGAAAACCGAAAACAGAGGAGAGAGAAAAGAGGAATAAATGGTTTTTGTGTTACCAAAAGTCGCCGGATAGAGAGAAGGGTGACGTAGGGGAAACGCAGCGGCGAGACGACGGTGGCGGAAGGCAGAGGGGCAGCTGGATGTGCTGTCGCGCGGGGAAGACATGGGCAAAGGGTGTGCGTGGTTGGTGTTGCGTGAAGAAGGAAAAGAAATTGAGGGTTTCTTTTCCTTTTTCTTTTTGTTATCTGATTTTCGTTTTTTTATTTTATTTTATTTTATTTGGTTGTGTTTCAGGTTGGCCTTTTGGGAAGAGTTGGGCTAGAAAAGAAAAGGTTATGGAGCGAGTATCGAAAGATCCAATTTAGCTAATCCAAACTTAGAAACACTTCTAAAACTCCTTTTTTTTTTTTTTTTTGAAAAACAGACTCGATACCCAATTTGTAGCTCTTTTCATAAAAATAATTATAAAATATCACGAAAATTCGGGATATTACATCCGCCTTCAAGGGAATAAGAATCCTCTGCCTCCCCTCAAGAAGGAGACTGAGACTAAGGCTGAACTATCCGTGGACGTACCGCCCACAAGAGAAAAGTTGTACAGACTGCTACCATACTCCTACCTTATAGCCCTGAGGAGAAAGCTACTGACACCGGAAAGGCCTTGAGGTCTGATGTCTATCACACCGCTGTTGCTGCACTTGACTCCCTTAGCGACACAGAATTAGTCAACAAACCTGTCGGTCATTCATACCATGTAAGTCGCCCTTCGTCGTAGTGCTTCCCTCACAATCCCTTTAGATGTATGCCAATATCGCCTTTTTTATGTCCCCAGGTCCTCCAAGTGTCTCTGTCTCTTAAACGTCCTGATAAGACCAGGGTCGACCAAGTATAGTTGCCTACTTATGAGAAGATGGGTCTAGAGCGTGTGAATAGGGATCTGAACAACACCATACTGGCCAACACTGAGGCGCGAAAGACCAAGGACCAAGAAATGGAGAATTTAACCACCGTCAAGGATGAATTAACATAGATGCTTGTGAATGCTGAAAAGGCCTCAACGGAAGACTTCAATGCTAGAGAGCAGGGAACTTGGAATCTGGTATGGGCTGCTGACCAAGATTGAAATGATCAAAGAGTTCAAGGCTGAAACCGGGGATCTGAACAAGATTGTGGAGCGTTAACAAGGTCTTTCCTGATGAAGCCATAAAACCAGAAAAAGATGAAGTCAATTATGGTGTAGGTGGGCCGTCTACAGCGTCGGAGAAAAACTCCACCGATCAAGTTCTAGATCAAGACAAAGGACCGGTTGTGAAAATTAGATGTAATTTTTATTGTATTTGCCTACCAAACAGCTAAAAACTTAGCTGTAATAATTAGGCCTCTGTTTATCGCCTTAGTTTGAACTTCAGAAAGTGTTTCATTATGGGATCCCATTAATATGTTTGGTAAAAACATGCATTGTGCTCCGTTATGTGTCTTACCTGGATATGGAGCTTCGATTCCTTATACGAGTTTTAGAATAAGGTAGCGTGGCTGGTACCCACCATATTGTGTATGGTGTCTGATTAACCCTTCCGAATGGATGCCATCAAAATTATTCTATAGGGAGAAAGCTCAAGCAAGGGTGTTTGACCGTTGGGGTCCCCAACGACCCTCTGATGTATTGTAATTGGCGTGTGCTAAAAAGGAGGATTTAGGCGTTCTAGGGGGTATTTGAGCGAAATCTTAGTGTAGATCGTAAGATATGTCTTCGTGAGATTATTGGAGCTTATTAGAAGGTGTTACGGTGTTTTTGTGGCTCAAACCCCGGTCTCAACTTTTACCAGAAGCCCCGAAGACCCGAGAAGACCCGGAGAAGCAAGTCGAGGAGAAGGAGGAAAAAGACCTCCTCGGACCGAAAAACATTCGTCTCGGCCCGAGGAGGAGTCGTCTCGGTCCGTGGAGGTTCCTTCTTGGTCCGAGACAAGGTGCTCTCGGTTCGAGACGAGCTCTTCTCGGACCGAGGAAGCCGACTTCGGCTAAGTTTCCTATGGGCTTTTTAACGGTTTTTCTTGGATCCTTTTACTTTTGTCTTCTAGTGTTTTTGTACTTATGCTAAATTGGGGCATGGACCTCTCAATAATATTCATCACTTTTCATATTATTTTTCATCTTGTTTTCATTCTAGAGAGATATATTATAGAGAGTAGTGAAAAATCAGTAATTTTATTATTAGTTTCATTCCAAAAATTATTGTAATAATTTTGATGGAAGCCTAATCCCTTTCTAGACTCTTGGTGTGATCAAAATCTTTCATCCTATCTATTAGCAAGATTTCTTCTCTCTAATTTGCCATTAATTTTATATCAACTAATTTATATTGATATCACGAAAAATCAATAGTAAATTACAAGAAGTTGGTTCATTATAATTAATTCCTTGTTTTTCAATGCATGATTTATCCTTGTTTTCTCTAATTGGTTGATTAGAATGATTTGGGTATTTCATATATATGCTTGGTTGATAATTGATGTTATTTGATTATTAGCCTAAAAGGAAACAATTTTCACATGATTAGTATATGATTATGACTAATTTGTGATCAGGGAATTAATTAGGCAACTAATAGATTAAATTTGATTAATGTCATGGTTAGGGCTAATTAGATACTAATTTGGGTTGTTCTTAATCCTTTGAAAATCCTTGGTCTTCATGCCTTTGGTTGTGATTGGTTTGAGTGGTCACTAGACAAATTAGGACTAAAAGAAGGGGAATTTGGTAGCGCTTGATCAAGTTTCCCACAAAGCGGATTAATTGGTTTAATCCGTGATTATCTTTGAATTGTTTAATTACAGAGAGGATAAACATGCTATAATAGGGTGTTAGATTAGATTTTCACTATGGGGCGTCTTACTCCATTTGGTAAATAGTTTATTTCAATATTTCTTTTTTAGTCAATCATCAAACGAAAACCCCCCTTGTCAATTGTTTTATTTCTTTTCTACATAAGTGGCATATTAGCCTATCCTCTCTTTCTTGTGTTCGATACCCGCTCACCCTTACTAATTTAGTGAGTTAAGCGGTAATTTCACTAGGAATAACGACTTCTTAGCTATCAAATTTGGCGCCGTTGCCGGGGAGGAGGCGTATTTTATTTTTTTTTGCAATTTTTTGCGTGGTTTTTGTATTTTTTTTGTTTTTCTTATCTTTTGTAAATTTTTTTTGTTTATCTTTCTTTTGTGCGTGTTTTATTTCTTTTAAGTGTGTTTGAGACTGGCTTTTATTTGTTCTTTTAGTTGTTTGGGCTACTAGCTTATGTCCCAAACCCGTGCTACTAATCCCGAACTGAGTTGTTTTGAGTTAGATTAGGAACTGGAGAAACTCTAAGGCAAAGAAAGAAGTTATCACTGGAGCAAGAGGATTACGTGTTTGTTGAGGAGGAAGGGAACGCGTTTGCCGAGTTCGGCTTGTTTAGGGAGGACGGCTCTTACACTTCCGCGACCTATGACTTTGTTGACCTTAAAAGCACCATGAGTATCCGGAAAATCATCGCTCCGGATCTATCACAACAACCCTCATGCATAATTTTTCCCGAGAATGAAGCCATCTCGAGGATTGAGATCAAGGGTGCCTTGTTACACCACCTATACACCTTTTATGGGCTAAGCACCGAAGACGTAATAAACACATAATGGGGGTTCACTTGGTATGTAGGAACATGAAACCACACGGAGTTGACTTGGACACTTTCTTCCTTAAGGTGTTTCCATTTTTGTTGAAAGATAGAGCATTAGATTGACTTTACACTTGTCCTCATAATAGCATCACTTCTTTGAAATTGTTGGAAAAAGCTTTCATCCTTAAGTATTTCCCAAACACTAAGGCCCCCGCTTTGAAAAAAGAAATATAAACGATAGAGCAAAGAGGAGAGTCATTGGCATCATATTGGGATCGGTTCCATGAATTGGTAGCAACTTTTCCCTACCATGGCTATAGAGTAATATTGATCTTGTTCTTCTACCACGGCCTTGACGACCAAAATTATAGGCACGTGGTAGCGTCTACTTGATGTAAGTGTAGATGCAGTGTGTTAATCCGCATGATTTAGGCACCTTAGCGATTATTTGGGCGTGTTTTTATCGTGACTCGTAAACAACATCCTTAGGAGTTTATTCGGAGTTTAATCGATGGTTTTACAGGATTTTGGTGGCTCCAGACCCTTTGGCGATCCTTGGACGGAAATAGAAGACTGAGTTATGAGTTGGAGCGAGTTTTGAGAAGAAGTAAGCTCGGTTATGCATCGGGATTCACAGCTAGCTCGAGCCGAGGAAATCAAAGAAGGGGTCGAGAATCCCATACATCTCGACTTGAGATCCCCGAGTCTCGAGTCGAGAGTTTAGCAATTCTCGATCCGAGATACCCTTGTCTCGCGGGCCTCTTTTTGCTGTTGTCTCGACTCGAGAAGAGTGTGTCTCGAGTCGACGAGGCCACCCTCTTGAGTTGAGATGTACATTGTTCCGGGAATATTCTGGGTTTATTTCGGATTGCTTTTATGCTTTTTTTTTTTTTGTCTTTTAGTATTTTTGTACTTATGCCAAATAAAGGGGCATGAACCTCTCCATAGTTTTAATCACTTCTCATATTATTTTTCATCTAGTTATCATTTTGAGTGATTTTACAATGGCTACCAAGGTATAGTAGCCATGATAAGTTTGGCTTTAAAAATTATTTTAGGTTAATTAGAAAAATAAAAATATAAAGTTTAAATTTAGATATAATAACCCATTGACGAAACCACCGCGCCTATATTTTTCTCTCCTTTCTCCCCAGCCCTGCAGCCACCGCCTTAGCGCCATCTCCAGTCCACTCCACACCCAACACCACCAACGCACATCACCACCTTCGGCCGGCGAACAACGGCGATTCCCTCTGGGCCATCGCCGGACATAGTCGTTCTGTCCTTCATTGTACACATGTGATTCTCTCTCCTCTCATCACTTTTCTTACCCACGGTCTCTCGCTTTGAATCCCGGCGACCCGACCCGTCACCCCACGAAAACCCAATTCCACCCTTTACTATCCTCGCCGCCCAAAGAGAAGGATAAGAGAAAGATAAAATTAGTGTAAGGAACGGACGTCGGTGACACAAGGGGTGAGGGACGTGGTTGCCGCCGTGCCGGTGACAGTAGGTTGGACGACGGTTTGGTGGTGTTTGGATGGAGTCAGTGACGGTTACTGGGTTTGGGGAAGAGGATGATAAAGAAATGAGATTTTGTAATATCAATAATTGATTTTATTAATTTTAATAAAATTATATGGTCAAACCAATCAAAGGTTAAGATTCATTCAAGGAAATCAAAGGGTTATTATTCCTTTCATCACAATGGCTACTATCCCTTGGTAGCTATTGTAGAATTGGTATTTCATTTTAGAGAGAGATTATCCAAAAAGTAGTAATATATTATGTGTTGCAATCCCAAAATTATTGTAATAATTCTCATGTGGACATACAAGACATGATCGGTTAAGAAATGAATTTATTAGGGAGAAAGTAGGGGTTGCGCCTATCGCAGACAAGATGATGGAGAACCGATTGAGGTGGTATGGCCATGTGAGGAGGAGGCCTAGTGACGCGCCGGTTAGAAGAGTAGAAGGGTGATGAATTGATAATATTAGTAGGGAACGGGAAAGACCCAAGATGACTTGGATGAGTATGATTAGAAATGTTGTGAGCTTCCTAGGGCTTGAATAGAGTATGATATTAGATAAAGCGGTGTGGAGAGGCGCTATCCATACGGAGGACTTAATTTAACTCTTTTTGGTTTCTTTGTTTGGTTTTACTAACTTGTTCCAAAACTTTTTTTCCCTACTTGGTGTTCAAAGTTCATATGTTTTTCACTAATTTTCAAAGTTTTTATTTATTTTTAATGACTTTCTAAAACTCCTTTCGAAAGTGTTTCAACATTTCTAAATGGTACACAACATTTTTGAAATACTATGGCGCGCACAAGACAATTACTGGATGACGATTCATGTTAGCCAACCCCAAATTATTTTGAAAATAAGGCTTAAATGTTGTTGTAGGCAAAAAAAGCATCAAGCATGTTGCCTCGTTAAGCTTCCCTATAGTTATTTCGAATACAAATACAAAAGTATTGTTTGTCACTTGGGATTTAGATCTTACAAGCAGTTTTTGTACGTAGTCGATGATCCTTCTTCTCCATCTATGGCTCCTTTTATACTATTCCTTCTCCATAACGCCTAACTGTTATATCATTACTCGCTGTTTGATCCTTGCCTCTTGTCGCCTCAATGTCATCGTTACCATATCAGCCCATGATCTCTTTACCGTTAATTCGCCCATTAATCCTATTCATTGCATGTAATTACTCTTCATCTTTGACTTCCGGTAATACCTTCTACATCTTTGTGTTTTACACTCATCCATAGTCAGCCCATACGCCCCCACTACTGTGATCTGCGAAATAGGCCCCCAACACAATACAATTGGGATGTGGTTCAGCGTCGGGTCCTCGTCATCATGTCTGTCTGAGGCCTCGTGTCAACGGTATTATCACCTTTGCTGGTTGCTCAGTGGTCCACCAAACAACGGACGCATGTAGGCGTCGTCAAACTTTCTCCAGTACGAATGTATAGTGTGAACAGGTCTCTCTATCAACATCGCTAAACTGTCCTTCGCTCGACTGAGATTTGTAGCCGCAGACTCGTCCATAGAAAGCATTGGAAGAGTGAGATCTTCTTTTGGAGACCTGGACTCCTGCACTGAAGTGTGTGGAACTAGGTAAAGTACAAGGGGTTTTGTCAGGAACCCGAATACCTACATAAGTTGAGAGAAAACTCAATAAGGAGACTTGTTAATGAAATTGAAGATAAACATATTAATTGGGAAGGAGTGGAAATGTGACGTACCAATGTGGTAAAAAGTACAACAATCACAGTAACGGTAACCATGGTAGCATTGACGGCGTCCAAAGTCACGCCCGAGTAAGTAAACTTCCATCGCAATAAAACACATTCAGTGGCTCAGTGCAAACAACACTTCACAGTGGAGTAGAAACTAACAGAGATGGCGAAAACCTGTTTAAATGCCAAAGCAATAGATACAGCTCCTCTCATTAGCCCTGCCCACCATATAATTACCTGTGAAGTTGACCGCCAGTCATCCACCATTCATCATTGATAAAGAGTCATGAGTTTAACTTAGACGTGACGCTACCTGCTTGCTAAATGAAATGGATGATGCTTTTCTGGTATTATCTCTGTTCATATGATTCGATATAGCAGATAGAGGAAAGACAAAGGCAGCCCGCCCAAGTAGTATAAGAAAGACCACGGTGGCATAGATGCCAACTGATGTCCCAATGCTGCAGAAAGTGAAAAAAATGTTTGCTAACTACTACAATAGCATATCTGCTATGAAAAATACACAAGAATATTCCAGAACATGTACGATTAGAGAAAGTATATTGAGAAAGAGCCAATGGTTTTACCGTCACTTTCAAAGTTTGAAGTTAAAACAGAAATCAGAAACATGCCTTAGTTTGGTCATTTTCCATTTCTCGATGTCAAAAACGTCTGTACCCACGTAAAGGAAAATGAAGGTCTCAGCTATAAATGACATAGTTGCAAATATGTGCCTGCAGCGAAACCAACTACGCAATAAGATGTTTACCTATCGGGCTTTGAGTAAAATAAAAAAGATATAAATTTCTGAATGGTAAAATCAAGAACCAGTTACATCACAATAACAGAAGCTACTATTCGTACAAAGATCACCCAACCTTGTCGTGATCCTTGAATTTTCAGTGATATTATGCCACGCATAATGTGACATGACAATGCCACAAAAGAACACTGTCAAAATTCCACTCAACTGTAATAGCTGCGCCAAACAAACAAACAAGAAACCACGTGATCTTTTGGTGCATGCGGTATGGACGGAGTATCTACATTAGCATAACAGAAATTTAAAATATTTTAACTCAAGTCACTGATACAATACCAGAGGTAGTCTGAATGCATAATACACAAGAATAGATGATACACTTCTCAAGAAGCAGCGCTCGGAAATAGGAACAGATAAGTACCAAAACTAACACACTAGTTCAAACCACAAGACAATCTTACTTTGAACAGAATTAAATAATTGGTGGATTTTCACCTATGATTAGGGCTTATGTACTTACCTCAGCCAATGTGTAGGACAGATATGCCATTAGAACCATGAGGGCAATCTCACGATCCGTTGAGTGTCTGCCGAGAAGAGTTGTACAATATAAGTAAAGAGTTTCACTCAACTGATCGATAATGCTAAAACATGGTTCTTCAAAGAGAAATACTTCATGTACTCTTAACACTTACCTACCAAAATAAAATACTATAAGACCATATGCAGTCAGAAGTCCAGTCTGCAGAGATATTGCAAAATTCAGAAATTAAATACTTAAAACACGCCTTGCGATTGAAGGTCACTATCTGCTGCGAAATTTCAGACTGATATTCCTATCAGTCATCCAAAGTTACTAACCCTTGTGCACGATGTATGCCCAAACAGAGTTAGAAAGACAAAAAACACACTCATAATTCCAAATCTCTAAGTTAGGGTTAGGCAGTCCACCTATTTCTATAGAACAAAAATCACGAGTCAGGAATGTTTGATGGGAGGGGTAAAGCTAACTACTTTGAGGGTACATTACTTGAATGAAATAGGAAAGAGAAGTATGGAGTGGAATGCACAGTCTTAATGAAGGAAACAATAAATCTGTGACACTCACTGTAATCCCAAGTGCAGTACTGGCAAAGAAAAGATACAAAAAGTCTCCGAAAACCACTGCAATTGTCCTGCCACCCATCCTTTTCACATCCAGCTTCTGAATCGCATTGAACAGAACTACTGATGTTGCATCATTTACCACCCCTTCTCCGAAGACAAGGCTATACAACAGCGGAGTCTCATCTTGATTAAGAACCTATACATACAAGGAACAACTTTATCAAAGAGAACTTTTCGGTAATAGAATAAAGCTACGTGAGCATAATAAAATGATCCACTGACCTGAAGTGTGCACACAGTATCGGTGGATGAGAAAATAGTTCCAATAGCTGAAATAAGAGGTCAAACAGGAAGTTTAGTTTTAATCTAAAAGCTTTTATGAGTAGATCTACTGAAGTAAAAGGTGCACTTGCCAAGGTAATCTCGCGCTGTCAGCCCAACAAATCCTACTTTAGGGAACAACCACCAGCTACCTAAAATGACAAGAATTAGCACGTACTTGAGAACAGATCAAACACAGATCTGTAAAGACTTAATTCGATCTCATGATTACCTAATGCGATGATAGATGTTGATATAAATACACCAACAACTCCAAAAAGCATAATCGTCAAGAAGTTCTGAAAAAATTGCTTCTTCTTAACCTGGAACCTGTATAGGTTACCAACACAACCATTATGGTGATTGGTTCAATGGTGTAAATCCAAAAAATTAGTCATCTTGTCCTAGTATCCTCACCCAGCATTGAAGATAATTGGTGGAAGTAGATAAATGAAAAATAGTTCTTCATCAAACCGTAATATGTGAGAATTTTTCCCCTTGCTAATCAACAATATAATCAATCCCGTCAAGCACCCCTGATGAGAAAGACTCGCGTTATTACCAATCCATTTGACAATAGATCAAAACCTTGTTAGAAGGTGTCCTTCAATGACCAATATGTTTCTTCCTTGGTACACGATTGTTGTCGAATGTTCTGTAACTAAATCTTTAGACTTTGGTCAAAATAACAAATTTGTTTTGGCTAACTGGATATCATGCCAGAAACATACACACAACAGGTTCGATCACATGTCACTGCTAATTGTTGCTCTAGAACCAAATTCAATGCACAAAGATATCCAATAAATGTTCTACGTCGTAACTAGTTTTATTTGGACTCCTCTGCTTTCTTCTTTCTTCTTTCTTCTTTATTCCACTCTCTCCCTTCGCAATTCTGTTAATTAACCACTAAACTGAGGTGTATACTGCAAGTCTGCGATACTATATAGGTGCGTTTCACTCAACAGTTGGTCCGTTACATACCACCTTTCTACTAAGAACAAAGTCCCTTCATATTTGCAAGAAAGAAATGAATGTCTACATGCAAAATGGGAGAAAAAGAAGAAGAAAGGCATCCAGGGTTAAGGTTGAACATACTGCCAATCTAGTTAAGAAAGGAAATTTCCTAGTTGAGGAACCTTTTTTTTTTTTTTTTTTTTTTTTTCCGTGAACTCATGGTGAGGTTCAGTTACAATTTCATGCCCATGAAATAGCAAAAGTGACACAGTTCTTGGTCATCTAACAAGTGTATCTTCTATAGAAATAGAGATTTATGATCAGTGTGATCACAGTTGTTGAATGCAGCCACTCATATAATGCAACAATGGCTACATAAATAACCAGTTTCGAGTTTATCATTTCTCCCTCTCTCGAGGGAGACTATTATGTCGTACCCATCCTTGTTAAATTATAAACATCTGAATAAGTGTAAGACTAACTTGCGCACCAAATTTCGCCAAAAAATCAGACGACTCCTGCCCCAAATTGCACCACAAGATCGCCATCTAGAGTAGTAGTGTTAAGGTATCGACTTTTACACTCTTCCGATTTACTTTTATACTCCTTTAGTCCTTTACACTCCTTTTATTCCTCCCAAGTCTCTCCATTTTCCTTTTTCGCTGATGTTGTTCAATTTTTCTGATCCCATTTCTCATTTCATTGAATTATATGAGCATACCATTTACTCTATCTCACCCCCCCCCCCCCATTTCACAATCATTTCTCTTCCACCTTCCTGCATTTCATATGAACCCTCTATTAAACAACATGGTAGTACAATCCTCAGGGTGATTTTTACACTCGTCTAGATCATCAATTTGAGGCGTGTCAAGAAAGCACTTCATAAAATAAAAAATAAAATAAATGGTGGTACTATTACTCCCTCCATTTTATTGAATGACTTACGTTCGATATGATTCATATGAATACAACAACAACATCCAAGCCTTATTCCCAAAAATGATTTGGGGTCGGCTAACATAAATCGTCATCTAGTAACCGTCTCATGCGCGCCATCAAATTGATCTACTAAATTGAAGAAAACGGGAGGGACAACTTACAAAACGTTAGTCCAAAATACAAAATGAACATCATCCAACACTAGTGATCGACGCATGCTACTATTCAGCTCAATCAAGCAATCGTTACCAAAATGCCAAAATATGTCACCGCGACTGTTAGGGTGACATAACCCGTATGCAACGAAAACTTTCTAATAAGAAAAACAAGTGGGAGAATAAAAACGACGACTTACAATAAGAATGGCAGTGATGGATTCATTAACCCAACGATTCTCTTCAAACAAGTGACTAACAACCATACAAAAGCAAAGAACAGCTACAAACACTGATATTGGCACAACCTGAGCATGCCCACTTTCACCCATATTTGCTATTTGCACACCCTTCTCCCACAACATTCCCACCACCATTTTTGCTATTTCCACCTCCTTATCTGATTACTTCACTCCTAACTTTAATTGCAAGCCTTTTTTTTTTTTTTTTTCTTTTCTTTGTGTGCAGTGTGTTCTTGTTTGGATGAGTTTATTCCGCAAAATCAGTCGTAGAAATAACAGAATCCAGAGTTAAGAAGTGAGCTGCCACGTTTGCTGTGCATGCTCAACGTGGCGTACGAAGGTTTCACGGTCATTTTTATTTGTCTCAAACTACGTCACCTATTTTTAACCACTGATGATTGAATTAAGCCAATTCATAATCATTCCATAAATTAATTACTTGTATTAAGGTCACTAATTAAGCAATTGATGCATTGTTAAAGTAATTACTCCATAAACTTCTTGAACCAAAAAGATATTCCAATGATGCAAAAACAAGAAAATTGTTTGTAAAATAATAGGAAATATGAAAGGTGACGATATTGCAGGATAATATCGAGAGATATTATGGAGTAATAGGTCAGAATATATTACCATATACGAAATTATGTTAATATCGTAGATACTGTGAATATGTACGAAGTACATTTATGGTAGGTTGTATTTAGAAAAGTTGTATTACTTGTAGGTTAAGACGGTGATTGTACCTAATATAAATAGGATTGTATTATTGATGAAATCAATGAGAAACCAGAGACGACTGAGAAACGTTTCGAATGAATTCCGCTGCGTGTGTTTCTCCCTATGGACTAGTTTCATGGTACCGACTGACCCGACTGAGGACTCTTGAACCTAGCCGATCCGACAAGCGAAACACGAACCCTCGACTGAGATCCGAAACACAAACCGAAATTCGACCCATATTCTTGACCCAAAAATACCCGAAAATGTGATACAAATCAGATCAGGAGAACAATCTACCGAAGCCGAAACCCACCTTGATTGATTTTGTATCAATTAATTGATTAAAACGATGAAACGAATCCCATGACCGCGCTACTTGTCACTCTCCCCCGCAATTGCAACGGTAGTAACACGAACGATGCGATTGGACCTCATAATAAGAACGTCTTGAAGATAGCTTGTCGTCGAGAGAAGATAAAGCAACTGGGCGAGGCACGAGTCGACGATCCGGAAAAGCCTACTGCAAACTTGCTTGTGAGGAGCCGGTGAAGAAACGATGGACTCGGCTAGAAGGAGGCCACACAGTTGAGAACGTGTTACATGCTCCACGTGAGGACGACGAACGACGACGAAAACATAGATAACTTAATTAATAATGGAATTGATTCTTGCATAACATAACTGTGATGATAAAGACTTTGATGCACCACTAACCAAGGACAACTGATCGATGACGACGAAAAAAACAACCTCGAGGAAAGATGACGATGAGTTATAGGCTCAAAACGACTACGGGAGTTGAGTTAAACAAGAAAAAAAGAACGTCCGTTTTGACATTCCCGTACATACGACAAAAATAAGAAAAAAAATTCTAGGAATTTGAAGAGGACTTGGATTTGTAAAAATCGGCGTGAGACAAATTGCCGATGACAGACGATAAGAGTGACTATATGATGATGATGACGTCCCGAGAAGATAGAAGACAATAATTTATTGAAACACTTGTGTTTGGGGTTATGGTAATGCAAGAGCACAGCAAAAGAAAGAAATGATTTTTTTGTTGTTTTTTTTTTTGAATGAAATTGATGACAAACGAAAGAATTGATGATTATCGACTAGATATTCCACCGGTGGGCTAGATTAGATCACCCACCGGCCGGAGCGGAAGCGAAATTGGAAGATTTCCTCAGGAAAGAGGCTCTGATACCATGAGAAAATATATGAGAGGAGGGCAATACGACATAAACGATATTGTATTGACTTGAATTGAGATTAGGGATGGACCCCTATTTATACAAGAGATAACTTGGAAAATAAGTCGGAGATAATCTCTACGACAGAGTTCTTCCATAACTAGAATTTACCACACACATTTATTTCCTAATAAAACACATATTCCTAATGTCCAAATATTCCCATAACTCTAACACTTGCCGGTTAACATAATTAGAGCCATGAAAAAAATCAAAGGAACAAAATTCTTAGCAAAACATGTTGAAGGTGGTTTGAGAAGTGAAGACACTCGTTTAGAGATCTTTTATAGAATTATAGGGGTCCTTTTGTTGGGAATTTATGTGTGAGCGATTGTCCCACATTGGAAAATTGAAGTGGGTGGAACATGTTTATAAGGTAGTGGGTTACTCCTTCTATTGCCAATTGGTTTTTAGATGGAATCTCGCTGAACTTATGGACGTGGGAGCGGTTGTCCCTTCCTTGGACTACCACTTTGGTTTTAGCATTTTTAAGTGGAGACCGGGTAGTAAGTCTTATACTCCCTCCATTTTATTAGGTTCTTTGCATTTGGTTTGAATATGTGAGAGAAATTCAAACCAAATGCAAACAACCTAATGAAATGGAGGGAGTATAAATGAAAATGTTAACAATTTCGTAAGAAAAAAAAAAAAGACACTTGTTCCATTGTGATTGGCACATCTTCAAAAAAAAAAAAAAAGTGGTCTTCATTTGCTAAATCACGTTGGTCATGGAGACTAGGTTCTCTTCCCTCTCTCCTCTTTTCATTCTTTCTCCTCATTTTATACGGAGTATTATATTTTGCCACTAAATACCTAGTTCTAAACTCCCAATAAATAAGCTCTAACTGGTGCTTCTTTTATCAAGTCTGAGAATTATGTAGGCCTAACTGTGTATATTAAAATGTAATGGAAGATGGAGCTCAGGGCTCATCGCACATATGTATGCTATACTTTCGCGGAATGCCCGGCGATTTTACTAGGATTGTATTGGATGATGATGCAGAATAAGAATAAGTTCACCCTTATGTGTGATTGTGATCACCGAGTTGGTGGTTCATGAAATAATGTATCGAAAAATCCCATGGATAGATTAGCTAACCTTTATTTGAAATGGAGAGTGCTCGGGGTGGAACTTCATGCGAGCGTAGATGATGTCAACAGGAAGCACAACAAGGTGTTGAATCATAAGGCAAGGAAGGTTGGGAGCGAGAGTGATTCTTCCACAGACCGCCTTGACGACTATTGATGGATTTAATCATGTTTAGGTGGGAATCACTCATATTTATGACACCCCGGTTCACTATTATTTTGCCTCCGATGGAGGATGTAATAAATATTAGCCAGTTTTTTTTAGAATTTGTCTCGTAAAAAAAAAAAAAACACGAGATGCCAAATTCTGCAAATTGTGCGTTGCGACTTAAAACTCCGTTTGATATCTATTAAAAGATGTGTTAGAGGCAACGACCACGTTCACCGGCTTCAGTTAGGTCATGTGCCATGCCACGTGGCATGCCTATGTAAAGTTCACTTAAAAAATCATTTAAAATGTCTTATGGTAAATAATATAAATGAAAATTCCATCTATAATGACATGGGACTGTGAGATACCGTACCGGCCTGGGGGTGGACCGATTGGGTCTCGTTATTTTTTATTGGAGTCGCCAGCAGGATTTTTTATAGGATCCTACGAACCTATGATGGGTCCTTTGCAAGGTACGATATGGGAAGGTGTTAGGCACCCAAATCGCCCGTCCGAAGACGGCCTCTACCAATTGATCCAAAATAAATATAAAGTTCATAATCGACGACGGAATCATATAGCAAATAGCATGTAGCGTATAATAGAGATTAATTACGCGCACATTATAAACATACGAATAATGAAATTACACGGTGATACGTACGTGCATGAACTTGAAGCATGACTAAGCTGTATGCAATTCTTAAAGAAATACGTGTACTAATCCCCCTAACATGCATAAAGTGACAAATTAACTCTAAACAACATTCATGCAAATCACAGTGAAGCACCGAGTAAAAAATAAATGCATGACATACGCATGCCAATTTGCTTACACACATCCATGATAAAAACACGCATTAACATATGGAAATAAAAAAGGAACAATTAATCACAAACTTTCGAAAACATTTTAGAGAAGTAAATAGGCCTCAGGTGGACATACTTGTGTCGTCGTGCGGATCTCGGTTTCGTATACCAACACGCCCAACCCTTGTCTTCGAGCCTCTTGTGATACTTCGCCCAACGATCTAAGTTCAACCTTCACCGCGGTGACCTCGCTATCGTGGGTTATTCGTTAATTGGAACAGTGTGTGTGTCGGTTGCATGCAAGAAAGTTCTAAGGCCTTGCTCCCGTGATATGAGAACAAGGTAAGTGATAATGGTGGATGTTGTTTGCCTTTCTTTTAGCTAAGACTTTCCTCAGCCCTTTTGAAAGGAAAAAAGGTCTCTTTACATAGGAAGTAGCATAGGGCTTTTTTGGAGATTATTAGCAGCTGATAAATCTTGGAGGAGAAGGCAAAATAGGGATCAATCTTATCTTTTAATCAAAGAGTCCCACCCAAAATACAACGAAAGTTTCCAGTTGCCAATCAATTGCCAATTGCGTTTTATCCTATCTTTTATCTCACATATCATCATCTTTTGATAAAATGTGAAAGATATTGGGTTAAATAATAAGGATAATGATAGAAAAAGCAAAAGATAAAACCAAATAAGGGCCGAGAGTGGTACCAATCGGAGTTGCCACTCGGTTGCCAACATGGGCTGAGATGAAGCTCAAGTCACGTGGACTTTGTACTCACTAATGATTTTGGGCTTTGATTAATCTGTGGGCAAAATGGGTGGAAACTAATAATTAGTGGGACAATACGCCAAACCACCAAAGAAGTGGCCCATTAAAGCCAAATAGTCCAAACATTAAACCTCTACGTACTTGGGCCAAGACCAATGGAGTCAAATGCGTTGGTTAACGAAACCTTCCCCGGTGTCCACAATCCATCTCATCATCGGGCGTTATAAAAAGGGAAGCCCCCAAGTCGGGTGTCTACAGGAGCCCCCGCTTTGGCCGAGTCTTTGAAAAAGACGAAGGTCAAAGGTTTTTGCAATCATAAATGCTATATGCAAAAGCAAATATCGCAGACATGACAAAGAACATATATAGAACTAAGTCACATAGAAGAACGCAGCTTCTCGAGCGGTCGCAGTAGTCGCTCTAGACAGGTGTATAGAAAATCGCCAAAGAAATCATCGCAGATTGGCCAAGAATATATATATCTTGGACCATATAAACGCAGCATCTCGAACGGGCGCAGTAGTCGCTCAAGACAAATATAATTATTGATAGGATTGCAATCGCAAGCAAAAATCTTCCCAGACGTGATCAAGAACATCTTTCTCGTTCACGTATGAAACGCAGCATCTCGAACGGGCGTAGTTGTCGCTCGAAATGAATATAAATGTTCAAATGATCGCAGTCATAATGCAACCATCAAAAGTGTGATCAGGAACATGGCCTTGGTCACATATAAAACGCAGCATATCGAACGGGCAAAGTTGTCGCTCGAAATGAATATAAATCTTGAGATGATCGCAATCGCCAGCGATCATCGCAGAACATCTTTTTTGTCGAAGGAGGG
The DNA here is from genome assembly GCA_963680865.1 of Spergularia marina. Lineage (NCBI taxonomy): Eukaryota > Viridiplantae > Streptophyta > Magnoliopsida > Caryophyllales > Caryophyllaceae > Spergularia > Spergularia marina. The sequence goes on along the minus strand of OY804549.1, from coordinate 6,642,313 downwards.
AACACAACATCTCGGACGGGCACAGTTGTCGTTCGAAATGAATATAAATCTAGAAATGATCGCAATCGCCAATGATCATCGCTGAACATATTTTTAGTCGAAGAAGGGAACACAGCATCTCGAACGGGCACAGTAGTCGCTCGAAATGAATATAAGTATTCAAAATAGTCGTAGGAGGTTATCGCAGGCGTGATCAAGAACATCTTTCTTAATCATGTGTAGAAATGCAGCATCTCGAACGGGCACAATTGTCGCTCAAGATGAATATAAATCTTCAAAAGATCGCAATCGTCAGCGATCATCAGAGAACATCAATTTTTTGCAAATAAAGAAACGCAGCATCTCGAACGGTCGCAGTTATCGCTCGAAATGAATGTAAGTCTTCAAAAGGTTGCAATCATAATACAAATGTTGTAGACTAGACCAAAAACGTCTTTCTTAGTCATATGAAAACGCAACATCTCGAACGGGCGCAGTAGTCGCTCGAAATGGATATTAATCTCTCAGTGTCTTGGATGGGCGTAGTAGTCAACCAAAACATGTTGTCACGTGTTGATACATTGTCACAGATTCTGGATGGGCACAGTTGTCATCCGAAATTAATCGCTACGCTGGATAATACCTTGAATGGGCAAAGTAGTCATTCAAATCAAGACAGGCTTCACCACATTTGGATAAAAGATCACAGGCTGTTGCACCATGTTGACTCGCAGAATTAAAATCTTGAAATATAGCTTATTGGTCATCGCAGTTCATCAAATTATAATCTTCAGACAAGCTACAGATGGCGTGAGCCGATTGATTGATTAATCTTGGCAGACTCAAATAACGAGGATTTGTGAAGGACAATATATTAGACCCTTACAAAACACGCCTTGTTGTTGAGTTGATTGTTGAACTTTCTAAGACGCCAAATCTTGGTTTAAGTTGTGCTGATTTTGAGGGTCGCTTTAATCTCTGTCGATGTGTTGATGGATTATTTTGTGAGTATCTCCATTTATGTCTTGCTTGTTTTGGAGGTGTTGGTATACAGGAGGGCCATTATCTTCATCTATTGGCCTTTGACTTAGTCAGGCCATGTGAGCCCCCGAGTTTGGAGCAAAAAGCTCTTGTTTATATCTTCATGCATTTACCCTTGATTCGGTCAGGCCATGTGAGCCCCCGAATTTGGAGCAACAACTCTTGAAATTTTCTCGAATATCGAGTGTGCCGTTGCATTTTTTCGATATGATCCACATGTATGATTTTATGATATTCATGGCAAGTCATGCACATTACACACATAGAGAGATCACGCATACTCAAATTACACATAAAACACGAACACATACAGATCCTATGCGGCACTTAGAAGGCTAAATTGCTAATATCTTGAGAATTTTAGATGGATTTTGACTCGATGGAAGTCCTTCCCCCCAACAAAAAGATTTGAAGCAACGCAAGGATAGACGACAATGAAAAAGAGACGCTAGTCCTAAGAGATTAAGAAATGACTCGAGATGAGTGACTCTTTTCGATGAATATAAACACGCGTCGTTGTCTTGAGTAATAAGAAGATGAGCACTATCATGGGTGTGCCACGAATGTGTCACATGTTGCTCTAGACATGTCGCCTGGGCCATATCGCCAATCAAATTATGAGGAATCGGCAAATATGAATTCAATAGATTTCAAGAAGTCGCCTTGTACAACTTGACTAACCAAATTTCCTCCTCGTATTATTATGATTTTGTATCTCCGGACATGATCCATGGACGTGTAGACGTCAGTTCTTGGATTAGCATCTTTGACCTTTTGTACGTGTGATCAATATGCGTACAATTTGAAGTTTGAAACGCTAAACTGGGAACGATTTCTAGGAATGTGAAACAATTCTAGCTGCATCAGAGTCATGTGAATCTTATGATATTTTATCTTGGTTTTGTCGGCTGGGACTAAAGCCACGATCTCTCTTGAGGGCCAAACTTGAATGTATCAGTGATATGATCTTGAAAATATGCATAAGTGATTGTGCAAATACTTTGATGAGCGTCATGTCGATCATCACTAATTTGTAGACATTATTCATCTTGGACATCTTTGATGAACATCAATGGTCTAGATCTCAATGAAATGGTACTCTATATTATTGTTGTAGAGCATGACATGGATGGACTTGAATCCATAAGGGTATGAGCATAGTTATAAAAGATTTACCAAACTCTAACGCCAGGCATGTGCCTCGTTTGATGACGAGAATGCCATGTAGGAGAGTAGGGGTAGGATATATGGGCCATGTGAATTCGAAATGGGCTTAAAGGCCTTTGGTAATGAGTGTTTAATTTTTGACCTTATGAGGATATGAAAAATGTAGAATGAAAAGCTCAAGGCATTGAATTTGAGGAAAAGATTTGATCACAAAATTGGTAAGTGAGAACTATTGTCCTAACAAATTCCATAGCAACCCTTGTAATTTGACTCAAGTGACCAAACAGTCTTACCACTTTCAATCCAAGACCTAATGACGGACCGGTGGACCCTCACTTTAGGGGAATGACCATGCTATGGATATGAGCATGCGGATGTGAAAATTTGGAACCACTCAACTCTCTTGTGTCCTGTAATATTGGACACAGGTCACACAAATATCCTAATCTACACTCGACCTCACCATTTAATGTAGCTTTTTGTCCGTGGTCTTTATGTGTCAGATGTAGGTCTTGACCACCAATCTTACCGTACCCGTGTCACAAGGTACACAAAACAATCATGCTATGGGATTCTCAACGCACATATGTCCCACGAAGTATAAAATGTGATCAAAATATGAAATTTGTTTGATTAATGGCAATGTAGGGACGAGTTTGATTAAATTATGCTCATATGTCTCAAAAGAAATGGATATTGTTCGGACAAAATATATCTGGCAATGAGGGGATGAAGATATTGGCCTTCGAGATCATTTGTGGATAGACCTAAAAATCGTATAAGTATATGCCATTAAATATTTCCTACTCTAGTCTTGGAATAGGTATAGAAACAAGGAGAGATACAATCATCAAATCGTAGACATATAAATTCAGCTTAACATATATGACATTACGAATTCGATTCTCGAACAAACAGACATGAATATCTTCCTTTGGATGATGCTTGTATGTCGATACCAAACCTTATTTGATATGAGTTTTCTACTTTTTGAACGGATCTGGGTAGAAATGAGTCATACGGATGCAAGTTGTCCTCTTTGTTGAGCTTGTGAGGTAGAAGTCATCTTCAAATTCGAGTGTAAACTCTTCTTGCTCAGATTGGATTAGAGTACATGGCCTTTGACGGTTATCCCTTTGCACATAGTCGAATTCGCGTTCATGATTTTTATTCTACACTATGCGTGGAGGAATAATCGTCTAAAAATACTTTGGCGTAATTGGATGATAAATATATGTTACGAATTTATTAAATTGCAATAGTAATGTATTTATCAACTTAACGCACAAAGAAGATTGAATGGGTATTTTTTCATTTTTAAAATAGACCGTCGATTAACTTGCACTATGATAGTTGCTAGTCGATATTTTGTTTAGCTGAAAGTGAGCTAGATAAAATATACTAGTTGCTAGCAAGTGTTGAATGTTACTCGTAACTTTTGAGTGTGGTCTTGACATAAACTTTGACACTCGCTTATGAAAATCAGGCCCTTGAAATTTGGGACAATTAAATGAAAATAACCCATCCCCTCGTAACTCAAATCCACGAAATAGGCTGATTTGTGTGTCCATAAGATAGTTGCCAGAGGGTTGCCAGATTCAACGACCGAAAACAGCTCATAATACAAGAACTCAAGAAGAAAAGAATATGTGTGACACGTAGACTGATGACTAAACATGCCCTAAATTGATAGGAAGGAAAGCAGTATCAAGCTAGTACGTAGGCATTAATTCTAAGACTAAAAACTTAAAAAGATGCTAAGACCTTATTTTTGTGAAATCAAACTAAAGAAACGTAATTATCTAGGATCCATGATAAAAGTGAGAAATAAGATCAGGTAGGACCTAATTTTTTAGGACTTACGGATTGACATGAAACACTATGATGTCAGGAAGATGCCAACTCCGCTAAATAAAAAAAATTCATGCACCAAGTCCTAACAACAGATTTCACGTACGAGTTCCGAACTTAGATACGAAGTGCCGCAACAAAATACATCAATCACGTAGCATACGATCAAGTAATACGAATATACGACACATTAAGAGCACATTATGATGGTACACTAAATCGAGTAGGTATAAGGTGGTCAAGTGGAACCCAAACAGAGGATGCTTCTATTGATTTGCGGTCGGAAGTCGTGGCAATAGAAGGTCCTCCTGTACTCACCAAAAAGATGAGTACCGTTTGGGGCGGACGTCGACCATACAGCACGTCATGAAAGCCGAATGGGCCCAACGTGTGTATAATCTATGCATCCTGGGGTAAAATTTTGGGTTTAGTCCTTATGCGCCTCCGTACTAACGTGACATGCAATCTAAAATGCTATACGAAAAATAAAAAATGCAATGCCGATTATGAACTAAACATTTATAATGGATCAATTTTCGAGTTAGCAAAGTCCCCAGCAGAGTCGCCACTATGAGATACCGTACCGACCTGGGGGTGGACCGATTGGGTCTCGTTATTTTTTATTGGAGTCGCCAGCAGGATTTTTTATAGGATCCTACGAACCTAGGATGGGTCCTTTGCAAGGTACGATTTGGGAAGGTGTTAGGCACCCAAATCGCCCGTCCGAAGACGGCCTCTACCAATTGATATAAAATAAATATAAAGTTCATAATCGACGACGGAATCATATAGCAAATAGCATGTAACGTATAATAGAGATTAATTACGCGCACATTATAAACATACGAATAATAAAATTACACGGTGATACGTACGTGCATTAACTTGAAGCATGACTAAGCTGTATGCAATTCTTAAAGAAATACGTGTACTAATACCCCTAACATGCATAAAGTGACAAATTAACACTAAACTACATTCATGCAAATCACAGTGAAGCACCGAGTAAAAAATAAATGCATGACATATGTAACACTACGGAATATGGAAAGTGGTTTATGGAGTTGGTTTGTCCCACATTGGGAAATTAAGGCTCATATGATCAGTTTATAATAGATTCCTACCATTATACTACTAATAAGGCCTTCACCTTTTAGAGCCCAAGCGAGGATTTATGGGCTTATTGGTGACTTCCCATCTTATTGGGTTGTGTTGCGACGGACGGTGGTTCGGGCTGTTACAACATACGCATGCCAATTTGCTTACACACATCCATGATAAAAACACGCATTAACATATGGAAATAAAAAAGGAACAATTAATCACAAACTTTCGAAAACATTTTAGAGAAGTAAATAGGCCCTCAGGTGGACATACTTGTGTCGTCGTGCGGATCTCGGTTTCGTATACCAACACGCCCAACCCTTGTCTTCGAGCCTCTTGTGATACTTCTCCCAACGATCTAAGTTTAACCTTCGCCGCGGTGACCTCGCTATCGTGGGTTATTCGTTAATTGGAACAGTGTGTGTGTCGGTTGCATGCAAGAAAGTTCTAAGGCCTTGCTCCCGTGATATGAGAACAAGGTAAGTGATAATGGTGGATGTTGTTTGCCTTTCTTTTAGCCAAGACTTTCCTCAGCCCTTTTGAAGGGAAAAAAAGGTCTCTTTATATAGGAAGTAGCATAGGGCTTTTTTGGAGATTATTAGCAGCTGATAAATCTTGGAGGAGAAGGCAAAATAGGGATCAATCTTATCTTTTAATCAAAGAGTCCCACCCAAAATACAACGAAAGTTTCCAGTTGCCAATCAATTGCCAATTGCGTTTTATCCTATCTTTTACCTCACATATCATCATCTTTTGATAAAATGTGAAAGAAATTGGGTTAAATGATAAGGATAATGATAGAAAAAGCAAAAGATAAAACCAAATAAGGGCCGAGAGTGGTACCAATCGGAGTTGCCACTCAGTTGCCAACATGGGCTGAGATGAAGCTCAAGTCACGTGGACTTTGTACTCACTAATGATTTTGGGCTTTGATTAATCTATGGGCAAAATGGGTGGAAACTAATAATTAGTGGGACAATACGCCAAACCACCAAAGAAGTGGGCCATTAAAGCCAAATAGTTCAAACATTAAACCTCTACGTACTTGGGCCAAGACCAATGGAGTCAAATGCGTTGGTTAACCAAACCTTCCCCGGTGTCCACAATCCATCTCATCATCGGGCATTATAAAAAGGGAAGCCCCCAAGTCGGGTGTCTACAGGGACTAACATTTTTCATATCTCAAAATTGACAAAATTCCAAAAAAAATAAAGAAAAAAACATTATGGAATAAATGTTTACTATCAATTTATTTAATCTTTACATATCATTCTTATAGAAAAAATAGAAGAAAAAAACAAACAAAGAACACATAATCTACAAGACGGCACGATCCATGTGAAATTTTGGGGGGAAATCGCAACAAGAACACTAGAAAATTCAGTGAGAATATAAAACAATATATCGGGTCACAATTAGAATAGACATTGGAGAATTAATATATCTGTAATTATACTTATACATATTTTTATATATTTCGCTTTAATTTTGAGGAATCACAACATTAACTTATAAATTTTAGAGGTAACCAAAATGAGACCATTATCAATTTAACAGACATCACTATCAGTCTATTAAAGGTAAAAGGTTTATAAATAAACATAGTTATTGATAAAAAAAATATATTTATTTACAAAGAAATAAATTGATTAAATTTATTTCGGGCATAGCTCGAGTAGTAAACTAGTTTTGTGTCAAACATGACCCAGCCTGTTTTGTTTATTCCAACTTCATCTAATCTAATTGTAGATTTAACGGATGAACTCTATATCGGCGGACGCGCGAGTCGTGCGATGATTGCACTAGGATAGGAGTCGCCACCAAACAATTGTGGGTTGTTTTGAAGCCATGCAACGCGATCTTGTTCCTTGTTACCAAGGGACTACGTAAACGTTAGGTGAGTCTGTACCCATTGAGCATAAACGTTTGGGCAAGCGAGTCATGCCAAGTACAAAACACTTATCAATTCATTAGTGTTTGGTCTCCAAAACTTCTGGGGTGCAGTATTTTACTACCTAAGGGAGTAATAAAGAGTATAAATAGAGTATGTAAGGATTTTCCTGGGGGAATAAATGAGGGAGAGGGAAGAATGGTTTTCAAAGCCTGGTCAAGTTTCTGCAGACCTAGAAAAGAAGGTGGAATGGATATAAAGGAGGTTATAAGCTGGAATAAAGCTTTATTGGTAAAATGACTTAATAAGATTGAGCACAATACTGATAGTATATGGGTGAAGTGGACTCGGTATTATATCATTAGAAATGTAGATTGTAGAGTATGGGTATAAAAAATGCTTGGTCCTGCAGTTGAAAGAACATTTTACATATAAGGAATGAGCTGATTATGAAGGCATGCGGCATTGAGAATGCAAACAAGATGATTGCTACAAGTAGGAAAACTCTGAATTTGTATGACTTTTTCCCACAAAAAGAGAACAGGAAGTTCTGGCACAGGTGTCTTTGTGACTCAGCTTCCAAAGCATGCTTTCATAGGCTCTCTTGCTATCTAAAAGAGTTCGGCAACCTTGGATAATCTTCGCAATCAAGAGGGGTTTCTAACTAGCAAATAGATGTGTTCTATGCTATCAAGACAGTGAAACTGCAAATCACCTCTTCTTCAACTTCAGCTTTTCAAGAAGAATCTGTGGAGAAATGCTAGCCAAATACCATGCGTATCGTCCCTCATGGTATCACCAACTTCAAGCAGGGTATGAATTGGTTTTCGAGAAATAACAAAGGGGAAGGGTGGAATCAGCGAAGAAACAGGTGTGCCTTAATATGTAGAGTCTTCGAATTATGGATGGAAAGGAATCACAGAATATTCAAGGACAATGCGAGAAGTGTAGAGGAGATTGTTCATAGAATTAGCTATGTTGTTGCAGTTAGAATGCTTTATTTAAACTCTGGCTTGTTTGAGGATCACCTTGCTACTATGCTCTCAGAGGTGTTTGTTCTTCTCTTAGCTTAATTTTAACAATTTTTAATTTGTAATGGTTGCATTAGGTACCTTTTCCCCGATTTTTCTATAAAATTTTGATCATTACAAAAAAAAAAAAAAAAAAAAAAAAAAAAAAACATATTTGGAGGAAAGTTATGACATTGATAGTAAAATCAACATTGTTCTGAATCTATCAATGAAAAGAAATTTAAATTGAATTATTTCCAAAATCAAGGACCCTTGATTGTCTCTCATTCCTTATAATCTATCATTTCCTAAATTATGCAACAAAACTCATTGCACCTTTGAATATTTTTACTACAAACTAACCACATACACTTTTTTTATTTGTTTACATATAGACTTCTAACATTTTTGTTTTTCTTAACCACTGATGACTAAATTATGCCAATTCATAATGCACGTTTTCGTTCACATTTTAAATGTTTAAATTGATTACTTAGGAATTAGATTAGGCTAAATTTCAATATAATGTCGAGAAGTTCTTTTTTTTTTTTTAAGGTAAAAAATACATGCAAGGACATTGATTGGGCTGACCCAGCATGTTTATTTCAACATTATTAGGATACTAATGGAGTAAAGGAGGTTGTGGACTAGTGGTCAACACCAAAATAAATTTTCACCCATGCAATAACTTGTTCTCTCTCCTGTTCAGAATGATCTTCCCATTGATTTTTCATTTTTTGACTAACCAAATTGGGACTAGTATATATAAAATAAATGAAATACTCGTTTGACTTAAAATCAAGTAACACTTGTAGAATGCACTGCACAATAAAATATGTGTTAAATTTTACACCAAGTAAACAATTCATTTGATCTATGTGTGGCTCCCAAAATGGCTAGTCAAACCAGAAAAACAAAGTGGAAGATCATTCGGAACAGGAGGGAGTATGTTTGTTTTGGCGATGATTTTGCCAAGGCAGTATTTAGCACTGTCAAGGCAAAATTATTACACTTGGCTCATATAATGGACATATTTGTCTAGAAGATATTGATTCGCCTTGACAAAATCATGGCCCTTTTTTTGGTGGTGCAACTTAATTTGTACCAAAGTCACTATTAAGCAATTGGTGCATCGATGAAGTAATTACTCCGTAAACTTCTTGAACCAAAGGGAAATTTGTAATTAAATAACAATTTTATACAAAAACCAATATTTTCGTCATTTAAATGCAAACACAATTGAGCTCGAAAATATATAATAACTAATCTAATACAAATGTGTAGCGCTGGAAGACTTAAATTAAGTTTACATTATTTAATATCTAATACTATATATTAAAACCTGAAACCAAGTCTTTCCTAAGTGGACACTTGGCACTTATTAATTGGATAGCACTAAGTGATCATGCAATATGGTAACTATGGAGTTTTAGCTAATTTATGGAAAACAATATAATTTATGGTGATTATTGTGGTAAGCTAAGTTATAGTAATATTTTTAAATATAATGTGATATAACAAGTGATGGGATTGTGGAATGCAGATGAGATAGTAAAACGGCTTATGTAAAAGTGGAAATGAAATAATAATATGATACAGAGTAAGTGAGTAGAAATAGATAATATAATACTATCATTGCTAATAATATTATAAAAAAATAAGCCAACAATTTTATAAAACGAGTATAATAATATGAATATGCAGCCCGGCATGGGGCGGGCATGCAAACTAGTCAACAATAAACCCGAATCTATAAATCGCCGAAGCAGAAAACCATGATATATAACCAGAATTAGCGCTCAGGCCCAACCATCAATAGCAATAACAATAATGGCACAATGGCCGAATAATTTTATCTTATACTATATATTAAAAGTTGTGTTAGAGGCAACGACCACGTTCACCGGCTTCAGTTTGGCCATCTGCCATGCCACGTGGCATGTCTCTTTAATTTTCACTTAAAAAATTCATTTAAAATGTCTTTTATGGTAAAAAATGTAGATGGACATTCTGCACATGGTGATAAATAAGTGATGTTTTCCATATCAAAAAATCCACAATATTTTTTTATTATAAATAATCAATATTTACTAATTAATTGATTTCATCTTTACCTTATTATTTTGTATCTCCAATTACTTATATGAACTGGAACCACATCATCTATATTGAAAGTGAAAGTTTTATAAATCATAAAATTTATTGATAAAATTATTTGTTTACAAAGAAATAAAATGATAAAATTTATTTTGGGCGTAGTCCGGGTAGTAAACTAGTAAAAGATGATAAACATGAGAATCCGGCAATTCAATCAATCACAGAATGATGTGAAACATGAACTTGTTTACAAAGCCAGATAAAAGGAAATCGGATCACGAATTAGACATGTATGTTGAATCATGCTCAAGCTCAAGGAGATTATCCTTCTCACCTCAAATGCTAATCATTTTCTTAATTCTCCTTACCAGGGACACTTCTTTGGAACCACAAACCTAAGTAGACTATGATATTACGAATAATTACACACACACGACTAGTGTTCACCATTTTTTTCCAACTTTTTCATAATCCAATTACACATTAATCTAATCACTCACAATTCTCATTATAAAACTAACATCAATTACTCCCACAATCAATGATTGACAAGCTTTCAATGATAAACCTCATTTATAATTATTTGACTCACCAAGGTGTATTTCGATATCACATGATCCACAATTGACACTAATTTAGCACGAATCCAAGCAAAGGCAGAGATAAAGAAACGAGCACAACTTTTGATTCAAAGATTGGATGATTACAAAAATTTAGAACGTCGTCGTCCGAGGGAAAGAGGGGAACATATCTGCAAATTTTCGACCAAACACTCTAAGTGTAGCAATAGGAATTGACAAATTAGTGTTTGATCACGAAAAATTAATGACTTTTGATATAGAGACCTAAGGCTTATAGATTGTGGATATGTTGTCAATAATAGTCATAGGTACTTCTATACCAAATTTCTTAGGTATATACCAAGGGAGGCGACGAGAACCCCCTAACTACGGAGACATTGACCCGGGTAGAAAGACAAAGATTTGCTAAAACGTCTCTACATGGAGAATTTGATGGAATCTATGCATGATTAAAGTGTTGTTGGAATCCTATCAAAAGTACGGTTCAAACACCACATACCACGTACCTTAATGAGTTCGTATAAGATAATTATATTCCATTGAAGCTAAAATTGTGGTGTTGGGATTTTCTGCGGGTAGAGAAAGAAAGAGAGGGCAATGGACGAATGAGAGAATGAAAAAGAGGAAGATTTTGTTTTATTATGTATATATAAGGGTTTGAGTGAAACCCTAGTTTATATAGGCAATGATGTTCGCAACACCTTGGTAGACGTCTGCTATCGGTCCAGGATTTCAGCAGGTAAAGAGGTGGATATTGGTCTTGTCGGCACTGATGGCAGCCCTCTTCGTCCGACGGATGTGCTATTATATTCGTGGGATGGTGGGCGTGACGTATGTATCGATTTGACTGGTTCATTGCCCTTAACTGTCGGTTTTGAGCCGGGCGGGGTTGTGCGTGCTACGACTCATCGTAAGCGTACTAAGTATGATGCTCAGTGCGCTTCTTTGGGTTATGGCTTCCTCCCTTTCTCCTTCTCTTCGTTAGGAAAATTGGAGTCAGGTGTTGTTGCGCTGCTACAACACATTCAGCGGTACTGCCGGACGCAGGACATTGGTGCGCAGGCTGCGGCACATATTTTCACTCGTATTGGTTTTTCAATAACCAAGGGTGTGGGGGCTCATATTGTTTCGCGGCTCCCAACCAACTTCTTGTAATTCTTTATTTATAATTAATATATCAATAATAAAGAGATGAGAATGTCGGTGTAGTAAAGGTAATTATAATTAGGTACCCCACATTAAATTGATTTAGGTAAATAGAATTTTTTTCCTCTAAAAGCCCCAATAATAATAATAATCAATCTTCAATAGTAATAATTATAATTCTCGAAATGATTAAGACAACATAAGACTCTTAATTATATAATTCCCTAAAAAGGTGGGGTGTAACATAAATAATCTTTCAAAAAAGAAAGAAGGGGGTAATAACAAGTAACTAGGGAACATATAGTGCTTCGCACGAACGTGATGTCTTTTTTATTTAATTTATGTAAATGAACAAATTAAAGGTTTAATTATTTATTTATTTTGTTCACGACAACCATGGTGTGAAAATGACGTCAATAATACAAAAGTCACAATGATGGTTTACCACAGTTGAGATATGTCTTGTTTTTATAAATTATAGCGAGTGTACACAATCTACTACGATCTCAGAGTGTACATGCTTTCCAAGATATGTATGACCTAGTACTCTTACTCGTGTACTCCCAACTATGTTACAGCATCAGTAATTAACATTCGTAATTTTCAACTCATATTATGATAACACAAAGTCTCATAAAAGACGGTCTCTTAATAATTTATTGTGTTACAAAGTGACTCTTTTTACATTGATTGTAACCATGATAATACTTTTAGTGATCGTATTAATAGACTATAATAAATCACATTATCTATGATTTTGGAAGATCAAATCATATAAATTTAGGTAGAATTTATAAAGTTACCCCTTTGAAAATCTTGGATTAAGTGTCTAAAGTATTTAACTAAAATAATTATTGAAAGTAGTATAACGGACACTAATTATATAAACAAGGTCACGATGTAAATAACATAACTTGTCTCTCAATAAATTATTGAAAGACGATCTCCCACAAGACCTATTGTTATGATAATCTTATCTTCACTATTTTTATGCACCCTTTTCAATGGGAATTCATGCATACTCCCTCCTTCCCTAATTAAATACTCCATTTGACTTTTCACGGTCTCCAAGACACCAGTTTAACACCTAGTTTTTTTTTATGTAAATAAAAGTTTAGTTCAACCATTATTTTACTTTTATAAAATATTTCATAAAAACGAACGTAAATATTTTTCTGTCAGTTTATAATTCACTATATATATGTTTTAAGATAATTTAATAACTATAGTCAAATTTTGCAAATTTTGACGCAGAAAAAGGATATGAGGTATTTAATTGGGGAAGGTGGGAGTATAATTAAATTTAGTATTAAACTATTAGTATATATGTAAATCCCCTCGATTAGAAAAACAATATGTACTACATACATACTTTATTAGAATATTAAATAATTACATTTATTTTAATGTATATTTAATTATAATTATAATTTACCTTTAATTTCATGCATATTCTCAATGATGCATGATTAGCATATGCACAATTTTCTAGCAACATTGATGTACAGTGTGTGTGTGAGCCCAAGTTAGCTTAATTGAACCTTAGTTCACTTGTTGTACTGTATACGCTATCAATTCACACTATCTGAACCAAGTTTTATATTTATTCTAGGAAGTATCTCGTGCTTTTGATACGAGTACGCAGCGAAAATCACGAATAGGCATAACAGACTCATGTTTTGTTCTTTATTTTAGAAAACAATGCTGACAGAAGTATAGTACAGACAGTGGGTCTGTTCTATAGGAACGATTTTTGGTGCTTTTGTGTTTTAAAGATCGAAAACAATAGATATAAACGAATCAATCTCAGCCCTTAGAGATCCAATCGAGCTAAACTAATCCCTAAACAGTAAGGCCGTTTAGTTTTAGCATTTGACCTCTAGTACCTCTAGCCGATCAACGATAGAGCGAGTGCCTTTCGTTCCCTGTCTTGAGTTCAATTACCTTTAAAACTTAAAACGAATGCAAAGGGGTGAGAAAAACCTTTATCAGACTCTTTTTTATTACTTTTCTTGATTCAACAATACATCATACAATAGTCGTCCTAGACTTGTTAAATAGTAAACATAAAGTCTAAAAACTTCCATAAACTAACCTACTACTATAATGAAAATAAGACTCCTACGAAAATAAGAAATCTACTTATCCCGGTCCCTTAATTATGTTTTGACAATATGGATAATTACTATTAACTAATAATATGGAAAACGACCTATAGCTAAAGATCACGTCCTTCCTAACCAATATACTCAAATTCACGCAAACTGGAGAGTACAGAACTCGGGTATGTGTCCTTTATAGCAGTTTTGCACTAATTGATGGAACAGATATCAAGTCTGTTCTCTCAGTCACATGATCTCATATCATTCTCCCCCTCTTAAAAAGATTCGACTTCGAATCCAATAGGATGAAGTCAACTCAACGTTGAACACACTAACTCGCTTGCCACCCAACCACCCTTTGATCCTTCCTTTAGGTTTTGATACAAACTTCCTTTCCATCTTCATATTAGCATTGTCCACACCTTTTGAAGAAAAGTCTTTCATGGTATGCCTTACACTCTCATGATCTCCAATAAGCATAGTTAAAACTTTGCTCTTCTTTGGCTGCAATAAGTCATCAATAGGAGATGTGTATGCACTTGAACTTGCCTTGTTGCAACTGTTGCTTACCTTGTCTTCTTCACGAACATTGATGCACAAATCTGAATTTTCAACTTGATTTTCTTCTATGTTTGACTCAACACATTTTTTCTTGTCAAGTTCTTCAATCTCACAAGGAATTTGTTCTTCGGTAGTGAAAGAGTTTTCCTTTGGAGACTCTATTTCGACCCCTTGAGACTAACAAGATACTAACTTATTTAATGAGTTCTTAACTATATGCTGTAATTCTGATTACATTCGCTCACTAAAAGATTTGAACCAATCCTTGTAGCTATTACGAAGAACAAGTTTCTTCTTACCCTTCGTAACAACATAGGCATCTTTTGATCCATCATAATAAGCATCACGTTGACACGCCCATTGTCCTCCTAGTAGCAAGTGTATGTCTTTCATGGGGACAACATCACAAACTACGCAACCGATATTGGACTTGCCGTATGAAAAAAAAAAAACTAACACTTGTTTTGTTACCTCAAACAAGTCACAAGTCTTGGAGAGTTACAGAAAGTACTGATAGAGGTGCATATGAGTTTTCAAGTCCAACTTTTCCACCAAGTAAGTTGAAGCTAGATTTGAAAAACCCGGATCAATAGCATACTCAACAAACTTGTTTTCGCCTACTACACACTTAGACAATAATATGGAAAACGACCTATAGGTAAAAATCACGTCCTTCCTAACCAATATACTCGAATTCACGCAAACTGGAGAGTACAGAACTCGGGTCTGTCTCCTTTATAGCAATTTTGCACTAATTGATGGAAAAGATGCCAGGTCCGCTCTCTCAGCCACATGATCTCGTATCATCTTCGCACAGTGAGCTTATATATTTAGGTAAAAAAACTTATACGTAAATTAGAATGATATGTGTGTCATTTGGCCGCATAATCTACTTATAACCTTAGTGTCCATGTGCCACTCACAATCAATTGTTGACATGTAAGAATCTTGAGTAGACATGTAATATATTCCCTTCGTTCAGGTATAAAACGCGTAAGCTCATGTCACAGTTGAATAATCAAGATAGGATGGGATGGAAGAAGTTTCTTTCAAATTTATAATGTGGTTTTTATAATATGAAATTAGCTTGATGTTCATGCACTTGTGGCTTGGATAATTGGGTTCTGCATGAACCTTGAGAATTGGGAGAAGAATGACATTTTGACATCATATATCACATTTATCTCTCAATCTACCATGTTCCTCTCATTTGGATTATTAATTATCAAAAAGTATAATGATTGTACATGAGACTTCAAGATTTATGCACAAAACAAATGTACATGACACTTTAACATCGCATGTATGGAGTGTGTGTCCGCATGCATGTGACCTGTTTTACTTTATTTAATTATTTTTTTTCAAATTGAAGAATTCAATGTGAAAGCTGTGAGTTAAAAGTGAACAACTACAATGTCTAAATTGTTAACTATTAGTTTTCGTCGAATGTCTCTATCACACTTTTGCAACCCAATTTTATATAGAGATATAGGCCAATGAGATAAGACAAGACAAGTCACCAAAAAAAATCTCGTAACAAAACCAATTAACAGGTTTCATTTTAAAAAAATAACTCTGCCACGTCATCACTAAAAGGTCAAGACTTGACGGTGTTAGTCAAAGTTGGTCAAAGGGGCACCATATGCATTGGCTTACAAAGTTTAGGGGCACCATGACATAGTATTTCAAAAGTAAGGGCACCACGCGCAATCATGTATGACTCAGGGACACCATGTGAATTTGACGTATTTTTATTACCTTAATTCCTTTGTTTGACAACAAATTGTCTTTCATCTAATACATGTAGTATATGTAGTTTACTTTTCAATAAGGGGGCGTTTGGTTCATCATTTTTGGGAGGATTGGAAACGGATTCGATTACCACTCCGTTATATTGTGTTTGTTTTCATATTTTTTTTTTGTTTTCAAATCCTTTCCCACTCCCTTTCCAATCCCCCAAAATGAAACCCACATAAAATATAAGTTAACAATTTGAATCCCCTCTTTCATAATTTTCTCTCTCCTCCCACACCCATAACCACACCCCAACCCCACTGCACCACCCCGCACCACCGCCGGCGATGCACGCCCCACCACCACTGTCGTCGGAGATGCCACCGGTCGACCGGCGACCTTACCGGCGACATCGCCCTCTCTCACCCCTAATATGTTTTTTTTTTTAAAACGAAAAATCAAACTTAAATCTCTAGATCTACGATTTTTTGAGTAAAAATTGGATAGATTAATTACATAGTGATGTTAATTATCCAATTATGGTTAGAATGGTGGTGATAGTGATTAGGATGGTCGTGTTTGGTGGTGGTCAACGGCGGCGGCAGGGTGGTCAACGGTGGCGGTCGAGGGAGAAGAGAAAATAGTTGAGGTGATGGTGGTTATTTTGATTGAAATGGAAATTTTCCATTTTGCCCTTACTTACGGAATCATTCCACTAATATACTTAACCAAGCAACATTTTAAAAGAATAAAATTTGTCTACACTCCCTTTCCATTCTTGTTTCCAATCCGATTCCATTACGAAATGTGAACCAAACGCCCCCTAAATGTGCAATATACAAACCAAAAAAGGTCTTCACCAAAACCGATTTGAGATGTAGAAAACCTCTTCAAATTTAGACATAGTTTCTACCAATGTCAAACCGGGTTTCATGATGAATGTTAACTCAGTAAAGGCCTGGAGATGGCAGGTATAACACCCAGTGGCGGACCTGGGATTTGGGGAGTGGGGGTGCACATAATCGGTAGCCAATGCGTGTTTTAAAGTTTTAAAATCGTAGTAGTAAAAAATTAACGACGATTTTTTTTTTCTGGATAGGTTATTCGCAAAATTTTAGCTACGAATCGACAAAAGCACTCAACATTTATCAACATCTTATTTGATGGATTACAAAATAAAAGGACACAATATCTAATTAATTGTCTAAATAAATAAGAAGAAAAAAATACAAACAACTACTAAAAGCTTGACCCACATTTAAATTAGATAATGAATTCACTGTGTTTAGCATAAATAACATCTAGCTCAGTTGGTTTTTTAGATGATTTTCTTACCGAGGGTTTACGGTTTGAATCCCAACAAGACCAAACTTAGTTTTAATGAAAAAAAGGAGTAAGAAAACCAACAAATTTGTTGGTGGGAGGATTCGAACTTGCCTCATTGGCATAAAACAAACCCATCGAACCACTACTCCAAAATATTACAGATGTATAAAAGAAAACTACTTACATATAGAAATATATGTATTCTGAGATTAATGGGGGTGCATTTGTCCCCCTGGGTACCCCCTAGGTCCGCCCCTGATAACAACATTTTTTTTTTGATGAACTTTTGCTTATTATAATCCTTGCATGTTCATGAAATCTATATAGACAGGGCTCTACCCCACATATTTTCAACAAAACTCCAACTTAGCATAACTTGTCTATGAAATTAGCTCTTTGCCATAAAACTCTGTTTTTTGCACAATTATGCACAGAGCTTGTGGTGCCAAAGGGGTTGTGGTGAAGATTCTATGCTATCGCCTAGTCGATTCAACTACACTGCATACATGCATTATGCATAGTTGTTTGGAAAGATTTGGGGTGTTGCCTTGCCCGAAATGGGTTGCAACTTATTATGGCAGTCAGGTAAGTTTTAATCTACTCATCGTATATATCACACCTACAAAATTGTTTTCGTACATGTCAGTATTTCTCAATTAAAGAAAGAAGATTATTTTTGTTTGACAACCTGAATTTGCAGGACATTGTGGACACTCTTAAACGATTAAAAGACCCATTAAGCAGTGCAGGGGTAAGTCAGGGCTTAGGTTATACCTAGTGATTATGTAAGTATTAAGATCCTTTCTCCAATTCCTGTGACTAAATGTATGTATTTTTTGATAAAGGGTACTTCAAGATATATCCAGCTCTATCATCGCTATCACAACCAAACAAGGTACGTATGTATCTAATGCAGTAGTTGGTTGGGGACTTCTACCTTACTAGTGATAGTCATCCTTAACTATCATATATGTTTTGATACAAACCCTACGAAGAAGATTCAAAGACTGCACTGATAAATAAACTTTTGATACAAACCCTACGAAGAAGATTCAATCTAGCACAATCGTTTTCATTAGTTCTTAACATCTACAAATGCCTACGGATGTTAATAAGTTCCATAGTCGAGTTGCATCTCTACAAATGACAAATAAACAGCAGTTTTCCAAACCCTAACTGTAAATTAACCTACATCCTTCCTTACGCTGCTAATTACAGTCATCCCCTACTCTTAACTTACATACAGTCCAAACAGATGCATGAACTATTTGCTAAGACACGTCCAATCAGTTCAATTAGATTGGTATCACTTCCAGCTCCTGCAAAGAAAACAAAAAACAAATGAGTTCAAGCTCAGTAGATAAAAAAAAAAAAAAAAAATAACACGAACATTCAAGTTTATAATTGACATAACCACGTAAATAGCACAAAACAACACGAAGACCACAACAAGTTCCAGCAGACTGTAAAAGTTCTGTAACTTCCTTATAGAGTCACATGTAGACTACATCCTTATTTGTGTTATGATTGCTTAGCATCACCAGAGGTTCTCCTGCTTGGGTTTTACGTAAAATTTTATTAATAGCTCTAAACAAAGGCAAGCAGTGAAAACTGGATACAAATGCCCAACTTTTAAACAAGTACATAGCAAATCCTAGAACACATGGTTTGGTACCTAGTATCATGTTAGACAAAGCTTAACTTTTCAGCAAATAGCAATTACAGTAATTGAGCTTGAGTCATTTGACCATCCTTCACATCAAGAAGGTAAAAGTAAATGTATCCTCAATTTCACCGTCTTTCTTTTGGGTACATCCCTACCATATTAACCACAGCCACACACTAACACACACACACACAAAGAAAAACTTGGAAGTGCTACTTTATATTATCACATTATAATGTCATATACTGTTCAAGCCTCTCTTTTGAACAAATCAAACATAAGGCTTACAGAGGTTCCAGTCATGTACAAATGTTGACATGAGAAGTGCGAAACAGATTTGCATTTATCTTTCAACCTTAGTTTAAGGAGGCGCGAGGCGCACCGAGGCGCTGGGGGGCCGTTGCGATGAGGCGCAAGGCGACGGCGCACGCCTCATGCACACGAGGCGCACTCATTTAGTGAACAAAACTCTATTTTTCAGAACCATATTTTGCAAAAAATTACCCCTAATTGGTATTTAAAGAGGGTCAAAGGGTAAAGAAGTACAAACAAGGGATTAAGGGGCAAAGGAAAGGGTAGAAATAAGGTTGCGAGAAAGAAAAGTGGAACGCCTCGCGTGCGCCTCAGGACCTGCACCTCAGGTGCGCCTCATGCACACTTGTGCGCCTCAGGCTTCTGAGGCGATTCCAGCTGTGCCTCATAGTGCCTTGCGCCTAGGCGCGCTTTTTTAAACTAAGCTTTCAACATATTATATCTTAAAACAACCCAAAAGAGATAAACCAAGGCCAAAAAAAGCTGTCTTCAAGACAAAAACAGAACACTAGCTGGTACTTACCCTATAGCGCATCATGCTTGCTGGGATAAATGATTACGAGTTAAAGATTCACGAACTGCAGATGCAGTGATGCTTTCACAACCCAATAGTTCCTGAAGCTTTGGATCACACACGACCATGGAATTCAAAGGGTCCTGGAAAATTCGCAAGAATATATGTATCCGTCAGTTATAAAGAGATAGCCAGGGCATCTAACCTCAGGTTTTAGAGCACAAGCAAAAAAAATGTACTGGAACAAAAGATCTTTACACTAACAATGTACATGAGACATTGAGACTACCCAATATCCAAAGATTAAGATCTACTAACATCTGGTCATGTATGTTTACAACATATCAACCACCATATTTTGCCCATATCACTGCTCCATCCTCACTCAAGTATATTAATAACCACCGCTCACTCAAGGATGAGCTTTGCTAATGAAACATCCCCACTTGTCAAAAGTTTTGTCAATCCATGCAAAATTCGATAATACTATTATCAAACTTGGACAGTCAAAAACCCGTAATTTAATTCCTCGCAGTAGCTATATTACACCATTACTACTTCAAATTAGAAGGTTCTATGGACAATATTAGAAGTTGAGGCTATTGCTTTCAGATAAAAATCACTAATTTAGAAAACAAAACCTGAGTCTTAAATTCATAAATCAAAAAAGACAAATACTGGTAGTTAATACAAATAAATCATACAAAGGAGACAAATATCTAAAAATATATACTATCAATACTAAAAGAAAAGTAGAAATGATTGGTATTCTTCACATATTTAAATACACCAATCCTCTCTCATGGTAACATATATAGTTAGCAGTCTTGAAAAGAGGATGTAATAGCATGAACAGTCAAAGGCTTAGGCTTAAGTAAAAGCATCATCACCCAGTTTACCCTCAGAAACCCTATAAAAGGAATTATGTAACAACCACGTAGAAGTATGAGAAAGGATTTTAAAAAACAAACAAAAAAAAAAAAAAAGAGGATACAAATGAGTAGATGACAATGAATTGTCAGTGTTGACATATTTGATGATAAATGGTTTCCTGATTAGCAGTCCAACTACTCTAGAAAGGAGGATGTAATAGCATGAACAATCAAATTTAGTCAGTAGGGCAATTCAAGAATATTGGAAACTTTCACAACTGCAATTCAAGCTACCCATAAACAAGTTTCAGTTTATATTGCAGTGTCATCCAGTTTTTGCTCTCAAAAACCTCAAATAAATCATGTAGACTAACAACAACGAATCAGTTAAATAGGGAACATATGGCAAGATGAGAGTGTGGAGGCTACATTCTGTCGGCACAAACCCTCAAGGATAAATTAATGGTAAGGGAAGCCCGGTGGACAATCAGGCTAAGCAACTACTTAGGTTTCAGCTCGGATACATTTTCTTTTGTACATGGGGGTCACCCCTTTAGGTTGTCTTTTTCTATATGGGAGTCACCCCCTTGGTGTCCTTTTGAATACATGAAATCCTATATTACTTACCAAAAAAAAAAAAAAAAAAAAAAAAAACATTTCCTTGTGGCAGAACATAAACATTTAGCCACTTCCAAAATTAGAAATAAAACCCAAATGGTAAAATAGTTGCATGCTAAATACTAAATACTACACTGGCAGAACTAAAAGAAATCAATAGAACAGTAAGACCCCTGCCCCAATACCAATGTTGGCTCATTTATTAGGGTTCGATACTACTATGCATGATACGAAGAGGCCCCTTTGCAAAATTATGATTTACTGCAAAACATTTACTTTTTGAAAACCCTAGAGTCAAGTCGCATGGTATGAACAGAGTAGAAAGCGTTGGGCTAGCTCTTCTAAAGGGCAGCCAGTGCACATTGGCATCCCGGCAAGGCGAGGCTCCAGGGAAGGACCCACTACAAGGGTGTATAGGGGGCAAGCCTTCCCTGGTCATTTTGGACAAGAGGCTGCTCCGAGTACTTGAAGTCTTGAACCCGTAACCTATCGATCACAAAGCAGCACCTTAACTGATCCGCCAAAGCTCCCTTTCGTTGGCCTTGCTCTTCTAAGTCACAAAATTGAAATTGAAGAAGTGTTTTTCTGACTCGATACACTCAGAGTTCTTAAATCTTTTTGCATCCTACACTTTGACGAACCTAAACCCAATCCTCCCTGTAAAGTAACTACTAAAGTTGCTCCCCTCTCAAAAATCCAGAAGAATCTCCCTTTCCCTGAACTGTCATCCACATCAAGCTCAAACCCAACCTCCCAGTTACAACGGAATTTCAAATAAACACATACATTGAACAACCAAGATTGCATAATAACTTGACGAGGGATTCTTAACCCTCATATCCACAATCAGCAGTACCTTGTGACAAGTAAAAATCATTAGGTGAAATTGAAAGCTTGAAAAAACTGGCTTGAAGAAATCCTACATCTGCTATCTGTTTCAAAAGGCTTGATAACAGCTCAAACCTCTTCCTCCGTAATCGCACCCCCATTATCCGAAGGTCAATCATATAACACTAAAAGCTGGATCACCACCGGGGCCAATAGAGACTATATCAGATAGAATTTGTGAATACACAAATCAAAACTGTGAAATTCTAGAAAAATACGGGCTTTCGCCACCTGAAGATGCCCGATGGTCACTCAATCTTAAGGCCGTGGCTAAAGCAAATCTTAAGTTCAATAGCTAAGATGGAAATTCTGTAGTTAAACAAAATCGTTTGCATTAGAATCCTCAATCCTCCAACGGTAGAGCACTCCAACGAAGAAGGAATTGATCACTGTAGCCAATCACGTAGTGTAGGAATTATAACAGGAAATTTTTCACTAGGACAGATATGTAGGTGGGTGAGAAAAATAAGAAAGGGGAAGGGTGGAGCTTGGATATAAAACACTTTCGAGTAGAGTCACAAACAGGTCCTTCACCCAAGACTCCCTTCTCTATTCCAAAATATAAAATGCTATCCCATATAGCAGATAGCAGGGTGCTTTTAGTATGCAAGTGTGTATTAGCGTAAGTAAGAAATTAGCTAAAAGACGTCATCAGACCATATAGGATCAAAGTCTGGACCGATTTCCTCAACAACTAACGAACCCGCTAATTAGTGCCTCTTCCTTCTCCACCCCAAATTTTCTTTAGCCCTGCAAAAAACATACCTTACTCTGGTTGTTAGCTAGAATCTCGCCGGCCTAAGTCTCTAAAGCATCTACTTCATCTCGTCTATGGATGTGCTCATATAGTTTCTCACCCGAACATCATCTCTAAAATACTATAACAAGAAATTTAAAAGACTGAACAACATGTTGCAATTGACATTGAACGTACATCAAAAACATTGGAGAGGAACAAAAGTCCACAGTAGAATACAGGACAACAGGTGCAAATCAGGGAAGAAATGAAGTGAATTTAATGATGAATTTGATCAATGGCCAAATGTTTGGTACAGAGACCAGGAAAGGAAAAGAGAATGACAACTTTATGTTGAAGCAAGGAAGATAATCTAGAAGAGAAGGCCATCAGTCTTGCAGTCTGTAAAGCAGCTATGATGAAAGAAGCTGCTGTATCTATGATTTTTATCCTACAAGTCTGTTACAAAAAAACTATAACAACAATAAGGTGAACGTTATGGGTAGACGATATCCCTCATGCTTTCACATGATGATAATAGAAGACAAGTAGAAGATTATTATGGAAACATCAAGCTGACTTCGGATTATATGCATTAGAAGTGTTGATATTATACATGTAGTTTATATAACAGTTCTCACAATTAAATCTCATTGTTTTCATCTACATTTATCAAGAACTGAATCTGTTAGTAGTTAAAATGGGAGAAATTCATGGCCAAATATCAATTTTGAAGCAACCAAAACAATACTATGATAAAGCAAAGATAATCAAATATTAACAATGTTAAAAGCCATAATAAATTAAGCTCATGGAGGTGGCAATCAACAGAAGCACACTCACCTCCAAACCTTCTGTCTTAATGTACTCCTCAATACGATTAAACACATCTGATTGAAGCATTTCCTTCTTGTTGGTACCAAAAAATTTTGCAAGCGCTTCAGAAATGACAATGAGAGGAGCAGGCTCAGAGCTTGGAACTTCAGACTCCTCAACCTTCAATTTCTTGGACTGTTGTCCCGAGTCTTCTGCAAACACAGAACACGGACTTAAGATGCAACTTGAGATGAACAGACCCTGTACAAAAATAGCATTAAAAAGAATTTTACGGACTTGTAGGATCAAGGGGTAGAATGTGCTTTGCCAGCAACTTGTTCATCTGAAACATGTCTGTACAGTCGACTTCAAAAACCAGTCGAAGCTCTTCATTGCAAATTATCTTTCTTTTGTTACTTGGGTCTTGAAGATTGTTCTTCCTTATGTAAGCCCAAAGCTGCTTCACAATCTACACCATACGATACACTTTTAATAAACAACTAAAGGGAAGGAAATCCCCTACTAGCATAAAAAGATGAATAAGGGTGAGGTACAAATGGTAAAGACACCAAACCTCTGTTCTGGGCATGGCAGGTTGGCCAACAATTGCCTGAAGCTGGGGTGAAACACCACATAGTTTATTTAGCCCACCTGGACCGCCTCTTCTTTTTGGTTTTTGGCCACTGCAATAAAGTTAAGAAGCATTATAGTAATAAATGTGAAAGGAATGAACTATAAATCTCTTGTAAGGGAATAAGAAAATTGTGAGTGAAACTTAAAAAAAAAAAGTCTTGATGCCAGCACTACCAATTATTGTGGGTTTCACTGCTTGTTGAATTAAGCAGTGGCCATCACTTCAATATTTAAAGGATATCATCTATCATGGAAAACCAGAGCACCATTCCAAAATATACTCATAGCCAATGCTGAACTTTGTATTAAAAGCTAAAGGTGTAAAGTAGAACATAGAAAGTCAAGCATAACAAATTTCACTGAAGACAACAGGACACCCAGGCTGGGACAGCCTAGCAGGCCAGAATTACCAAAGAATAATACTTACTGAGAAATCGCCCACCATTATACATAAAGCACAAGCCCCCCCCCCCCCAAAAAAAAAAAAAGTGTGAAGAAAATACTCCTGCAAATATTCAAAAAACAGGTGCAACAAAGTTATACGGTCCATGGTTCATCCACAAAGACAAACCAAGTCCTAAGAAGCCCGTGTGTATACAGACCAAATTGAATCAACCCAGATAACCTTCTCTGGCAACAAATTAATGGAGTTGATGTTCTTATCAGCAAACACCACAATCAATATATGACCCAAAATTTTAGTTATCTTGTTAAATATGAAACATAAAGCTATCAATCTGCTAGACTAACTCATAAGAAATAGAGCTGTCCACACCACTAAGCCCAATAATCATGTTCACTACAGCATAGGTAAAGTAAACTCCAGAACTTCACTCACTTGTAGAGGAAATTGCTGGTACTTCATAGGTAATAGTTTTAGCTTTGTAGGACAAACAGCTACAGAAATGTAAGTGTTCGAACGGTGTAAAACAGCTTATGCATCATCAACAACAAGATATTGTCCTAGTGCCAAAACCGGCGTTTTGGGGTCAGATGTACATAGAACAGAGAACATTGAACACTGGAAAAGGCGATACAAAACACTGATAAAGAAAGAAAAAAGGCAAACAGACATAATAAAGATAGAAATAAGCAAATAAGCCAAAAGATTTAACGGTTAAACCCATACACATGTATCAATGCTCTCCACTAGAACTCTCGAGTAAAACAACTTTAAATCCCAAGTTGACCTATAATGCTTACAATCACCCTTAACCACATCATCTTTTGTCTCTTTACCTCTTACAAGTGTTCTATCCCAGGCATTACTTGGTCTCCTACTCTCATGTTCAAGCCACTCAAGATGCTACCCCCTCATCTTATATAATAATTGAAGCAACTTCTGCCGATTCACCTCAATTTAAACTTGCCAGTACCTGTATGGCCATACCCCCAGTGTATACACATGACACTGTTTCACATCCCAACCCTCAATGTCACCCGATATTGTCGGCCAACTCATTCAAACTTTGTCGGCCTAACTCATCCAAACTTATGTCGGCCTAACTCATCCACACTTATTGTTCTAGTTGAACAAGGAATCAAACTTATTGGTCAACATCCTTCACATGCTTCACCCTCCCAATGTCCTGTCTCCTGTCTACCTGTCCCTCATGAAGTCATGAGGCCGACTTGAGACGGGCCTTCCCCCTTTCTTCGCATCTACTGTTGCATAAAACTCTTGATTCGCATTTGCACTTGCATCTCTGATTCTTATTTTCTCTTCTAGACTCCTTATACTTCTCCTGATCCTCACGGATTCTTCATTTCCTCAATAATTTGCAGCATTCTCTCTTACTCCTTGACGTTTGCCTTATTTCCTCATTCTACCAAAATATGTCCTTCTGCGGAGGCATGCTTCCTTTGGATTCTACTAGGACCTCCTTTGTTGCATCCTTTATGAAATGCTCCATCTTAGACCAAGTCGAATCTACGTATACATGCTATAGGGCAATATATTGGTAGTGGCCATTTCATCAAGATTTTCCTCTTGCTTCTCCCCTTGAATGTTCCAAACTTAATTCTAAGGTCCAGTTGTGATTCGCTCTTTCTTCAACATCTCCTACTTTGTTGTTTAAAAATAAAAAACAAATAAAAGCCTACATCAAAGATCAGGCACAACGAGCCTATACCTGCCTACTTTGTTGTTGGCATAACTCTTTCATGCACATGACGCTGCCACTTCAACACAGTTTCAGCTACAATTACAACCTTAACACACTACCATTTGTCAATGCTAAAACATAGAGGATAACACCCTCTCCACTTCACAATTACAAAGCTCCAACTCAAGATCAATGTTCAACTACTAATCGCACAGAAGAAACACCAAATTAGCACTACCATTCGTCAATGCTAATGGCATAGAGGATAACATCCTCTCCACTTCTAAACACAAAGCTCCAACTCAAGATCAACGTTCCACTACTAATACCAAAGACGACACGTCAAATTAACACCAAATGCACAAAGCTCATCCTTAATCCCAAATACTTCAGCTTCCACACAACAACAAACAAAATACAACAATAAACCCCAAGTACTCATTTCGCAACCCCCCCCCCCTTCCCCGCCTCCTCCCAACTGTAAAACACACTAGAGTAACGATACCTTCACCATTTGTCTCTATACAAATTAACCACTGACTCAATACTTCAGTGTTCTCACATAAATTGATTTTTCAACAATCCAATAAGAAAAGAAACGTATAAATGAATAACTTAACATCACAAGACCACACGAAAAACAATAACCGAGACCAATTGTTCAGAATTCGGGAAAAAGACCAAATCTTTTTGGCCGAAAACATACAATTTACAAAGAGTTAGTAACATAATCACTAAGAAAGTCCAGCTTACGCAGAACAATAAACACAACAGAACCAAATTCCACCAGAAAACGTAGCCCGAAAATTGAAATCCTTAACTCCAAAACCTCACAATCAACACACCCAAAACACCCCAAACTAAAAATTCCAAACTAACCAAATACTCGAAAAAGCTCAACACTTTGATCACAACAGACAAAACCAACCAATCAAACAAAACAGAAGAAAAATCAAGAAGCAAGGTAAAAAGACAAACCTATCCTTGGCAGGAGGGGAGGAGAGAGAATCAGTGACAACAGTTCCACCAGCAGGCTGTGCAAAACTGATCTCAGTCGGCCCCCTCGGAAAATGCGACTGGCTATGAAACACATGCTGCCGAACCTGACCCTGACCCTGACCCTGAGCAGTATGAGCCGGGCGATGAGGGTGGTGCGAAACACTTATGTTCGGGTGATGCGAAACGCTAGCATTAGCATTAACATTCACATTCGGGTGGTGGTGGTGGTAAACGCTAGCATTAGCATTAACATTCGGAGCAGCATTGACATTAACATTTGGGGGAAGAACATTAAGATTAGGGTTAAGATTGGGATTAGGGTTAGGATTGGTGGGAGTAAGAGGGCGAGAAACGACGACAGGCGGTGGCGGAGAGGGTTGTTGTTGCGGCGGAGGAGGAGGTTGAGGTTGTGGGATGCTGAAAAAGAGAGTAATCTGAGCACGAATGAAGTCGATTTTATCAGAAAGATCAAACCCTAATTTGGATTGAAGACGAAGAACAACTTCATTCAGAGAATTGAAGGAATTAGGGTTTATCTCCCTGAATAATGCTTCTAATCCCTCTGCTATTTCTTGGTCCGACGCCATTTTCTTTTTTTTCTTTTTTTTTTCTTTTTTTTTTTTGGTTTCTTTGTTTCGGAAATATGTTAAAAGTAAAAATGTTGGGTTTTTGTATATTTGTGAAGGAGATGAATATATTTTCTCTCTGTCTCTCTTTAACTGAAATAAACTGACTCTATCCACTCTCTCTTGATTTCTGTCTTCTTTCTGAGGAGAGGAGATATGGAGAGAGAAGTGGAAGTGGGGGTGTGCCACTTTGTGAGCGTGCGTGAGAGTAGACCTGTAAAATGGGTCGTGTAGGCAGGTTTTGGGTTCGGGTAGAATACGGTTTGGGTGTTTCGGGTTAGGGTCAATACGATTTCGGGTTGGGTTACGGGTTGACCAGCGGGTCGAAAATACATATTCACGCCTTTTTTTGCTAAGTGTGAAATCGTCATGAGACAAGTCGGTTCTACACACTATGAAATCGCCGATCTCCTTGGCGATTTTGTTGAAGAGAAACTGCCAAGGGTCTTGGCGGTTTTAAGGGGTGAATGCCTTCCTCCTGGTTCGGCTCCTTGGCGGTTTGAAGGGGTGAATGCCTTCTTCTAGAGTCTTCCTGGTTTAGCTCCTTGGCGGTTTTGTCCTGAAGTTGAAAGGGGGTGACGTGCACCCCATAAGGTTGAATAAGTTTTTTTCGACCCATTTTGTTTAACATTTATTTTTTGAGCCCTATTTCGAAAAAAAATTCTGTGAAATGAGTCTTATAACTATTGATTGGAACTACAAATTTCATGATTAGTGAAATCAAGCCCCTTCTTAATCACAAAGTCTCATAAAATACGGTCTCTCAATAATTTATTGAGAGACGCTTATACTATGTTACAAAATGACTCTTTTTACATTGATGGTAACCATGATAATACTTTTAGTGATCGTATTAATGTACTATGATAAATCACATTACCTATGATTTTGGAAGATCAAATCATATAAAATTGGCTATAATTTATAAAGTAACCCCTTTGCAAATCTTGGATTAAGTGTCTAAAGTCTTTAATTAAAACGATTACCAAAAGCAATATAACGGTCACTAACTTTATAAACAGGGTCACGATTTAAATAATATAATTGGTCTCTCTATAAATTATTGAAAGATGGTCTCCCACAAGACCTACTGCTTTTTTAATTTATCATGATATTTTCAATACCTACCCACAATCTCACCTACAAATTTAATATTATAAAAACAAATCAAATAAAATCTTATCACATGGAAATTTGGAGAAAAAAAATTCATCTGGAGGAAAAAAAACACACCCCAAGAAAAAAATTATAAATAAAAAAAAAAATTAGGGACCACCGTATGCATTTATCACCATTTATGTGAACACAAATTTTTTTTTTCTTGAAATTTTTTTTCTCGTAGTAATAGGTTCAGTGAGATTGAGTCGTAAAAAATGTGATTTTTTATTTATTTTCTGTTTAATCAGAGATAATATTTTTGATAATATTAGTTTTGTAGATGAGATTTTGGGGAGATATTGAATATCTCATGATAAATCAGGAAGGGGCTTGATTTCACCAATTAAGAAACTTGTGGGGGTTAATTGCTCCTAACAATACTTATGAGGTTACATTTTATATACAAGCAAACGTATGGGGGTCATAAACAACTTTCGCCATAGATAAATTAACTTAGAATGACTAAATAGGCCCTAGCTTAGTAGGATTGCATTTCTTCTACGGTATTTTCCTTGATCTAATTTGAATTTGTTGATTGACTACGGGTTTAAGCTATGTTTGGTAGGCCACTAGCATGTGACATTTAGCATTTTGACTGGGTTAATTAAAAATGTTAGTTGGTTAACATGTTTGGTTATTGTACATTTTTTTAGTAGCATTTAAGTAGCATGTAGCATTTTGTGGAGCATTTGGTAAATGCAATAAAAAAAAAAAAACCATTTCACATGGAAAAGTAGCATTTCACTATAAAACATGATCATCTTGGTGACTCCAACTGCTAATCATGTTAAGTGCGTCTTAGTTAACAACTACATTTGCACAATGTTTAGGTCATATTGGAATTTTCAGGAAAGAAAACAAGTTTTTCAATTTTTTTTGCAGATTTTTTAAAATTTATTTTTTATATTAATAATATAATATAATTAACAAAGTAATTAATGCCTTAATAATATTTCACCCAAACCCTAACCGACGCCACAACATCACTTTACGGTCAAAGTTTGACGTTGTTAAACAAAATGAGTCAAAAGGGCACCATGTGCATCACATAACATAGTTCAGGACTTCAGGGGCACCATGATTTAGTAGCCAGTTTGGGAAGTGGGGGGCACCGCGCATGCATTTTGACATGATTCAGGGGCACCACGTGAATTTGTCGTATTTAAAAACTAACTAGACTAGATACTAATCTATACATATACTTTAATTGTCTAACATCATGGATAACGTGGCGAAACATTAGACGACGCAAAAAAAAGTCACCTCATCACTTAGGTGTTGGCTTCAAATTGCGTCCTATTCTATTCTTATCCACATCTTTTTTTATGAGTGTCATAAATTTTAAACAAATCCTTCGTCTTCCCCCTAAAATGAGTTATATATTGAAATAATGACATTAAACATGGTTTCTCTTGGCTATTTGGTTGCACATTATGTCGGTTACATCTTAGTTCAAGATACTATATATATAACGTGATTTTTTGCTAGGTTTTGGTAAGAAATACAATTATCATTTCATGCACATACAATAAAAAGATCAAACAGTGAAAATAAGCTAGGAGAATAAATATAGGAACAGTAGTTCGTGGTTTTCCTATAGAATAGTTTAGATAGAGATTGTAGTAAAACTTTCTTATCTATGTGTTTTACTCCCTTATTATAAGTTGGTACAAATTGCAGTTATAATTTGATGTAATAATTGTATTGTATTTGAACTACTACAATTGAATACGATAATCATATTATTGGTTATGTGTATTTTCTATTTCTAATTGACGAGCCAATTTTACTTCTAACTTTATGGTTTTCAATGTTCCATCAATATTGCAAAAACATTAGACACATCAACTGCATATCCGTTCATAATGTTCTCAAAATGATTTGACACACGTGTTCAAAAGATGCATTTTCACATTAAGCAAAAATTCGTTTAAAACGTATTTCTTAATTGAACTAGGATTATGTTTCCCCTTTTTCCTGGTCATATTGATGTGCATGAATTATAAATATTTGTTATTTTGAAAATAATGGGTGGTTAGATTTGCATGATGGGTGTTATTTTGAAAATGTATCGTTTCCGTGAAACCAAACTTTTGGTGAAGGTGATGATGCTATGATAGATCAATAAACTTGGTTATAGAGATATCGTTTATTACAATTTTCGTTTAAAAGGAGCCAAAAAGTAAACCGTGATATCACGAGCACAACAATTAGTTCTCTATTGTTTGTTGTTGAAGTATTACGTATACGTGGGTGTTATGGTTTACTTGCTTAGTTTTAAGAGTGTTTAGTTGATGTTCTCCATATTTAAGGGACTTCATTTTGTTGAGAAAAACGAGCGAGATTATGAATAAAAAAATTCAAAATTTATTCTCTTCCTACCTCTAAAATTCTCAACATTAAGTTTGAAGTACAAACCTTAATCTCCAGGTGAAAAAATAGTCTACAAAGAAAGCTACCACATCACACACAATCATGTGAAATTATTATTACATTACGTAGTCGACAATTTACTTCTTTTTAGTAGTTTACTTAGCCTGAAATGGTTCTATTCATGTACAACTATTGAGTTATGATGTCATTAGGGAGTTCATGAGTCACAAGGCATAATTTACATTTAGTTGAAACTATTACAATGATCCTATGTCTCTACATGAGGGATCAATCTATCTTAAATAAAGTTACTCCTACATACCCGTTGGTATGAATTGACTTTGGATGGATTTAGTTGACTTTGCAACACTTGGATGAATTTTGGTTGACTTAGGTAGAATTTTGGCTTTTGTTTACTTTTATGACTTTTGTTGACTTAACTTTAATTGAGTCTTAATGACTTAGTTCAATTGACTTTCATTAACTTTTCTTGAATTGACTTATACTCCCAACTAAGCCTAATCACATTGTTCAAGATTGAATTAGTTAGACTTCCAACTACGCCTAACACTTTTAAAGGTAGATTATATAGATTCACAATTATTTTAAAATTGATTAATTAGACTCCCAATTAGACCTAGTTACTTTTATCATTTAATCATTTTCATGAAACGAATTAATTAGACTCTCTGTTAAGACTAATTATGTAATCAGTTAATCAAATCAAATTGGGAGAGAAACTAGTCGTTTTTAACCCTAAAGATCTTTATTGTAAAAAAAAGGTTGCAATCTTTTATCAATTACTACTCCCTCCGTTCGCCTATAAAACGCGTAGGGACGGAACACAGTTTTTAAGAAAAATAGATAAAGAATGACTTTTAGGATCCACTTGGTGTAAAATTACAACATAGGGGTGTGCCCCACTTGCATTTTTGATAAACAAATTAATAAAGTGAGGGTGTTTTGGTCTTTACATGCACAAATAAGGAAAGATTCCAAGTAAGAAATTTAAAGATGAGCACCCCAAAATAGAAAGTAGGAAGTTTATAGGCGAACGGAGGGAGTACTAGGTAACGTAAGTTAGTATCAAAGGATTTTCTTATCAATAAATATACATTGTTATGATAAATGGATAATAAACCAAGAAAGGAAAGGTGCTCTAGTTTCAGTTTCCCTCTTTTCATCCAACTTCAAACCAAACAAATTGAAAAGATCACATCACAATTAATTTTATGCGAAAAATCCACATTATTGTCAACAATAGACAGGGCCGTCTTGGAGATTTTGAGGGCCCAGTATGAGACTCCCGAATTAGGCCCCAAAACCATAAACAAAAGTTGAAGACCTAAAAAAAAAACCGAACTTAATAATACACTCTATATCTTTAGAAGGCAAAAAAATATTTGTCAAATTTAGTTGTGGCATAATAACTTCAAAAGAAATTACTGAATTAAAAAAAAAAATTAGATTTTTATAAAAATACTACAAAATTCATGGGTTACACTAAAAACATACTCGTCCTAATATAGGCCATAATACTCACACACAGATGGTGGGCCCATAATTGAATGGAGTGCATAATAAAATTGCAAAAATCAAACTATAGAAACCCACAAAGGGGATCGAGCACAGGCGCCAAGACTTAGGAGAGTTTCACGGAAACCACGGAACCAAAGTCACGGATATGATTGAAATCGGAACATTGTATATTTTTGGGGCCCCTACGGTGACGATGCCCTATGCGAGCGCACACTCGCACATGTAGATAGCCGGCTTTGACAAGTCAAGTGTGTAGAAAGTCTATATGGAGTGACAACATAGTTAGATGCGGTCTTTGTGTCTGGAGTGACTGAGACGTACCAAGGACCCTCAAAGTGTCAGCAAGTACAAGTAGAGCACTTAGCCTAAAACATGGTGGGTGTTTGTTGATGGGTGCAAACACTGAAGCTATGGGTTTCCAGCACACCTTTGAAACGAAATGGTCCTGTGTGAGGAACACAAATAAAGGAGAGAATAAAAACTTAGGCGTATTGTAACAATCCGATCCATCGTCCATCGCAACACAACCCAATAAGATGGGAAGTCACCAATAAGCCCATAGATCCTCACTTGGGCTCTAAAAGGTAAAGGCCTTGTTGTTAGTATGATGGTAAGAATCTATTATAAACTGATCATATGAGCCTTAATTTCCCAATGTGGGACAAACCAACTCCATAAACCACTTTCCATATTCCGTAGTGTTACAAACTCCCCCACTTAGAGAACGCAACGTCCCCGTTACACCTCGGCCAAACCATACCAACATCAACACAGGTCCAAGATCTCCCCCGCTAGACGGCTGGTCTGGGCCTCGCCCCAGCACGCGGTCGCAGGGTTGCTCTGATACCATCTGTAACAGCCCGAACCACCGTCCGTCGCAACACAACCCAATAAGATGGGAAGTCACCCCTTAGGCCCGAATATCCTCTCGTGGGCTATAAAAGGTGAAGGCCTTGTTGTTAGTATGATGGTAGGAATCTATTATAAACTGATCATATGAGCCTTAATTTCCCAATGTGGGACAAACCAACTCCATAAACCACATTCCATATTCCGTAGTATTACACGTATCAAGTCATGTCTTGTCAGGGGGAGGTCTAAGAGGTCTAAGTTAGAGAGACCTCGGCCCGAATCCACGGTCTCGTGTTGTTATCGTCGTCGTCGCACTCCATCTTAGACATCCTATGAATTAGTTGCTAATGAGAAGCAATATATTATTTTATGATATCTTAATAGCTTTGGGTTTACATCAAAAATTATGTAACCCTATTTATGTGTGACGAAGTGTTGTGTATAACATCTATATATTCGTTCATCGAACAATGTCATGTGATGAAATGTGCATAAAATTTATGTGTGTTAACTAATGGATTTATTGTTGTGCAATGGTAGAAGTATGTTAGACAATGAGACAATGGAAGGTGTACCTATGTTCAGGTCTAAGTGATGACCATAGTATCCATATCGTGATTGAGCCATGTGTTTGTAGTGGTGTGGAGAACCATTGTGAAAAAATAATGATGAGGCTAAAATTTGTGAAATAAAGGGAAGAGGTAAGAGCTTACTGGGTCATTTGACTCACCCAATTACAGGTAACTGGAAAGTTTGGAATAGGTGCAAGTGCGAGAGGTCTTAGCTGCTAAAATGTGAGATTTTTGTAATAAGGTAAAGCTGCCAATGGATGACTAAATGTAATTTAAACCGATTTAAATTATTCAAATTTTTATGAAATACTTATAAAATTTATTTAATCTTGGGGTTTGAATACTCGTATTCAAGAAAGTCTTCTGCTGGATTTGTATTTGGTTCAAAACTATATATTATACAATGTTTTAAGTGAAGATCCATGAAGCCTTGTGCAGTCTATCTTCCCTTAGGGTGGTGCTTTTTGCCCAACCTAGGTGAACATAGCCTATACGGCGTTAGCGAGTTCTAAATCTTCGTAAATCGGGCTTAGCAAATAACCCTCGGTTACGAAAATTTGGGATGTAACACGTGTCTCTAACCAACTTATGAGTCATTATTACAACACCAATTAAAGATTTAATATCCAAGTAACACAGTTGACCTTGCCATCAATATACTAAGGGGCCGTTTAGTACTATATGGGTATATAATACCTCAGACACATGTCACTTTACCATTGGTGTCATATAAAATCAAGGTCGTCCCCGGTGGTTTGGGGGCCCCGGGGCGAAGAGCTTAAATGGGCCCTGGGCCCTCGTAGTTGGAAATATATAAACGTCAAAATTAAAAAAACTACAACAATAAACTAGACAGGCGAATAACCATGGTAACAATTCACTCTTACATTCCATGAATTCACGAACTATAAATGCATGGAACAAGTGAATTTGCTTACAATTTCCATTTCCATCATATTAAACACGCAATCTTTCACCTTGATTTTTTTTCTTTCTTTTGAGATTATCTTTTTACTTTGTTTCTCTCATATTTAATTAGGAGAGTATTAAAAGTTGAAATTTTGTCAAGGGGAACAAGGAATCAATATCACGACTAAGTCCAACCAACCACTGTATTGACTAGTAGATTTCTTTCCTCTATTCCCCCTATGGTAGCAGGCTAGCAGCCCATTTTAGCATATTGGGCCCCCCTTTGACATGGACCCCTGGGCATTGCCCGGGCTCGCCCTACCTTAGGGCCGGTCTTGTGTAAAATCTAATCAACAAAGTCAATGGTCAACAGAGTACATATGGCACGACACACGTTGATTCGTATATGTGGAGGGATCTAAGCTAACAAATCCATTAACGGTCGATGAGATTGGGGGTTTGCCAAAAGGCTAATCTAGAAGTGATTATTCGTGGACCAAGCCCACCAGCAAACCTACGATTTCTCAATGCATGCATCAATCCCCAAATTCGCCTATTAGTACCCCAATCATAATTCCTGATAGGATTTTTACATTCATTTTTATTCACACACACGCTCTCACAAAATCTGACACTTACACAAAAGAGGCAACACTACGCCAGAAATTGCATAAGACACCGGGTCTTAAATCAATCAGACACCGGTTATACCCGGTGTCTGGACTGCTGGTGTCTTAGGCTAAGACATCGGTTATGTTAAAAATACCCGGTGTTAAATATAATACATATAACACCGGTTTTTAGAACAACCGGTGTTATATGTGCTATGTAGATCTGGTCAAAGGGCACACTTTTAACACCGGTTGCTCAAAGAACCGATGTTTTATGCGTCATTCCAAAAAAAAAAACAAAAAATCCCAAATCAATATTTTGGGTCGGTATTGATTTTTTTTTTTTGAGGTTCGGTGTCCATTCATTCATCATTCACTTATTCATCAGTATAGTAATCACAAGAACCAATAGCTTAATTTTACATGGACAAAACAAGAGGTAGAACCGTATAGAAGGGAGACCAAGGCGTTTAATTAAGATCAAAATCTGTGGTACCAATTCTAATGAACTTATTCATTCAAACAACGTGTATTTCGAGATTCATCGAGAAAAAAATAACATAAATTACAAAATAATTTGAACAAATCATGTTACACGAGATCTAGAATACGATACGAGCAATGAAACAAGATCTTAAAATTTTAATATGAAACGATAGATCTTAAAATTCAAAATAAATCTGAACATATACATTTTGACCCAAAAAAAATACACAAATTTCGAGCAAAAAAATACTTACTTCACGAAAATCAAACCCAGAATACAATTATAATTCCAGAAAATTAAACCCAGAAAACACTTCTTAATTCGCGTCTTCTTCGTTGAAGGGGTCTTCATCTTTGCCAAAAAAAATCTTCATTTATAGGACATAATCTGGAATTAAAGTGTTGTTATTAGCATATATATAACGCTTAATCCCATCACCAAAATTCAAGGTCAATCCCATATTAAATGTTTTACAAGGTATGTAGATATGTAATCTAAGAATGGCGAGAGAGCAAGTTCGAGAGATGGAAAGAAGAGAATAGAGAAGAGAGGCGGCATACGAGGGATTTAAGATTTAAGTTGTAGAATTGGAGTACTCTCTATGTTAGATCGAGGGAGGTTATGGAGATATGAGTATACGAGGGGATGTTATTTTGGAGATGAGGTTGGGACTTCAGAGAGAAGAGAACAGAAAATGAAAAATACATTAAATGAAGGGAAATGAAAGGCTGAGAGTGGGACTTGGGAAGTTGGGAGGCGGAGAGTCCAAGGTAAGATGGCAACAAGGGAATATTTTTCTTTTCTTTTTTGAATTACACATTCAAGGCATCTTATGTGAACATAAGACACCGGTTTTGGCTACAACCGGTGACTTATGTGTTCAATTATATATTATTTATTTATTATTTATTTTTGAGAACACATTTAACACCGGTTTTCTAGAAAACCGGTGTCTTAAGTTGCTTTCGACACCGGTTCATGCGTAACCGGTGTCTTATGTTTTTATGACACCGGTTATTACGTTTCCGATGTTATATGTTCCGATGTCTTATCCAATTTTTGGCGTAGTGCAAGACTTACTACTCTTATGTACCTAAACACACTTTCTCTACTTATAAACTGACTTGAGCGTCGGAGGGGTTTCTTAAAGACGTTGAGGAGGAATTACCCTTGTTTGGTAGGCCATAGGATCCAGAGGAAACGTCTACTATCATAACGTCAGGTAAAAGTCTTTTAATTATACTTTTTATAAATCTTGTTTATGTAAATTTTGGAATTCTAAGAATTATTACAAGTGGGTATTTATAGATGAGACACATTTGGTAAGCCAGAGACACATATGAGCATAACACGCCTAAAGAGCAAGGCAAAATCGAGCAAAGTCGTTCGAGCAAGACAAAACCCAGATGACAGCTCCTTGCTATACAGCCCGCGACTCGCTGCTCCCGATTGAGAGGAGGTTTTTCAGTCAGGCGCGGGTCGTCTCGCTCAATTGCTTGCTTCTGGGTATCTCTGTGCCACGCCTCACCGCTCATTTGATGGTGAGGCGCCACTACTCTCGCCAATGGATTTGTGTCGTCCTCTATTCTTCATTTCTTCGCCGCCCCAAACTTTGTTCTTGGCTCATGGATGTGCTCCTATGATGTAATACTCCATATTTCAGAGGTTTCGAATAGATTAAGGGCTCGCTTTTAGGAATCCCATGTGATAAGAACTCCACGGTTAAGCGTATTTACTAGAGAGTAATTCAGGATGGGTGACCTCCTCGAAAGTTTCCCAAGGTGCGCACGAGTGAGCTCAAAGTGCGCTGGAAGGGTTCATGTTGAACGGTGGAGCCAGTACACAGCCTGGCAAGCTGACTAGGTGACTTCTGCCGGTTCAGCTGATGAGCCGGGGTGTTACAAATGGTATCAGAGCAACACTGCGACCGCGTGTTGATCCTATGGTTAGGAGTGCCCAGACTAGTTGGTTGTCAGCCGCAACAAAGACGTTGTTTTCTTAATAGGGGGTGTATGTAATACCCCATATTTCAGAGGTTTCTAAGAGATTAAGGGCTTATATGAGGTGATTAAAATGATTGAAAGTGATACTCATACCAACAAAGTCGACTTTCCTTTTAGAAATCTCATGTGATAAGAACTCCACAGTTAAGCATGTATATTGGAGAGTAATTTTAGGATAGGTGACCTCCTGGGAGTTTCCCAGGGTGCGTACATGAGTAATGTCAAAGTGCGCCAGAAGGGCCCATGTTGGTCTGTGGAGTTAGTACACAACCTGACAAGCTGCCATACGTGACTACTTTCGGTTCAAGTGATGAGTCGGGCTGTTACATACGATGTTGTGGGGTCTTTCGAGATATTAGAGTATGCCCCATTTATTCCTACATGATCTACAATACGAAAAACAAAGGCGTAGACTCAAGTCTTGGAAGATAATTGCATATAATTCATGTTTTTCAGACAAAATAAGTAAAAGGCCACATATAATGAAATTACGCAAAAACAAGAATAAAACCCTAGGAGATGCATGAAAACTATAGCTAAGCGAAGAAACTTAATATAGCATGGTAAAATAGGCGAAAATAGAGACACCTCGGTTATATATTGCCCAAGATATGAAAGACCCAAGTTTGACATTGTTGTTGTTACCAGAACATAACATTGATACTTAGGCACATGACAAAGTTGTCACGCAAGGCGATCATGGCTTGCAAAACCTAGAATTGCAACACAAGGGTAATAAAAAGACTCCAAAAATAGATAACAAAATTAATATCAAAGGAAAAATCGATAACTCAGTAGTTAAAGCGTCGATAATATATACACTATGTTTTTTTTATAAGAAGCAATTCATTAATCCGAATAATGAACCAAACGAGGGCACAATGTCCTCATTGCTCAAGTTCTTTAATTTTACGAATCGGTCAAATATTTAGCAAAAGAAGTAAAAGGGTTGCTTTAAAGCACCTGCTACCTTAGGAAAAAAACATGACAAGCAAGATAAACAACCATTCCCCAAAACAATAGTCGAGAGAATGATTTTACCCCCAAAAAATACTCGTGGATTCCGCTCATTACAAATGCACCATAAAACAGCAAAGACGACACAAATCCAGAGCAAGTTTTTTTTTTTTTTTTTTTTTTTTTTTTTTTTTTTTTTTTTTTTTTTTTTTTTTGTTCGGGAAGCACTGCACTTAGCAACTATTATATAACTCCTCGAAAATTACAGAGTCAATTTGCCGAGGATGGTTCTCATACCAAACCATATCATCCACAGAGGTACAACTAAGATGGGCTAATTCATGACACTACTACAATCGAGGTCTTATACAGCGGTTTTTTTTTCTAATATACAACAAAAAAAAAACCGCTGTGTAATGGGGCGCTGTGGAAAGTCAAGTTAGATACCACAGCGGTTTCAAACCGCTGTCTAATGTATGCTCTACCACAGCGGTTTAAAACCGCTGTATATGATCGTCTACCACAATGGTTTAAAACCGTTGTATAAAGTCTTTATTTTGAAAAAAAAAAAAAAAGATAGCTTTGTTACGTACTGTAGGCGTTCCCATTGTGCAATGAAATTAATCTCCAAAGAGCACTACCATTTCATACACCAAAACAACAACTTCACTTATATACAACATATGAAACATTTCTTTGAAAAAAACATATGGAAAATTATTCAATCCCACAAACAAACCTTAAATGATATTAAACTATACATATGTAGTCAAAATTAGCTATACCAATAATAATATACTTATACTATATACTATAATATCAAAAGTTTCACACGATATAACTTGATAATTCCCGCGCCCCTCACAACTTCGATTTGGTTCTTGTAAAAGCTCGCACACGTGCAGCCCAGCAAGTACTGCGATATTGAATTAGTAATTCGACAGGAGTCTGTACACTCTAATGCATTTACCACAA
This sequence comes from Spergularia marina, assembly GCA_963680865.1. NCBI lineage: Eukaryota > Viridiplantae > Streptophyta > Magnoliopsida > Caryophyllales > Caryophyllaceae > Spergularia > Spergularia marina. The sequence goes on along the minus strand of OY804549.1, from coordinate 6,601,502 downwards.
AAAAAAAAAGATTAACACAAGTATAAACTCCATAAATTTTATTGCAAAGAAGATATCCCAGGTAAAAAAAATAGAATATGTTTCAATACAAACATCTTACCAACATATGCATAAAAACTCAAGATTGAATAAAGATAAGATGCTTATAAAGTAATTAACCTAATTTTTGGACCATTGATGGCTCAACAAATTGACCAAAAAAGTAGAGAAAATGGGAGGGAGATAAGCGGCACATAAATTATAGAACAACAGATCTGAATACGAAACATCACAAATCATCAAATTTTCAATCGATAATTGAATTCAATCTCTCCTAAATTTCACAGTTCTTGACTTTCGAAAATTCAATTAGAACTAAAAACTATACAAAACAAAAATCCCACGAACCGAATTGAGAATTAAGGGGTGAAATCCCTAAGGTAGATCTAAATTAACTTAAAGATCAAAAAAGGGAAGGTATTAACTGATTATGGCACAAAATTGGAGAACTTATTTCTTTTCAATTAGATTTACTAAAACAAAGAAGGTACAACAAAGAAGGGCATTGAGATCGAGATACCTGATTAAGAGGACGATAATGGTGATGTTGTTGTTGCCGAAATCCGCAGATCAGAGGAACGAGCACCAAGAAGAGAGAGAAGATGAGCCATCTAAAGAGGGGGAATGTGAATTAAACCCTCGTACGCAATGCAATAGTTTGTATACAAAGGGGTTTTTTTTTTCCTTCCCAAAAATCGCTGTATATTAGACTAAAACCCGCTGTCTAACGTGATCATACCATTGCGTTCTAAAACCGCTGTCTAATCACCCAAAACCGTTGTCTAATGTGATTAAATCATTGCGCTTTAAAACCGCTGTATAATCACCCTAAACCGCTGTATAAAGTATTACATACGACAGCGGTCCAAAAACCGCTATACATAGAGTGTTGTCTAAAGTCCAAAATGGGGTAGTGTGAGCTACCTGTTGGAACCCTTACGTACATGGGAAAGCGAAAACTTGTGAACCAAGTTGACAACTATGTAATATGAGAACTAACTAAACCAAAAGATGACCTATCGACTTTCCCCAAACGTAGTTGTAGAATTAATTCCAAATAGTCAGACTCCAAAACGATCTTATTCAATCCCAACTCTTTTGCTGATTCAATGTCGTACCTTGCTGCCCGAGCATCTCCTTCAGCCACGTACGTCTCTGTTACCAGGCCCTCTCTTGATTGCACACACGAAGATAGCGCCTCTCCAGTCTTTGATCACCACCCCATAGCCCCTGATGCCCTCCTCGCCCACAACTACATCCGTATTTACCTTATAGACGCCTTCCTCTTTAGCTTTCCATTGCATCTGAAGTGTTTGTGTTGCATTTGGTCTTTAGAAATGCTGGCTTCTTCGTACTCAAAGCTAAGCCTGATAGCTCGATCCCCCACCCCAAAGGATCAGAGACATTCTTCCCATGGAGCCAGAGGTTCCTGGCAATAAGCCAAAACTTCTAGGCAACATAATAAAAAAAAAAAATAAAAAAAAAATAATAAAAAAAAAAAACGGCTACTCACTTGCCTTTCTCAGGGCGTTTCAACATGTCTTCCAACCACCAGTGCATCTCACCATCTCTAATATATGGGCCTCTCAAGGCGCAAAGGGGAGAGCTTCCATTCTATGGCAGCATCCAATGATCTTCACCATTTCGAACCTTATACAAAAGGTTTTTTCGTACCATCTTCTTAGCAACTTGCATGTGCTCTATTGTTTATGGTTCCTCTCCACATCTTGGGCACATCACATCTACCAGCTGGATTCCGTGATTTTTGAGGTTGGGCATGTCGGGGATAACAAGGTCGATAGCCCTCCACACAAAAAAATTTCACTTTCGGAGGAGTAACTTATTGTCTTTAATCACCCCTAAAACAGCAAACTTCGCCCACAGAAAATCAAAAACACAAGCAAGGTGCTCCTCATCTATATCTTCATTCTCTTTCGTCCTTTTGGCATTTTTTGACAGTTTTGGGCTTGTGAAATTGAAATAGATTAACCAAAATGCATGTCTCCTTTGGGCTTTGGCTATGTATACCTCTCATCCAAATCCTCATCTTCTACACTTCACTCCCTCATAAAATATCAACATTATTTTCTTCTCTTCCCCTACGCAAGATTAATGATCGTACATCCCCTCTGGATAAAAAATAAGCTTGGTTTTCATGGAATTCTAACAACCAATTATCATTTATCATCATTTTATCAGGGCTCTATCTAGTTTAAAATAGACCCGCTTGTCATCTTCGTGCTGATTGTTCCAGGTATAGGAACAACCATTAGCTTTTATATCTTGTAAGCCACACGTCTCATCAGACACTGTTGAATTCCAATGATCTAAGATACTGCTACTTTCGACCCTACTCTCTCATGCAGAAAATAACACATTAATGAAATCTCTTAGGGTAATCCAAGAACATTTCACTTGATAACCCTAGCCCTTAGTCTTCATTCTTGCCTGAAATGAGCCTTAGTGTTCACTCTTTTCCAGCAGTGGCTAGCAATGTGCCCTACAGTTTTGCAGTTAGTATACACTGTTGGCTGCCGCAGATTCAACACTTTGTTAAAATAGTTCTTCAAATTGTTCACCTTTGTCATCTGTACACCTAAACAATGAAGGAAATTTCTTATTTAAATATATTTACCTCCACTAAAAGTCAAGCATACCCAAGTCTACTCCTTTGTTCAGTTGTATTAGCAGTTTTCACAAATTTCCCAGCAATTCCTGAATTTCTTTTAAACAGTTTGGGCTCCAAAACTTCAAGTCTAATTTTAGTAATTCTACCAACACTAGAAACTTGTTAACAGAAATCTTAGTCAACTTCATGTCCTCGATCCAAAGTTTAACAATCACATGTTTTGTAATATCCCGATGCATCATACGTCCAACACATTCCAATATGATGAAAAGTCACCCCTGTTGGGGTTCATTTTATTAATGAGACCACAGCCCTTGGGAAGGGAGGCCCAATGCCCTTGATAAAGCCCAATGATGTCCTTAATATCCAGCAAATCTCATCCGTTGGATGTCAAGGGAATGGAGGGTCAAGGTGAAGAGGGGACCCCTAGGAGTATTCCTTGAGGGTACCTCCTCCACTATAAATACCCCTCCTTTTCCCTCACTTGGGAGGATTCTGACTCTCAGCTCTAAAAAGCCATTTTATTGCTATTCTTGAGATAAGTGATTCTCGGTACCCCATTTCTCGATCGCACCCAATACTGACTTAACCGTCGGAGGGGCGTCGCCTGGGTAAAACCGGGCCCCCTTGACCGTTTGTTCATTGCGCAGGACAGAGATTTGGACCCCATCTATCCCGAAGTCGAATTCACACCAACATTTGGCGCCGTCTGTGGGGATAGATCGGAGAAGTCTGAATTTTTACTTGTGAGTTGAACATTTTGACTGCGATAGAAATGGTAGCCAAGACGCGGAAAAAGGTTGACAAGTCAAATGCAGCCACTGTGCATGCGGGTGCGCCACCCCCTGGTGACAACCCAATCATTGGCCGTTGCGACCCGATGACGGGTGAGTTATTGGGGCCGGTTGCGTCCACCGCAACCGCATCCACTCGACCTCCGGAAAGACAAAAGGCAGTGGAAGCTGCGCGCCCACCTCCCCCTGTAACCATCGAAGACGAGCGTCACCGCAGAGGTTACGTCGTCGAGGACGAAGACGAGATGGATTATACAGACGAGGAGGAGACGGAGACGGATAGCCAGGGCACTGCGGCCTTTGAAGCTCGGGTATCTACAGTCCGAGAAGAGCTTCACAAGGAGATGATGGAGAACCTGGATGCCCAGATGGCGGCATTCCGAAAGGAAGTGAGTGCGCAGGCGCCACCGGTCTCGGTTCAGTCGGAACCAGGATCTTCAGGAGTGAAGAGGGGGAAGAAGAGGCCGTGCCCTTCAGTGCGCATCCGCAGAGCAGTGGCACGCGCAAAGGGGGCGCAGAGGCAGGCCAACCTTAGATTCTTGGACGCGCGCCTCATCATTGATACGGGGAAGGCGCGCGAGGAGAAGGAGAAAAAGAAGAAAGAGGAAGAGGAAAGGCTGCGGAAAGAGAGGGAAAGAGAGAAGGAAAGACAAAAAGAGCGACCCCAAGCGTCATACAAAAAATTTTCTGCGATGGAGAAAGGCAAGGGTATAGTAGAGGAGGATCGGGCATCGGTGTTTGACAGATTACGGCGGGATCCAGGGCGACGCAACGCGCCCCTGTGGATACGGTCCCGGTCTCCTCCACCCACACAAGGTGTAGCCCTCACCCGTCCGTCACAACCACAGCCCAAGACTCAATCTCAGCACGACCACCAGCATCATCACGGTGAGCGGCCCAGGAGTCCACTTCGCAGAGGTAGGACTCGGACGCGAAGCTGTAGTGAGGGCGAGTCCGAAATTGAGGGCGAGGCAAGTTCCAAATACCAGGGCTGTGGTCATCGAGGACGCTCAACACTGCTTTGTGACTACCCATTCACAAGTTGGATCCTAACCGCGGACAAGCCGCCGGGCATTAAGAAGCCCAAAATGACTGAGTACGCTGGGGTAGGAGACCCGCACGACCACATCTCGTCATATCTGCACAATATCAGTTACCTGACCATGGACGAACCCACCATCTGCAAGCTGTTCCCGTCTACACTAAGCGGAATCGCGCAGAGGTGGTTTGACCAGTTACCCCCAAACAGTATTGATTCATGGAGAGAATTGAGAAGGAAGTTTGCTGGCCACTTTGTAACCAGCAAGACTAGAAAGAAGACATCCATCCATCTTGCCACTGTGAAACAGGGAGACAACGAATTTCTGGACGAGTACATCCAGAGATTCCGCATGAATGCAACGCATGTGACCAACCTTACTGATGAGGCGGGGGTTGCAGCGTTAATCATGGGAATGGCCAAAGGTAGATGCAAGTATGACTTGGTTGCGAAAGAGCCCAAGACCATGGTGAGCGCATATCAGAGAGTGGCTGCGCACGTGAATGCCTCCTTGGTAAATAGCTCGGGACGCAAGGAGAAAGCGGCTGTGGTGGCGCAGAACAAGAGCCAGGACTTCCTGTCTGCGCGCCGGCCGAGCAACGGCTTGTGCAACCCAGGTCGATTCAATACATCGATCAGAACAATCTTTATGGCAATCAAGGATGATGAGATGTTGCCGGCACCAAAGCCAATGGCTGACGCAACATGCAGCAATTTTGTGAATATCATATAGAGAGCGGGCACAGTACCCGAAACTGCTCTAATTTGGAAGATGTGTGTCACAATCTAGCTGACAATGGAAGGTTGCAGAGATACCTGACCCGGCTGCGAGGGCAGCGGGACAGGTATAAACAGCAGTGGCAGGGCCGCGGCAACTACAACAACCGCAACAACAACAATGGCTGGCCTGGAAGTAGGCCGCGACCACCCAAAGGAGGAGATAGGGAACACAGTCCCGGTGTGATAAACACAATTTCGGGTGGCTTCGCTAGCGGTGGACCAAGTCACCGGGGACGAAAAGAAAATTTGAGGAACTTTATCAATTCTATTGCGTCTCCGCAGAAGAAGCCGATAAGGATTCCTGATATCACTTTGAAGCAGTCTGATATCACTGAGGTTCGTACACCACGTGATGATCCGGTGGTGATCACCATGAGATTGGCGAACAAGGACATAAGAAGATGCCTGGTGGATACAGGATCTTCAGTAGATATAATGACTTTGGATTGTTTACTAAAGCTGAGATACACGAGAAAGGATATCAAGCCACTGTATGATCCTATTGTCGCGTTCGGCGGGCAGACTATCTATCCGCTAGGTTCGGTTCGAGTCCCTGGTGCCATTGATACTGGAAGTGCGATCAGGACCGCAATGGTGGAATTCATCATCATTGACATTCCCTGCGCATACAATGTGGTCATCGGGAGGCCGATGTTAAATGAAGTGGTTGATTTGGTGTTTACTTTGGGACTTTTAATGCTATATATCACCGATGACGGGAAGCCGTCAATAATACGAACCGATCAGAAAACAGCTCGAGAATGTTATCACGCGGGGCTGCGGCCGCCGATGGTCAACCTCGAGGATGCCGCACCCGAAGACCAACCTTCCAGGAAGAGGAAGGAGAGGGGTGGTGAAACCGTCTCGGCCGCGATGACGTACTCCATTGAGACTTTGGATGCGCGTCATGGGCTGGAAGGACCCACCCAACCCCACGAGGAGACAGAGGAAGTGGCTTTACAAGAAGATAATGAGGAGAGAGCAGTACGCATTGGTCGGAATTCTAATACCCCAGATTTCAGAGAAGGTTCCTGAGAAATTAGGGCTCATATGAGATGCTTAAAAGGATTGACAGTGCTACTCATACCAACAAAGTCGACTTTCCTTTTAGGAAGCCCATGTGATAAGAACTCCACAGTTAAGCGTGCTTGACTGGGAGCAATTTCAGGATGGGTGACCTACTGGGAAGTTTCCCAAGGTGCGCATGAGTGAGGTCAAAATGCACCGGAAGGACCAGTGTTGGTTTATGGGGTCAGCACACAGCCTGGCAAGCTGCCATAGGTAACTACTTCCGGCTCAGGCGATGAGCCGGGGTGTTACAAATGGTATCAGAGCAACCCTGCGACCGCGTGTTGATCCTGTGGTCAGGAGAGCCCAGGTCAACAGCCTAGCGGGGGAAAGATCCTGGAGCTAGACTATGGTAGGCTGCCAGTCGCAACGAGGACGTTGCTTTCTTAAGAGGGGGTGAATGTAATACCCCAGATTTCAAAGAAGGTTCCTGAGAAATTAGGGCTCATATGAGATGCTTAAAAGGATTGACAGTGCTACTCATACTAACAAAGTCGACTTTCCTTTTAGGAAGCCCATGTGATAAGAACTCCACAGTTAAGTGTGCTTGACTGGGAGCAATTTCAGGATGGGTGACCTCCTAGGAAGTTTCCCAAGGTGCGCATGAGTGAGGTCAAAATGCACCGGAAGGACCAGTGTTGGTTTATGGGGTCAGCACACAGCCTGGCAAGCTGCCATATGTAACTACTTCCGGCTCAGGCGATGAGCCGGGGTGTTACAAATGGTATCAGAGCAACCCTGCGACCGCGTGTTGATCCTGTGGTCAGGAGAGCCCAGGTCAGCAGCCTAGCGGGGGAAAGATCCTGGAGCTAGACTACGGTTGGCTGCCAGGTGCAACGAGGACGTTACGGTCTTAAGAGGGGGTGAGTGTAATACCCCGGATTTCAGAGGAGATCCCTGAAAGATTAAGGGCTCATATGAGGTACTTAAAAGGAATGATAGTGCTACTCATACAAACAAAGTCGACTTTCCTTTTAGGAAGCCCATGTGATAAGAACTCCAAAGTTAAGCGTGCTTGACAGGGAGCAATTTCAGGATGGGTGACCTATTGGGAAGTTTCCCAGGGTGCGCACGAGTGAGGTCAAAGTGCGCCGGAAGGACCAGTGTTGGTCTGTGAGGTCAGCCCACAGCCTGGCAAGCTGCCATAGGTAACTACTCTCGGCTCAGGCGATGAGCCGGGGTGTTACAGGAATCTCGCAGTGGAAGAGCGAGATCTACTGATCGCTTGCTCAAAGAATATAGAGACGTGTTCGCATTCGCAGTAGAAGAGATGCCGGGCCTCGATCCCGCAGTCATTACACACAAGCTGAATGCGGACCCAAAAATCAAACCAGTTCACCAGAAGAGAAGACATTTTGGGACAGAAAGGTCCGAAGCGATTAAGGAGGAAGTTGGTAAGCTCCTTAAAGATGGATACATAGAAGAATGCTTATACCCGACGTGGCTATCGAACATTGTGCTTGTTAAAAAGCCCAATGGGTCGTGGCGCATGTGCGTTGATTTCACTGATCTAAACAAAGCATGCCCGAAGGATGGCCAGCCTTTGCCCCACATGGATAGATTAGTTGATTCGACCTCGGGCCATGGACTCTTAAGTTTCATGGATGCCTATGCAGGATATCATCAAGTGCCCCTCGAGGAGGAAGATAGACCAAAAACCGCATTCGTCACTCCGCTAGGAGTATACATGTATCGTGTGATGCCCTTTGGGTTAAAGAACGCGGGTGCGACGTTCCAAAGGTTAGTCAATAAGGTGTTTGAGGGGCAAATTGGACGCAACATGGAGGCCTATGTGGATGACCAGATAGTGAAAAGTGCGTTGGCTGCGAACCACACACAAGATTTGAGTGAAACTTTTGCTACTTTGAGGAAGTACAATATGAAGCTGAACCCCAAGAAGTGTGTATTCGGGGTGCATTCGGGGAAGTGCTTGGGTTTCTTGGTCAGTGAGCGCGGCATTGACGCAAACCCGGAGAAGATAAAGGCCATTTTGGATATGTCTTCCCCTCGGTGCGTCAAAGATGTGCAGAGGTTGACTGGTTGCGTGGTGGCACTCAGCCGATTCATTGCCAAATCAGCTGACCGCTGCTTACCCTTTTTTGATGCACTCCGAAAGCGCAAGGCGTTTGAGTGGAATGACGAGGCCGAGAAGTCCTTCCTAGAACTGAAGGAGTATCTGACTAAGGTGCCAAAGATTGTGGTACCAAAAGAGGGGGAAGAGGTAATGATATACTTATCTGCGGGACAGCGAGCAGTGGGGGCTGCGCTGGTGGTCGAGCGCGAGTACGTGAGCCACGCCCTCGCCGAGGCCGAGATGCGATATCCACCGCTTGAAAAGTTGGCATTGAGTTTGTTGGTTGCAAGTAGGCGGCTGAGGCCTTACTTTCAGAGTCATAAAATTGTTGTGATGACTAATTACCCACTCCAAAAGATACTGGGGAAGCCTCGACGGGAACGGTCGATTGCCGCGTTGGAGCTGCGAGCTGAAGGGATTTGGAGTGGAGTACAAATCCAGGAAAGCCTACAAGGGACAAGTACTAGCCGACTTCGTCACAGAGTGCATGTTTAGTGAGGAGTTCGCAGTGCCGAATGCACAGTGGCTGTTGTACGTTGATGGATCTTCGAATTCCGGCGGCAGCGGAGCAGGCATAGTAGTTATCCTCCCAAGCGGGGACAAGACTGAATATGCTTTGCGTTTCGGGTTCGAAGCCACTAACAACGAAGCAGAGTATGAAGCTCTGATTGTGAGGATGCAAATGTGTGCGGCTGCGGGTGCGAAGAATGTGAAAGCATTCTCGGATTCGGCTGTTGTGGTCAATCAAATAACTGATAAGTTTGAGGCCAGAGATCACATGGCTAGATAACGGGACGCAGTCAAAGATATGGTCAGGAGCTTCGAGGTGTTCGAGATTGAGCAGATTCCGAGGTCAGAGAACCAGCAGGTTGACGCACTAGCACGCTTGGCTAGTTCGTCGGTGAATGACAACCCAAGGGTGGTACAGTGGAAGCATCTGCCGTTGCGTAGTATTGACGCGACTCCGAACATCGCAGCTCTAGACCGCAGCCCAGAGTGGATGATCCCGTTGTTTGCATACCTGAAGGATGGTGAGTTGCCAGAAGACGAGAAGGAGGCAGAAAAGGTGAAGAAACGTGCTGAATGGTTTACGCTTCTGAACGGTAAGCTGTACAAGAAGGGGTACACCCATCCGTTCCTGAAGTGTGTAGACCCAATTGAGGGAGATTATATCCTCAAAGAAATCCACCATGGTGAGTGCGGCGGGCACATTGGAGCAAGGGCAATGGCCGGTAAAGCTCTACGGCTTGGGTTCTATTGGCCCACAATGCAGAGCGACTCGGCCGAGATCATAAAAAAGTGCGACCGATGTCAGAGGTTTGGTCCAACCTCGCATCGACCTGCAACTCCACTTAAGCCCATAACTGAACCGCTGCCATTTGCGAGGTGGGGACTTGACATTGTGGGTCCTTTTCCTCGCAGTCAATGCCAAAAGAGATATCTGATTGTTGGAGTGGATTATTTCACTAAGTGGGTTGAAGCGCAACCAGTCTCTCGCATCCGAGATACAGAGACCATGGATTTCATGTGGAAGTATATTTTCACAAAGTTCGGGTTGCCCCGCTGCGTCACTCTTGACAATGGCTCGCAGTTTGACAGCAACCGATTCCATGAGTATTGCGCAGAATATGGTGTGAAAACTTGCTATGCCTCGGTTGCCTATCCGCAGGCCAATGGTCAGGTTGAATCCTCTAACAAGTTGATTGTGGGCGCGCTCCGCAAAATGGTCGAACGGGCCAAAGGAAAATGGATTTAGCAGCTACCAGGGATCTTGTGGGCGATGCGTACCACTGCTAAACGAGCTACAGGAGAAACTCCATTCCAGCTCGTCTACGGATCGGACGCGGTATTGCCAGTGGAGTGGGGAGCTAAGTCCTTGCGGATCAGCACCTACGAACCCGAGCAGAATTAGTCGGAGCTGCGCGTTGCGTTAGACTTGCTGCCTGAATTGAGAGGCAATGCTTTGCTGCGAGTGGAGAGAAAAAAACAAGACATGCCTCGCGCTTACAACAAGAGGGTGAGCCCAAGAAGCATTGAGATCGGAGATTATGTTCTGAGAAATCTCGCAGCTACCGGAAAAGAGGTTCTAGGCGGGAAAATGAAGCCCAAGTGGGAAGGTCCTTTTCTTGTGGTTGGAAAGATAAGGGATGGGACCTTTCGCTTGGAAGAGCTTGGCGGCGAACCCATCGAGAGGCCATGGAACATTATCCACCTCAAGAAATATTATGCTTAGGTTATTGGTTGAGTTGTAACATATTCAGTTCGTTGTTTATTTTTCATCAAAAGGATAATGAAGCGCTAGACGCACCCAAAAACATGTATTTTAAATTCTCAGTAAATGAAATGGCCTGCGGCCCAGTTGTTTTCGTTCACTCGATGTGTCAATTTTAATTAGAATAGTTAGAGTACTGTAGAGCAAATTTTGACCGAGTCCGGAACTTCACCAGTCTCAGTAAATGAGTCTATACCGAGCCCGGAATTTTGCCGGCTATGACAAGAGTCACGATCAAACCAGTGGCTAAAGCCAAGCCGAGTCGGATGTGTCCCCAGAATCGGACGGTGAATACCCACTGCGGGGTGGGACCTCACCACCTCGGATGACCAGCTGTGGATCACCAATAGTATCAATTGGCACCTGGGTATCGCTAATACTCGGGCGCGGCTGGGAAGAAGTCCAATTAAAAAATATACCTAGTTCGGGTTAAGACACTATATTCATTCCCGAGGATTCGGGTGCGTGTTGAATAGGGTTCCTTGAGATCGCCCGGCCCGCAACCAGAGGCAGGGCCGAAGTAACGGCCCTCGGCGAACATGTCTCCAGCTCGGATTCGTTCGCCTACGCTCTTGCACTCAGTAATCAGGGGACACCCTAGTTTAAGGGTGTCGAACTGCGATGCTGTGTTTAAGTGGGACGTAGACCCCCAGATCTCCGGGCCCGGACAGTCGAGCCAAATTTTCATTGGTTAAATTCGATGTCTCGGGCTCGACCCTCGTTGATATCCGAGTTCAATTCGAACGAAGGATGGGCTGTAATAACCCACAAAAAACGAGCTGAGCCATAATATTCCACCCTTGGGCTAATACCTCGAGGGGCGCACCTAGATAATGAGTTAGTGCCTGTTATTGTTTTGCAGGTACAAGATATTATCGTTATAAGGAAATTATTACGAGGAGCGAAGTTATTTGATCGAGCCGAAATCGCACCCAAGTTCAGGGGCGATGGTCGGCTGCGATTTCCGCCTCCATTCCAGGGGCGGATATTTTGATCGAGTCAAAATCGCGCTCAATTCCAGGGGCGATGCTCGGCTGCGATTTCCGAATCCATTTCGAGGGCGACGTCATTTGATCGCGTATTATCACAAGTATACAAGGACAACAACAACGTGAAGGGAGATTGAGGAAAAGATGAAGGAACAAACACTGGACCATATAAGTAAAAAGGTGGTACAAGTGACAAGGAAATTGTTCTCGACAATTACAAATGTTAGAAATAGAAATATAAAGTTCAAGGGGCTGCATCCCCCGCTTGGTCGGCTGCGTTACAGGGGGAAGGCTCGGCGGCGGTGGTAGAATCCCCTACTGGCTGGGCCGCGTCAACTTCTTCCTCAGCATCATCGTCGTCATCATCATCATCCCCATCACCATCGAGGTTAATGATAATTGGACTCCATTGGGGTTGTATCCGAGGTTCGGGGGCAGGTGGCGCCTTATCAACATTGATGGACTCAGATAGCTCCCAGAGATCTTGCCGCGCTTGGAAGAGGGTCCCGCTTCGCTTCGCGGTCAGATATTCTAAATCTTTAGTTAGATCTTTGGGATCCTCAAAGGTGGCCAGATACTGGTCGCCGAGACGCCCCAGAGCAGAGGTAAAGGCAGTCACATCAACCGGGGCCAACGTTTTAGGATGCTTCTCCGAGATCGCATTCACCTCCCTCAACGCGGCCATAGCAGACTCCTTCATCGCCTCCACCGCTGAGAACCGGACATCACCCATCCTGTCGTTAAGGAGCACCTCATAGTCTGGGGAGGCCAGGAACTTTGCCTTGGCGTTACAAGCGGGGTGCGCCCAGAAGTTGATGTAGCCCTTAGCATTTTCAAGCTGGCGCAGCAGGTTCTTCTCCCTTTCAAGGGCCGCAGTCAGGTCCCCCTTCAGCTGCGCGTTGGACTCGCACAAAGATTTGCTGATCTCTTTGAGTTGAGTGATTTGCGCAGTGGTGGTGGCCGCGTAGCTCACCGCGGTTTTGGCTTCCCTGGCGGCCTTCTCAGCCCTTTCTTCGGCGCCACTGAGCTTAGCCTCGACAGCTTTAGCGAAGTCTGCAACCTTCGCGTTCTCCGCGCTGAGCTCGTCCACACGTGCAGCCAACCTCTTTATCTCCTCCTCTCGGTGGGCGGCAACCACAGACAATTCGGCGAACCGATCTGACTGCGTCTGAATGTATTCGGAGGGGTCGCCCATGGTGTCGAACACATGGGAGACAAGGCCAGCCAGCTACAAAAGACAAGTGTGAGAAAGCAGCAAAAAAAAAAAAAAAAAAAAAAAAAAAAAAAAAAAAAAAAAAAAAAAAACCACCTACACTATAGGTGTGAGCGGCAAAGCGCTCCAACCAGTTGCCGGGTCTCTCCTGGCGGCGTGCCCAACGGCGAAATGGAAGGAGGGCATCGTTGAGAGGGTCGCTTATCCCCCTGATTGCCCACAGACCCTCCTCGCCAGCTAGGGGCACACCCATATCATCGGTCACCTGCATAACCTGAGGTGATACACCACCCATGCCTGACCGCGAAGGAAAGTCAGTGTGAGAGTAAGTGAAAGGTCGAGTAGCGCGCGTGGAAAGAGACTTACTGGGGTCGAGTAGCTCACTCCCTTCCAGACTCGAATCGCCCAGACTGTGGCGCCGCACGTAGAAGCGAGGCGATTTGCCTGCGCGGGGATTCTCGAGAATCTGTAAACAAAGAAAATTAGAACCAAGCTAGGAATACATGTACGCTGGAGATAAGACAAGAGTAAACACTCACCGGTGATAGCGTCTCGGCAGTAACAGGAGCCCCCTCCGAGAGAATTCCCTTTCCTTTATTTCTACCGGCCGAAGATGAGGCCGGCTCCGCAGACATCGGTGACTGCGTAGACCCCCGCGGCTGAGTGGGCTCGGGCCGCGGGGCAGACACCTCTTGTTGGGGAGGCACCTCCCGAAGAGGGGTCGCAGCCACGGGAATTGTGCCCGCGGACTTTTTCTTCGGCTTCAAAGAAGCCGACTGCGAAGAAGAGGACTCAGCCCGTTTGCGCTTCCCCCCTTTATTTTTCTCCTTCGTCACGGCAGCTGCATTCATCGCAGCCGTTTCCTTGCGAGCAACTTGCATGTTTTCGGGAGCGTTGGCGGCCTTTCCCCGCTGGGCGCGAACCTTAAACATGTCTGCTTGCGGGAGAAGGTTCGCGATGTGGGCCTCAACGGTATTGAGAGCTTTTACTGCGAAGTAAAGGAAGCAAAAGAAAGTTAGTATCATTTAACCATACAGGCAATAAAGAGAGAAGTACAAATGAAGAGGAAGAATCCTACGGCGCTCAGCCTCATTTACGGCCTCCATGAGACCCGCACTTATCAACCAGACGTTCTCCAACGACTGGTCGAAGGTAGGGGTCCAAACACGATGGCCCTCCTCCGGCGTTTTAGCTTGGACAAAGTAGTCGCGCACGGCGCTCATCGAAGGAGGGAGTTCTGGCTGTTCTCGGGTGTCAGCGGGGACTTCCCCCTTGGACAGCGGGAAGTCAAAGACGTCGGCAGCAGTTGCGCTTGCATCTAGACTAACCCAAAAGAAGTTATTCTTCCAGACAACCTCATTCTTGCGGGGTTTCTTCGGTTGCGTCACGATGCAGTGAAGATCGCCCGCGCCGCGGGGACTAAAGGTATAGAACCCATATTGGTTGCCAGACACACGGTGCAGAGATTGAAATAATTTAATTGACACCGGGATCAGCGCAGCCAAACAAGTCATTACGAATCCATTGATGGTTAAGTAGGAGTTTGGGGTCACTTGCGCTGGGCACAAGTGGTAGTGAGACAGGAGTATAGCAGTATATCTGGGTATGGGCAACCGCAGCCCGTTAGTAATAGCCAACTCATGGACCGCGAAGCAGCCGCGCGGAGGATCGGACAGGACGGATCCTAACTCAGGGACAGTTAGTACAATGGGAGACCTAATGCCATAGTCTGCGCAGAATTTCTTCAACCTGGCGGGGGTGTACTTCGCAATGAATTTCTCAGAAATTGGGGCAGTGTCATATCTTCCTAACAGATCCACGCTCGTGTTTTGCGCGGCCGCGGCATATTGAACGGCCTCCGCTTTGGTAACGGTCGCATCTGATGCGAGGAGGTCGGTGCGTGCGTGAGGTTGAGAAGAAGAAGAGGAGCCGCCCGATCGCGTCATCTGCGTGGAAGGCAAGAAAGCAACGGTTACGTTATATCGACACTGCCAGCGACAGATGTTGGCTTCGGGCTCGGAGTCGGAACCAGATGGTTCGGAGTCCGAGCCCAAGTCAATAAACGACGACGAACGACGGGGATCAACGGGAATCCCGAGTGGAATCCGCCTCCCGTCCCACATGCCCGGTCGCGATAACCATACTTTCGCCTCCCAACCCAGATCGGCAAAGGGGCGTTGCCCGGGCCTGTAAGTCTTTTCAAGCCATGGGCAATCAACCCACACATTGGCCATGTGACGCGAATCCAGTTTCAAACCTCGGATCGTCATCTTGGGATGCGAAGGGAGGGCTAAAACGGGAAAGAGGAAAAAAGGGGTCAGGGCAAACCAACGGTTACCCCAAAAGACAAGTACAAAAACAGGAAAAAGAGAGGGAGAGTTACCTTAGATTGACGAAAGATTGATCGAAAACGCCGGATCTTCAAAGAGAGCTTTGAACAAGGTCGGTGGCAACCGGGAATCGAAAAGATTGGTAGAAAGATAAGGACGGGAAACCCTAATTCTTCTAAAGTTTCAGAGGAATGAAAGTTGAAGAGAAGAGAGGCGAAAATTTTGGCAAAAGAAATAAGAATAACTCTGTATGGCAGTAAAGGATATTTATAGAGGAAAAACCGGGGGCAAAGCGGTAAAATCCAATGGTTATACACAATTTCCAGTAAAAGACATCATTAACTGTCATAATGAACAATTAAAGGCAACTGTCTTTTTGCCGTTTCGAGGTGACCTTTGGATTTTTCAAACACTAACGGGTAGAAGGAATCTTTTCGAAATCTTTCCAAAATCTTTTCGAATTCTTCACCAAATAATTGAGTGAAAAATTTCGAAGGCAATACATTGTTCGCATCGACAAAGGGCATCGCACCCAATTCCAGGGGCGATATTCGGTTGCGATTTCCGCTTTTACCCCAGGGGCGAAGTTTATTTCACAAACTCCAAATCGCACTCAATTTCAGGGGCGATGTTCGGTTGCGATTTTCGTCTACACTTCAGAGGCGAAAATGTCGGAAATCCTAAAGAGCGAGATTGGAACAAGAGCCGCAAGAAACGAAATGGAAACAAGGAAAGTATAATGGAACATGGAAAAACGAGCATGACGCATACGACCATGAAGCTCGCAAGGGGCGAAGTTTTTCGATTAAAATCGAAAAATACGAGCTCCACGGCCTAGGAAGCAACCAAGACGAGAGAGCGACAACATAGAACTTTGTCAAGGTGCATTACATGACCCACGACAAAGGGCGGCCAGGGGATGCGCAGTCAGGTCGCCCTCGGTGAAAAGAAAAAAGCCGAGACGCAGTGACCAACGAGCGCAACCCGACTCCGAGGGGCTCTGTTGGGGTTCATTTTATTAATGAGGCCACAACCCTTGGGAAGGGAGGCCACAACCCTTGGGAAGGGAGGCCCAATGCCCTTGATAAAGCCCAATGATGTCCTTAATATCCAGCAAATCTCATCTGTTGGATGTCAAGGGAATGGAGGGTTAAGGTGAAGGGGGGACCCCTAGGAGTATTCCTTGAGGGTACCTCCTCCACTATAAATACCCCTCCTTTTCCCTCACTTGGGAGGATTCTGACTCTGAGCTCTAAAAAGCCATTTTATTGCTATTCTTGAGATAAGTGATTCTCGGTACCCCATTTCTCGATCGCACCCAATACTGACTTGACCGTCGGAGGGGCGTCGCCTGGGTAAAACCGGGCCCCCTTGACCGTTTGTTCATTGCGCAGGACAGAGATTTGGACCCCATCTATCCCGAAGTCGAACTCACACCAACAACCCCATAGGCCTATATATCCTCTCCGGGTTCTAAAAGGTGGAAGACGTGTTGATAGTATGAGGGTAGGAATCTGTTGATAGTATGAGGGTAGGAATCTGTTATAAACATATTATAAGAGCCTCAGTTTTCCAATATAGGATAAACCAATTTCATAAACCACTTTCCTTAGTCCAAGCTAAGGGTGTTACAACCTACCCACTTAAAGAACACAACGTCCTCGTTGCACCTAAACCAATCCATACCAATAGTCACAAAGACCGAAGATCTCCCCCGCTCGACAACTGGTCTGAGTGTTTCCCCAGCACCCATCACGCGGTCCCATGGTTGCTCTGATACCATTTGTAAGAGTCCGAACCACCATACGTCGCAACACAACGCAATAAGATGGGAAGACACCCTTCACCCGTATATATATCCTCTCGTGAGCTTTAAAATGTGAAGGCCTTGTTAAGAGTATGGTGGTAGGAATCTATTATAAACATATCATAAGAGTCCCAATTTCCCAATGTGGGACAAGTCAATTACATAAACCATTTTCCTTAATTCTAGGGTGTTACAGGCTTGTTATCAGATAGCCTTATATTCAAGACGTTATCATTTTCCTTTATAGTTTGAATCTCACCACAGAACTTTATTTGGTATAAATAACATCTTTTCCATACCTTTTGTACCCTGAGTTTGATTGGAATATCTTTGCATTATATCAAGGGGTGGCTTAGCTCCGAGTACAAAGAAGACAATTGAATTCCCTAGTAATCTCTACCCTCCATCCACTACGTCAAAAATGGCCTAAGAGAACGGTTCCTTTAAAGCTAAGCAGAACGGTTCCGGAACCGTTCTCTAGACGACGGTACTTAAAGGGTAAGAGAACGGTTTGAACCGTTCTAAAAGGCTATGAGAACGGTTTTGGCCAAAACCGTTCTCAAAGACCTTCTAAAACGGTTATGCACAAAACTGTTCTCTTAGGTACTTACTCTACCAGAACGGTTTTGTACACAACTGTTCTTAAAGGTATTGCAATTTTTTTTAAAAAAAATTGGATGAAAATTATTTTTCACAGACATCCTTACCCGGAAATGGCCGGAATGAATAAAAAAACACAACAAAAAATCTCAACAGCAACAAAGTTCAATATATATATATATATATATATATATATATATATATATATATATATATATATATAGAGTGAGGATCATAAGAGTACCCCTCCTTAGGTGAGTACTGCGCACCAATTAATAGTCGTTCGATCTACCAGTTTTGACGCCCCCGATTAAGCCACGTATCTGACATTAAAAATAAACAAAATTGTGCCTGCTTCCTAGCCTTCCATCATTTTCCAAGTTTCCGTTTCTCTCTCCTGATTTCCTCTCCTTTTATTTTCTCTCTCCTCTACTTCTCTCTCGTTAACCGTCACCTCCACCTCCACCTCCGTCGCTCCATCGCATCCATCATGACCTCCACCACGACCTCCATCGTGCCTGTTTCACGCCGTTGGAGTCGAAATCTCCGGTGATGGCGAAACTCCGGCAACTATCAAGAAGACGACGGCGATCATATTTTCTAAACCCTGCCGCCGCCGCGCCGTTGTCTCCTCTCGATCTAATTCTTCCTCCATCGCGTCGTCGTTGCCACCGCCACCTCCTTCGCGGCTGCTGCACGCGGTGCGGGTTATCTGCTTGCCGTCGTCGACATTCTTCTCAGCGTCACACTCTCTCACCTCGTCGTCGCCTTTCGATTGTTGCCACCAGCGTCAGTTTCGCTGCTCGCCATCGCCATCGCGTCTTTCCTCATCGCCGTCGCGTTCTCTCTCCGGTAACATATTTGAACAATCGCGTTCGATTTAGTGGTTTAACAGTATTTTCATGCTTAAATTGGTTCATTTCATGTTCTATTTAGGGTTTTCGAATTGTGATTTTAATTGATGCTTGAATGTTCAAATAAATTGTTTCAATTGAATTCTCATTTAATTCAAATCTGAGATTTATATTTCGATTTCTTCATGATTCGTCGTTTTGTTATTAATTATTGTTAGATTGAAATCTGAGATTTGTATTTCGATTTCTTCATGATTAATCGATTCGATTGCATGGGAAAATTGATATTTTATTTGATTTGTTGTGTAATTTTGTCGGTTAATCGATTTGATTACAGTTAATCGATTTGATTACAGTAAATGATGTATGTTATTTGTTGTTTTTGCGGTTGTTGTTGTTATTTGTGGAGGCGGTGGTGGCGGTCACTGGTTGTGGTGGCGGTGGCTTGGGTGTCCATACAATGATACAGGGTTGTGCATACAATGACACAGGGTTGTGCATACAATGACACAGGTTGTGGTTGTGGTTGTGGTTGTGGTTGTTCCGATAGGAGGGTTGTGCATACAATGACACAGGTTGTGTTTGTGGTTGTGGTTGTTCCGATAGGAGGCTGAATGATATGTTTGTCATTATATGGATAATAGGTGTCATAGTATGACACTCTCGTGTCATTGTATGAAGGTGTCACTGTATGGACACTCTCGTGTCATTGTATGAAGGTGTCACTGTATGGACACTCTCGTGTCATTGTATGAAGGTGTCACTATATGGACAATCTTGTGTCATTGTATTGGCAGTCGGTGTCATTGGATGGACACTCTTTGTGTATTTTTGTGGTTGTGGTTGTGGTTGTGGTTGTGCTGGCGGGGGCGGGGGCGGGGGCGGGGGCGGGTGATGGTGGTGGTGCGGGTGCGGGTGCGAGTGCCATAGAATGATACAGGTTTGTCAATAGAATGACACGGGTTTGACAATACAATGACACTATGGGCACTTCGGTGTTATCGGTGGTTGCCCATATAATGACACAAGTTTGTCAATAGAATGACACAGGTTTGTCCATAAAGTGACACAGGTTTGTCCATAGAGTGACACGCGGTGTTATTGTTCGGTGTCATTGTGTGAATCGTGGTTTTGATAGCTCATTTGGTAAAGCATTTGTGTACATACACGTATGTTGTAGGTTCGATTCCTACATGAGTTCTAAATTTTCATGTCATTGCATAGACTTTTCTCTGTCATTGTATGTAGGTGTCATTCTATAGAGATTTTGTGTCATTGTACGCGAGTGTCACTCTGTGTCACTCTATGGCGGTGCGCAGTTCTCACGCGAGCGGGAGTTCGCACCTGATCTCGCCTGTATATATATATACTCAAATTTTCGATGATTTACAAATCAAAAGTTACACTATAGTGAGTCCAATACATTTGAAAAATCTAACTAAAGTAAAAAGTGGATCTAAAATTCAAACTTGACCTCAAGATCATCACATGTCGCCGACGATTTGCGAACCCTCTTCCCCCGTCGTCGATGTCAGCACCATTTTTGAAGAAGTTCAAGTCTCATTGTTGATCTAACAATTAAGAGGAAAAACGATGAATTTAAAATAAAAATCACAAATTACAATTAACTCAGATCTAACAACTAATAATCAATTAGATAAATGAAAAATAATCGGTGTAGCAAACATAGGTTAAAGAAAATGAATCTAATATCAACAACAAACAGTTCTAAGTAATAAAAAAACGAATCAAATTTTCAGATATACAAATTCACTAAAATAAAAAGTAGATCTGAAACTATATTAAACCTTATTGAAATTTCGTCATCGCCGTCGCCCACCCGTCATGTCGCCGTCGGGCGTCGGCTGTCGTTGTCCTCTTTTCACGTAAATCTGTTTTTTTTTTCGTTTTTTTTTTTGGGTGATTTGTTTGAAGAAAATCAAATTAACAAGATAATTATAAGCATGTGAGAAAGCAAATTTATGAGAAAAATGAGAAAGGATGAGGGAATGAGAAATGAAAAATGAGAAAGGATGAGAGAGATGTTGGAGAGCTGTAGAAGGATGGAATGCAGAAGTGTAGAAAGAGAAAGGAAAGAGGGAGAGGTTAGAGGTGAAAATGAGGAAGTGGGGCGGAGGTTTTGAAGGGAAACAATTTTTTTTTTAATTTTTTTTTCTTTACTGTGATTATTAGAACGGTTTTCGAAGAACCCGTTTTGGTTGTTGCCTCTTTTAGAACGGTTTTGCTGTGAACCGTTCTTAAAGGTGTGGTTCTAAAATTAACCCCACTTTTGAGAACGGTTTTTAGAGGAACCGTTCTCGTAGGCATTTAATATTTATTTTCCTTTTTCGCAAATTATCTTTTAGAACGTATTTCAGAGTACCCGTTCTCTTATATATAAGACATCGGTTTTAATAATTTTCGTTCTCTTATGTGGCTTCTGGAAGCCCAATTTTGACGTAGTGATCACATCCTCATTAGTTAATTTAAACATTGTATAACAGCTCGACACACCATACGTCGCAACATAACTCAATAAGATGGAAAGTCACCCCTTAAGCCCATAAATCCTCTCTTGGGGTTTAAAATACGAATGCCTTATTGGTAATATGATGGCAGGAGTCTATAATTAATACATCATAAGCTATTGAATTTTTCAATGTAAAACAAACCACTTTTCATAATCATGGGGTGTTATACATTGAGACCGATTCATGTTGTGCAGTTACTCAATATATATTTCTTACCGTAAAAATGAAGAAAGTATAGCAAATCTAATAGAGGTATAAGTTTCAGAGCGATTCTACAATGGCTACCAAGCTTCGGTAGCCATTGTAAAATGAGCAAATCCAACCGTTCATTTGCATAAATCAATCACCACCATCCATGATTTTGACTTTTATAAAAATAAATTAATTAAAACACAGGTGATTTGCTACCCGGTAAACCTAAAAGAAATTAAAGAAAAAAAAAATCAAGTTCTTGTTGAAGTTCTATCTGTCTGCAAACCATTGACCATATGGTCGCTTGACGGCAACAACCATTAACGCCACCGCTAACCACCCATCGTTAGTTCCATCTACCACTGACAACAGCCATCATCAGCCCCATCTACCTCCGCATCACCGTCAATAACCCTCATTCCGCTCCTCTCTCTCACAACCGCCAGCCACTACTTCTGATCTCCGGCCATACGCCTCCACGAACCCACGCCCTCATGCACGGGATTGGGGGTTTTGCCGGCCATATACAGTAGTGGGCGGCCCTCTGAGGCGCGTGGTCCATTGCGCTTGGGTGTTGGGTTGCGTACGGTGGTGGTGGCAGACTGGCGGTGTCGCGGTGAGGGTGGTGGTCTGGTGTATGATGCGTTGTGGTTAAAGCCAAGGAGAGAAAAGTGTATTGATTACACCGTATAAGGCTAGTTTAATTTGGGAAATTTAATTATAGAAATACTTTTTTATACATTAATATATTAAATAAGTTTATTAATTATTTTTTGGTCAAACTTTACAATAGCTACCAAGGTGTAGTAGCCATTGTAGAATTAGTATAACTTTCAAGAAACTCCAAATACTCTTTTCGTTAAACTCACATATAGTCAAACCGTTATTGTCTCGAAAATTTAGGACCATTTATATTTATTTAAGGAGGGACAATTTTAAGTAGTGGATTATGTTTTTGTAAGCTTGTCTTTTATTTCTACCCAAAACGGATAAAAAAGGCTACCTTTCTACAAATGAAAAAACAAATATATTTCTGCCTTGCATAGATCAGCTCCATCAACGTTATAAACTTGGAAAACTCACTCGGGTTAAGTATCACACAACATACTCTCTTTACCTTCGAGATCCACCGTCATACTTTTTTCCAACTCCACTGAATCTAAGCCTTTAGAATAGGATTAAAATTAGGCAACTTACAACATTTCAGGTTACTAAACTTAAATATTTAAATTTCTTAATTACATAAATGATTATTTTATACATTGTCAATTTTTTATTTGTTACAAGATGATGTTTTTCATTAGTAATCTCATTAGCGTACTTAATTTTACTTTCCAATAAATTTATCTATTTACATATTAAAGAGAAGCCCCCCTTAATGGTGAGAAATTTTGATCTTCCGTTTTTACCCACCTTAAGTACAAAAGAATCAAATTTATTGGTAAGGGTACAATAGTCATACAACAAAATCTATTTCCACTCCTAAATTGCTGCTCTAAAAAAAACCTAAAAATTCACCTCAACTGCCTAATCTCCTCCTCTTGAATCCCTGAGCGTATTATTCAACTTCTCCATCCCACTTCCCCCATACTCTCAACTGGCACCCTACTAATACACTCAATTAAATAAAATCAAATGAAGCTACTCTATTTTCTCCCATGTTCCGAGTTACTCCATAGAATCTCTTTCACAAATTCTTTAGGTATGTCTCAAAATTTGTGTTGTTTTAAATTAATCTCACACTTATTTTTTAATTTTTGTTGGTGATAACCACTGCTTATTTGACAACTGAAATTGGATATGCAGAATTGGGAAGACAGTGTAACTTTAAGCCAAGGAGAAAAATCGTCCAATGAGGTATGTAACTCCTTTAACTTTGCTATGAACAACATTTGGCCAAAAAGGATAGATAATTATTGTTAAATTGCTTCTTGCTTACATGCATCAACTCTACGCTTTTTTGTAGTAGAATCCAATCACTTTATGCTCCTTTTTGGGCACTACACCCTTATCGAATAAGTCCTTATGACACAGTGGAAAGTCAAGGCCCGAGTAATACGCGTGTTTAATGTTCAAACTATTAAGAAGAACAACCATGAAGAAAAAGTTTGGAAAATCCTACTACTCGACTCTGATGTAAGCATCGTCTTATAATTTATGTAGTAGTATCCTTTGGTAACATAGATTTCCGATAATACGTACATAACTTTTAAAATGTTGTTTTTAACGCTAGGGAGAACCTATGCAAGGCATAATGTTCGAAGAAGATGTGAAGTTCTTTATTGGCCGACTCTTAGAGGGATTGATATATTATATTGAAGGAGTAAGTGTCATACCGGCTGACAAAAGTATGAAGGTCGTCCCGAATCAATACCAAATCAAAATAACTCAACACACTGAAGTTGCAGAAGCCACTGAAGACGTCGACGATTTCCCTCTTAATTATTATAACTTTGTTGGTCTAAATGTCATTCCATCCGCAATAAACTACCAACACAAAGTCATAGGTATTTCAATATTCGAACTAAAATGCACTTTTGTAATATTGTCTCGACCACTATAGTAATTTCACTTTTATTGTAATATATAGATGTTATGGGTGTCGTAGTTTCCACAAGTGTTGATGATGTAAGTAGCAACAACGAGACGATGAAACAAGATATTATTCTCATGGATCAAAGGTACGTAACACTTACTCATGCAATTTTCTGATTGTTATGTCGTTAGGAAGTGAATAAAATATGTGGAAAGATTGAACATTGACTATAACTAATAATCACATGACACTTCTGACTATGTTGACCATTTATTTGATTACTTTAACAAGGGGGTTCACTACTTTAGTGCTGATAGACAATCATACGCATTACTCACATATTTCTAAATCTAAAGTGAACTACCATAATATGTTCATTTGTCTTCCCTATTTGGTTAATCATATATCGTCCAACCTAATCATTTCAAATCAAATCATTATTCTAAATTGTAATTGTAATATGTATTGTTTCCACAGCTACATTGCTATGAGATTGACTTTATGGGACAACTTTGTGATTGAAATCGGTAAAAAACTTCTTAAAGACCCTCTCAACAAGCCCATTTTAATTGCATGTGGTGTGGAAGTCAAAGATTATAAAGGTATGCTCATCAAATATTCATTTCTTTTATCAATCAATTAAAAAAGTTCTATGTGCTTTTCTCTATTTTTATTAGTTTAGGTACATACCTTTCTACTGGAAGATACAGTAGACTCTACATTTCAAATAAAGATCCTGCGACAACCACATTGGCTCATTGGTATATAATTTTCCTAACTACATGTACAAAACTCTTATTTTAGACTTTTTAGATATTTAGCTAACGTCTTTGAATTCAACAGGTATGAGAAAGACGTCTTTGCAAGAAGAAAAATAAAATGGATTGACACATGTGACTTGCCAATGTATCACAAACTCTTAGTATCAAATTCATATCGTTCTACCATATCAGAACTTGGCTCAATGAAAACAGTAAGCTTCTTAATTGTCCTTTTATCATATTTCTAAATTTATAAATAATAGAAATCTTTTTTTTTTTAACTTGCATCATTTTTTTCATTATTATTATTCTACAGGTTGATAGGTACAAAATTCTTGCAAAGTTGATGACCATAAACACTCAAAGTTTCACTTTCTATGAAACATGCTCACTGTGCGGTAATGCGATCGAACATTTTCGTTCATATGTGATTTGTTGGACATGCCAAGATGTCGTATCATTAACATTAAGGTACATAAACTATTGTAACTTTATTCAATTAAAATATTATAATGAATAAATCAATTCTTATTTTAATCACTCTACTAACTTTGTTTCTGAATTTGAAGTGTATTTGTTTCGATTATTATCGAAGATTCAAGTGAATCCATGACAATAACATTATACGACAAACAAGTGGAATTCTTATTGGAAACTTCAGCCGCACAGTTGCAAACGCTAATCCAACAGGTCCACATTTATAAATCATGACTTTCAGTCAAACATTGTTAACATTTGTCCACCATCATGGTATTTACGACATCTATGTTATAACTGCAGGCCAATGGCAAAGAGACAGTTCAAGAAAAGTGCGAGAAATATTATTGCAAATCATATGTGTTCATATTAGAGCCAGTGACAAGGTTTCCCAACTCGATGCCCGACATTACAACAACGTACATCATGTATCCGGATTGGGCCGAAGAATGTGCTTACTTATTAAAACGGAAAAGGTAAATGAGACGCACGTATACTTTCTCGCCATAATAATGTTTGTACATATTTAAAGACACACTAATACAGATACTAATGGTTTCGTCTCCTTTTTCAGGATACTCGCACCAACGTCCGCTTAAAACTGAACATGTCTTTACATATTCAGTGTCGGACTTCTTTTTCTTTTAGGCTTAAGTAGTTTTTTTTTTTTTTTTAGCTTAACTTCTTTATATGTAAATATGTGAGTGTTTGTTTTTCAGATAATTTTTAAAGTTGTTATTTCAAGTAACTTTATGTATTATCCATGAGCCTAGGAAATGTGTGACCTTAGCCCCAAAAAGATAATGTTCATAGCGCTACAAATAATATTCATTCACAAAAAAAAAAAAAAAAAAAAAAAACCAATAATTTTTTTTACACTCTAGCTCAAGAACGTTTCACATCGCACAACCTACAAAAAATTTGTTGAAAAAAAAATCAAGAACATTCATAACAACACCACAATTTCTCGATCATAGACATAAATAATTGAAACATGCGATAGTTTTTAAAGTACTACATCTAATCACACTCAAGAACAATCAAACAAAACACGTGGTATATTTAATATGGTGTTCAATGTTCCCAACACTCACTAAGTTAACATAGAAAGTTCAACTTTTAAAACATAACTTCAACTACAGAAGCCCATTTTCGCCGAAGATAGAAAGTACGAAGTATACCACCATAAAAAACGTTTAATATGTAAATGATATTATAATTTATAATATCATTATAGAATGGGATAATAATATATGTAAATAGATATCACTATAAAAGAATATTGAAAAAACCAAGAACGTGGTTTACAGGGGGTTTGACAAAGAGTGGAGAGACAATTAACTAACTCCGCTTAATTAATGTATCTTCACTTTTTAGTCAAATAGAACACATAATATTAACCTAAATTTTACACAAAAAATTTCATTTCCAAACCCGATCAACTGCTAAACTAAAATCTCAATTTTTTGAAAGTGCACAAACTTCATTTGCGGTTTCAGGTAATTTACAATAGTCGGAAAGAGTTTTGATGTCACAAAAATAAGATCCATCGGCTAATCTCCAGCACGACTATATCGATCGAAAACGCAGAGGTAATACACTTTGTTTATCAATCATAAAAAGCTTATATGTTGACATAAAAAAAAATTCAACACATACTAACTTACCTTGCAACTTCACATACTCAACTTGATTAGAACACATTATGGTGTGATATTTTGTGACTTCCTTCTCTATTCTACTCTCATCGGATGTATGTTGTCTAATTTTATGGGTTCC
The DNA here is from genome assembly GCA_963680865.1 of Spergularia marina. NCBI lineage: Eukaryota > Viridiplantae > Streptophyta > Magnoliopsida > Caryophyllales > Caryophyllaceae > Spergularia > Spergularia marina. Next base: position 6,574,738 of record OY804549.1, on the reverse strand, counting down.
TTAATTGCTTCTTTTGTGTGGTGGGGAGGAGAGATAATTGTGAATGTTGGTCTTCTAGCTTATCAATGTTATACTAGGAGAGAAAGTCTCTTGATTAGCTGATATAATTCTTGAAAAAGAAAATACCCATGTGCAATGGTGTACTTTTTCTAGGCATTGTAATACACGTAGCACATGATGAAAAATGACTTTTGATTATAAAAACAAACAAAAAGAAATCTAATATTGAATTTTTAGAATTATAGTACATAGATACTTTTGACAGGAGTGAACTTTTAATTTGCAACAGGCTACACATAACCTACTTTAGTATGTTGAATTATGGTCTAATTTTTTTATGTAGTACTCTATGCACATTACATGAAAAATCTTATCAGTGGTTTTGGTTGTTCAGGGAACTAGAAAAATGGTTGATCAGGGGAACGGAATTCCTGATAGAAGGCTAACATCATCAGCTTATCGAAGATTAAGAAGGCAACGAATGACAGCCGATGAAATCGCTGAAGAAAATAACACAAGAAATATTAGGCGTCGGTCGACTAATAACACGAGAAGGTGTCATGAACTCAATCAAGAAGCCATGCCTAATCCACGGAGACCCTTAACGGATATTACTAATCTAAACAATAATCAAGTCCCAAACAACGTACAGAGAAACTCCCGTTTCGATAATACTAAGTTTAAACTTTGTCAATTTATTTAAATATTTAATTTTAGTTATTTAATCTTTTTTTATTTTTTATTGAAATGTTAAGGAAAAAAACTTATGTGATTGTGGACTGCATGATATGTAACCCTATGAGTCAAAGAATTCGCTTACATGTTCTGACATACATATTTATTAATACTTTTATATATAATCGATTGAAAACGCAACAAACTCTCTAACTCAATTAAACATCTCTACACTTCTGCAATTGCAGCTAATAGGAGTTTTCACACCTACGAAGTTGGAGAAAGTAGTACAACAAACTCAACTGTACAAAGGGTTCAAAATAGCAATTCGTTTGTTCCACATCAAAATGTCTTACCTCATAACACTATCCAAAGACGAACCCGTGAACCCAGATATTATCGTTGTGCAATGGGTTATCATGAAAGACATGGAATTCCCATGTCTAGATTGTCACCTCCTAGGACATGTCCCCATTGTCAAGCCGTGCTTTTTCATCACGAAACTCCTCAAATATGTTGTTTGGGTGGAAAAATAAACTTACCAAATTTTCCTGTGCCGGAAGAACTACTTTCTCTCTACACTGACCAAACACCTATGGGTAAAGATTTCAGACATAACATTAGGAAATACAATCACGTATTTTCTTTCACTTCTATGGGGGTTCACCTAGATCGAAGTTTAGCCAACGCTGAATTAGGAGTTTACACTTTCCGTGCTCAAGGAAGTATATACCATAGGATTGGTGATTTACTCCCATCTAGACCAGACGAACGGCCGCGATATCTGCAGTTATACATCTACGACACCGATCATGAATTGGAAAATCGTCTTGCCGAGAACAACACTTTGCATCAAGATATTCTTCAACGAATTAAGTCTATACTTGATAGATGTAATCCGTTTGTACATAACTTTCGAAATTTGTCGCGGTGTGACGATGTACAGAATTGCCGACTTATTATACGTGAGCAACCAACTGATCGACCTCAATACTGCTTACCAACCGCTACACAGGTCGCAGGAGTAATAGTCGGAGCAGAAGAAGCGGGAGACTTGAACCCAAGGGATATTAGGGTTCAGACCACATCAGGAGAATTATTGACCATTAATGACACTACAGGCTATTACGATCCAATGCAGTATCCTTTACTCCTTCCTTATGGATCATATGGTTGGTCAATCAATAGTCGCACCAGTGGTGGAGCCACTATTCCATGTCGAGCATTCTACGCATATATATTCCAAGTAAGTCATCTTATGATTTCTACATGAATATATTTGTCCATGTTTTCATATACTAAAAGTAATCTATGGATTTATGTCGTCTTCTAATATATGTTTAACTTTTAGTTATTATACCATTTGCAGATACGTCGAAATGTTACGTCTATCTTCTTACTTGCTGGGCGTTTACTTCAACAATATGTTGTAGATAATTTTGTAAAAAATGAGGCAAACAAGCTCAGGTGGATAAGAGATAATCAAGACACTATTAGAGCTGATCTATATGGAGGTCTTCAAGATTGCTTACATGCTGGCGAAACCAATGCCGGTAAAAATCTAAAATATTTTCATTATAAAGTAGATTTTTACGCCTCTTTAATAAATTTAAATGCATATATCTTTTCAAAATTAAGCAGCTTTTATTGAATTTAAAATTTAATAACGCACCTTAAATTTTCATTCCCAGAAAATGTTGGTCGAAGATACATTTTGCCTTCTTCGTTTACTGGATGTCCTCGAGACATGAACCAAAGGTATCAAGATTCAATGGCAGTGGTACAAGAATATGGAAAACCTAGCCTCTTCCTAACTATGACATGCAACTCAAATTGGAAAGAAATAACTGATGAGTTGTACGAAGGTCAACTCGCCCAAGACCGTCCCGATTTGATTGCAAGGGTATTCCATGCGAAATTTCAAGAGTTCAAGAAAGATATTGTTGAAAAAGGCGTCCTTGGAAAAGTGATTGCTTATGTTTATGTCATCGAATTTCAAAAAAGAGGTCTCCCACATGTGCACATGTTGGTCATCTTAGATGATAATGACAAACCAAGATCCCCTGATGACTACGACAAATTCGTTCGGGCAGAGATACCAGATAAAGATGAGGAGCCTGAGTTATATGACAATGTATTGAAGCATATGATCCATGGTCCATGCTGTGTTGGTGGTCGAAATTCATCATGCATGAAAGATGGTGTTTGTAAACGCAACTATCCAAAACCATTCGCATCTGAAACGCACCAAGGTAATAACTCATATCCAATTTATCGACGTCGAGCAAATGGTCCCTCTGTACCGGTACAAGTTAACAGCTCAACCTATATCGACAATAGTTGGGTAGTGCCGTATAATGCATGGCTTCTCTTGAAGTATGATTGTCATATTAATGTAGAGATCTGTAGCAGCATTGAGTGTGTGAAGTACTTATACAAGTACGTTTACAAGGGGGTTGACAAAGTTGCAATGGAGGTTCGATCCGGAGAAGACTACAATGAGATCAAACACTATGTCGATGCAAGATGGGTATGTGCACCTGAAGCATTCTGGAGATTGTATCAATTTCCTATCGCAGGAATTTGGCCATCAGTGACACGCTTGCAACTCCACTTACCCGGCATGCACCGTGTACAATATCGTACAGACCAAACCATTGACGAAATTTTGGATGAACCGAGAAACTCTAAAACCATGCTCACTGAATTTTTCAATATGAATGCCATTGATTCACAAGCCAAAAACCACCTATATAGAGATTTTCCAAAGTTTTATCGATGGATTCCAGCTGCAAAGGTATGGAGTAGGAGAAAGACCAACCAAAAAGTTATTGGAAGGGTATACACTGACTCACCAATTGAAGGAGAAAAATGGTTTTTGCGTATCCTACTCAATCATGTAAAGGGCGCTCATTCGTTTGAGCATCTTCGTACTGTTAATGGAATAACCTATCCAACATTTCGAAAAGCTGCGGAAAAATTAGGTTTGATGGATAATGATGGAAGTATCCGTGAGTGTTTGAAAGAAGCATCTAATTCAAAAATGCCATCAGCATTAAGGAGGTTATTTGTCACCATTTTAGTTTATTGTCAACCAACGGGTGTTCGCTCATTGTGGGATGAGTTCTTGCCTTATATGGCTGAAGACTACCTAAGGTCAGCATCATTAATGGACGACATTGTGGTTAATTGTGTTCTTTGTGAGATAGACCGTTTACTGAAGCAGTTGAACAAAGACATCAATGACTATGCACTTCCAGAAATTAGAATTCAAATGGATGGTGATGTCGGTTTAGCTAGAGCCATGAGAGATGAGTTATCTGCAGCTTTACCTCCAGATGATGTGCATTGTGCTGAGCACCTCAATCAAGACCAACGGATTGCATTTGACAGGATTATGGAGGCTATAGATAATCAAAACGGTGGGGTTTTTTTCATAGATGGTCCTGGCGGAACTGGTAAAACCTTCTTATATCGGGCGATACTTGCTACTGTGAAGCTTAGGGGACAATTTGGAATTGCTTCTGCCAGCTCGGGAATAGCGGCAACGTTGTTGTATAGAGCTAAAACAGCCCATAAAACCTTTGGACTTCCTGTCAAGCTACACGCGTCGACAATGTGGAATTTCAGCAAGCAAAGTGTGGAAGCAAATTTGCTAAAACATGCATCAGTTATCATTTGGGATGAAGCGACAATGACACATCGATATGCTTTTGAGGCCGTTGATCATAGTTTAAGAGACCTTATGGGAGTGGATATGCCATTTGGAGGGAAAATTATGGTGTTTGGAGGGGATTTTAGACAAGTGCTCCCTGTTATAGTCAAGGGAACAAGAGCAGAAACTGTAGATGCATGCTTCATAAGATCTTTGCTATGGGAACATGTTCAAGTTCTTCATTTGACACAAAACATGAGGTCTAGAAATGACGAAGAATTTGCTGATTTTCTCTTAAGGGTCGGAGACGGTCGCGAGCCTACTTTTGCTGAGGACATGATAAAGTTACCTTCTTCGATGTGTTATTCAGCTGATAGCGACACCTCAATTGACTCTTTGGTAGAAGGAATATTTCCAAACTTGAGTGATCATATAGGTGATCCAATATATATGGTTGAACGGGCTATAGTCACACCAAAGAATGACGATGTACATGTATTGAATGAAAAGATTGCAAGCAAGATCCTTGACCCTGAGAAAATATACTACTCTATTGATTCGGTTCCAGAAGATCGTCATAATTTGTACCCTCAGGAATTTCTTAACTCATTGTCTTTTGGAGGTCTACCGCCTCATATTCTGAAATTGAAGGTTGGCTTGCCCATCATGCTTCTTCGAAATATTGACACAAGCAACGGATTGTGCAATGGCACTAGATTAATGTGTTGTCACTTGGGGGAGCACTTAATTGAAGCCGAAATTCTCACTGGGCATGGCAAAGGAACACGTGTTTTCATACCGCGCATACCTTTGAAAACAGCTGAAGATGTGAGATTGCCCTTTGAGATGGTTCGGAAGCAATTTCCGATAAAATTATGCTTTGCCTTGACCATAAACAAATCTCAAGGGCAAACGATTCCCCATGTTGGAATATACCTTCCAAACAATGTCTTCAGTCACGGTCAATTGTATGTTGCACTCTCTAGAGGAACTTCAAAAGAAACTACAAAAGTATTGGCGCATAAAGTAAACATTCCAAGACAAGATGGCATTTTCACCAAAAATGTTGTTTATAGGGAAGTGTTTCTCCCTAACTGAGGTAATATATTTCTAAGCTTTCTGCCCGTTTCATATCATTTACATGCACTTATTATTTTTTTTCTATTTCACCGTATAACGCAAGAACAAAATTGTGTTGAATTTTTTTTTAGGTTACAAGTCGGAACCAATCGACATGCACTCACATTTCAAATTACCTTACTCATGTACTTTTTTTTTTTTTTCAAATCAGATTTTTATTACATTTGCTTACATCATTTAGTACTCTTTGGAGACACTTGACTTCATGTATTGTATTGAATTTAAGTGTACGAACTCAATATCTGCTATTCACTTGCTTTTTTTGTTTAGTTTGAAACTTTGCACGCATTGCGTGCGTGTCTTAGCTTGTAATTTAAATACCAACTATCTCCACCATTTAAAAGTTACTAGATCACTTATTTTAGACATCTAAATATTGCAAGTTTCATATATGTAAATATTCAATTAAATAAATATACAATTTTATTAATAACTTCCATATTTTTTAGGATCACCACACGACTTGTTCATTTTCCCTCAATTTCATTCTTAACCACGAAATAAGAGTGACGAGGGTAAAACTGTTATTCTTCTTATACATTTTTTTTTTCCGATGAGAGGACATTTTTTTTATTCAAGTGTGCTATTTCTACTAATTTTGTTTGTTTCCCCATTGCTTCTAGGTTCTCTATTTAATTTTTTTCTCCATTTGATAATAAATTTGAACAATTTTGTGTCTATATCTGATTTTCCGATTCCCAATCAAAGTTTCTTATCTTGTTCACTTTATCCTCTTCTTCTTTTTCTATTTAAATTTATTTGTTTAAATTTCAATACTCTAATAAAAATTGACAATCTAATGCCTTATAGTAGGTCTATTAAAGAAATATTATAGTATTCTAAGTTCATAATCGATATCTCTTTGTGAAATTCAGTAAAAAGGATAAATTATCATAAGATGAGTGAAACAATGGATCATGCATCGTCTTCAACCCATGAGCGAGATTTTGAAGGAGATCCAAACATTTCGATGAATAGGCATCCTAGTGAAACATCAATGTGTGCAACTGAGGAAGATGAAGAAGAGCAAAACAAAATACAATTGGGTCCAAAATGCAGTATAAGACAACATCTTGAGAAAGATAAGGTTTAACTAGACTCCTTAAGTCTCTTATCTAGTCGTACGATTATAAATTATCATTTCGAGTCCAAAATTTTAATAACATGTTTCTTATAATTATTTTTTCCATTCAAACCATTTGATTTGAGGTTAATATATTTTTTTTTCTTGCTAATTTTATATAATCCATCCTAAAATTTACAAGTCATACTGACTAATCAAGAGATGATTTAACTTTTAGTGGTCGTTTGGTTATCATGTTAAATTATGTGAATTCAGAATTCCCATGAATTAAAAAAAACTAGAGTTGTTTGGTTAGCCAAACTCATAAGTTTTGAGAATTCATGTGAATTTTCAATTCATACAAAATAGAGGTATTGGTTTACCAAGCCCCTTTGGTAATTGTCAATTCCTACATGAATTTACTTCCTACATCTAACCAAACAATTTTGAGAAATTCACATGCATTGAAAATTCATAGGAAGTGAAATTGCATGTGAATTCCAAATTTCCTTATGCAACCAAACGACCACTTAATTTATTAAAAATGTATATGGGCAATAACTTGTGGATTTATGTGATTGTAACGAGAGATATTTTCATAAACATATTCTCATAAATCGTAGCCATGTATTTTAAGAGTTATTGTTTATTTGTTAGGATGATGAGAGTTTGAGGAAATGGAAGGAACAACTTCTTGGAAATGTCGATTTCACCTCCACTGAAGGTACGTAAAAATGGGTCATCTCGACTTATCATTCCTGATCATAGTTCTTTTATATTTCATCTATTACAAAGTGGCTATGACTTGTTAAATATTACTTTTTAAGGGTAACATTCCACTTACCCTTCAAATCTGAATTGGTTACATATTGGAGAAATAGGTCGAAAATATGATTTTAATGACACAATAGAAATAATAAATAAACAAGCTTTTGACATGTTATAATATCTCAACATTAGTTATGTTTTGCTCATATTCTTTTTGCCCAATTCGACCCGTTTTGTAATGTGTCCAACATAAAGCAGAGAAAGTCAAAGCTAATTGCAACCTTTGAAGTAGATCAAATGTGGTAAAGATTAGTCGTACTAGTAATTTTTTTTGAAGAAACACAAAGTCAAAATAGCAAGAAAGATTCACAAACCAAAATAGTACGACAAAAATGGAGAAATATATGCTCAAACACTAATATCTAACGATATTGGTTACAATTAAGTTATAACATTTTATCCTAGCTGCTAATGTTTACCATAATAATTCCAAATGTCCATGTAACAACCCAACCTACCTTACTTTACAACATAACCTAATAAGATACGAAACCACCCTTTCACCCATATATCCTCTTTTGGGCTCAAAAAGAAGAAGGTCTTGTTCATAATATAGTGAATGAAATCTCTGTTAAATGGATTATAAACCCCTTAAGGTCCTTTTTTTTTGTACAACCTAATAAACAAAGTATTCAAATTAGATCAGGGTAATTCAAATCAAATCAAATTCGATTAATTGAAATCATATCAGATGATTAAAACTGTTCAAAGAACAATAAATGAGCCTAGATTATATTTTGGTATTTATCCATCTATATTTAGCTAAATTTCCAACAAATTCACTGATCATATCCAATACATTCAAATCAGATCAGTTCAGATTATAAAGATACAATCCTATCAAATAGGGCCTAAATCTTCAATGTGGGATAAACCATTTTCCACAAACCTTCCTGTGTTTGAAACTCTCTCACTTAAAAACAATCCAAACTAATGGGCACACATGGCCCAAGATCGCCCCCGCTAAGCGGCTGGTTCGCTAGTTTGGGTCATGCCAAAGCACCAAACACGTAGTCACAGGTTTTCTCTGATATTATTTGGAACAGCCGACCCACCATACGTAGAAACACAACGCAATAAGATGAAAAGATGTCATTTAACCTATATATCCTCTTGTAGCTAGGTTTTAAAAGGGAATGTCTTGTTGATAATATAGTGGGTGGAATATATTATAAATGTATCATATGCTCCAAAACCTCAATGTAGGACAAACCACTTTCCATCGATGTTACAATATTGACAAAAAGAAGCAACAAACCATTATGGAAATAAGACTTTTTAATGAATCATTGATTCGTGGGTTCCAACTTTCGGGAGTTCCTTGTACCATCTCCAAGGATCAGTTTTTTTAGTCTAAGTGATATGAGTCTATTTTCTTTTTGGTGTTTTTGTTGTATAAGGGGCTTATTGCCTTACTCTCATACCTATGGGAGTCTTATTGACTTAATCCCTTACTAGACAAAGTTTTTTATAATTTGGTAGTAGGGGTCTCATCCAACCTTCTTTAACCCAAGAAGGAGAGCTTATATTTATAGTCGTAAACGACTCGGAAGCTAAGACTTGAATAAATCCTAGTCTATGATATATTTTCATTTATAAACTGAAAAACCTAAAAATATAATATTTTACAGTGTCTACAATTACTAGATACTATATCTTCGATATTGCTTCGTTATTAGTCCTTATTGTTCCAATTTATTTTCTAATTTTTGTATCATATATTTTTTAGGGATCATTAAGAAAATATTTTATATAATTAGAAAAAAAAAAACTATAAATTTGTAATGATTAGACTTGCACAAACAATAAATTTTTACATAAATAATTTTTTCTACTTAAATTTTAACTAATTTTTTTACGAGCAATCACAATGGACATTATATGCCAAATCAGATTTTAGCAACCCCACTGTACATGACACCCATATAAAATTATGTCTAGAAGTGTGCAAGTTTTAAAAGTTGGACTCAATATTCACAATTTCTACGGGCATTCGAGAAAAGAAATTGAAAAATCATGCCCATTTTATCTCTATCTCACGCTTGTGACACACTCTCTCCTCACATGTCATGTATGTCCCTATTTCTTTGTGCCTTCTCTTGTATGATCAGGGGTTGGATTAACCAAACCCGAATTGTTGACGAATGGAAAATCCATAATTTGGGTTCCAAATTCTTATAATCCTCATTATTAAAGGTACCCAATTATGATTGTTTAGAGGGCTCGTTCGATATCAATATCGTTTTCATTTTTTGGGGTTTTCTTTTTACTGTAATTTAGTCAAATAAGTTAGAGAATTAACATTAAATTGAATGTTTCAATTCCACTCATATAGAATTAAAAACTAACAACCAAACACTGAAAACCATTTTTTTCTTGAATTCAAAAATGAGATTATGGTTAAAAAAAAGGAAAACGATACCAAACGAGTCTACTTTAGTCCTGGTTAATTAAAGTACGATCTCGATATGTACAAAAATCAAAATATTAACATTTTATGAAAAAGGGAGAGCATATTTCGAATAAAATTTCAAGTATTATAACTGCAATATGTTGAGTACTGTTTATATAATGCTTTCTTTGTGTGATTGTAGAGACACTTGAACCAGAAGTGAAGATATTAAGTTTGACAATATTATCTCCTGGTAGAGAAGAAATTGTTTTACCATTACCCGAGTCGGGTGATCCAAAAGGCTTGTGGTTTACTTTGAAAGAAGGTAGCCCTTACACCTTGCGATTTTGCTTTCAAGTCAGTAACAATATTGTGTCGGGGCTACGATACATAAACACTGTTTGGAAAACAGGCCTAAAAGGTAATTTTTCTTTCTATACGTGTGTGCATTCCTTATAGTTAATACAACATATAGTAAAACTAGCTCAAAAAACATGTGCGTATTCTAATAAACTTCGCCCTTCATTTTAGTTAATTTAGTATCATTTACTTTTTAATTTCTATGTAATACTGGTATCACTTATTCTCTCGTCTTTGTGTATTGATCTCGATGCATTATATATTGATTTATATATGTTATATATTGTCCACATGAAAGTTATATTTTAGTTGACAGCACCAAAGAAATGATTGGTACATTTAGTCCTCAAGCTGAGCCTTACACACATGAGATGCCTGAAGATACTACACCTTCGGGTTTTTTTGCAAGAGGCTCATACACTGCTAAATCAAAGGTACGAATAAAGTTCCACCATTTTTTATTTAATTGCGAAGATAAGAGCATTTCTAGTGACCATTCTTATGCCTTAGTTTCTAAATAAGGATTTAAAACTAACAACCTCTAAAGAAATTGAGAGGTTAATCAAAGAAATGTCTTGTATAAGAACTCAATTCTTATTTATTGTGCTAAAAACGAGGAGGGAAAAGAGGCATAATATTGATATAGTATAATTCTTAAGTATTGTTTGGATACCCTCAATTTCGAAAATTCCTAGGAATGGAAAATTGCATTGTTAGATTTGTTTGGATGACCAACTTGGCTAAAAGTGTGGGAAATGGAATTTTCCTTGAAATTTCTAATTACCATAGGAAATTTTATTACCCAGCCCCGCTTGTTAATTCACAATTTTCATGCTATATAATTAAAAAAATTACTTTTGTACCCTTACAAATCATGTCTACCATGTCTACAAATATAAAATAAAGAGTAAGATATACATTTGAGTTATTAACATAGGGAGTAGGATGATGATCCAAACTACACATGGAATTTTAATTCCAAGGGATTCTATATTCTTTACATGACATCTAAACACCTCTATCAAATTTCTCGAGAATTGGACATGGGAATTAAATTCCAAGGCAATTGAACTTCCCGTATGAATTGAATTCCCGTGCTATCCAAACGAGCACTTTTTATTTAAAAATTAGAATATGATTCCCTATAAAATGTGGTTAAACATGATCTACTTACTGTATATAAGGTATATATCACTTGTTGAAAATAGTCTTTTACCAAAATTTGGAAAATCTGGAGAAACTCCATTTTCAAATTTGTTATCAGTAATTCTTGCAAATAAAATGTTCCCTACAAATGTAATAATTTTACGATTTACTCCCTCCGTCCCAGCTCAAACGCCCCATATTCCATTTTAGGACGTCCCACCTCAAACACCCCATCTATTTTGGGACATATTTCTCTCTCCTACTTTTATTAAATTATCACCTCCACTCTCACATTATCTCTCCTACTTTTATTAATTCTCACATTCTCTCCTCCTTTTTTCTAATATTACCCCACTCAACTTACTATATCAATTTTTCTTATTCCACTACAAAAAAACTCGCGGGGTGTTTGAGCTGGGACGGAGTATGTATTATAGTTTTTTTTTTTTTTTTTTTTTTATTCAAGCCCAATAATTTTTATTTGACTAATTAACGTTCTATTTTGGATTTTCCAGTTTCTTGACGATGATAATAAGTGCTACTTGGAGATTAATTATACATTCGACATTCAGAAAGATTGGAGCAAGTGAATTTTGCATTCTACTACCCAAGGTGGTCTTCTTAAAAGTATTTTGGTTAAAAAGAAATGTCATTATTTTACTCTTAAATTAGGATATATGTACGAGAAATTAAAAAGTGATTTTGTAAGTTCTTATAATAAAAGTTTCTTATTACATGAGACAAATTTTAACTATTAACTTGCTCCATTTGCCCGAAAATTTAAAATATTAGTATTAGTTATCTAGTTCCTTGTAACAAATAATATGTGATTGTTGTGTGTCGAATACTCTTACAAAGGCACAAATATTGTTGCTTGTTTCTTTGTCAACAACATTGACAAATTTGTAGGAAGTTTCACATCTTACTATCATAATCATAAGATAGCCTTTTCGTAGTCCTGTCAAAAGGCGGGCGAGCAAATTACAAATTCAAGTAATTTAAGGGTCCGTTCGGTATCACTGCCGTTTTCAGTTTTTGGTTTTTTTGCGTAAAAAATTTAGTTAAATAAGTTACAAAATAAAATTTAAATTGTTTGGTTCTAAATCATATAGAAAATGAAAACTGACAATTGAAAACTGAAAACCACTTTTTCTGGTTTTCAAAAACGGGACTTTGTTTCTCAAAAAAACAGAAAACTGAAAACAGAAAACGATACCAAACAGGCCCTAAGATTTTGGTAGAATATGAGTTGAGTGTTTTTGGGTTCGGATCATAAGTTGTGTATACGGGTTAAGATCAAGTTTAAGGTTGCCCAACAGGTCGAAATATCATACCTTTTTCCTTATTGATATTGGAAAAATACATTCATTTATTATTATTTCTCTTGAATTGAGGCAATTATTAAATAAGTTTTTATTCATGTATGTTAAGTTCAACGAATTAGCAGTACAGAGGGGTAAGACACACTATAGGATACATGTGTTATTTCACATAATAGTAGGTTATGCTTTCTTGCTTGGCAAGACTGCAGTGATTTCCTTGTTGGCATTTACATATCTTAGGCTTGCTACAAGTTGCTCACCCGGGAACATGTCGAGGTGTTTTTTGCTTCACTTACTGCATAAATTGAGAAAGTTAACTAATAGGATATGGTCTATAATATGGGCTGTTGTGATGCCATCTCTGCGCCTTAAAGTATCCCATGTCAGCTTGTCAATCTCCCTATCCAACTATGCAATTTACTTTTCTGAAACCCTTTATATTTGCTCCTTGGACCCTTCAATATCAGACACCCATGAATGAGTCCGAAACATAGTATTGTAGTTTTCTTATCGATGACAAACCTATTTGTTCTGTCAGTTGGTTGATTAAAGGCTCACTGATTCATAGGATTTTTTCAAAGCATTCAAATTCAGGTAATCCGACCCCGAATCCTTTTGGCAATAACTAGTAAGGTTTGGTGGTTGTTGTTGTTGTTGTTTGTACTTTTATTCGAACATAGAAAATAGGATACCTTGTCAGAGGATAGTTGAATCAGGTAAAAACTATCTTCATAAGTTAGGTATCTGATTGAAGTTTAATTGGGGGTTCTGATTGACTGAGAAGCCAAGGTTGATTCGTTGGATATTATTTCTCCAAGAGTTTGATATAGAGATTCGCGATAAGAAAGGCGCCGAGAATGTTGTTGCTGATCATCTTTCGCGTCTTGTGCTTGCTAGGGATGGAAGATGTCCCTGTTGATGATGACTTCCCGGATGAACATCTTTGGGATATTGGCTACGGACCTCGCATTGAGTCTGTATTGAGTGTAAGTGATTCTCTCCCATGGTATACGGATATTGTTAACTATCTTTACTACACGAGTCGTGCACGAGCAAAAATCGGGAGATATAAACCCGATTTCTAGGTTTTTTCCTTCACTCTCCTCACACAAAATCGCTCGTGCTCGCTCACCCTCACACCCGTGTCCACACACCGGCCGCCTGCTGCTGCTCCGACCACCGACAACCGTTCGCCGCCTCGTGCCGCCGCCCCTACCGCCCGTTTCCTCTCTCTTCCACCAAGTTTTGCCCCTTTTTTCATCACCACCCCTAGAACATTGGGGCTTTTTTGGGTTGATTGAACCTCGATTTAAGGGTTATAGACAACAACAATTATAAACAAAACACTCATTATAATCAACAATAATAACCAATCCACAAATTATAATCAACAATTATAAACAATCTAAACCACCTAAATCCTATCAAAATTGGCAATGTGGTGTTTAAAGGGAGACGGAGGGAGTATACAATAGGGGGGTTAATATGAGTTAAGTGTTAGCTCGATTTTGTTCAGGACCTTAACGTTTTTTTCTTTCCCAATTCAACCCACATCACTCCATTTCCTTCCCCAATCTGAAAACTTAGGTTTGGTTTCATTGAATTCATATCATATTAACCAACACATACCAACTTAGGTGTCCTACAAGCAGAGAGAGGAATGGAAACACACAAAAAGAATTCCACTGAAGCCTGGGTAATTAATTTTGAGCAAGCAAAAAAAAAAAAAAACAATTTTATGGATGCATTCCTCGAGTAAGAAGAATAAGATATATATTTAATGGTTGAATTTGGTGCTCGAATTTGAGGATTTATGTATTAAAATTGGGGGGAAATTAATGTCGATTTTCTGTGTTTATTGTGAAAAATTTATCTGGGTTTGTTGCGGAAAATTTAGGTCGATTTTAACTGAGCCTCTCAGCAGTAAAAATAAAGTTCTTGTCTGTCTTTTAATGAATTAAGTTGGTATAGCAAAAGTTTTGGTGTCATCTAGTGTAGGCTGTTTTAGGGCAACCAGTTCAGTGTCAAAAGTCTTTATTTTGCTTGTGCTTTTGTTGTATTTTTGACATTCTATAGTACCCTGTACTGCTTGTCTATGGTCCTGAAAACATTATTCAAACAATGTTTTGATGTGGAATATAGATTGCTGTAAACCTGCCAATTCTGCGGCCTGGTCATGTGGCCAACCATTGTGGACATTGTATGATTGTATGTGACATGTCTGAGATGTCTGAGATGTGAGAAAGAAAGATTGTTATTAGTTCACAAAGGTTGATGATTGTATTATTTTTCTTGTTTGGTGTACTCCAGTGAACCAGCTTAGTAGAAAATATTCTTCCTGCCCTAACAACTGTAATTTGTTGTGATTGCAGGGTATTGACTCCTGCTGCAATTGATGACTATCTGGGCAAAGTAGAGTAAATAGTCGGCTTTTGGCTGAGTTTTTTTTTATATAAGTTGTCGGTTCCTACTGTAATTTCAGTTTTTCTTTAG
The DNA here is from genome assembly GCA_963680865.1 of Spergularia marina. NCBI lineage: Eukaryota > Viridiplantae > Streptophyta > Magnoliopsida > Caryophyllales > Caryophyllaceae > Spergularia > Spergularia marina. Next base: position 6,559,664 of record OY804549.1, on the reverse strand, counting down.
TGAAGTAAATCAATATGTATTTAAGCAAGTATTGGTTTGTTATATCATGTCGATATTTCGAATACGAACCTTTGACAGTAATGCTAATTTAACAGCAGTCGTAAGAAACTTTTTTCTTCATTTATAATCAGTGAATTACAAGTGGACCGTTTACATTAACATGAGCATAAGGAGATACATAGGGATAAACAACATGAGGGTGATGATAAGCAGCTGCGACAGGAGCACAAGCGTAGTGAGGTTGACATATCAGGTTCGGATAGATGATCGGTCGTCGCAGCATTACAGGTCTGTGGATACTGGTCTGTGCACGGTACTCAGACTTGATGATTTCTTGAATTACAGCAGCAATTTGAGATGGATGCACCCTCTCTTTTAGAAGCCGGGCCGCCTCCTTAAACAACTTAGAACTGTGACTGTTACTCATCACCTGAGCTGCTGATATAAATTGAACAATTAGTTCAGCATCTCGTATAACATACTCCTTGCCGTAGCTTACTAATTGCAGCAACTCTTGCTTGTGGCAGGGCTTTCTCTTAGCAATTTCGAGAATCGATTTGTTGGGCAAGACATAACCAGTGCTCTCATCTTCTTCTCTAGCAACTCTGTCTCTCCACTCGTGTAACGCAGCCACTATAGACAGTTCTCTCTCGTCAAGATCAGCATCACATAATCCATACATGTACAGATACGAGGTGTGCTTATCAAACGACTCGATCTCATACAATTTCGTACATACCTCGTAGCTTCTCCTGTACACTTCCCCTAAGGGGTAATCATACCCAAACTCCACAACGGCGTCAACAGAACAGAGTTTGGTCCTCATCAAATCATAGACAAAAAGAAGGAAATGTGTATCTTCCCTGGCATATTTGACCATTTCCGCGGGTAAGGGTCGGATCCTCCAATCGGAGCATTGGTACTCTTTGTTTAGTGTCACTCCACAGTAATATTTAAGCAAGAATTCGAGTGAATTCCTCTCGTGTTTCAGCACTTGAGAAGCTCTCATAGTATCAAACAAATTAACGACATAAATTCCGAAATCCCGTTGTAGCCAAAGAACATCATTATCAGCCCCATGGATGATTTTCTTCTTTGTCGGGTCCATGAAAACATCTCTCAGAAAAGTACCAATGTGATCCCGTAGCTTGAGCGTATCAACAACAAAGTCTTCGGATCGAGTCGAAATTTGCATCAAACACGTCAAGCCTTGATAGGAACGGTACTTGTTGTGCTCCAAGTCAACCGCAAATTCATCCGCCTCACTTAGCTTGGCCGCCAAGTAACCCAAGTCACCAACTTCTTCGACAAACTTAAAAGGGGTGGTGTTGAGCGAGGGAGGAGGCGTAATGATGGGGTTTGGGTCAGCAGCCACCGCAAAATCGAGCGCATCAAACGCTTGAGCCGGGTGATATGGTCGATGTGACCCATCCTTAGGCAACCATCGATGATCGAATGGTTGCGTGTTATCTACCCAAAAGTTATAGTGTTTTTGAGGTTTCGTAAGGTTAGCAAGGTGAAAGGGTATAGCCATTCCAAGCTGATATTTGAGTATTAATGAAGTATTGATGATGATATAAACGTTTAGCGTATTAATGAAGATGAAGAATTGAAGAGAGGGACGTCGTTTAGCGTATTGATGAAGACGGAGAAGTGAATTGGTGTAGTGTTTAAGCGAAATGCAACGGTCATATATGGAGTATATATAGAAAGTATATATGTCGGCTATTGTTAGACGCGTTTTTGATCGTGGAGCGTATTTCATGATTTATTTCCATAATAATAAGCGCCATAAAACTGGAGAAATCCTTGAAGGGTTGCACAACTAATAGAAATTTAACACATGGACTTAGTATATAATAAAGATATAATTAATTAAAAATAGAAAAGTGAGTTTTGAAATGTAATTTAAATGAAAGTTCAATGAAATTTTCAGATGTAACGAAAATTTTCCCTCCATAGTTACATTTACCTATGTACCCTTCTTCAATTTTTCCCTTTTAAAATCTATCAAGAGTATTACAAATCTATCCTTTGAATATTATAGCACAAATCATACCAAAAGTTTTCGGGCAGGTTACCCTATACATTGGGGTTCTCTTATCCTACCTTTACCTAAAAGTGATTTACAGAGTAACATAAAACAAATTAGGGTTATTAATGAAACACATAAGGTAAGATCTAGATCAAATTATTTTTATCATCAAGAACAAATTAAACGTTATTGCAGAGAAGGCTTGCTCACGATTCTTCTTGGACTATACTGAAATTGCTAAGCCCAGAGCAATAAGATTTCTCACGAAAACATTCTATCTCAAATTTTCCCTCCAGCTTTTACTAAGAGCAATAAGATTTGTCCACAAATTTTTTTTTTTTCGGCGCAACTTTAAACTTTCATATTGACTTCCCTCCAAGACTTCATACGTGCATTTTTGGAATATAATGTAAACCTTCAAAAAAACCATTTCCTTATTCTCATACTAGTATATAGTTAAATTATTATAGTAATAAAATTATTATATGAATAGGCTACCCAAAAATAATATTTTGTCTTATAAGTTATAGGCAATTAAAGACAGTTTGAAAAGAAAACGAACTTTATCATGTGTACAGATCGACTAATAAGTGGTCCAGTAATCATCAACAAATTTATAAACAATTTATACATTTCAAAGAGTGTCTACGCGTACACGTTAAAATTCATAATTTCTAAATGATCTCAGTTTGCTTGCCAAACACTCATGGTAGGTTGGCTAAAACGAGCTAGCTAAGCCCCGATAAATCTAAGTTGTATTTCGTTAAAATATTTGTAATTTATTTAAGATAAAATATACTCCATACTACTCCATAGCATCATTATTGGTGAGACTCAATTTATATTTAAAAAATCAAAGGGTATACTGATGTCACAATGTCTTTATAATGACATCAAATTGAGTATGCGACTTACTTTGTGACTCCACAGTCCACACCCTACATTTTACATGTACAATATGAAGCCTTACATTGGCTCTTAATTATTTACTATAAAATTAATATAAGATCGATCTAATTATTGGTGGACCTCACTTGCACACTTATTGAGACTTTGAGACGGACTCTATTTTCAGACCGTCTTAATTTTTGAGACCCCCATTGTAACAGCCCGATCCATCATACGTCGCAACACAACCCAATAAGATGGGTAGTCACCCCTTAAGCCCATATATCCTCTCCGGGCTCTAAAAGGTGAAGGCCTTGTTGTTAGTATGATGGTAGGAATCTATTATAAACTGATCATATGAGCCTTATTTTTCCAATGTGGGACAAACCAACTCCATAAACCACTTTCCATATTCCATAGTGTTACAAACTCCCCCACTTAGAGAACGCAACGTCCCCGTTGCGCCTAAACCAAACCATATCATCATCAACACAGGTCCAAGATCCCCCCCGCTAGACGACTGGTCTGGGCCTCGCCCTAGCACTCAGCACGCGGTCGCAGGGTTCCTCTGATACCATCTGTAACAGACCGTTCCACCGTCCGTCGCAACACAACCCAATAAGATGGGTAGTCACCCCTTAAGCCCATATATCCTCTCCGGGCTCTAAAAGGTGAAGGCCTTGTTGTTAGTATGATGGTAGGAATCTATTATAAACTGATCATATGAGCCTTATTTTTCCAATGTGGGACAAACCAACTCCATAAACCACTTTCCATATTCCGTAGTGTTACACCAATTTTTCATCTACATCTGGGTACGTACTTTTATTTTGAAACTCATTTTATTCTCTTCAAGACTTCTTTGACAACCCCTAATGGGATTGCTTTGAATTAGTATAATGAACTCATTTCCCAAGTCGAGCCGGAGTTAAGTTGATCTAATCTTCAAAGTATGTAGGCTCATCGTGTTATAAAATGTGTCTATCATGAGTTAAATCTTTTGAGCTGATCCCGACTCCCGAACCCTCCTGAGTAGGGGTGAGCAAGAATGTCGGGTACCTATTTTGGTAAAGGGACCTTTTCTGAAATCGGGGTTCATGAACCGGAATCAATATTAACTTTTGGAACCGTTACTAGCAAGTATCGATCAAATGACATATAGTGAAAAAATTAATTCTTATGTATAGTGATCTAGGTACATGTAATTGTTGTTGGGAAGACATGGAACCAGTGGTTTCGCTCCAAAGTACTCGTATGGGTTAGAACTCTTAGATGTACTCGTATAATAGTAAGTAGTACCTTTTTTGAAGGGACAGTAAGTAGTAACTTTGTTTATGGCCAAATATGTAATTTTGCTAACAATGTGAAATTAGGAAAACAAAATGCTACAAGAACCGCCAGACTTGCCGCTTAACTTGCTAGCGGTAGCCCAAAAATAGATTTGTAAGGAATTATTTACATGTCCACATGGCTATGAGAGATTGGCTGTGTAGCTAATTTTGAGTTACACGATGTGTAAACTAAGTGTTTTCCCATAAAACTAAGTCCATTACATACTTTAAGTAATAGATTGCGGGCATAAAAAAGTGACGTGTATATCAATTAAAAATAAAATTGACACGTGTACAAAATATAATATTTGATTGGTCCAAATAATTCCATCTATTTCAATGGTATTTTAACAGATTTCAATGAAATCAAATAGTAATAATATAATATCTTTTATAACCAAAAATAAATAATAGCATACGGAGTATCTTGTATGAAGAAAAATAAAATGATGTGCTATTTTTTGTAAATATTTTGTCATCAAAATAAAATGATATGGTCTGATCTTGCACACATTAAATTGATTTTTAAGCATGTCATGAAGTACATACAATAATATTGTTTTTAGTGGAATTTTGAAGTTATTATCTGTTGCGGAGTATTATATATACTGTACTAAAGTTGTGACGGGTGTGAGAGTGCTGATTAAGGAAGATATCATTTTGATTCAAACTTAAAGTTGATCATGGAACCACAGTTTCCCATCATCATTTTAAAAAATGTGACGGGTGTGGGAGTGCCAATTAAGGAAGCTAGATAAGAAATCCTCGAAGATAGAGGGTTGGCTAGAACATTTGATTGGGGGTGAGTGGGCATCGAATAACATGTTGTTGAGTCATAGGGGATTAGCTAATGGATTGACTCGAGTCGAACAGTCAATTAGGAAAGTTCATGGTGTGGGCGACAGTTGTTACGTTGAGGATCGTATGTACGAGGTAACAACAGATTCTGAAAATTAATGTCTAAGAATATTGACCAGGGAGGGGCCCAACTAAGAACCTTGTCAGCATTATAAGGGTTTAAGAGTAAAAAAAATCAACGGGTGGTAAAGGGGACGAGTAGGAGATCAAATACGTTGGTAAGAGGTTAGGGATTAGAATCAAATGGTGAAGGGTAGGAGAGTTTCTACATTTTAGATTCTACTTACTTTTTAAAATAAATTAGATCACTCTCAATTATACCTGTTGAACGGGTTAGATTAGGTTAAATTTTGGTTAGGTTGCTACAATGTGGATCAAACACAAGTTCGAATGGGTCATGATTACATTTCCACGTTTTTTTAATAACTAAAGTAATATTATAGTTCTTATCCCACCTTTTTTAATGTAGAATAGTAATAGTATTGTAATTAGATTTATGACTTAATTTTTGTTAAAATTTCTATCGAAACAACTGTAAGACTAAAACTATTTTTGGACCATTATCTTATTTAATATATTTTTAATGTCTTTAACCATTATTTCCCTTAAATTTGTTCTAATTTTGTTTTAAATACTGATCAACGAGTCGAATTGTGTATGACAAAGAAATACGGGAAACAAACTGGTCCGATTTAGAAATAATGGATCCTGACTTAAAAAAAAGCAGGTCCGGAGATATTTTGCCGGGTCTACAAAAGTATAGAGAATATACAAACCAAATATTGTTGGTCATAAATCCTTATTTGTCATTTTTGTATTGTTTTAAATTCACATCGGTGTTGATACGTGTCACAATGAGAAAATATTATGTTAGTTTTCGAACTTTAAAATCACGTAATAAAAAGAAATTAATTATATCATTAATGGAATCCATTTATCGCTACGATAGGTCCAATTATGTTGTGCTATGTTAAATAACAAGACGTTATGTATATGAAATTGGTCCATTAAGAGTCCCGTCATTTCACGGGGTTTAAAACTAGCATACAGAGATTGGTATAAGAAAACGTTACAAAATTAAAGACATGCAAAGAGAGTTAAACAAGCTTAATAGTTTTTATCGGTATTGAAAAACCGACTAAAATAATTACTTCTTGTTTTCAAGAATATGAAAAATAAGTTTTTTTTTTTTTTTTTTTTTTTTTTGCAAGAAAAATTCTCATATGGGACGCTCTCATAGTAAATTATTGTGAGACCACTTTTAACATTATCTGTGACCGTTGTATTGCTTTTAGTAATCGTTTTAGTTTACAACTACCCACAATTGTTGTGATTTAAATCAACCAATGAGAGAAGTATAATGGTCACTAAAGACGCAAAAGAGATCACTATATCCACTACATTGATTTAATCTGAAATGACAACTTTATTATTTTGTCGATTAGTAATTATCGTGAAAATGAAAAGTGTAATTTTCAATGAAAAAAAAAATTTCTATAATGCATAGCGTATACTTTTTCTTCTATTCTTAAACGCATTCAATACATTTTAAAAATACCTTAAAAAATTTAGCATTGCATATACAAAAAATGTATAAATGGATCTCAAATAAATAAACATCTTGAAACAAATCTAGTGATATATTTTTTGAAATTTTTCGATTGACATATCAAATGCTATGAGCGGTTGTGTCATGTTTCTGTTTGATAATTTTATACAAGAGTCTCACGAAAATGGGATTCTTTGTGTGAATTGTTAGTAATTGACAGTGAAATTACTCATTTTTTTTTTTGCTCTCACTGTTTCTCTTTTGATTGATTCTCAGGAGCCCCAAAATTTTGGGCGAGATGGGCCGTCGCCCAAGGGCCTAAAATTTTGGATCAAGTTTATATTCATAGAGTATTGTTACGTAGCATTGCATAATACATATTCACGTAGCATAGCGGTAAATGGTTTATTTATGTAACAAACCTCGCAAGTGTGGTTTTTGGCTAAGATGAAGAATTCATTTATAAGTTAAATTGTTACCCATTTATAGTATGATCACTCATAGTTATTAGTATTAGTATCTCAAATTTAATGTCATAATTTGGTGCTTATATGTACCAAAATGTAGAAAATGTCATATTAGACTTTTGACTTGTGAAATATTATCTTACCATAACTTATAAAATAATTTTCATGATTACCATAAACTTATGTATTGTATACTACATTTAGTACATGATTACCATAAACTCACATATAGTAAAACAACATTTCCATAACATATTTTAATCGGCAAATGCACATGGTATCCCCGAGCTTTGACGTTTTGCACATGGTGTCCCTGCTTTTGAAACCACTACTCTCTGGTGTCCCTTAGTTTTCCACAACCCGGCATATGGTGTCCTTGGGTCTAACTCTGTTAACAAACTTCTGTTAACTGATGACGTGGACGTCATTAGTGGTTGGGGGAAAATAATTAGTGTTGTTAATTATATTTTAATAAAAAAAATTAAAAAAATATATAAAAAATAAAAAATCCAGATATTGATTTTTCGAATTTTTTTCCCCAAAATTATGTTATTGGTGAAAAACACAGTGCACATGGTGTCCCTGAGTTTTACACTTTTGTGCACATGGTGTCCCCCACTTTTACAATTTGTGTATATGGTATCCCTGAGTTTTCCAATTCAATGCAAATGGTGTCCCTGCTTTGGTAATCATGTACTATCATGAGTATATGCACAAAAAATCATGTACTATTGTGAGTTTATGGTAATCATGTACTATTGTGAGTTTACCATAACTAATTTACAATCCAAAAACAGGGACACCATGTGCAAAACGTCAAAACTCAGGGACACCATATACTTTGCAATCCAATGCAATTATTGGGATTAACCTAGATGCACCATTGTCGCCGTGTTTTTACTCTGCAATCCATGATCCTAATATCTTAGAACGTGATATTGGGATTATCCTAGATGGATTAACCCGAGCCAGATCTGAATCGATCAAGACCAAATTCAACCTGGTTTGAACAAAACTCAAAACTAGCCAACTCGAGACTGACCCCACCCAATTAACACAAGGTTACAAACCCGTGCTACCCGATTGCCAACCCTAAATCCTAACCCATCCTTGATCGTTAATTACAATTCGATGGACAAAAGTACGTCATTAAAACACGGAGGGAAAAAATGTCACAAGCCCAACTGCCGCCTTGATATCTGCCCATGTGCAGAAAGATACGATTACAAATGTTCAATAGTACTCGCTTTCGGGTCTACAATGTTCCTTCAAGTACATAGCAACTCTCCCTCGGAAAAAGAAAAAAAAAACATACATAGCAACTACATTTATATCTATTGTTTGACGCAACATTCAACAAGAACGTAAACCAGCAAAGTCCACGGACTTCTTATTCCACTTCACCCAAGTAGTCGTCAATTTCCGCAGGAGTTAGTACTCTGCAATTAGAAAGAAATTATAGTTTGTAAATGTGGCGGAAAAAAAAGAAAGGCGAGACACAATCCAAACAACAAATCTGTCAGCTACATTCAAATGGTAATCTTCATCGTATTCGAAAGGAATGTAATGGCAAAAGGTCGGATCCCCCCTGCCTGGCCCCTGGTGCTCGTGATTCATTCATGAATCTTGCTTATTTCCACCCAGGGCTCCCCCCCCCTATGAATTTGACGCAATTTCATTTGAGTCATCCTTCAAAAGTTTATCGATAATTTTACCATATCGCTAAGGATGAGTACGTATGAGCCCCTATTAACCCAGAATAGACGTGAGTTTATGATTGCACTGGGTGATGTTGTGTAGAACAACTATACAGAATGAAGATATCGCCACTACGGGATTCCTACCAGGCCACAGCACAGGGAAACTGATGAGAGAATACATACCTGAACTTTTTGTCGGCGCCGATGATCCCAATCTCGATATTCTTTCCCGAAATTTGGCCTTCAAAACTATATCATTTACCAACAGCAAGCAATTAGATAGCCAAACAAAAAAAAAAGACTTTCGCAACAATAAAATATGGCTAGGACAAGTTGAAAGGTTCTATACAAACAGATTACCACAGCGAACGAGCTGCTTCATAGAATTTAAACATGTAATTAAAAGCAAACAGAAATCTACATCTAACAAGACAAACCAAGGATAGGAGGCCATAAGACTGCGTCCTATCAAGTTAAATATAGACACACGCAAAGGGCCACACAAGTAGGGGAACTGGAGTAGAATAGCCCACCCAAGCTCAAATATTTTAGAAGGAAATGAGAAAGGAAATGGGGCATTGCTTAAATAATCTAGTTGCTTGGGGATTACTCCATGAGGTTAAAAATAGGAAAGCTAAAAGATTAGAAAGCACCAGAGTATTATTCATAGACTGGCGGATTACTGCCCGTATTGACTATCCACTTCAGTCACAAACTCAAAATCCCACTTCACCAGTGTCATACATGAGAGTTCATCACAATTCGAAGTCACTCAATTCATCGAAAACCAGAATACATGCATAAAATGAAACCAAAGATACATAGGACACATAAGAGCGAGCATTGGCAGTTATACTGCACTCTTATTATCTTTAAGATCATCACATACTACAATGAATAGTAAAAAAAGATGACAGATTCGCCAAGTAACAAAAATTTGAATAGCAAGAGAAATAGCTACACAAGAAAACAAAAATACAAAATTGCTTGATGCCAATGGTTGAAGCCGAAACTTAATATGATTGCAAACAAAAAATCATCAGTGTTAAGGCCTACTAAGACGAATATAATAATACCCAACTACCAACAATGCATTTAAGCCCCAAATATACTCGCCCCATCCTCTTTCTAACAAAACTGATAGAGAAATAAATGACAGATTCGCCTTCAAAGAGTAAAATTCGACGGGACCTTGTCGCGAACAGCAAAAATCAGATATACACCAGATGTGGGGTCAGGGAGGATGTAAAGTCGTTTCTTACCCTTCCTTCAATGTCAATATAGCAGTGTGGACAGCGTCATCGAGTTCCATATCATCTGTGTACCTAAATTTATTTACAGTATTGGTTTCATTAGACCTTCAAGCTTACGACTCATAACGGATAATGAAATATAGACGCGTGATATCTAAGAATAAAACATATCATCATAGTATATACAAAAGTGAAACACTGCAAAACAAACTGATCAGAAAATGCAACAAGAATCAAGACAATTGAGCTACTGACGTTGCAAAGAAAGATTCATCTAGGGTGCCCTTGAAGCATTAACAATTCCATAGCCCCTCAGGCATGAGTGTTATCTGAATAACCCCTAATATTTTGGATTCCGCATTGTTTTCATGCAAAGTTAGCACCTTGAAAAATTAATCTAACAAGCCAAATGAAAAGTTAGGACTATCTAAAGTACCTCTGACTTTGGTCCCCTTATCTGGGGTACCCCTAAATCTGTAATTTCAATTGTTTCTGATGGAGTCCTAGCAACATGAAAATTAACTTAACAAAGATAAAGTCAATTTTTTCAATAGATTTCAGTATTATCATTGCCCCCCAACCCCCCCTAAAGTACCTCCTTTGGTCCCCCTTATCTAGGGTACCCCTAAATCTGTAATTTCAATTGTTTCTGATGGAGTCCTAGCAACATGAAAATTAACTTAACAAACAAAGATAAGGTCAATTTTTTCAATAGATTTCAGTATTATCATTGCCCCCCAATTCCCCCCCCCCCCCCAAACCAGATGCCACTATGCCCACTAGTATGAGAGGGGTGGTTGGGATAATGAAAGAAGGAAAATAAGTGTTTAGATTTCAGAGAGCTCTACAGGTTTAGAAATACAATGAATTCATTTCTACACAAATTTCCAGTGGGGTATTAGATTTTCATCAAAACGAAACCCGAGGCACCATGGTGGTACCTATGGCTAATTTCCAAAACGTTCATTAAACAGGTAGCAATGAAGAATACAATGCAGCATCGATTCAAATAATTCAGTCACTCTGAAACCAATTTCAGAAAATCGGATAATACCAACTGCAAAGGAACAATCAGAGAAATTTTGATCCCAGCACAAGCGGCATGTTTTGGAACTAGCACTCCATCTTCCTTAATCTTTCCTCACTCTCATAAAAACAATTTCTAGCTCGATTCCAATCGCTAGGCAAACGGAACTCAAGTTCTGACTCTAGTCTAGAGCACTCTTTTTTTGGTTAGTATAGAACATCAAAATAGCATCCACAGATTTTCTTTGAATGGCTGAATCATCTAAATAAATCTAGAGCACCCAAAGTAATGTTAGCCATCAGATTTTCTTTGAAAGGCTGGATCCACACAAATTTAAGAAAACCCTTCTTTTGGCAAGCATATAGCAGCAGGTTAGCCATCCACAGATTTTCTTTGAATGGCTGGATCCACACAAATTTGAGTTGAACAGCTCAATCACTCAAAGGAAATTAAGACAATGGGTAACTGATTTGACTGTCCTTTAATAAACATTCCCAAAATTTTTGCTCCATAAGCTTTTGGGACTATATTATTATAATCAGACTCATCACGGATTTATGATATTAAATAAGGATATGATGCCATTAAGGGTTATGAAAGAAGAATGTTGTAAGCCTCCTGTTATGAGTGTAGTTACAATATCAAATTTGATATGGGAACCCTTTGGTGTAAAGATAAAGTCTAACATGAGCTAAACTACATTCATATATCCTGGCAATTATTTTTCAGTGCATCCGGTATCCAAAATGTAAGTCCGCAAAATCATGTCCTACTGCTTGAGGCTACATGTATGTATATGCCACACAGACTGCGGTGTAACTTCAACTTTAAGTAGACCAACAACTAAACAGTAAAGAACATAGTCTAAATAAACACAGTTGTCTGGCAAGATAAAGTACGCATAAAAGAACCTGAAAAGCCAAGACATTATCACATATTCACATCAGAACTTGTGAACACATAATACTAGATTAAGCTGATTATGAGTCACTGAAGACATTGTGTGCCAAGTTTTTCAGTTAACCAATTTCAAAAAAAAAAAAAAAAAAAAAAAAAAAAAAAACTCTTCGAACACTTTAAAGAAACTCATCATGGAAAGAAACACTCGTTCCATACCTCTTCTCAAGAAAAGTTTTTGCATTTGATACATTCTTTCCCATTGCTGAAGCCTTCCATGAGAAGTAAGAACCAGAGGGGTCCACCTGAAAAAAAATATGAAGATATTTTCAGATGAGGATGCCAATATACTGAATAGCAAGATAAGATCCTATAAGCCAGTTATAAGTGAATGCATCAATTCCTACTATCTGCTTATTTAGCTTTAAAGAATTGTGTTTGAAATACAATTCAGCTTCAGATGTGATCAGCAAAAGAACATTGAAAAATGTTGATGATTTACTGTCAAAACACAGCTTAACTTCAGATGTAATTTTATTTTACTGCATTCTTTTGTAACTTGAACACTTTAAAGATGGACGAGGCAGTCAATACATAGTGAAGATGGATGAACACTCTAACTTCAGATGTGACAATTTAACCTATATGATATCACCACATTTCCAGGCTAAGTATCACAACTAAAATACCTGGTACAACTGAGGACCATTGTCATCAAACCCAGCAATGAGAAGAGAAACTCCAAAAGGTCGGACACCCCTATATGCAGACAAAGGGAAGCTGGTTAGATTGTAGACGCGCAACATAATGTCTAAACTATGTATATAACTGGATACAAGCACTTGCATAATAGCATAAAATTAAAAATGCATATTGATATATTCAACAGCTGGAATACAAACCCTAATTCTGCTGTTGATCCTTTTCCTTTTTCTTTTTTTGAGTGGGGAGGGGGAGATAAAGCAATCTAGCATCAGGTAAAAAAGTTCCCTACTTTAAAATCATTTAAATAAATACTGCAGCAAACGAGGCAGGCGAGAGAAAACAGAACGTTTTGATCGTTACAATACAGTAGGAGCTGAGAGATATACATTCAGCTAATCTTGAATCTTCAGTTCAACTAAACAAGATCAAAAGCTAAAAAAAAATAAAATAAAAAAAATAAAAAAAAATTGTGAATTTCTCGTATGCTGCAGACCCAAATAGCAGGAAAATAAAAGGGGCTTCATGTTAAAAGATGGAATTACTTTTGTTGCTGCAGTGCACAGAATTAACGTGGCTTCTACAAAAACTACATGACTAAAGTTTCATTACCACGAGAATCATTTACTTTTTGATCACAAAGAATGACAATATCACATCCTCGCAGGAGACCCTACTACACATATTTCCGATTGTGTTGAACAGAAGAATTATATATGAACTGAAACATTGAAGAGAGGTGGTGAGGGCCGACTCAAAACAAGTTGGACATTTGGGCCGTGTGGTGGAGGCTGTGAATTTGGAGCAAGTAACCCTAGATGGCCGAAAAACCCTAGTCTACCCTAGTCTTCCACCACTATAAATACACCTCTACTCCACCCTCATTTCACACACGAGTTGGCCCCAAATGATATTTTTAAAGAGCAAACAGAAGTACAATCCTTCATTTGAGCTTAGGCATCGTAATGAGCGGTGCAAAATGTTCATAGATAATTAACTCAAAACATGATAGGACAAAGGAAACGAGAAAAACAAGCTTAGCAAACGACACGGCTGCTTGTCGTTAAAAATAGACCAATATTAATGAAATCATAAAGACGTAAATATACTCTTGCATTGTATTATATGTAGCAAGTATAATACAATTAAATCTTACCCTGATTGAGTGAACTCTTGCATGACTGCTGCAGTTTCCCTAACAAGTTGCGTCACAGGAATTTGTTCCTAAAAATCAATTCCCAGGCAAATTAGTGCATTGCAGGGATTAGTAAGCAAATAATTTACCTTTTGGGCGTACAATCAATTATACAAGGAGCCTTGAGGTGCTAGATTATTTCAAACAGACTACCATGGCATTTGAAACTATAATTATTTCAGAAACAATTAAGAGAAGACAAATTTAATGACAGACATTTTACAAGCAAAACTATTAGAAAACGGAGTGGAACAAAAAAAAAGCAGGATGTCCTGAGCAGCTACATAACAGACCGACAACACAAAAAGGAAGTATTTCTTGAAGCCTCCTTTTTGAAAGCCAATTAGAGAAATAACTTAGGAAATAGCTAATTAGTCCATTCATATCCAACTGACCCATTAGATTAGAATAAAAACTCTAAAACAATTTTGAGTGGATCATTTGGATACGAACGCAGAAGTACCATACAGGCAAATACAAAGAAAAATGCCCAATGAAAACCCAGGACTACTCTAAACCAGCACCACAAAGACAGGGAATAATGCACTAGAGATAACGAAGTACCTTGTATAGCTTGTAATATTGTTCAGCCTGCTTTCTGCTCTTACGGACTAGAACACGAGAATCAGGACCCATGCCACTGTACGGAAGAAGGAACGCCAAAAGAAAATGAGTCAAGGGAACTAGAGACTGCACTGTAATAGGCAGCCTGATAGGCAACTACACTTTTGAAATATTCTTTTATAGTACTCAGGGATATCTACTAGATATAGCATATATAGCAATTAAAAAATGGGATAAGCTTGGAATAACAACTGTCATTACTTGGCAAATCACAGAAACGTTTTTGAAAGGCAAGACGTATTTGCATCTTTTCATATAGAGAGCACATACGACACTAACCTGTAGACAACACCAATATTTGATGTCAAAAGTTGGATCTTTTGGACCTACAGTAAGAAATTAAAGTTATCAATAAACATGTAGAAGAATTTCAGAACACGAATATTAATGTGAGGGACAGAATGAACCAAATGCCACGGAACATACATCGTGAGTAATGACAAACCCATACGCTACCAACAGAACAAACATATGGCTTCAAGATTGAATACCGATTTACACCAATTCTTTTATCGTCTATTATCACGTTCCTTCTATCATTTACAAAATAAGGGTTGTTAACGGCATTTATTCAAATCTTTGAAACATTCACTAGTATATAGCATCAACTGTGAGGGTTCACATGGGGGTAAGTGTCACTAGAGCAGTAGAGGCCAAAACAAAGGAAAAACGAGGGAAATTGTGGTGGTAGAAGGAGGAGCAAAGCTGTTCGAAGGGGAGAACTATTACCTTCGTTCCAAGCGATCCCCGAGCCCTAACTCCCTAAGTATGAACTAATCTAATTCCCGCGACTGCGAGCACGTCATAAATGCAATTTCTTTGAAACCTCCAACCCGGGAATGTAAAACCAGTGTCATACCCCTCCCTCAACTCATTCTGGTACAACACCACGGTTCCCATTGCAGTGACAACAAACCCTAAGTCCAAATTAATTGGGGATTTGCCAACATGAACCATCACAAGAATCGGCATAAAAGCAACCGAATTTGATACCAATAAACCCTAATACACCGATTCCAACAGTGGGCAGTCACTCAAAAATAACTAATTGAGGGTTAAAAGATGCTCACAGATCCTTCATCGACAAGAATCGAGGGCAGCTTCTTCTCAGTAGCAATAACAACGCCATTCGCAGCTGCAAAAACCCGCCGCAAGATTATATATTTCATCGATCAATTAATCACTTCTCCAGCAAAAAAAAAAAACACCTTAACTACTCAAATCACAAAATCTTAAAACTTAGAAACACAAAACTTCAAAAACACGAAACAAAAGATGAGAAAGTGAGTACCTTTGATTCCGAGAGAAGTTTGACCGGACCCAACAGCAGTCAAAGCGTGCTCGATCTGAACCAGTTTACCCGAAGGGCTGAGAATTCAATACAAAAAAAAAAAGCATGAGAATTAGGGCAGATAGAAAGCAATTGATTGATCGGAGAAGAGAGAGGGTAAAAACCTGAATGTGGTGAGAGAGAAAGAGTACTGACTGTCTCCCATGGCGTATCGGTGAAGCTTTGAGGAGTTGTGGGGATTCTGTGAGAAAGTGAAATTTTAAGACTGAAGAGAGAGAATTACTTTTCTTCTGAACTGAGGAGAAACTGAAGTACTCGTAGGCGGACTGTCTTGTGTAACACGATAGCAAAATTTTCTCTCTTTTTTTTTTTTTTTCCAAATGTCTTGGTATTACGCCGTTTTCAGTTTTTGGTTTTTTTGTGTAAAATATTTAGTTAAATGAGTTACAAAATTAACTTGAAATTGTTTGTTCGTATAGTAGTCATACAGAAAATGAAAACTGACAACTGAAAACCACCTTTTCTGGTTTTCAAAAACGGGACTTTGATTTTCAAAAAACAGAAAACTTTAAACGATACCAAAGAGGGCTAAATGTCTGATGAAAAACCCAAAAAAGCAAAAAAGGAGTACATTTGATAGATGCGCGTAGTTGGGTGGTAAAACTTGAACATACATATTGGGAAGCGAATAAGATAGTAGTAGATTGGCTAGCAAATTGAGACGTAGATCAAAAGTAAAAGTTAATCATTCTCCAATATCCTCCTCCGGAATTGTCATATATATTTTGCGGGAGGATGTTCCCAGACTACGGGACCCCTCAAAGTTAATTCGTAGTGTTCTTTTGTATTCGGGGCTAGTCCCCTCTATGTAACCAAAAAAAAAAAAAAAAATCTCTTCACATTTATAACATGAATTAGCAGATATTAGTATTTCAATTAACGAGCATATGTCTTAGTTTAGGGTTAAAAAATAAATACGATTCGGTTTGGATAAATTATTGCCTCGTGGTATTAAAATTGAGAGAAAAAAAAAATCGATGAGGGAAATAAATGATTTGATCTCATTCTTGCATTTAGAAACGTGGGGCTATCATTCTCGAGAAAGAGTTGTGAGTCAAAGAAATCATCGATTAGATGTTCGGGAAGAGAGAGACAACGGATGGAATACGTTGTTACGGTAGGGAATGTTAGTCACAAATTGAGTCTAGGATCTGGCCCAAAGATGACTAGAAAGTATATGCGGTCCTTTACTAATCCCGAAAGCTATGTAGAGATTCATTAGTAGATTTTACTTGCATTATATTAGTTACTCGGCCAAACCAGTGATGGACTGTGGGAGCAAACACTCCTGATAATCTTTCGCCTTAACAATTTTTTTTTTTTTTTTTTCTTTTAGATCAAGCAAAACGAAAATTAGAAGAGTAAATGCGAATTTACGGAAAAAGAAAATCAGGAAGATTGCATACTCCAAATCAAAGGTGTGATTGTGTAAACAACATATACTTCATTCCATTTAACCACATTAAAAGCTTGTCACCTCTGAAAGCCCAGGTGCCGCCAGTTTCATACTAAGCCTTTGCTAAAACCGAAAAAAAGGGCCAGATCTGCCAATATTCCTATTTAAAGTTTAAACTATAATACAATACAATGTCAAAGAGCAATAGAGAAACAAAATTGGTACATGAAGTAGAATTGTAGACCCTTGCAAAGTCCAGTCGTTGTGACATTGTAGATCATGGTGATTCCGTCTTGCTCTTTTTCTTGCGTGAAGCAAAACTACTTGGACCGATTTCTATTGACATCCTCTTCGTCCTGCAAGTAAACGGCATGGCACTGAGAACCGAAGTGACTGTACAACCTACAAGATGCTAAGACACATAAAGAGGAAAGTACCTTGTGGACAATTCAGAAGCCGCAGTGCGCTCCTCTTCATTCTCGACATCTGACAAGTCAAAAAGCGAAAGGGGTATTACTACAACATCCAGCACAAGTCCAAGTTGAATGCATACTTGTCATGCAGTATTATTATAAGATTGAAAGACAGTCACCGAAATAGGAGAGCCTTCTAATAGCAAAAACTTTTATTGTGCCCATAGCTCTCCTTTTGGCCACAAAACTCCACCCTACGCTAAGTGCATAATTTCCTTTTTTTTTTTAAAAAAAAAAAAAAAGGAGACAGAACCATACTTGGCAATGACTCAATGAGCATGCCAAATGACGAATATCAATAGGAGACAGAACCATACTTGGCAATGAGCATGCCAAATGACGAATATCAATATATTACTAGCAGAAACATAGGAAACAAAGCAAACAATACGAACACTTTACTAGAGAAATAGAGAAGGAAAGGCAAACGAAGTAGCCACCACATGAAGTTGTTGTAGGCTTAGAAGCAAACTAGATATGAATCGGATAAAAAGTTCTTACTCCTTGGTACTACATCCCAATCACTACTCAGTTTATTTCAATGACAGACAGGCCATCATACAATTAACAATCACAAAATTTATTCCTGCAAGTCTACAAAGAATCACAATATAAAACACCAACGATCAGTGGTTTCTTCTGCCTCACAACACAAAGAACAATGCCAAGCCAAACTAAACCCTCTCCGATTAAACTAATCAAGTGTTGGGGTTTTCTCTCTAGCTGCAGTCCAAGCAATCAAGCTTTTCAGAGGAGCTTTTCAATTCCAAATAGCATCAGCCAGGAAGTCATCAGTAGAGACAATTTTGGACAATATTGCAAAAAGTTCCAACACTGTATTGAGAGTATAAGACTGTTGGCTAATTTCTTGAAGCTCGATCTCTCCACCGGACGAACCTGAAGAATTCTGATCTATCAGGCAACCAACTTATCTCATCCACATCTTCTTGAACAAGTTTAACAAAAGAAAGGAGCTCCAAGTGATTCAAACAGAAGGTTCCTCCCAATCATTGAGGGACCTCGAAAACAAAATGTCCAAATGATGATAGTTACCTACCCATAAAACATCACCACCAACCGTGGCAGCCATATTAGATGCAATTCTGAAGAGGTCCCCAATAGACTTTTCAAGGTAGCTCCTCATACCATCTGTCATACCAAAATAGAGCCCTTGCTCCCTTGTTCACCTTAAACCCCACACAAGACTGAAAAAGCTTAAAACCAGAGATTAGGGATCTCCAAAGACTAACACCATGAGAACTATTGACCTCTTTACTCAGCCAACCCACTCTTCGGACTCCATATATTAGGGCGATGACATTCCTCCAAATTCATTGGCAAACCTTAAAAGCCATTACCCTTGAGAACTTCATGGATATTGCAAAGGCATTTAACACGGCTATACCAAGACCCCCATTTCCCTTTGTACAACATGCATCATTCCAATTAAACCAATACAGAACCTTATTCAGGTCCTTGTTACACCAGAGGAAGTCACGCTGAATTTTTTTCTAAAGTTTCGAGGCCATACTAGCTGGAACATTGGAAAGGGACATGAAATAAATGAGTAAACTACAAAAAGTAAGTAAGCCATACTAGCTTCGATTTCCACCCAGCAAGTTTAGATTGAAACCTTGCAATTATGATATTCCAAACTGATTTTCACTTGAAGGATACACCAAGAGGGAGCCCCACAAAGAGGAAGGGAGCAACTCCACCCCACACCAAAAGAAACGTGCTAAACCATTGAGATTAGACACCTTGCCTACGGGGATGATAACGCTCTGGTGAGGTTAATTTTAAGATTGGACATTGCTTTGAAGATGAAAATTGAGAGCCCAAAATTAATTCTTGCAACAAGTGAACAAATAAGCCTCGTGAGAGAAGACAAAATCGGGGGAAGAGGAAGGGAAAAAGCGAATACAAATTCTGGGGTAGGAAGAGAGATGGTGCAATGTAGTGTGGGTAGTGGGCAGGGTGAGGGCCGCCTGTTTACTAATGACCACAGTGTAGAATTTTGGTCGGAGATTGGATTTTGGAGGTATTATTAAAACAAAAGCTGATAGTGTCCTCTATCTATCATATTTTACTTCCCAAACAATAGTGTGAGAGACTATAATAAAATAAATCGTTAGTGGAAGCATGCAAAAACATAAGGAAACACAAGACAGTCATCATTTACTACCACTCAACCAATACCGCTTATTCTGTTGTTTACACCTTACTCATTGTTGCAAGCAAAGAACACTCCAGTGGAAGACAGATCTCAAGTCCACAAGCATGTGGACAATTCTGAGACTAAGAAACCTCATGACGCCTCACAACAGAACCAATCCTATAATTAAGATGCAAAACACTACCGTCCCTACATACACTCCTGACAGCCACTCAGTCCAGTAAAACCACTTTGTATGAACTCAAAGTCTCATAAGAGAGACCATTCAACTGTGTTACAAAGTGACTCTTTTTACATTGATTGTAACCATGATAATATTTTTAGTGATCGTATTAATTTAATATAATAAATCACATTATCTATGATTTTGGAAGATCAAATCATATAAAGTTAGCTAGAATTTATAAAGTAACCCCTTTGCAAATCTTGGATTAAGTGTCTAAAGTCTTTAACTAAAACGATTACCAAAAGTAGTATAACGGTTCCTAATTATATAAACAGGGTCACGATGTAAATAACATAATTGGTCTCTTAATAAATTATTGAAAGACGATCTCCCACAAGACCTACTGTTGTATGAATTCCGATTGGCCTCATCATTGGACTCAAAACTGGAAACAGAACTCTTCAACAGCAGTCAAATAGTTATTTGGTGAGCATGAGTGTGCAGTATGCATCAACTTAGCCCTCACCTGTGAACCAGAGACTCCTATCGATGAAGATATCAATAAAACCCAAATGAGACCAATCAGATGCATAATGGTAAATTATCTTTAATTTGCAGTGTGTAACAGGATACCAGTCTCCTGTTTGGAAATGAGATTGAGTTGATTGATGAGACAAGGGAAGATGTTGAAACAATGGTGGAATTGTGGAGACTCACTTTTGAATCTCGTGTTCAGTTTTGACAGAAGTAAGATTGAATATTTGTCGTGCAAATTTAGAGTTGCAAAAGCATGAAGGCAGGTTCGCTCACTTGTGATGGTAAGGCTACTAAGGTTATTTCGGAAAATGGTAAACTGAAGAGGGGGGGGGGTTCACAGAATCATAATGTTTCTGTGCCACTGTGTAATGCCGACTACCCACAATGGGTAGGAGAGGAAAGGCAAAGGAAAAAATTGAAAAAAAAGGGAGGAGAAAATCGCAAAGAGGGGAGGGGCAAAAGGAGAGAAGAAAGGGCAAAGTTTGCCTTCAAGCTTACCCTGGGGCAAGCCAAATAGAGGAGAGAGAAATGAAAAATAAATGTTTTCTTCCATTTGCAACAGTTTTTTTGTATTATAAAAATTTCAAAAAAAAAATAAAAAAATAAAAAAAATAAATCACCAATAATTATAATTTTTCATTCTCTATAAATAGAGACCACATTTGATATATTTGGTGATAAAAAATTATTTTTTTATAAATATATAGTGTTCTTGCCATAGGTTAAGGTGGGGCACCAACATGGCAAATTAATAAATAAATAAAAAAATAAAATTAAAAATAAAAACATTTTTTGGTGTATTGCCCTAAGGCAAAGGAGGGCAACAATGTGGATAGTCTCAAAGAGTGAAGCAGAAATTTTATCATACTAACTGAACCAACACTAACCATTATGTCCCATTTTGACCTCAAATTTATAATAAATAAATAAAAAATGTCATGTCCCGTATCATTTGGTTCTACCTATTTGAATTTACAGTTGCCTATCACCACAGAAACAGGGTGTCATCCCTTTGATGTCCTACAATCAACAAACACTTTTACTTATCACAAGGGAGAAAAAATAGAGTGGCGGACCTTGCATATCCATGAATTATGAACATTACGTCATTAACTTTTAATGAAATCCTTGTTTAAACCTTTCTTAAGATTTGACTAAGAAAGAAAGAAGAGAGCAAAGAGAGGACAACATATCTCCAAGCATGAAAGAGATAAAGGCAGGATGTATAATCGATCCCTCATATCAGAAACTCTAAAGCCTTTCTAACCCTAAAAAAAAAAAAAAAAAAAAAAAAAAAAAAGTAAACCATTCTAGAATAGTTTTATGTAATAGCTGATCTTAACTACTTCCTTTGACCAACAAATTTTAGCTTCATAAGGTAAGATGCTCGATTGCTCGGTCACTTTGCTCCTTGATTCCAAAATAATTGGTACCAAACCTAAGAGTAGGCAATAGCCTAACCACGTTTGCAAGCTCATTAGTATCATCAACCCCTTTAGGTGTCTTTTTGTATATGGAAGTCACCCCTTTGGTGTCCTTTTGAATATAACGATATCCTATCTTAATTTATTAAAAAATATATTAAAATAAATAAATAAATAAATAAAAGTAACATTAGTGGCATAAGCCTCCGTCACTTTTACACCTTGAATATATATACGAATTCCCCAACTTTTTGTGACAAATATCTAATATCTTCCTAATACATCCTCACTTCTTGCAAGATTATAGTTGGTGACTTGGTATTTCTGGAACATAAGAATCACTCCCCAAAAAACCTTCATTGTAATACGTCATCCTCAGCATATCAAGGAATGATCACCACCACTCGAGAAGAATTAAGAAAGCGTTCATTTAATGAATTCCTTTTCACAATTTCTCAGTTTAGACGAGGAAGAAATTGATCCCTTATACAAACCTAAACCATAATGCAAGAATACTCCACATAGTATGTCTTATTAAGCATCAAGCTGAAAACGTAATATCCAATTAGTGTAGTTGAACCCAAATAAGGCACACGTCTAACAGATGCCGAAGATGATTTAGGACAGTGTTTTTAGTTCAAAAATCTTTGACTTAACTATTTGACAATCCTTTAGGGCACAATGCAACTTTCTCCAACCCTCTTTTACCCAAATCCCCCTGAAGAATTTTTTTATTAACATGCAGCCACGGGTTTGCACTTTACACCCAAAACATCATACAGAATACTTTTACTCTATACTCCCTCCGTCCCAGCTAAAACGCCCCATGTAAAAAAACAATCTCATATTGGGAAAGGTGTATACACTACTCGGTTAATCAAAGTTCCAAAAAAATTGCATGGCAAGTTAGAGAAAACTTTAATCTAATTTGCTATATAATTTTTTAGAAACTTTGATAAACCGATTAGTGTGTACACCCTTCTCAACACAGGGGTATTTCGGGGATGGGGCATTGAGCTAGGACGGAGGGTGTATCTAACACCACTAATACCAATTTCAAATAGAGATAAACTGGCCACACAATCAATCTATATGTGCGTCATGTGAGAAGCCTGACGCCCCGTCTTAATCGACAGCTTATTCATCTTCTTCCACTGCAGACACAACCACAACCAAAGTACCCAACCACCAAAATTTCCTTCCTAGTCAGATCAAGAAAGAACTTCAGGCAGAGAATTTTTCTTTAGGATTTGAAAGCTCAAAGTTCTAGAGATCGGAGAATCCTCTCTCAAGATTGCATTTACTCAAAATGATTTGAAGCCCTTTAATTAACTATCTTGCATCAACCTTTCTTGAGAACCCAAATTCTCAACGAGCATAGACAGAATTTACCTCAGGAAAACCCAAAGTTCTTCTAATTTAACACAGATCCACAAGCATATTTCTGAGACTAAGAACCTCATGATCCCTCACCACATAACCAATCCTGTTGTTAAGATGCAAAACACATACGATCCCCACATACAATCTTCCTAAACTATTTTATGGAGACATGGAAGTGTCGCAAAGCCAGAATTGTAAGCTCGGATGCTGCTAAACACAAATGACTGAACTTTTTTAGACTGGATGCAAGCAGAAAATAAAAAATGATTCCAACAGCAGCACTTCTGAAACCATATCCTGGCTACCAATAGCTCACTAGCCACAAACAAAGTACACTAAAGTCCTCCACGATTCTGCATGTCTCTCAATACATGTCCAGTAACAAACAAGAATGACAGGAAATCTAATGCTAACAAGAGGCCTAAGAAGCATAGTATTTACCAAAGTCTTTGAGAAATAAGGCTGCCACTCTGCATTGGAAAGGGGAGAGGAGTTCTCAAGGACCAAATCGTTGGGAGAACAAGACTAGGAAAACCAAAGACATCAAACATACTATTGCTCTCTGCTTACAGCCTTCGATGACAGATTCACATCAAGTGGCAGATCTCTAACAAGGATCCACCTCCTCATGGTCCATTGAAAGAGGCACATTTCCAAATTAGGATAGTTCATCTTCCAGGGAAGCGGTCAGTCAAGGCGCATAAGACAGTAATTTGCAAGGGCTCATTCTAATTAGTCGAGTGTTAGACTGTTAGTACTTAGTAGCCTGCAAGATCTGGCATATAAATCCTGATTGGCAGCCTTGTGTGACAACATACTAAGGATTCCTATACCACACCCCTTGCAATGTTTAGACACTTTCAATTTGTCGAAAACTCTATTATGATTTTTACCAAATTCAGAGTTTCTTAAGTCACTAACCAGTGAGATGACTCCATACTTCACCAAGATCATGTTGGTTTGGTCAAATGATGCCGCCATTATCAAATCCACAATGGTTAACAACTCAGCACCATCAAATCCAGGCAATACAAAAATCCCCAATTTAAAGTTTTAAACCCTCTGAAATGACCTCAAATACAAACCATACTTCTCACGTTAAATAATGTGTTTGATAACAATTAGAAGGAAGCACATTTCCAAATCAAGGTTCGTTCTTTTCATCTTCCCAGGAAGAGGTCAGTCAAGGTACATAACACATTAGGTTCCCATGGGATAGTTTAATTAAGAAGTGCTGACATATTGCAAGACCTAGCATATAGGTGCAGCATGACAACATATAAGGATCCCTAGTCTTCTAAGTTCTAACTTAAGCAATGAGAACCAAAACAATCTTGAGTTACACAACTACAAGTGAAACATACCTGCCCCATCATTTTCACCGTCTGATTCTGAATCTGATCCCCACCTATCACGGCCATCATCGAAATCCCAACGCTCTCCATTAGGTGGCATCCAGAAATCAGTTTCCTCTGTATCACTATCAGCTGGTACATCCCTCATCTCAGACACTATCTCCTTCTTCTTATCCTTCTTTTTCTTCTTCGCCTTGTCCTTCTTTTCCTTCTTCGTACTACCCTCCTTTTCATTTGAACCTCCTTTCTCCTGCTTTACACTCTTTCCTTCCGCATCACCTTTTCCAGGCAATACACCAGCTTCCAATTGCTCTGTTCACATATGAGACAATGAGACACCAACAAACCTCTTAAACTCCACACAATCATGTTAATCACAACCCTATAGAAAACACAATGCATAAAGTTAACAAAGCGCACCAAGTTTATTGAAGAATCGCTTTCCGTTGATGTGCTTCCATATATGCTCTTCAGACTTGTTGATCGTATCACCAGTCAATTTACAAACTAACTTAGAGCTGCACCAACAAATTCCATCATAAATTACTACACTACTATTATACTAACACTAATTCACTAAACAACATTCCCACAAACCCAACATCAACTACAACACCAATTTACATCGACAACGAAGCCCTAACTTGAACCGTCTAATGCAAACATCATTCTAACTTCTTCTAAAGGTGGCCTTGGAATCAAGGAAGTACTCAGCTGGAACAAAACTATATTTGCAAAGTGGATTGTCAAACTCACTCATGCCCCAGATAATGTCTGGTGTAAGTGGGCTCAAGCATACTATCTTAAGGGCAAAACCATCTGGGAAAACAGAGATTTGGCAGACACTTCCAGCACTTGGAAAGCTTTGATGCACATAAGAGATGAAATCAAGGAGAAAACAGGCTCTGAAAATGCTGCTGAGAGTATGATTGATAAATGGAAACAAATGGGGAAAGGAGGTGGGAAAGCTATCTACGATTTCTTCAGAGGAAAAGAAGAGAATGTCAATTGGTATAAGCATGTTTGGGATAGCTGCTGCATTCCTAAAAGCTGCATAATTACTGTTCTTGCACTGCAGAATGCCCTTCCTACCTTAGATAACCTGATGAAGAGAGGCATCTCCTTGGCAAATAGATGCGTTCTCTGCCAGCAGGAAGAAGAAAATAGATCACATCTCTTCTTCAACTGCAAATATTCAAGTGAAATCTGGAGTAATGTCCTATATTGGATGGGTTACAATAGGAGAACGAAAAACTTGATGCAGGAAGTAATTTGGTTTAAGCAGAAAATTCGGGGGAAGCAAGCCAAGCATCATATCTTGAGAAGTGCCCTTACTTGCACTCTTTATGAGATTTGGAGGGAAAGAAATTCGAGAATCTTCAGCAATACAGAAAGAAATGTGGCTCAAATTAGCAAGTTCATCAAATTTAGTGTTTGTGTTAGAGCCATAGATAGATTTGCTAGTTCTATTCCTAGTAAGTAGAATGTATTTCATTAGTGGTTTTCTCGGGGTAGTTCACTGCTATCCTTGGAGAGTTTGTTGTTTTTATTCATCTTTTCCCCTTTGAGGATGAATAAAATTACTAAACCTTTCCAAAAAAAAGGTGGTAACCAAACAATTCATAGCTCGTAATCACGAAATGATTTGGGGTCGGCTAACATAACTCGTCATATGTAACTATCAAAATTTGCAGCAAAACAAAACTTATATACACACCAACAAAGCTCAAATTACCATGGACAACAACCAATTAGTTCCTCAACACATAAAAACACTCATAAAATTATACAAAAAGCTAATCTTTTTAACACTATCATCATAATTATAGTGCCCAACATATCAAAAATCAAATTTTGCAAAAATCCCATAAAATTGGCACCCGAAAAAAAAAAGGAGGAAGAACCTGTTAAGAGGGTCTTGTTTGAACATGTTAAGAGGGGGTTTCTTGTTGGCTAAAGCGAAGTGGATGAGACCAATACGACACCGTTTGCTGGAAGAGTAGGAGTCCTTAGCATGTTCAGGTAACTCATGCCCAGTTTCCAAGCACTTAAATCTGCCATTTTCCAGTTTTTCGAAGGTGGGTTCTCCTAACAAATTCTTCCCTTCCTTCTCTTCAACTACACTCTTCGTTTCCTCCATTCTATTCTTTCCTTGTTTTTTTTTTTTTTTTCTTTGTTAAGAATGAACGAATGTATGCGAAGTATTAGGGAGTGTTTTCTCTGTTCGTGTAGGGTTTGGTTTCGAACAAGGAAGGAACTTGGTGGAGAAATAACCCCCAAAAGGTGTTTGTAACAAACCTCACCCAGACGTGTTTTCACAAACCTTAAGGATCAAGGTTAGGAACTTAAACTATCTCGGGTTTAAATCCTCGTATTTCAATTTACGTAACATTAGTTGATCTTTTATACTAAAATATAATTAAAAAAAATAAACCAATTCAAATTTTTTTTTTTTTGAACTAAAGCAATTCAAATTGAGATGCCCTCCATTTAAAAAAGTCTAGTTGAGGCTAGGTTCAACACTACTTATTTTTTTATTTTTTGTAAGTATGGATATGGTCATAGGTAGACCTAGTAAAACTGACCCACACCCGAACATCCGACCCGAATTACTTGACCCGAACATCCGAACTTGACCCGATATTCTAATATCAATTCAACCCGAAACCCGAATTGACCCGACCCGAACCCGAAAATGACCCGAATTTTGTTTGACCCGATATTAACCCGACCCGAACATGAGCCGAATTGAAATGACCCAAACCCGAATAACCAGACGTTTTAATGATTTGGTTGAGGGAAAATGACTTAGATTCGATATATCACATCCTTAATCACTCAAATTACCAGTAAAACTTCAAATTAAGATAGTATTAGACAAAATTTTAAGAAATTTGACAATAATATGATCAGATTTGAACATTTTGAAATGACTCGATCCGAATTTGACCCGACCCGAATTTGACCCGTAGTTGTCACATCCGAACTAGACCCGACCCAAACCGAACCCGACCCGATTTGAAATAGACCCGAAAGATGACCCGACCCGAACAGACTGGAACAGACCCGACTCGAATGACCCGTTTGCCAGGTCTAGTCATAGGGCTAATTAACCCTGACTCAGACTCAAACATCCAATCCAAATTAACTGACCCAAACATCCAATTTGAATCTGAAATTGATGATATGGATTGAACCCGAAACTCCAATATATGAGTTTAAGTCGCGTCAACAGGCTTTGTAGGCTTTCATGCTTACCTTCTAACAAAATTTTAGCTTGTTGATGTGGACGGTAACATTTAGAATAGATAATGATTTTGGGAACGATTTTTTAAAATAATGTTTTTAATTAAAATAATTCAAGTTTTGGGTGCAGAATGAAAGTATTTACGTAAAATGGGTCCACGTAGGATCGGATACCGAACCAAATTTCTTCCAAAAGGACCTAAACCGCTATGACGCGTGACGGTCCTAGAAAATCTGTCTAAGATTGGGCAAAACCGTCCCAAAAAAAGACGGTTTTGGTCCATAACCGCCCTAATTCTCAGCGGTTATGGATAAAACCGTCACCCACCGTGACTGTTATGGTCTGTTTCGAAAAGAAAAAAAAATAGCTCACTGGGGAATGAAGATCCTACATGGACCCATTTTACATAAAATACTTTCATTCCACATCTAAAACTTGAATTATTTTGATTAAAAGCATTATTTATAAGTCTTTCTAATTTTGGAAAATCTAAATACAACAAATAGAAAGGTTAATTACAACCAATACTAGATGAATTTCTCTCTGATATTAGAGCTGGCCATTGGGCACTAGGAGCTCGGGCCCGCACTGGCCCGACCCTGGTCAAGCCCTGGTCAAAGCACGGCCCGGCCCGGCACTAACTCGGCACTACCTAGCCCGGGTTAGGTAGTGCTAGTGCTAGTACTCGATTTTTCAAGCACTAGCCCTGGTCAAACCCAGTCAAGCCCTAATCAAACCCTTTTTTTTTTCCTTTTTTTTTTTTCCAGACCCTAGTCTGGTCAAGCCCGGTCAAAGCACTGGCAGGCTAGTGTCAATGCCCAGAAAATCGAACCCTGGCACTAGCCCATGTGTGTAGAGCTGGCCACGGGTCGGGCTAGTGCCGAGAAAATCGAGCACTAGCACTAGCCCTACACACACGGGAGTGCTAGTGCTAGTGCTAGTGCTCGATTTTCTAGGCACTAGTCCGGGTGAGCCCAGCACTAGCCCAGCCCAGCCCGACCCGTAACCAACTCTATCCGATATTAACACTCTAGTTAAGAAACCATTTCTGAGTTCATGTTGAAGAAATCGGACCCTTGCCAATGTTGCCATGGCTATACCCTAAATTCAAAACCAAGGTAAACAAGCCATGACTATTCGTTGGCTTAATAATAAAGGGAAAATTTTCAATGTACTCTTGAGGTTTTCGAGTTTTTTTGGTATACCTCTTCAGTTTTTGAGCTGTCCAGTGTACCCCCGACGTTTGCAAAATCACGTTTTTTGAGTTTTTTCACTAACGCAGTTTAACACCGTTAACCCTTTTATAAGTTTGACTTCTTTAAAACAAATTGAACACTAATGATATAAATTAAAAAAAAAAAAACAATATTCTTTCACCTTCTTCCCCAACCCCCACGCAACCACCGCCTCACCACCGCGCCCCAGCACCGACCACCACCTGGCGCACCTCCACCCCCACCACCAGACGCGCGTCTCTCTCGCGACCACACGCCGGCCACCCCATACCCCTAACACCCACTCCTCCATAGGCCACGACCCTTTCTCTCTCCTTAAAGATCTTCTATTTCCGGCAATAATGGTGGCTATTGGCGGCAAACGTTGGGGAATGGGCGGCGAGGCTGTTGGAGGGCGTCGGGGCAAGGATGGTGGGCGGGGAAGGAGTGAGAAAGGGAAGAAGAAGGGAGAGAGAAAAGGAGGCCTGGATAATGGAGGAGCGAGGGGTTGTGAGTGTGGTGGTCGGCATGGGGTCGGCGGTGGGAGGGGATTCCGATGTTGGTGGTATCGGTTTGCCTCATGGTGGTTGCTCCTTGTGGCTGCCTTGGGGAAGGTGGTGTATTGTGGTGGGGACTGCACTGTACTAGGGAGGAGAAGGGTGGGAGGGGAGAGGAGTGAGAAGAAGAAAAAAAAAAGGTGAGGAGTTTTTTTTTTTTTTTAATTGATATAATTAAGGGTAAATATTAGAATAAATATAATTTACTAACGGTGTTAGACGTCGTCAGTGTAAAAGCTCAAAAAACGTGATTTTGCAAAACTCGGGGCCACGCTAGACAACTCGAAAACCAGAGAGGTATACCAGAAAAACTCGAAAAACCTTAGGGGTGCATTGGAAAATTTTCCAATAATAAACCCAAAGTAAACAAGTCCTTCCATTTTCTCTCCTCAGCCAAAAACAAGCCATTTGGAACCCATCTTCTCATCTCAGTTACAACAGAGTAGAATTCAAGGACACATGACCTTTGTTGTGCACTACTAGTGCTAAACACTGCTTCATTTGCACTTCAAGAGATATATACAAAGGTGAAAAGGAGACCAGCAAAAACAGATACTTTCGTCGACAAAATAGGCAGCGGAAGAACATGGTCTCGGTATCAAAAATAGTTTGCGTTTTTTCCCATGTTATCCTTACACTTACGCACTAAATCTATTCTTCAATATACAACTCTTTTCACTTCATAGTTACTCCTTGCACCAGAAGTGCAAGATCTGCGGTATCCGTATTCACTCCTGCATCATGCTTATACCAACACAGGTTTAGTGAGTGGTGACTGGGAAAACCAGTGACGCCAAATATATCACTGGTAGTCTTCGATGTTCTCAACCACTGAAGAGGCGGTAGAGTCGGAAGCAGCATCATCGATATTCAAAGACGAGATTTCCCCACAAATGGAACTCTCATCCTCACTATATACTGATGGAGCAGCCGAAGATATGTCTGTGGTGGTGGCAGTTTCTGAATGTGAAGGCGACTGGGAAGATTCCATATCCTCGTGCTGTAGGCACCAGTACATGAGGCTAGCAGTCAGGGTGAGGATCATCTTCTGGTTCACCTGTTCAATGAAAAAAGTAGTAACTGATTAGTAGGAAGAAAAATAAGGGAGAGAAAAACGACAGGTTTTCTCAAAACAGACAGGAAAGATGACATATCATGCACATACTTCCTCAGATTAGCACATTCCTACAAAAATATTACTCTCACATGCTCTGAAGTGAAAGACTTCGTCTACTAATTTTATCTCATGGCAAAAGTAAATTCGATTACGTTTTAAGGCATGACTAGCTGCAGAATTACCTCCATAATGTCCTCGGGCAATAAAAAGACAGAGCATCCAAGCTTTCTTGCAACACTAATAATGTACGTAGCATTTAACCTCTTCTCGTCATCTAGAAACACAAGAAGAAAGGAGAGGTAAGAGAGAGCAGTCAATTTCAAAACAAGAACACATATTGATAGCTTGCATTATTCCAAAATTATAATAACTGTGTAGAGATAGTACCTTTATCGCCTTTCGTGACAAGGTTCCAATTGACAACCCTGGGTTCCACAGCACTCAAAAGTTCAAGGAAGAACAGTCCATTCGAGAGGCTTTTATCCTGAGTACAGCATAATTTGGCCTCATAAAATCCATTTCTCAAGCAAACAGCAGATAGAAAAAAATAAACCAACACTGCCAATAAAAACTCACCCTAAAGCTCTCCATCCGTGACCTTCTCCCCGAGCTTTTCACCTTTAGATTTGCCCAATTCAAGATGTCTCCATCACTGATCTCCTTTCCATGCGAGTAAAATCTCAGGTTCTTCAAAAGTTGGAGCATGTTACATCTCATCAATTGCCATAGGAATGCTGGAAGAACAAGAAAATATCATATCATCTTAGTAACCACAATGTGTATTCTCTCAACCACCAAGGTAAATAAAAAGGATCCTAAAAATGCAGAGCACTACATCCCAGTTCTAGCCAGTAAAACCAACAGAGACAGCTCAATATTTAAGCTGGACCCATACTCTGAAATCATAATTCATAAGCTAGCACAAGAAATAATTGCACTGTTTTAATCATATGACAATCCACTGGTTACCCATCATCTAAAGTGTATACGCAGAACCCACAATGAATACCGTTCAACCAAAACAGCAATCAAATGGAAATCAGGTGGAGATTGCAATGCATACCAAGAATTAATTTCTTATTTCCTTGCACGATATCATTGCCAGCGACATTTACAAGGGAAAACTTCAATTGCTTCCCGATTTTGA
The DNA here is from genome assembly GCA_963680865.1 of Spergularia marina. Classification (NCBI taxonomy): domain Eukaryota; kingdom Viridiplantae; phylum Streptophyta; class Magnoliopsida; order Caryophyllales; family Caryophyllaceae; genus Spergularia; species Spergularia marina. The sequence continues at coordinate 6,527,595 of OY804549.1, read as the reverse complement.
CAACTTGATTGCAGTTCTCCACTTTTCTGAAAGGCATTTTTATAGGAGGCTTTGTTGCCTGCTTCCAGTTGACTGATCCTGGACATATCTTGTCTAGAACTTCAAGAAGTACCCATCTGCAGCACAAAAACAATAAAAAAATAAAAAAAAATAAAAAAAAATAAAAAAAAAAAAAACTGTGTTAAAAGACACTCTTAAGCTGATCACATTCCCAAGGTTAGCTATTTGTGAAAAGTCGCAGGAAATCCAAGCGGGGAAACACAGAATGTTAAGCATCTTGAGGCTTGTGCCATTGAATAAAACACTACCATTTCCTTTACTGAGTGAAATATGATTAATTAACACCTCTACTTGTGGATCCCAAACTGAAGCAGCTACTGTTATCCTAACAAAGGAGTCAAACACTCACCCATTTCTTACATCCTCGAAAACATTGTTGACATAAGAGGCAATACCCAGACTATTCATCCAAAACCTGAAGCACCTCCCTTCCCTAGATGTCTGCACATCATCCTCCATCATCTCTGCAAAGGAGACCTTTTTGCTATCCATTGACAGACCATTCCTGAGAAAAAGGTTGAGATTGTTCAATGGGTCCAAGTCACGTGTAAAAAAGGAGGAGAAAAGAATCCCTGACCAGTATACATAATTTACATGCAGGGAGGAGATAATAACAAATGCACCACCACAAACAATTCCAACAATAACGAAGAGTAATCGAAAACCTTAAAATGAATACACCAAACGGCAAAAAGTTGGCAGACATATATTTCTTACCTCAGCTTAAAAATTTGAGAGATGAACGCAAGATTCAGATTTGACGATCCTTCAACAATGTCCATGGGATCTAAATATCTTTTACAGCCCATCTTTACTGCATGGTCAAGTACTAAATTCGCCCTGTCAGTCGGATCCTTAGCATCCAATGTGGCTGGGTCGCAATGCTCGGGTGCAAGAACATTAAGCAGATATGTGTAAGCTTCCCCATCCTACAAATTTATAATACACAACAACACATCATTATATGAGGGATATGATACCATAATAGAATTTCCATTTGCGTGCAATAAAGTACTAGAAAACCATTGTTTTAAGTATCTACCTTGCTCAAATTGCTTAAATTCAAGGATAAACGTATAAAAGAACTATATGGACAGGTCAACAGGGTGTGCAACACTTGAAGAGTATTGCCCCCCTAGAAATCGTTTCCCCAGATTTTGGGGGGTATGATGCACTACACTTGAAACCATTACTTGGGATAGAGCTTCTATCCTTAAGCTTTTATGAATGTTCTATCTACCTTATTCAGAAAGCTTATAGTTAAAACCAAAGAGATGATGTATTATGTACCGAAGAAATTTATGGACAAGGCCATAAGGGTATGCAACACTTGAAGAGTATTGCCCCCCAGGGAATTGTGTACCCAAATTTTGAGGGGTAAGATGCACTACACTGGATATCATTACTTGATAGAGCTTTTATTCTCTATGAACATTATGTCAGATTAGGGAGGATCGTCAGAGATCAGATGAATGCAAACTTGTTATGTCAAGAGGTGGGATGCGTTAACTATGGCAGTGGTATTGTCTACTAATTTTCGCAGAAGATTTTCCAAGCAAAAAGTCCGTCCAGCACTTATCAAACTTTCAGTGCGATGCTATCTATGGCACAGACGGTATGTGTAAAGAACAACCCAAAACGATCCAAGAAAAGGTATGAGGTAATGGGGATGAGTTACTCAGCCGCACTATTTAATACCTAGATGAACTTCAATTCTGTGGATTGATATACAGAATGGATTTCTACCTTTGATAGTCTATTCACTCTATCGCTATGGGGCTTCTTCTCCTTTCAGTATATATGGAAGAAAGTTCTGCTTTACAAAATACAAAGGGAAGTGTAGGCAAGGAGTGACGGAAAAAAATGAAGGTATGTACTTAGTAGTAAAGGGCGTACTGCCAAGGCTCATGTTTTAAGTATGTCATTTTGCTGCTGCTGTCTAATACATTTAGTTGGACCAGAGTCATCAAGCTGGCCAACAATTGTCTATCCCAAATTATGTCGTGTTAAGAGACATTGTGCAGAGCATGGTTGTGAATGCTCAGCCTGCAACGACATTGCAATTATGTTGATAATCTAAATATTTTATCCAAAAACCTAATGTCAGTTTGTATCACTAAGTTTGTTTTTTGAAGATCTAAAGCGCCCTATTTGCATGAGCAGTGGTCTTCTTTGTGTTCCATTTTCCAAACTTTGTAGCTACAGCTAGAGTCTCTTGTACGTTGATGATTACTTCCTCTTAATAATAAAGTCATCATTTACCCTAAAGAATATTATTACTCATAATATAAGCCGAATGACAAGGCTTATTTGGTTCCCCAAGTATGCAGTCCGAAAATTGCTAAGCAGATATAGCCACAACAACTAAGCCTACTCCAGGCGGGAAAAAAAAATAAGGGTTCAGACAAGGACATGACACACTTGTGAATAGCCTAAATAGTAGTTATACCCACTCCCAGGAAAAGCTAAAGGAAGAGTTGTGGCACAAATGTCCCAAAACCCAACCTATTATGCCACTGCCACAGATTAAATCTAACACAATGCAAGCGTTTTACTTTTCACTTAGAATGAGGATAGGGGCGACCATTAGACAAAAAGGAAACCTAATAAAATCACGGGTATTACTCAAGGCAAAAGTGGCAGAAAAGCAAAAGCCTAATGAAGCAACTCCTTTTAGATCTCACCCCTATATCAATTTTTGAATTCATATCTTGCAGCTCGCATTTCAATTGTCCTGGAAAATTTATCATGGTAAACTGCTTTAAGCTATAGCCTTTACAAGATGTTTCCAGGAATTAAGATTACTTGCAAATTGAAATTTAAGAAAGTGATAATTAAGATCACTGTCTGTCGGTAAGACTGTAAGGATAACCACTGCTTAATATTACAACAACCCTACTGTAACCCTATAACCAGCCCTCACAGTTCAAGACACTAATCCGGAAAGAGTCCCCTCAGAGGAAATATTACCCATACGCATACGTAAAAAGGATACCTTTAGATCTGATGAGAAGTTCGTGACAATTTTTTTGTAGCCAGCTCTCTGAATATGAAAATTCATCCACTTAAGCAAGACTTTCTCCGGGGATAAACCCATTAGCTCCTCAATATCCTGTAATCCTCAAAATAATACCACATTGTCAGAGCCCATGTCGAATCTAGCTGAAAGGCGTAAATGAGCAAAAAGTAAAAAGAAAGCATACATCTGCATCATCAGCCAGTTCAACAAGCTGCGGTGTTTTTCTAAAGTTTAGATCTGCTAGCAGTTGTATCTGCAACAATAGGAAGGCATAATGTTAATTACATTACAGCCACTAGTTTGCTGTGAGTTTGATAGATGAAAAAAACAAACTACAACACTGCAAGAACATAATTTCTCCTATCATACCTTGATAATTTGAGAAATTAATCCTAGAACCAAATGCGGCTGCAATAAACAAGGAAAAGCTCGCGTTTAGGACTTAAATATTAGTAAGATTTCAAGTACCAGTAATAACTAACTATATTAGTCATACCCTGCCTTCAACCAAGTCATGGGGGCCAATGTTAACCACAGTGCAGCCAATGGCTTTTGCAGAGTTAAGGCAGAGAGTGTGGTTTTCATTCCTTTCCCATGGGTTAAGGACCCTTTTTGTATTTATCGCTCTTTCATCTATCGTGTTCGGAACAGCAACATTTATGAGCTTACTGCAATTACACAAGTCATCAGCATCCTTTACAAAAAAGAACTGATCTCTCAGCTGGGAATTTAAATTTAAGACATTGGGCGGACTTTCTTACCAAAGAAGAACTCCATCTTTTGCGAGGTTAAAAAGGTCGTCACTCTTTGGATCAAGAGGAAGAAACTGTTGTAAAAAGGGGTCGTCACCAAGATAACTGTTTATGTGATGGACATAGCACCCCTTCTCGGATTGACTAATCGTATGAAGAAGGGTAGTTGTCGCTGCCTTCAGAAATGCAGAGGAATTCTTAGAACCTCCCTGTTGTGCCGCTGCTCGAGCTTGGAAGCTTAGATGAACCTGCCATTGTCAATATCATACTATCTGTCACATCTAATAGAATAGCATATATAGTACATCCAACCTCCAATCTTGCAATTAATGAACGAGTAACTTCTCGAAAACCATAAATGTAACCATGAATAACGCACCACTTTTATATCCTCACTATAATTCTACCGATGCATCAAAATCCAATCATACATACAATCACAATAAGTGGACAGCAGAAATTCAAAACCGAAAGACAGAAGCTGAGCAAGTACCTTAAGAAAGCCCTCAAAATCGATTTCTTGATTCATATCCTCAGCCGACTCACTCAAAACTCCCTTAATCTCTTCCTCTTTAAAGTTTTGACTAAAGGCCTTCAACTTAGCCATTACTGGTGGCAAGTCTTCCAGGGTCACTTTACCATTTTGTTTCTTCACTGCATTATACTAAAGCACAGAAACAACAACCAAATAACACCCATTTTAAGTACCAATTCATACACACTAACACACATTGCGAATATGAAATCGTAATTCGTAACACAAAATAGGACCTTCGCACCCAAGTACTACCCTCCAACAAGTAAAACTTGGATAGGACCGTCTTACCCGAGTCTTGTCCAACAAGATGACATAAACCCGAAAATCGCAACTACGGAAAGAATTAATCAAAGGGGGTTGTAAAGTTAATTACTTTAGAATTGAGGCTCCGGAGTTCGACTTGAGTAAACTGGCTGTGAAGCAAGGGATCAGAAACAACAACACCCGCATAACCAGACATGTCTCCAATACTCAACCCAACCAGACAATCTGATCAGGCAAACAAGATGAAATTACCCCAAATTTTCAGCAGAAATCAGCAGTATTTGGTTTATATTCCTGCCCACAAAATTCAAATAATCAAAACATTATACTAAAATGAATATCACCAAATCATATTGTATAATTACAGCATTTATACATATAATTATTCAATTCAATGCACCGTTTTACCCATCAAAGAACAAACAATTGCCCATTTAAATTTGAAAAATCAACTGTTACATTGATTCAACAAGCATTTAATTCATTCATTGCCCATTAATTAATTTTCCCTATCTTAATAACAAAAATATCAATCATATACTACAAATTACAAGCAATTGGAAAAATGGGCATACCAGATAAAATGAAACAAACACTAACAAATTGTGTTCTTGAAGATTAAATCAAATCACCTCACAAAATTCTTTGGTGGGTCAAAAAAGTTTGACTCTTTTTAATTCAAAAAATAGAAACTTTTTCCTTTATTTTTGGAAATGAAAATCTGGGTATATCAGATTTAGGAAGAGGAGGAAGAAGAATGCGTAGGCAAAGAGCAAAGGCTATAAAAATTCTTGGGTTTTTTGGGGATTTTTTTTTTTTTTTTTTTTTGTAATGTTTTTATTTGTTTATTATGAATAAAAACATGTAAAAATGAAAATTGCCTTTTTAATTACTTTATTTTTCCTTTTTGCGAGGTTGTTAAAATTAGTTGTTTATTCGGTAGGCCTGTGAGGTTCACACGTAAGGGCGGGCACCGATCCAACTCACCCGAATCAGATTTTGTCTTGACTCGGCCATCTCTTTTCTGCATGATGATGACTTCATGATGAATTTGTGCCAGATTTTACCACTTTGACAGTTGACAATAACTTCTTTGTTACACCTTGCGTTTTTTGTCATTTTGGCCTTTTCTTGCCATTTTTGGCATTTCTTACCGGGTGGCTGTGAAGTATGAACAGTTGAACACTCTTTTCCTTTCGTTTTTGCGATGTAACATTAACGGTGTAAGGAGTAAACATGACAAATCTGATCCAAATTCGAACATTCAGTCGGAATATAATTTGAACATCCGAAATGGATCTAAAATTGGATTAACTCTAAAATACTCGACAAGTGCCGAAAAATACAATAAGAGACTTCATATTAATCGTAGAATATGTATCATCTACAATTCTACACCGTTCATTAATTTTACTTTTTTTTGTATTTTCTAAATTAATTTACAAATAACTAATAGTGGTCGTTTGTTTTGAGAGATTAGAGGGTGGGATGTGATTCTCATGTTTCACAAAGGAGATTAACTTGTGGGATTAAGGTGGGATAGGGTCTATTGGGATGACTTATCCCACCATTTAAATACAATAATACCTAGGGGCACGGGTATAAGGATTAGGGATTAAAATCAACTAATAAAATGACAAACATCAATCTCTAATCCCCTCACATACCAAACAAGGGATAATACCATACTCTTATCCCTCCCAAATCTCACCTCTTATCCCTACAACACTTATCCCACTTTGATACAATATCAAATAGACGAAAATGACAAAGTTAAAAACAAGCCTATTAGTGATTGGAAGCGGATTTTAGAGAAAGCCAAGTGGAGGAGATTATGGAAAGTGGCATTATTTCCTAACTTCTTGAGTCTATTTTAGTTGAGGGTCTTTATTTTCGACAAATAATAAATTTCCTTTTAATATAGGAATGGATATTGGAAGTCATGTTTCCATATCTTATTAGGAGTCTTATTTCTTTATTGTGTTTTCTTCTACGAGTCTATACTCTTATAAATAGCTCCCTATTGTATTGTTTTGCACACACAGTTGGAGATTTAATATCGAAAAGTCGAAAGAGAGTTTCGTTCAATGGGTTCATGCTTTCAACACAAATTGAGCTAAGTAGTGTTATTATTAGTTCAACATTATTTGTTATTAGTGAGTAGTGGATCATTACTTAGATCGGCGTCTAGGGATTGATCATAGTTTAGACGAGTTATAGGTCTTACTTGTTCATCCATATCTTTTATTTCGAATCTTAGTTTATTTTCGTTCACAAATACATAGATGACCCCAAAAATAGTCCCACAGTGGTACAGAACAACAATTTGTCCTATAGTAAGTTTAAATCCGCTGCGTACTCGTATCATTAGTGGCACCAGAGCTTAGGTTAAAGCAAACTCCTTAGTTTGTTGTATGTCATGGGTGAGAAGTTTCCTAAATTTTATGGAAGTGTGAATGAAGACTTTTGGTATTGCGAGAGCAAGATTAAGCGCAAATTCAATTCCAAAGGTTTTGATGATCGACAACGCTATTCGAATGCAAAATTAGCACTCGAAAGCTATGCATCAAGTTGGCTTCATAATTGGAAGATACGTCGGAAACATGTTGGCAAGGATAAGATTCAATCATGGAAAGTACTCAAGCAAAAGTTGTGCAAAAGGTATGCATCTAACAATTGTGATCATGTTATCGTTCCTACTAAGCAACCCTTGATTGAAGATCCAAGCAAAGATACCAAGGAGGAGACCTTAGACGATGTGATTAAGAAGCTACGACGGTGGTTGCGAGACTCAGATGCGCATATGATGCTGAACGTAAAAGAAACATACCTTGTGGTTACCAAGAAGATGCTAAATAGGTGATCAAAGAGGTTGTTCAAGAATCAAAACTTGAAAATACTTTGGAAGAAAGTCACCAATAGGTTGAAAGCCCTATACATATGGAAACTATTGAACAGATCCACCCAGGGCCGTGTGGGAGATTTCAGGGTCCCTGGGCGGAATTTTAAGATGGGGCCCCTATAAACCGAAAAAGGATGTTTATTATATAAAACACCAAAAAAAATTATTACCATTTCATAAACTGAGTGTTAATAAAAAAAATTTGAAGGTTCAATGTACGTAGATGAAAAACAATGGTATGAGATGAACAAATAAGTGAAAAAATTGGTAGAAAGGGGCTTGATAGGAATCGAACATGGGACTTGAGAAAGTACTCCTTACGCCTAACCCACTATGCCAAGAGGATTTTTCATGCTATCATTAAGACCTTTTTATGTATTTACCTGTTCATGTGTTGGGGGCTCTGGGCGACGACCCAACTCGCCCAGGCCCAAACACGCCACTGGATCCACCAAGACATTGAAATTTATATAAAGTTAGAACCTTTTGAAGTAAATCATGAAGAGACACTTCATCAAAAGGCTGAGACTCACATGCAAGTGGATACTTTAGAAGTTGCTCAAGAGGATCATCAAGAGACACACACAACCTTGGACAGGCTAGCTTTACAACATGAAATTGTGGAGTTTGGAGGTGCCTATTAGTCATCTTTTGCAAATTGGGTTGACAATGTTCTACAACCAAATAACCATGGAGCAAACGATGTTATAAGTAAAGTTATGTTAATCGAAACTAATGAACATTCGACATCAAAAAAAGCATGTGGGAATGTACAAAAGAGTGTTAGAGTTGATTCAGTTCAAGATAGATGGTTTGATGGAAACAAGAAGCATGGAATTTGGTTGGCAATCTTATGGTTAATTTTCTGCTTACTATTGATTATGGAGGATGAGTACAAGTCTTTCAATGTTGGGTTGACTTCATCTTACTGGATTCGAGGTCGAAACTTTTTAAGAGGAGGGGATTATACAATATTAAATAGGCGAAAATGACAAAGTTAAAGACAAGCCTATTTGTGATTGGAAGCAGATTTAAGGGAAAGCCAAGTGAAGGAGATTATGGAAAGTGACATTATTTCCTAACTTCTTGAGTCTAGTTTAGTTAAGGGTCTTTATTTTCGACAAAGAATAAATTTCCTTTTAATATAGGAATGGATATTGGAAGTCATGTTTCCATATCTTACTAGGAGTCTTATTTTCTTATTGTGTTTTCTTGTAGGAGTCTAGGCTATTATAAATCGCTCCCTATTGTATTGCACACACACAGAATTTGAGAATTAATATCGAAAAGTCAAAAGAGAGTTTGTTTCAATGGGTTCATGGCTTCATGTTTTGAACAGAAATTGAGCTAAGTAGTATTGTTCTTAGTTCGACATTATCTGCTAATCGCGTTATTAACGAGTAGTGGATCATTACTTAGATCGGCGTCTAGGGATGGATCATAGTTTGGATGAGTTATAGGTCTAACTTGTTCATCCATATCTTTTATTTCGTTTCTTAGTTTATTTTTGTTCACAAATAAACAGAAACCCCCAAAAATAGTCACACAGTGGTACAAAACATCAATCTGTCCTCTAGTAAGTTTAAATCCGATGTGTACTCGTATCACACTTAGCAAACGAGCTGATAATATAACAAATAAATATAGGCAAATTTAACAAAAATAACACAACATTTGGATTATCTTTAGACTTCAATAAAAATAACCCAACGTTTAACACTTTGTCACAATAATATCTCGAGATTCAACCGAGTGGAATCTACGGCATCCGATTTCGACGATACTGCCTTAATAGTTCACTACATTAGAGAAAAATAATATTGTATTAGATTAACTCAAATTAAATCTTTGTCAAACCATTTTTTTTTCCCCAAACTCAACATAGATTAACATCTCTATCCCCCAATCAAACTTAAACAGTAGAAAGAGTGATGGGAGCGAGAATATAAATTCCAATAATGTATTTGGGGTAATTTTATTTTAGCTGTATCATTTTATGTATGGCATGCTCAATGGGAGAAAAAGGAAGAATACGCGTAGCTAATTTCACTAGAAATTTATGGGTAGATTCACTCTTCACATTTCTTTCGGTCAAAACCAAACCTAGATTTGAGCATTTGCGGACACTTTCTCTTATTTCTAACACACTATTTGACTCAATGACCCATGTTTTGTTTACAATGGTAATTGCCAAAGTTGTGTAAAAATTTCATTAGTTAGTGTATGGTAGACCATAAGATGAATATAGAGGTGCTGGAGATTCCAAATCTAACCACTCTTGGGATAAAATTGTGACGCTCTATTAAACGTTTGGTTATTTCTATAAACCTTTAAAAGTTAGGTTTTTTTTTTCGAAGACATTGCAAACGTTGGTAAAATGAAATCATGAATGGATATGCGATGGTTTACAAAGATAGAGGTTGTCGGGAAAGTTTGCCGGAGGAAGGAGGTCCCTGAGTTTGTCGTTTGAGAGAGGGAGATCCATGGAAGATATCGTCGGAGGAGTGGGTCGCGAGTGAAGGACACCGGATGGATTATTGTGCATTATTGTGTTGCCATTTTGTATAGGCTATATCGCCTTGTAATTCGGGGCTGTTATAGCAACATCACTCAAATCCACCACAAATCGACCAATCCTAAAAAAAAACCGATCCACGACACCAAAATGTAACTATTTCCACATGAAATCTACCCTTTAAATCACCTGATCTTCAGCTCAATTCACCCAAAATTGTAAATCAAATCTTTGTAATACCAATTCAATTACAACCCACAATCCATTTGGAGCTTATGAAAGAAGATACGAAAAACTACCCCAAGAATAGGATCTTCAGGAGCTTGGACAACATGGGCAAACACAGAAGTACAACCAAACGCAAAAGTAATTGACGGATATACCCCTTCATCATCATCAGATGACTCCATTGTTGAGACCTTCAAATGGCTTGCTAGAGTGGCAAAAGTGCTCAATCTTCTAGAGGAAGTTTGATTTGATGATAACATCATTGCCTCAATTTTATGATCCATTTTTTCTAGTTCTTTCTTTTACTAACATGCTATGTTTTGATTCAAGATCATATTATTTCTTGATCCAAAAACCCAGAATGGTTTGGAATTGTAGAAAAGAGGGATTATGGGTATAGTTTTTATGGGTTTTTTTTAATTTTTTTTATTTGATCAAATTACTTAGTTTTACAGAAGGAGAGAGAGTTGGATTGGGGATGGACGACATTTGGGTGGTGGTGCTGGTAAAAAAAGAGAGACTAGACGAGGACTGGGCCTAGACGAGGCACCTAGCGGGGCGATCATGGGGATTGTGTGCCTATAGGTTTGAATTGATTACAGGCGCAACGAGAACTTTACGTTCTTTAAGTGGGACAGTTTGTAACATCCAATGAAAAGTGGCAATGAGCTATTAATTAATAATAGATTTCACCTATTATACTAACAATAAGGCTTTTGTCTTTTAAAACCCCCAAAAGGATATATAGGCTAAAAGGTTAATTTTTCATCTTATTGGCTTGTGTTACGACGTATGCTAGGTTCGAATATTACATTACCACCTAGAAAGAAAGGTAAGCATATTTCATCATTGAAAATTAAAACCAAATACAGCATCTACTAACTCTCATATGTCTTGATTATTCTAGTTAACCAAATGCTCAAAAACTCAAACCGCCCAAACATCAACTTGTGGGCCGGGGGGCCCCTCTCCATCGAATCTTCATACGGACTACGTTGTTTTTAGCTTATGGCTATGTCTAGTAAAACTAGCTGAAATAGTAGCTGAGCCGATGAAATAATAGCTGAGCCGATGAAATACTAGCTGAAAGCTGAAATAGTAGCTGAAAGTTTTTAGCTGATAGTAATAGGAGTGTTTGACAGAAATAGCTGGTATCTACAAAATTACATAAAATGCATTATCTATTTTTAATCTCATTTTAAATTTAGTGAATAAATGAGGGTAAATTATGAATAAAATTATGATAAGCTAGCTTATTTTTAAATAAGTTAAATGGGATAACTTCTTAAATAAGCTAGCTTATTATTTAAGTTAATGGTGTTACCAAACCAACTTATTTGGTCAAGGAGCTTACAAAGCTAGTCAAATAAGCTACCTTATTGTGTATATCAAACATATCCCATCTCTCTCTTCACACAACCCTCAGTTCCGACCTGTTTTCCCTATTTCCCAAACAACTTGTTACAACTACTCCAAAGTAGTTTGATCAAGATCCATTATCTTCTTATTTTACATTTCATGAATTGCTTTTGTTACCTCTAAATGCTTTTTTTTTTTTTTTGACAATTTCTTGCAATTAAATATGACTATCTCTTTCTATCGAGGTGTTTGTTCCATCATTATTTATTAGAATATTTCCTTTTTTCTCTCGTGCCATATTTCTTTGACCCTGTTCTTATTCAACGATTCTTACTTTATCCCAACCGCCTCCTCAACCTCTCATTAGTTATGTAGGCGAAAAAGTTAAAGGCAAATTCGAGCAGGGGAATTAAAGACGGAGTGAAAAATTCGAAGAAATGATTTGGGTGAAATCATTTTTTGGAGGGAACAACCGAAAACAAAAGGATGTCACCTATTGACTTTGTTGACCAAAATTGAATCTTGCGAAATTGCGGTTCTAGCATTTGGATTTATTTGTTTGGTTATTTTGGTGGTTCTATATTAGTACCAGCAGATCACCAATTTCGTGACCAACTTTCCTTGAGGACGAAGGCCCACAACTTATATATGCTGGGACTGCAGAATATCGTCAGAGAGAGAGAGAGAGAGAGAGAGAGAGAGAGAGAGAGAGAGAGAGAGAGAGAGAGAGAGAGAGAGAGAGAGAGAGAGAGAGAGAGAGAGGATGAGGGCTACCTGTGGTTGCCTGGTAGGGCCGATAGTAGTACACTGTGTGGGACGGAGTAAGGGCCCTTCTCACCTCCTACGAGTCGTCCGACTTTTCACACTTTTGGAGAACTTCCTGCTATTAAGGAGACGTAAAGTCAAAGTAAAAGTAAACTTTGAATTTTCAAATGAAAGAGACGAAGGGTACGAAAGGGAGGTTAGCTTCGCAGGATCGTGGAGTTTAATTACCCTCTCTCTCCTCTAATTCCTCCCATATTTGTTAATGACCTAATTCCCTGCCTTACTTGTTTCTTGTGCCACTTAGAAAATGTAAAGAAGTATAGCAAATGGAGAAAGTATCAATATGGATTGGTTTAGAAAAATGATGATCCTAAAAGTCTATATGTAGACAATAGAAAAATTGTCTATAACATAATCAAGTGTGGTAAATTAAAGATGACAAGTAGTAAAAAATCTGGTTGTGTAGTAAATTTAACTTATTTGCAGTAAATTTATGATACTGTAAAATCAACATTGTTACGAATATATTAATGAAAAGAAATTCAAGTTGTTTATTCCCAAAATCAATAACCATTGATTGTCTTCCTTATAATCCATCATTTTCTAAATTATGTCACAAAATTTATTGCACCTTTGATTATGTTTTATTTCAAACTAACCATAGACACATTTTTTTTATTTGTCTACATATAGACTCCTAACATTTTTGTTAGAAAAATGTATTCCTCTAATGTATTTAATTATTTATGAACTAAAAATTCACTTTTGCAAAAAGAAAAAGAATTTGACCAACAAATCAACAGAGTAATAAATCTACCCAACAACAACAACAACTCTACGGAGGAGACTGATGCTCACCATTATAGTGCATTTTATTTATTATAATGTACTTAATTATATTAGTATTTTTTTATTATTAGGATTGTAAACGAAGGCAAGGATTTTTTTTCAAGATAGAGGAGAGAAAATACGTACCCTGTATTTTTATTTTAAAGATGACTGGTGTATTTTTTTTTGTAAGAAAATTGTAGAAAATATTTATTATCTAAAATGTGAAAAATCTATTGATTCATTACCTGAAAAGAATAATTCACACTATCAAAAAAGAAAAAGAACTTGACCAACAAATCAACAAAATTAAATCCAGTAAATCTACCCAACAAAAACACCACCCTAATTCTCTTCCATCACAAAAATCCAAACCAACATTCCAACATTACACAATACATACAGTCAACAAATCTTCAGTGACAATCTTCAGTAACTGCAAAACATGTCGTCGACAGAAATCAACAGCATTCTGGAAAACTCAAAGGAGCTTGATCGCCTGCGAAAAGAACAGGAAGATATTCTTTCTGAAATCAATAAGTTGCATAAAAAACTCCAAACTTGTCAGTAATTCTTTTACTATCTCCTCTACTTTACATATGAGCATTTACCGCATGCAATTTACCGCTTCTTTTTGTCATTTTTCAATCGAGTTGTTGTATTGTTTTTTATTTTTTTTTATTTATTAATTGGTTGGTTTTGGTTACATTATGATTGGAAATTAAATTGATAGGTCGAGGTTTTATACTGTTATTACTGATCTGGGTTAGTCAATTTTGTTTGGAGAGGTTGGAAATTAAGGAAAAGATTGCATCTTGTTGTTGTTGCTGTTATTATTCTAAGTGGCGGCTTTGCGGATTTTAATGATAACTGTAACAATGAAGCCTTAGTTCCATTATGATCTGTTGAACCACGATCGGGCCTGGGCCGTAGGGAGGAGAGAGAGTCCGCTTCATAAATCCAAGGAGGTTCCATCCTAAAACCAATTGGCAATAGGTGGAGTAATTCCTTGGTTTATATATGACTCAACTTTCTCCTCTTTTTCCAATGTGGGACACTCACGGGTGGAGCTCACTTTAACATGATCTCGGGTCAGGTGACGGGAATCGTAATATGTGAAACCGTTGTATGTGAGCAATAAAAGGTCGAAAGTATTGAGAACACGGAATTGATATGGAAAAGTTGGAAAATATGTTGGTACAAGAACCAAAAGAGATAGTAGACATTGAACAAGATCGGATATATAGATGCCAAAAAAAATGAAAAATTCGCCTCAATTTGATGTTGGTGATCATTTTGGTAAAGAATCGATGATCTTGATTTTAGTTACAGTTAATTTTAAAATAAGAACTGTTATGGCGCACGGAATATGTTGATTAGTAGCCAAAAAGTTGATCTTTTGGTTTCTCCTTGAAATTCGTTGCATTCCCTCTGCTTGGGATCTGTGTCTTGTGAGGTTTTGAGCGTTTTGGCGGTTTTAACTCTGAATCTGTATTAATCTTGTACGGATTATGTTGGTATTGTGTGAGTGAAAGAGAAACTTGTTAACAAACAAGAAAAGTTTGTCTTTCAGGACACTGATGTTTATCTAGGAATGGGCAGAAGAATGAGAGAATGTCTGTTTATAGGCCTGGTTCCTAATTAGTATGCACCCGTCAATAGCTAGCATAACCATTACCTAGGCATTGAAGCTGTAGTTAGTTATTGTGCTAGCAGAGAGAGCGAGCAGTCTTTTTCTTCCCCTTTGTAGTTGATCGTTGAGATAATATCAACCTTGTTCAACATTTTGGGTACTCTTCTCTCATCATGATTGGATTTCTGGCAAGATGTATAGTGGCATTGCTATTGCATTTCTGGGAGATGGGAGCAACTAAAGGGACTTGTAGATATCAGAGAGAATTTAGTGACTTGGATTTGACAGATGCTGTCCTCCTCTGTGACCTGTACTTTTTTCAAGAAGACAACAATGCAAGATTGGATTGTTTCGATTTTCCATGAGTAGGACTGCGTCCCAGTATGGTGTACAATTTACTCACTTACGTCCCACTACAACGGTTAGGTGCCTGATCTGAGTTGCAATACAAAATATTCTGTTATTTTGCATTTTTTCACAAAACTTACAATAACAGTATGCGTAGATGCCTTAGGTGACTGACTACCCATAAACTCACTTTAGCTCTGAACTGGAAAGGCTTAATCAGGTATGGTATGAGGTTATTGAGCTTGCTACCATTGTTTTGCTACAACCAGAACAAGAAGAGGATCTCCCTCAACCCGATTCAGTGTCAGACCCAGCAAGGGCAGTATGAGTTTCAGGAGTTCAGTTGTTAGGCTTTTATTCTTAGAAATCCTGGACAATGAGTCTTGAACGCGCCATCTGTTTCTTGCAAAACTTTTTCACCCAAATAGTCCAATGATCTTTTGAATCTTAAACTTACTCCCGATAGAAGTAAATTCGTTCATGTTTTTGGTGGTCAAATTGGGGAAAATGGGAAGATAATGGTTGTTAAACTCTAAACCATATTTCTCTTAGATGTCTTCATATAAGTGAAGGGTAGCCTTGGTGCATTGGTAAAGGTGTTGCTTTGTGATCGATAGATCACAGGTTCAGGTCCTAGGAGCAGCCTCTTGTACAAAAAGGGACAAGGGAGGGCTTGCCCTCTAGACATCCTTGTGGTGGGACCCTTCCCCGGACCCTCGCTTTGCGGGGACGACAATGTGCGACTGGGCTGCCCCCTTTAGTAGTTATCTTCCTGTCTTACTCATGAGAGACATTTCTCATAGTTCTGATGAATTCTGCTGACAATGGCTGCTAGACACTAAACTATAGGATAATTCCTCTTTGATGTCCTTAAGAAGAAGACCATATCTGACTTTAATTAAGTTGATGCATGTAACTCGATCTTCATAGCTCTGGCAATAACTTCTGATGGTAGCCGTCTTAGACCTTTTTTTTTTCCTTTTTCCTTTAATGTAATTTATTATTATTATTATTATTATTATTATTATTATTATTACTGTGTGTGTGTGTGTGTGTGTGTGTGTGTGTGTGTGTGTACAAAGTACCTGTTTGGCGTCTTAGTACAGGAGAGGTTTCTTATAATTCTGATGAAACCTGTCGGCACTAGATATTTTATCAAAGCCATCTTCTTTGTATTTAACTCTAGAGATCACTTTTGTTAGTCTTTTTACAAGGATGTAATGGAGGAACCTTTTATGTGTGGTGGGTCATAAGAGCTTCAAGTTCCTTGTCCTTGGCTTTCTACAAGCAGGATGAGATACAGGTTATCTAATGTTATAAGGTTCATGCAGTACAGGTGTTAGGATTTCAGTTGTCAGGCTTAAATTCTTGGTAGATCCTGGACGTATATGTCTTAATGGTCAATCTTAATGTAATTAATTTCCTAAGTGTAATAGTATATATAATTAGTGTAATTATATATACTATTAAATCTGTTTCTTAGTCCAAAAGAACCTGATTTCTTTTATGTTTTTAGTGCGAGAAAGTCGGAACATTATGGCTGTTGTTTGTTAGACTCTATACCTTGGTAGATCCTGGACGTCTATGTCTTGAAGGTCCAATCTGTTTCCTAGTCTAAAGAACCTGATTTCATTTTTGTTTTTTTATTGCGAGAAAGTCGGAACATTATGGCTGTTGCTTTTTAGACCTTAAATCTTAGGATACCATACCTCCTCTAAGATGTCTTCATTTAAGTCCCTATGAAGAAGACCATGTCATTAATCAAGCTGATGCATATAACCTCTATCGTCATAGTTCTCGCAATAACTTCTGGTGGTAGCTCTCTTGGTCCTCTTTTTTTTTTTTTTTTTTCCCTTTTTTGACCGAGTATGTCTTAGTCACAGGAGAGCGTTCTCGTAATTCTGACGAGACCTGTTGGTTATGAAACCTGTTGACCCTAGATATTTCGTCAAAGCCATCTTCTTTGTTTTTAACTTATGACATCACTTTTTTAAGTCTTTTACGAGGATGTAATTGTGACACCTTTTCATGTGGGGAGGGCAAGTCCGTTGTGCATGGCTTTCTGGCTCTACGAGTAGATAAAAGATTAGCAAAGCATGAGACATTGTTCATTGTCATGATAATTATTATAATTGCTACAGTACAATTAACTCCATTGGCGCCAGATAGAGAGTCGTCAGATGTTGCAGCAGAGTTGCTGTTAAGTAAAATTGAACAAAATAATGCCCTTATTCTCTTAATGTACCGCTTGCCATTGCAAGCTATAATTATTACTTGACGTGCATTGCTTCAATTTCTCATAATCGTAGCACGAGCCCCTTTTACTTCTCTCTCTCTCTCTCTCTTTTTTTTTTTAAATTTTTTTTAAGCATTGATACAATTCTTGGCGCAATTGCCATTACTTGCCATCTGAAAATCTCTCTGTACACTGCGAACTTTCGACCCCCCTTATCCTGCCACAGGTGGGAGCCTTTGAGAAACTAGGGTAATGTTGTTGCTGATTTGTTGATTTCTTCATCATTGATGTTGGGCTAAGCTAATTCCGTGCATATCGTTTCCAGTTCTGTACAGTTTTGATGTAGGGTTTTGCTCTTGTAATGATGATCTAGGTCGTAGTTAAGCCAAGTACTTCAAGCCTCTTCATTCAAGGGGCTTACAGTATGCAAAAAGTAGAATGTAGAGGACAATTTTGCAGCCAATCAATTTAGGACTTTCACAATTTTACTGTACCAGGAAATGGAGAGTTTCAAGTTTTGTACACCGTAAGTTATGCTATACTGACTACTGAGATAGAAGTTAGTATTGGTTAGATCCAAAACTTTCAAGAGTTCAATCTAGTTTTGGTGGTGTTTGACTTTCTTGCATCCTATGAAGGTTTGGTGATGTACTTGGATAAAGAAATAATCGTATTTCCAATGATATTGCGTGCACGACCATATGCCTTGAGAGTTTAAGTTCCGCGTTTTGAAGCTGCTGACGTGCTGTATAGTTGGAGTCAAGTGCTTCACTCTCATGAGTACTTGACTATTCTTCCTTTAATAGATAAGATTACACATGATGGCTTAGCGTTTAACCTTCTAGCTCGTCTTTGTATACAGGCATCACCCCCTTTGTGTATTTTTTGTACTTGGGAGTCAACCCCATGGTGTCCCTTAATGGACATCCTATATTACTTAAAAAAACCCAAAAGACAAATGAACTACCAGCAAAGTTCACTTACTTCACTTGAGGTGCGAATGAGCTTTAGCTGCAGGCATAGTCGCATAGCATTAGAGATCAATCACTTCCCATGTGAGGTATTGGCATCAAGATTGACCCGAGATGTTATTCCTGGACCATAAATGTGAAACTTTTTCAAAACGCCACCAGCTTAATACATTGACTGCAGAAAATGGTACGATTGTTAGTTCTGAAGAAAACCCAAATTAATAAGAAGAGTAACTCCTCTGAAGTTCCACAAACATCTAATTGTGTACCCTTAATTCTCTTGGAAGATCTTATCTGATGAAATCTGCCTTTTCTCTTATGATTAATAGGAATCCATGTAGTTGGTAACCTTCTCAATGTCTTGCTTTCTCTTTCAAGTATTAAGTACTAAACAATAGTTGGTTCGTGAGGTCAAATTAGCTATTGTGGACCTGCGTAGGGGTCTGACTGTCTGAGTCTGAAATCGAGTTTGGAGTAGGCATCTCAGCTTTCCCAAACAATGGAGGCATAGTGGCATATTCATGTGAAAAATAATTTTGGCAATGATTTTCCCTTTTTCCATCTCCTTCTTTCCCCCCCTCTCATTTTCCCTCTCCTTTCTCTTAGAACTTTTCCTTTTACCTTTTTGTACTTTTTCCTTTCTTTTGTTTCCGTACGTTGGTCAATGTTAGCTGACCCAACCCCTTCGTTTGTGGGACTAAGGCTTTCTTGTTGTTGCTGTGTTTATTCAAGGAGTGTAATTGATGCATTTGCTTCCCAAAGATGAAGTTTTCTTTAGCTCAAAAAGATCGCTTCTGATGGCATTGATATAGATCATCATGCACTTAGATTTTTTTATTAATCTTACACATATAAACTCATGTGCAGCTCCTGAGGTGGTTGAGAAGCCTAGTGACAGCTCATTGGCAAGGCTTAAGGGGTTGTACATCCAGGCAAAGGACCTTTCAGAAACTGAAGTGAGGTGTGCTGTTCAACATGTCTTTTTGTGATTTGGTTGCCCTAGGCTTCCTTCCTACGTAAACTAGGATAGGATTCATTTCAAAAATTGTCCTGTTATATGTTTCAAATAGAATGGGTTTTTTGTTCATTGCGCAGAGTGTCCAACATTTTGTTAGCTCAACTAGATGCTTTACTTCCACCTGGACCTCCTGGACAACAAAGAAGACGACTAGGTGCGTGGTTTGTTCTTTGAATTGGTGTTTCATCGTCCTTTATTTCTGTGAACCTGTCTTTAGGACGCGCTTAGCCTGGATGTGGTGCCCTTGAGGCTTTACAGAAAGGCGTTGAGGCAATCAGCCTCAGCTCTCATGCATACAGCATACCTGGAAGTATCATTAGCTGAGGCATGTTGTAGGGAGCCTTCTTAAGTTAGCCCCTTAAGATGTAATCTTAAAAAGCATAAATCCAAACTGTTGCTTCTTTGATACAATATGTTTTGTTGCTACATACTCTGAAGAAAAAGTAAAAAGAAAAAAAATACATACTTAGTAGAACAGAATATATACCTTGCCCTGAGTATCTAGTCGTATGTTTCTGTAGGATTATTTTTACATTGATGCTCATACTTGTAATTTTAAAGATGTGTGCTTCATGTATTTGCTACTTTTCCCTTTATGGATCAGAAATTATGTCTTCATGTTAGACATTTGGGATATATTAATGATTCATTACAACAGCAACAACAACAACAACAACAACAACAACAACAACAACAACAACAAACAACAACAAACAAAAACCAAGCTTTATTCCCAAATTGATTTGGGGACGGCTAACATAAATCGTCATATGTAACCGATCTTGCTTAGGTCATAAAACTTGAAGATCATTGTGAACAAGTTTAAAAAGTATTGAAACATGTTAAACAAGAGTTTAAAAACCCATTTAAAGAAATGAAAAACAAATTTTTTCAAATTAATTTAGGGCCCGTTCGGTATCACTGCCGTTTTTAGTTTTTGTTTTTTTTTTTTTTTGCGTTAAAAAATTATTTAAATAAGTTACAAAATTAACTTCAAATTATTTGGTTGTATAATAGTCATATAGAAAATGAAAACTGACAACTGAAAACTGAAAACCACTTTTTCTGGGTTTCAAAAACGGGACTTTGGTTTTCAAAAAAACAGAAAACTGAAAACTGAAAACGATACCAAACAAGCCCTTAGTTGTAAAACAAATGAAAAGTGTATGAACTTTACACAAATGTTAAGAAGAAAAGGTTAAGGAGAACATGAAAGAGTTTAAGAGACGAAGAAAAAAGAAAAACATTAGAAAATCAAACAAAGAAACCAATAAAAGTCAAATTAAGTCCTCCACATGAATAGTGTGTCTCCGCACTACCCTATCCAACACCATATCCTCTTCAAGCCCCAAGACACTCATATCACTTCTAACCACCCTGGATCTTCTTGGACCTCTGGCGATGTTATCACTTTCCCACTCTTGGATTCTTCTCATCGGTGCGTCTCTAGGCTTTCTTCTCACATGGCCATACCACCTCAGTCGGTTCTCCATCATCTTGTCCCCAATGGATGTAACCCCTACTTTCTCCCTAATAACTTCATTTGTTAACCGATCCTTTCTTGTATGTCCACACATCCATCGTAGCACGCACATCTCCGCCACACTCATCTTCTCAACATGACATTGTTACACGGCCCAACATTGTGCTGTAAAACTTTCCTTTCAACTTATTGGGCATGCCTTAATCACATAGAAACCTTATCGTGTTCTTCCACTTTAACCAACTTTATTTGTTCCTGTGGTAACATTTTCATCTAATTCTCCATCCTTTTGAAGAATCGATCCCAAATATCGAAAGAAATCTGATCTTTCAACAACCTTTCTATCCAACATGACTGTCCTCGTCTTAGTGCGCCTAACCCGTTGAACTTACACTCCAAATACCCGGTCTTACTTCTGCTCAACCTAAACCCTCCGGACTCCAAAGTGTGCCTCCATAGTTCCAACCTTCTTTCACAGTCTTCTTTCGTTTTTGAGATCAATACGATATCATCTGCGAATATCATACACCATGGTATACCATCCTGGAGTGACCTCGTCAATTCGTCCATGACTATAGTATAGAGAAACAGACTAAGTACATAAATAGTTAGTAATACAAAATTACCTTGATATCTAATATTCCCTCTGTTTAGGTTTGAACTACCTAGGGCCAAATCCCAGTTTTTAAGAAATAGAGAATGAACAATGTGTTTGAAATTACAATTGAGGGTATTGTCCACTCGCATATTGGTTGAACAAAACATACTGGACAATCTTGTCTAAATGCTTACAAACAAGGAAAAAATTCAAGCAAGAAGTTCAAAAGTGAACACCTCATAAAGGAAGTAGGATATTTATATATGTTAACGGAGGGAGAATTGTATAGTGATCTCCCTGATTACTTCTGCACCCTTGGCGCATATAGAGCTTCTGGAAGTAACTCATACCGATACTTCGTTAAGAGAAACTTCCAATGTGGTACAGAGCTTTATTCAACCAAAGAGTTTCATAATATAGCCATGACTCCTCACCCAATGTTGAATTTATCCCTTATATTCTCAATACCACCATATTGGAAATACTCAACCACTGCCACTGGACAAACCCTGTGTTCAATTCGCGCACCATATAATGGTTTACAAGGCAGATCATAATAAGTTTTAAAGTAAAACATCCCCACTGAAGCATTCTCTACAGCAAGTCACCGATATCTATCTCAAGAGTATTAGATGTTATGACTAGACAAATCCTTTTTGGCAATCATTATTAATATTGCCCTGAAATAATAAGAAAGAACCATTATCAATCTCAAGAAATTCCATGATCAAAACAGAAGCTCGAACCTCTAAAAGACCTTTCTAGATGAACTTGGTAGTTGGGGAATAGGACATGGCATATGAAGGAGGGAAAATGTGGTTAGCACTGAAGTAAGTCTTTACAAAGGAAGGACTTTTAAGGAAAAGGTTATCTGTTGTAGGGATGCACACTCCACGCCCTGAGCTTTAGATCCGCCGGTGGAAAGAGTTCATCAGTTTCTCTCCCATTAATATTTCATGTCACACTGATATTCCCTGCATTTCCATACATCATGGATCAGTCAATAGAGTCCATCAGTTTCACTTTTATTAAGATTTCATGTCGGCGTGTCGTACTGAGATTCTAAGCATTTGCCATGCATCACGGATTCACGGGGTTTATCAACGTAATTGAATAGATGTCAACATCCCACCTTAGTGCCTTATATTAACTAAAGAAGAGAGGGAAAATGGATTTAGATCACAAAATATCCTTGGTGGTTGTCTGCCACAACTTAAGAACCTCCCAGATGTCTGTATTTTTCCTTTTCTACTTCAATTTTTTTTGGGAGGGGGGGGGGGTTCAGTTATATAAGGAGAGGATATGAATAAGAGGACACCAAGAGGTGGATGCCCATATGCAAAATGACCTGGGTGTCTAATTCAGTTATTCCTGAAAATGTGATGCAGGGTCAGGTTAGAAAGTCACTTGTGATTATCGTCTTTCCAATCAGATCATCATGATTAGATATTAGCTTATGCCTAACCCTTACCCTCTTCTGCTGTTTTTTTTTTTTTTTCTTTTCCTAATAGCAAATTAAGGGAACAGAGGTTTGAGTGAGAATGCAATTTACACAAGAGAGGAAGAAGATGACATTTTAGGCATACCAAAGGAAATACAATTTGAAGTGAAGCAACTCAACTTGAAATTAACTCACAAACTTTTTTTAAAGTTGAAAAAGATTAATACTCCGTATGCACTTTGTTCAAACTTTAACACGTTCTCTTCATCTTTTAGTTGACTGCATGAAAGAATCTTATTTCCTGTTGTTTAAGCTTCAGAAGGCAACGAGCAGAAGAAGAAACAAAAGAAGAATGATTCTGATTTTTCAAGGGTCTCTCCTTCTACGAGAAATCAACTTGATAATCCTGCTAGTCTGAAAGGCGAACAGGTATGCATGTGGTCACCTGTCTCTCTTTTTTTAATACTAAACCTGATGTAGTTGTCAGGCTTAGATGCTTAGTGCTAAAGTAATGTTTAAACATATTTACGCTTCATATGTTGACCTACATGACAATTTTCAGGTTGCAGCCAGGATAACGACAGAGGAGTCTGACAAGGATGAGTATATTGTTGTCAAAGTGATACATTTTGACAGGGAAACGAAAGAGTAAGTTTACTTATGAAGAGAATTTCACATCTATCTGAACCTGTTTACTTAATAATATGTCCAATCATATTTGATAATATGATTGAGCACAAGTCATAGTGTTATTGCACAAGTCAATACGCATAGCTCTCTTCAAATTGTGGAGTGACATCTGTCTAAAACATCAAATTGGTTATATAGCTAACTGAAAACTTAACTGTTATAAACATTAATCTGGTTATGTAGCTAATCGAAAACTAAACATACAGTTATATTTGATGGATTCTAGCTATTCTTTTTCATACCTAAGTTATCGGGTCTGATGGATATGCATTACATATGACAGTATTTGTGTGTAGATCATTAAAGTCAAATGCATAAGGTAGTTCATTGCATGGCATTGAGGTTCCACAGGGCTGATCAGGCTTTTGATGAGTACCCATTACTTGCTGTGGTGTTGCCTGTATGTGGCATCTGTCTGTTTCTTATAGTTTCTTTCGCGTGAAACTGATGAATTTCGCTTATGTGCTGAGAACATCACTGCTTGAAAAGTTCTTTAGTAATTTCCCTCTCTCTATCTCTCTCTCTCTCTCCCTTTTTTTTTTTTTGTGTGTGTGTGTGTGTGTGTGTGTGTGTGTGTGTGTTTTCTGACACAAATAAAATGAATGATTAAAATGAATCACATTTGTTTCATTAGCAGGTTGTTAAGCATGCGCTTAAATTTAGTAATTTATATATGTATGATTATGTGGATGTATTTAGGTGGTACATGTGAGTATGGATTATTGACATACATATACATGTGCTAAATCGAGAACTATTTTCTATATAAACGGGACCATGTACGGGTTTAGCCACAAGCATGAAAGAGTGTTCATTTGACGTTTCTTCATCCAAGATCATTGACTAGATGTACTTTGGTTCTGAAGTGTGTATTTGTAAGGTTATCTAATAATTGCTTTGAAAGAAAAATCATTTCATCCCAATAGTTGCACTTCATATACTAGGTAGCTTTATAGTAAAATCTAAGTATGTTACCCTCTATCAATAAGGTGCAAATTTGGGATTAAAATGGGAGTACAAAGTCGCATTGTGTGAGGATGGGTTAAGGGTATTTCCTCTCAATTTCTTGTAAATGAAAACCTAATTGAAGTGATTTCTCTTCAAGTATGTAGTACTAGATTTCAGTTTTGGAGTAGGCTTTGCTGAACCACTTAACTATTGGTGTGTTATGGATTCTCTTACATTTTTTTTCTTTTATATTTTTGTATGTATGGAGTAATATTTTCAACAATTCTTGTCATTTGCTTTGTTCTCTACCTTTTGTGATTCGTATGATTTATAAAGGTTCTTGTTACCTGACTTCAAATCTTTTGAAATTAAGGTGCTGTTGTTTTCAGAACTATATAACTCTGCCTGTTTATGTCTTACACTCAATTATTTCTTTTATAGATTTGACGTGCTTGATGAGGAACCTGGTGATGATGAGGAGGGCGGTGGCCAAAGGTAGCGCCTTTAATATCTTCTTATTCATGGTTGGTTTGTCTTGGCGAGTCATGATGCTTCATTATCCTTCTACTTAAATCTGTGGAGCATGCTGGCTTTTTCGATAACCACACCTTGGACCTGATTTTAGTATTCTCTCATGTTTGAGTTTATTTTTATATAAACGGGAGAAACAAAAATGTGGTTAAGGGCAAAAAAATTGTCTGACATTA
The DNA here is from genome assembly GCA_963680865.1 of Spergularia marina. Classification (NCBI taxonomy): domain Eukaryota; kingdom Viridiplantae; phylum Streptophyta; class Magnoliopsida; order Caryophyllales; family Caryophyllaceae; genus Spergularia; species Spergularia marina. Next base: position 6,502,292 of record OY804549.1, on the reverse strand, counting down.
TATTGCTAGCTTTGGGGTGATTGCCCGTTGGAACTAGTGTTTGCTTTTGAGATTCTTTTTGTGGATCTGGATAATTGGTTCGACTATGTTTAGCCTTTTTAGTATTGTACACTGTCTGATGATACTTTGCATAATATATTTTTGGTAAAAGTTGACTTACAGAGAACTGGAGTATTGATTTACACAGAACGGTTTTTGACATTACTATCAATCTATATAGTGCAATGTTGACGTTGTCAAAATCTAGATAACAACTGAAGATATGTTAACTCCGACTCTAGAATGTAGGGCTCTACAATACTTCCTCACTGGTATCCAGTTCTCTTAGCTAGAAATAATCCCTTAAAGATGTTTATATTCCCTGTATCGTGGAGGAATATGGGAACTTCAGATGTCTCAACTAGGAAGGCGTTCAAATAAGGGAACATTTTGATGTTAAGAAGACTCATGATGTTATCGTTCAAAGGCTCTTTGGTTTATCAGTGTTCGTTGATGGCCTTCTTAGTTCTATATTGGATATTCTATAGCGAAAAGCGTGTGTGCATCTATTTCTGTATAATTTCATTAGTCCCTCCGTCCCCCTTAACCATATGGGTTTGCACAAGGCTTAAGGTGGGTTTTTTTTTTTATTATTATTTTTGGAGAGAGTAAGGTGTTAAAAATATGATAGTGTTAAAAGTGGGGGAGAGGATGTTATAAGTAGGAGAGATATTGTTGAAAGTAGGAGAGAGGGTGTTAAGAACTTACCCCATTTAGAGTGGGGTGTTTAATGGGGGGCGGACGGAGTATGTGTAACGTTGAAGTTGTGCAATCCATGTGTTTGGAGAGACTAGGTCATTTCTTCAATTAGCTTATACACCTTGGCATAAGTTTAGTATGGGCATTCTAAAGTGATAGGATCTGGCGCAATATGATAATAATATCTATTAAAGATAAATTGTAACAAGTCATGAGCCAAATTTTTGTCAAAGATGGAAAAGAAAGGTATAGCATGAATGTATTTTCTAGCCAGTCATTACTAAATGATGTATGCAACTATGCACTTCGAAAAACGATTATCATATTAATGGACACAATATAATAAAAATTTCTGGGTCATGAACGGCAATTGGATAAAATTATATATATAACTCACTGTTGCGGAGGTTATCCTCAATGGTGTAAGATTGAGGGCTCTGAAATACTTAGCTATTGCGGGGATAACAGGTTTTGGTCAAATACTTACAAGGTATGCAATGGGGGGGGGGGGGGTATGGTTAAAGCACGAATAGCATCTATCTTAATGGGAAGACCACAAGGTCTTTGATTTGTGGTAGCTGTTTCTTCTTTGGTGATTTTAATCCGTGAGTTGTTTACACCTTTTTTTTTGCACCTTTCATCTTTAGTCTGTCAATCTGTTGTGTTCTCAACATTTACCATACACCAACTTTCGAATATATATTTGGTATTATGGATTATTCGTGGGACGAATACAAACTACGGGTTATCATGCTAATGAATGTGATCTTAGTGGTATGATATTTGAGATCTTTTTTCTGTTCATCATAACTTCCTGTCTAGAATTACAACTTGCATTACTTCACCTTTCACTCTTTCTCAGTATACCCGGTCAGCCTTGCCTTAAGCATATAGTTCCATTTTCAAAATATGTCAGGCATATGTGCATACATTTGCCTTTTGAACTTTAGAGTTTCTCAGTAATCCAGACGCAAAAGCCGCTTATTCTTTTTCAAGACAAGTTGATAAGATGAGATAACTATTATGACTAAGCTTTCTTCATGTAACCAAAAAAAAAAAAAAAAAATACTATGACATAGCACGTTTACCAATTTATTGAATATACAGAATCGAATGTTAAGGCTAAGGCTTTGTTGTTAATGGGCGATGGCTTTTGGACGTTAACTTATTATATTTCTTCATCTTTATCCGAGGATGGTGAGATGAGGTCTTCTTGAGGCGATTCATTTCCAGTGAGCCTTCGTCAGCTTTTCCCAAGATTCAATGCTGTCTTTTTCCTTCTCTTCTTGTGAAGTATGAGTGACATATAGTCTCTTTGATGAATGTCCTATCTGAAAAATCCTAGATTCTCTACTTTTTGTCCATTGGTTGTCTATCGAAAGGGTTTACCTTTTAGTAGACTATCATGAATGAGGAAGAATTATATTCAGTCTGCATAACTTTGAAAGACCTCTTTATAAATCAACATAGGTGTAAGGTTGCTTATATCCTACACCACCCTTGCTGAGCCTTTAAGACACTGAAATAATGTTGTATTTTGATGGCTATCATCTGGATCACTGTTTGGACATTTCTTCCAAGGCTTGGGGCTGAAAGGTGTCATTCAAGGCTGACCTTTGAGATGTCAAAAGAGGAATGTTTTATCTTTCAAGTAGGTGTAGCGTGTGTTAGGAGGAAGAATCAATTTATCATCTCCCATTGTTTTGTTCTTGGATGGTATATTTGTAGCATTAGATTCTTTCTTTGTTTGGTGTGGGTTGGGTTAAACCGGCAAGATTCCAAAATGTGTTGGTAGCTGGGAAAGTTGAATCATGGATTTTGGAAGTGTGGAAGTTGGAGCCATATAAGCTATTGGTGGTGTATGATTGGAAAGGCAGGTTAATTTATAATTGGATTCAAATTTTGCATTTAGAGTAATGCATGTCAACTTTGGATGTACAGATAAGCTGCCTCTCGATAGTGGGCATGCTTTTTTATTTTGTGTGTGTGTGTGTTGTGTTGAGGCCCTCTTTTTGTGCATATCTTTATGAAAATTCTGAGCTTAAGGTTGTGTCTACTCTTTAAAGCTTGGTACCACATCATAGAATTGAAACTTGTATTGATTAATTTGTGGATTTGCTACATGTTAGGTAATTTTTTATCCTTTTCTTATCATCTATACTGCGTTCTTTATTTTCAAATTTAAAAACTCATTTCATTTTCCATGTACAGAAAATTTAAACTTCCTGTATCGCATATTATACCATTCCCCAAGCGGAATGATCCCTCTACCGCCCTAGACTTTCAGACTGGCAAAGCAGTTTTGGCAGTGTATCCTGGTACCACGGCCTTGTACAAAGCAACAGTAGTGAATCCAAATCGCAAGGTATTCATGTTACTCTAATTTTTTTAAAAGGTTCATGCTGGACCTTTCTAGCTTTTCTATTTGTAAGCAGTTATGTTTTTCTTGACATTTATATTCTGACTTCAAATTGGCTCTTTTTGTTGCAAATTTTGGTTGCGGGTTCATCTCCTTCAATTTTTCTCTTTTAGAGGAAAACCGATGAGTGAGTATTTTTACCTTATCTACTAGATTAATGCATGTTTGTTTGATGAATTTAATTATTTGAGCTGGGCAAGTTTATTAAATTGTAGAGCCCTGTTGGACAGCTGGTGTGAATAGAAGTATGAAATACCTATATTTGGCCTGTATTGTTTCGTAAATTTCCGCTGTCTTTTCTGCTTTTTATGTACCCTTGGGGGGGGGGGGTGTTGCAGTTGTTGGGAGAGGAGGGCTAATATTGTTTCCGTGTCACCGCTGGAACTTATTTATCTAGACAGATAGAAAATACTTATTTATCTAGATAGAAAAGGATGCAAAAGTTTTTTTTATTACATCATCTGCTTAGAAAAAAAAATATTGGCGGGAGTCTTTAAGGCACTGGGGTATGTTATTGTTGTTGTTGTACGCTATCTGCGCACAGAGCATTGGCAGACTCTTTGCCGATTTTGTCAGAACTGAGAAGCAGATTATTGATTGTATTAAGTTCATTTGTAACGTTAGAATTTACTCTTCCATGAATGGTAGTCATGAACTCATGATAATGCTGTAGTTGATGCTCTGTTTGCTGTTTGGGGGTTCTTGCTTCTTTTCAAAGCGACTCTCTTTTGTAGATTCTGGGGTTCCCTTTTCCCCATTGATTTATAAAATCATGTACTGATAGTCTTTCTGTTTCACCATCAGGAATAGGTTATTTCTCTAGATAAATGCAAAGGGAAGCCAATGTGTATTTGATAAAAAGATGAGGCAGCAAATAAGTTGTTGGTAAATAGAAAAGGAAGCAAAGATGTTCTTGATTAATAAAGAAGCTAGCAAATAGTATGTGATTGGTATTTGTGTCCATTTGGCAGAGGAATATGGTAAAATCGAAAGCAGGTTTTGCACTCCTGTTTTTCCTTTTTAAGTAGCAAGTGTCTGATGTAGTGATGTCGATCCTCATGCTATTTCTTAGTTATTGGCATGTGCACAAGTGTCTCATACGAGACTGTCTCAGAGACTTACACAAACTTGTTTGGGACTCCTTTTGCCTTTAAGTAGCGAATGTCTGATGTAGTGATGTCGATCCTCATGCTATTTCTTAGTTATTGACATGTGCACAAAAGTCTCATGTGAGACTGTCTCAGAGACTTAAACAAACTTATTGTGAAACCACAATTGAATGAAAAGCCTACTGAATCATCTTAAATTGGTAATGAGGTATTTCTTTGTATATGAAACATGGTAAATATTTTGCTTGCTTTGGCCTCACAATGAGTTGGTCTGAAACCGTCTCACAAGAGGCTTGCTGTGACGTATGGGTAAGTGTTTGTTAGATGTTGATCCTGATGTTGATATCTTGAAGTGATACTTACAATGCTGATCAAACATGGACATGTAGTTATCTATTGGAATTCGACGATGATGAAAGTGAAGATGGGTCCATGCCTCAAAGGACGGTACCATTCCATAACGTTGTAGCCTTGCCAGAAGGGCATCGTCAGTAATTGCTTGCTTATCATCTGGTTGTCAGGGTGAAAACCTGAGCATTTTCAGCTGACATTCTAGCACCTATACAGCACCACGAAGTAGTGAATGGCCTCCTTTCCATGTATTGTACGCCTTATGCTATATATCTTGCTTAGCAATGTAAGCTCGTGTTAAGAAAGACCTTTTGGTAGGGATTTTGCCGTATCTGTTTATCTGTATATATAGTCGCTCTGTAATTAGGTAGTAGTGTAGTACTGATTCAAGTGGCAATAAATGAAGGTTGTAATTTCTATGCGTGCGTGGTCCTGTTGCTGGCTAAATATCGAGTTGTACCTGAAGGATACAGGCTGCTGCCTCTGCTAGTGTGGGTCACATCAGGGTCGTGCTCACTGCTCAGTTCAGCGACATGACTATATGCTAGTGTTTATATTGGCCAAGTGAAGAAAAGAATATAATGCTTTCTTAGCAATTGTTTACTCCGGCTAAGATGTTGAAATCGATCGGTTCTAATAGGACGCTTGTCCTCTATGGGTTTTATAATGATTAATGTATGATCTTGGAATAATGTAAGGAAGCATGTACCCACTTCATGGTTGTAAGGGCCGGCAACACGATTAAATCACTTACGGAGTATATCATTGTACCAAGTATTACTTTATTTTTAAATAATACTCTTTTTTTTTAAAGCATTTTCACAAAATTTTTAAACTTGTCGACATATCTCAATCAAAATCATACGGAGTACTTAACTTTTCAAAATTACGTGTAAATGGATCTTATATTGAAATACATTTTGAAACAAACTTAATGATACGTGTATCGTAATATTCTGATATATGTAACCCAAACTATAACCGTTTATATTATGTTTCATGTTGATAACTTTATTACGTAAGAGTTTTGCAAACATTGGTCTCTCTTTGTGGATTTCTTGATGTAACAATTTGCAATTATTGGACCCTCTCTGTACATTTCTTGACTTCTTGACGCCCTCAATGTGCTCTAGATTATTAGCTTTTAAATATATATATTAGATTAGTAAACATCAAATCCCCTCAAACATCAAACAGGGGATGAGATAAAATGATAAAATCTCATATTCCCCACCAATCCTTCCGTAATCTCACTCTCTTATCCCTCAATTCTTATCATACAATCCAAACGACCCCTTAGAGCAACTTCAGTGGAACAAAAATGAGCTGCTTGGAGTTGCTTGGCAGGTTTAAGGAGTTTGCTTGACCATTGGAGAGAAGAATGTAATTCTGCTCATCTTGGGAAATCTGTTTATCCAAGCTACCTGTTTGAACCAAAAAATTGGGGCCCAGAAAATTATATATTATATTTTTTTTAATAAAATAACAAGAATTTCTAACAATTTCAAAATAAAAATATATATCACACACTATTAGTATTTTTTGTTTGTTACATACTAGTATCTCATACTATTATTGAATATGAGAAAAGGAAAGGTTTGGAAATCCTTCTATATTATTAAAGGAAACATTTTTAAAGCTCTCACAACGATCGAAGTTTTTTTAGAGAGTCGACAATTTTATATTATTAATTAGTTATCAACATTATGTGAAACTCTATTAATTAAGTAATCCTTTCAAATTCCGATATAAACCTTAATCACTGGTTTATTAAGCCAAAGTCAAATTAAATCATACGGATATTCAATTTGCCTAAGCCCAAACAAAGTATAAATATAATTATTCAAACATGATAAATTGTGGAAGAACCAAACTAGGCGATTGGGCATGCAAAACGTGATTAATTTACGTGCAATACATACAAATTGATTAAAGAAACTAAACATTAGGATTCTAAGACCAAACAAAAACCACCGCTTAGTCCCATATGGCAAATAATATGGCTTTAACATAATAAATACTTAATCGATAATGCCGGAATTTATCAGACTTATAAACACGCAAACAAACATGTGTTGCGAATTGCAATAAATTTAAAAGAAATACGACACCAAACTTAAGCCTAACTTACATGCCGAATTGAATTGCAATGAATTCTTAACCGAATAGCAATTCGATGAAACATGTAATTATGTCCGGAAAAAATCAAAACTCTTACTCCCAATAATTTGACATGAGTTGGCTCTGATACCAATTGTTAAAGTATATACTTTAAATTTGGATAATAGCGAGGACCGTATTCATGTCAAATTATTAAGAAAAAAAGATTGGAGTACACGATTGCAAGATCAGAAACCAAAACCCAATGTGTGATGCTCAATTCTTGTTGGGTTTCCGGTTTTGATGATAACAAATATTGTTGCACGATTAAAGTTAATAGTTTGATTGATGTGCTTATTGAACTAACCTTATGATCTAATACTTGTCGAGTTGTTTGGTTCGTTATAAGAACAGGTTTCACCAACGATGGTGAGTTGAGTTTCAATGGAACAACTACAAGTATGGTGCAACTACAAGAGACGTCAAGATTATCTAGTTGTCGAGTATAGATCTCTTGTATTAATCTTGTTTGATACACTTGGAAACGAATTTGCCTTGAAGAAACAGAGCTGGGAACAGTGCATGGAACAGACTCTTAGTCTCTGTTCCATACGCTGTTCCTATGCAATGAGATTTCAAATATTCTTTATACTTGATTCAAGAAAACTATCTTTCTCAAAGATACGTGATTTCCTTAAAGAATATTTTTCATAAAACTGATTTTTTTCGATATAACCTATTTTTGGTTATTAATCTTTCAAAGAGGTATTTATTTTATCTTGTAAAATAAGTTTTCCAAAACAGATTTTTATCTTTGGAAATAATATCTTTTATTTTAAACCTCTATCTTTGGTGATTCTTGCCTTATCAGTTTTATTATGTTTTCACTGCTATATATGCAGCATTGGACATATTGTTTTATGAACGCACCTTGAGATTAAAACGTTTTGAGCTTAAACAGAATTTCATAAAGGCAAACAAAGTTCCTAGTGCGTCATCTTGATTTAGGGCTTATTGTATCTCTCCTAGCTTTCAAGAAGCTTATTGAGATAACATCTTTTGTAATCTTTATTTTCTTAAGAGTGTTGCGGGTAGAGTCTCAATATCTGTGGTAGATATTTGGGTAAAGGTTCTTGTGGTAAGAACGTCAATTAGTTCTTGTGGTAAGAACGTGAATTGGTGCTTGTATTGCTCTTTTGATAATAGTGGATTATTGAAGATTAGGTTAGGGTGGACGTAGACCTTGAGGTAAGGTCGAACCACGGTAAATCTCTATGTTGTGCGTATTGCATTACTTTTGTTTTACAGGGAACAGTCTCACATACACTGTTCCGTGTAGCATTCCTCTCACGTTTCTTTGTGTAGAGAACAGTCACACATACATTGTTCCATACACTGTTCTTTCCCCTCATTATCTTCCATCAAGCGCGAAAAAGTTGCAAAATTTGGGTCTAAACACTCTATTCACCCCCCCTCTAGAGTGTCCACCTGATACCATCAATTCTTATACAATAATCGAAAGTAATTACCATCTAATTAGAATTACGGAGTAGTATTAATGTAAGACACTACTTACTAATCCTAAGTACATAACTCAACATACTTAAACCATTATTGAATCATACTAGAACTGAACGTAACACGTTATAATGCTACGTACATCCATGAGTTTATAATAAAACGTGTCCAATAATATTTAGCCTATAGGTTGTATAAGCTTCTTCTCTTTCTTTGTTTATTAAAAGAATTATTAGTTGATATATTAATCAACGGGATATCAGAATGAAACAAGAACAACACAAAGAGATTTACAAAAGTATAACCACTTTAGTTGTATAATATAACATATAGTGTATGTCTAAATTTAATCTATCATACTCATAGTTCTTCCAAAAGCTCGACAAACCAACAATCATTTTTTAAGGAAGTGGAAACAAGTCAAGATTTTTGTTACATATTGAGCTAATTTTGTTAGAAAATATAAGTATGAAGGTATAATACATTTACATATCCATGTCTACCAAATTATTAAATTAGCATGATAATTATTGGTTAGATATCTAACACGTTTGATCTACATCTTAATCAGTATTATAAAGACATAATAATGTCATAAGTTATCCGATTATGATTTATAATCATACAAGTTTCATAAATTTTTTTAAATATTTTTTCTTCAAGTTGAAAGTCAAACCTCTACCTACAAAAACGAAAACATCATATATAAAAAAAAATTCTTACCACACATTTTCTATATCCAAGCATAAATTAGCTACCAAATTTTATTTTAACACGTCTAATTGAAATCTTTCTTAAGAGACCCGTGCAATGTACTGACTTTCATCCTATTTTGAGATTAAGAATGTCTTTTTTTTGTCCAAATGTTAGCTTAATGTATATCTTTGTGTATGAGAGGTGTCCAACCGCTGTCTCGTATGTAAATTAACGGGTTTTGTGTTCGAGTTAAAAAGAATAAACCGGATATCGGACCGACTGTATCCAACACGTAACATTCTAGTGTCCTTCTAATATTCGTGCCCGACACCATATCGAACACTCACACGCCAGTTGGGAGAGGTGTCCGTGCTTTGTAGTACTTTTAATCGGAACTCCAGTACTCTTCGCTTTCTATCCGTAGAGTGCAGTGACGCACACACCAAAAGACGCACGCACACACCCTTGCCTCTGCATGCGCATATAAAATGAACAAATCGAATCAAAATAAGCGATAATCAAAGTCTCCTGAATTAGCGAAAACCTGAGAAACCCTAATTTCAGGTATTCATTCGACTACCCCTTTTTTCTTATTGATTTGATTGTACCTTTTTTTTTTTGTTTGGTTTAATTATCATAGGGATTATAGAATTCTGGATCAACATAACAACAATTTGATGTTAATTTGCCAAAAATAAAATTGTCTGAATTTCTTCCCTTGATTTTCAATTGAAATGGTGGTTGAATTGTTACTCTTGCCTTTTTTTCCCAATTTAATTGAAGTTGCAGATGTAATTTTAGGGTTAATTCTTGTTGTTATGATCATATTTTCGGCTATGTAGACATGAATTTCCAGATAATTTAAAAGTGAAGTAAAAAATAGTCGAATTTCGTTGATGAATTTTAATTGTGTGGTTTTGTATGGAAATTGGGGCTTTAAGAGCTGGGATTATGGAGTCGAAATCGCGGTCTTTGTTCGAATTTCAATCGAGTTGTTTATCATTTGGTGTTCTTGCGTGTTTGTCTCTGTTAGGTGGCAATTTAGTTAGTTAATCAGGAAGAAAGATGTCGTCTTCTGATGACGAGGCGGAGGAAGTTCCGGGGTTTGTGTCAGAGTATTATTTCGAGGACGACAAGGAGGAACCGATCTCATTTTCTGTTTTGCCTGTATTCTGGAATACGAGTGATGCAGTCGAGGATTCGGGAAAGAAGGTATATGTGCGTGGAAATACTGACGATGGGCTTCACAAACTTTATAAGCCTGTTAAAGCTTGGAAGTTTGACATCTCCGGAGCAAAGCCCGAGATATCTGTACTTTTGAAGGATAACAACTGGATCAAGCTGCAAAAACCTAGGAAGTCTTATGAGGAGTTCAATAGGAAAGTGCTAATAACCGTGAAATTTCTGCATTTAGCGAAGAGGAAACCAGAATTGCATGGGCAGGAAATTTGGGATAAGTTGTCGAAGATTTTCCGGTATTCTGAGTGATGAATTTACATTCTTTTCCAGTATCTGATAAGATGTGCATTGTGGTTCTCACGCTTCCTTTGATTGTGTAGCTTTGAGGACAAGCCTTCGCCAGATGACCTGATCGATCACAAGCCATTGATTGAGAAAGCCGTGGAGCATGACGACTCATTGAGGAAATCAAAGGTGTGTTAGCATTGTATACATCCCTCTAAGATGTACTCTAGATGTTCCTATTGGTATTCTTTTGAAAAAGTTTATGTTAATTATTACTACTATCCAAATAGGTTATTACTTCATAGTTTATTCTGTGTTTTAGTTATGCAATTTAATTGCAAGTGAAGGCAAATAGAGAGGAGGTTCGGCTTACTGAGTACTCGGCTACATTGAAGTCTTCTGTAACCAAAGACTTCAAACTATGTCATCATCAGAAAGTTTTGTGTTACATTGTAGTGTGTCATGTGTTTGACTTAAGTATGTTACTTGAAAGTTAAGGCAGCGGATTCCCCCTGTCTCATGTCCCATCTTGATTATAGTTTGCTTGAATATTTCCAACACTGTTATATAAATGTCATATTCTTCTAATGGGCAGAGTAAACATTTTATTTTCTACTGGGAAGTAGCTTCTACTCTGAAGTTCTTATTTGTTTGGAAAATACAAAATTAAACTAGTTTACTACAGTTGGAAGCTAAAGCTAGTTCTTACTGGTGTCCAGTTATGAGGGTATAGATTTGGCACTGACCTTGCAAATGTAGGATTCTCTTCTTCTCCCAGGCAATAATTTGGAATGGTCTAACATGCCCTTATAAAACAAATGCTTGACACAACTACCTCTTATATATGCGAAGGATTTTCCAGAACTATTCATCCATGCTATTCTACACCTTTTATTTGGCATTAAAAATGTCTTGGATCAAATTCCTGGTCACGAGCCATTCTACGGTCTCTAAAAACGAGCCCAGAGAACCAATTCATATTCGTTTGTTCCATGTAGCTGTATTATTAGCCATGTATGGTGGTTTTAGTTCTAAAGTTATTGAAGAAAAAGTGTAAGGTGTTTGCTGCTATGATATTAAGTTTAGTTAAGATTCCTACAATTTCTTACTTTTTTTTAAGCCTATTCCTAAAATTTCCACCTTTAAACGGAAATTACAAATAGTATTTAAGTGAGAGTGTAGTTGGGTCGATAACTCGAGAGCAATTAATGGAGTTGGACTGCAAAATTAGCCCATTTCAACTGTCAATTTCTGTCTTTTGTTGTGTTTTTGAATTCGTCAGAGGTTATCATGCTTATATATTTAATATTTTATGAGTTTTATTTCTTGTTTCTTGACAATGGCATGGTTTCTGGACAGTACTTAATAATGTGTCTTGAGAAGAACCTTCAGAAAATGAACAGAGATCAGGAGGTATGTTAACTCTTAGTCCTGTTTTGGAATCTTCATTTTTGTGTGTTATAGCAGTTTCACTGAGCCAGTGGTATAAGCATTCTCAAATTTGGTGTACGCAGATCGCAAGATGTAAAGGGAAGAATGATTTTATAGTAGGTGATGACGATTTAATGACTGGTGGTGTAGAAGGTGAATCTGGTAGTGGGAGAGATGGTTCTGGTGGTGGGGAAGATGATTCAGGAAATGAGGAAGACGGTGATGACGATGTCTATGATTCTGTCTGTTGCATTTGTGATGAAGGCGGTAATATCTTATGGTAAGCTTTCTTTGATGTTACATTGGTCATTGCCATTGGTAATCGGTCTACTAATATATTTATATAAGAACCAAAAAGAATGGTTGGGTGAGATCTGAACCAGTTCAACGGGGCAGAGTGAGGCGGGCCGTTGTCAAATAGAGAGAATTGGGGCTGGTCAGGGTCAGGCTTAAAGCACTACGGGTGGGATGGGCTGTGATGTGTCAGAATGGGCCAAGGGTCGTGACTCATTTTCGCCTAATATCCAGCGAACTTAATTGCCTTTTACCAAAAATGATCTAAGGTTAGATTCGTGAGATAGCATTTTGAACCCTATACTCTTAGTGAGTGTGAGAAACTTCAGAAAAAAGCTGAAATTCCTATGCAGGATTTTAGTATGAGGATCAAGAAATGAAGATAAATGGTGACTACAAACTTGGAAAGCCACTAAAGGAAGACAAGCATTGAGGTTATATTTTTTTTACCTGATTTAGGCCCAACCCAACCCAGCTTAAATGTTCCACAGGCTGATTCCTTTGCCCTGACCTTTTTTCTGCCACCGACAGGTCATGGGCCTATTAACAGGTGGGTGCACAGGTTGTCACACACGCAGTTTGGGGGCATAGTCTTTCCTCCTGTATCTTTGGACTCAATTGAGAAAGTTACTTTGCACTAGTGATCCAAATAAAATAATAGATCTATGTTTCTGAAAGAGCTGTATAAACGAGATTGTCCTAATGGGAGCACCCTCACACAAGCTTACCACAAACTTCAGACTTTCATTATTCAATTACTTTGCAACTATCATAAACTTCAGAGTCCAGACTTTTGTTATCAGTTATGCTGGAACTTTTTTCCTTTTCTGTTCAATCAGAGGACAGCAACCACTCATCATAGGATTCTCACATCTGGGGTCTGGGATATGCACAGGGGTAGTGAGGTTTAAGTTGTGTGCACTTTCAGAGGTAGCTAATAAGGATGGCTACTAGAAAGTAATGAGGCAGTGTCATACAAACTCAAATAAACTATTGTTGAACATGGGTTGAGAATATAAAAGCATTTCATCCTTCAGCAGAAAGTTAGGGATGTGAAAACATCTTGATTGAGTGTGAATCTTGTCAAATATAATTTTATGCTGCTTGTGCATTTGGAATGTCATTTTGAGAAGGTTGAATGCGGAGTGTTATTGTTATGAAACCTTTTAGAGTTGCATTATTATTATTTCTGTTGCTTTTGGTAATCAAATTTTGTTTGGAGGGGGCCGAAGTTACTGCTTTATTTCTGTATTGAGTAAACTTGACTTGAAATTATGAGAATCTCAGACTGATTTAATTATTCTTAGATTTCAGATTTTCAAGCATCCTGGCTGATCATAGTTGATTTGTTCAATGCAGTTGTGACGGTGTCTGCATGAGATCTTTTCATGCTACTACAAAGGATGCTGAAAATGCAGATTCAGGATGCAGTTCTCTTGGTTTTTCTCCGAAGGAAGTCAAGGTAGACCGTATTTCACGTGATTTTTTTTTCTTCTGCATTCTAATTTTGAAACGCTTCTTGTTTTCCTTCTCAAAAGACTTGATGTATAATTCATTTTGCAGGATATGAAGACCTTCCAATGTAAGAATTGTCAGCATAAACTACATCAGTGCTATTCATGCGGGCAGTTAGGCTCTTCTGATAAAGAGTCGGGTGCTCAGGTATTTGCTTCTTAGATATTGCACATGCCCTATGGCAATGATCTTTTCTCTTACCTTTTGTTTCAGCCTCCTAGTTCAAACCCCCCTCTAACAATCCTTGATTCCTTTTCTGGAACATTATTTTATTTATTGATTTGGTTTTGGTTCTCTGGACGTTAGATTTTCTCTTGAAACTCTTGCTATGTCGTCGTGATAAATTTATAGCTTCAGGTATGAATTGTTTGCTAAATTATGTACATGGCAATTGTTTATCTAGATACTTTGTTGCCTGGTTGTCTTTTGAGATAGCCCATACGTTGGGGTCAAAGGGGCCAGGGCCCCTTTCAAGATTTTGGGAACTTATACGTACTGAAGCTAAATTTATCACATAACTTCATTTGCCTTAGTGGCCAAGCCTACTTATTTTGAACCATGGCACATGAGTTCGAATCCTCTTGCTGTCATTTCTTTCTTATTTCTTGCCTACCTTCGTTTGTTGCTAGAAATGCATCTTTTTTCCTTAATTAAATTTTGCCTTATTAGGTGTTTTTTTAGTATGGGCAAGATCTTATATAATTGTCGTCGTTTGACTTCGGCTTCCCTTAACTTCATTTTCTAGCTTCGTCCTTGGAAGTTGGCATAAAAAATTATTATATATTGTTGATGCAAACATGTGAGAAGGAGGCCTAGTGATGCGCCGACGACAAGGGTAGAAGAGTGGGGAAGTGATAATATTATTAGGGGTCGGGAAGCCCCAAGATGACTTGGATGAGGGTGATTAGAAATGATATGAGCATCCTAGGGTTTGAAGAGAGTATGGTGTTGGATACGGCAGTGTGGAGAGACTCTATCCTTGTGGAAGATTTAATTTGACTCTTTTTTGGTTCCTTCCTTTGGTTTTCTAATTTTTTTTTCCTTTTTTCTCTCTCTTACTTTTTCATCTTGTCTCAAAACTTTTTCCTATTATTTGTTTAAAGTTCTTATGTGTTTCACTTGTTTTAAAACTATATTTTTAATTTTTTGTTTTCCTTTTCTTTTGGTGGCTTCTAAAACTTCTTTAAACGGGTGTCAATATTTTTAACTGGTTCACAATGATCTTGAGCTTAGATGACATACGCAAGAAGGTTACAAATGACGATTCATGTTAACCGACCCCAAATCATATTGGGAATAAGGCTTGGTTGTTGTTGTTGTTGTATTATCGGTGCCAACATCAAACGGAACTATGGGAAGACCTTATGTTTTGCTGTTTTTACTCTGCATTTTCGTAATGTTTGCTTGAATTCAGATCTCTAATGTGACAGTAGTCTCTAAGAACCAAATAAATTTGACCCAAGTGTGTTGCCAGAAAGAGCACTAGGAAACATTAGTTTACTGCATCTCTAAGGTACAGCATCACATCGTATACACGTAGGATTGGTCTTCTCTGAAGTGTACAATGTACATAAAATTTGAGCAAAGCGGTGTTACTGTTGCTTATGCTTATTTTATGACCATGTTGATTTTCATGGTTTAAATGCTTGCTTTTTCGATACTATCACGGGAAATATAAAAATGGCATGTTGAGTTCCAAATGAGTGTTCCTTGTCATATAGTAACTATAAATTGTACAAGAGCCTAAATAGCCTTGAAGTGTTGTTCAGAATCATGGAAGCGCTTTATTTCCCATCCAAAGGTGTGAAGGAAATTTCATCATCATCCATTCTTCAGAGCCAAAATTACTTGCATGTGAAAGGGTGTTCATCCATGCTTGAGAGCTCAATGGACCTCGTCTGTGGGCGCATATTAGTAATATAACCCTTAATTGGGTCTCAACCATCCTCTTAGGCTTTTGGTTGAGATGGTGCAATCACAAGGAAGAGGGGAAAAAGACCTATTGCTTTTGTAGTAATGTGATAGTTGTACGATACATATATGTATGGTCCCTTCTTTTGTATACGGGCTTATGCGATGATTTCCTCTTGTGAATGGGATTATGCGGTGATGCCCTCTGTGTGGTGTTAAATATCAATTCTGGCCGTGATTGCGTAGTTGGTCGTTGACTTGTTGAGGGCTAATCTCAGTTATTGCAGCCAAAATTGTCCAATATTGCCTCAAAATGAGGTCGTGGTGGCCTTAAATCTTACAATGTGGTCGCGATGACGTGCCTCTACGCAGAATGATGCTTCATTCCCTCTTTCAATTTACTTTAGCTATAAAATCAAGACATAACAGTGCAGTTTATGTGTTCTCAGCTTCTCACATTCTCATTTAAACTATAAACTATTAGTATTAATTGATCCGTCTTCATGACGTTTATCATTGTTAAGGGATAAGTCGGTTTGGAGGGATATAATTACTGTTTACTTTCTGTTTCTGTGGTTTATTTGTCTATGCATGAGATTTCAAAACTGAGGTGTGAATGTTATTACTGCACAAATATGTTATTGCTGCCTGGCAAGCCAACTTAATTGTTTTTACATATACTTGCAGCAAGTAATTACCTTGACTAAAGAGGATTCTCTTCCGTGCATCTTAGGTATTTCAATGTGTTAATGCCACCTGTGGGTACTTCTATCATCCTGGTTGTGTTGCAAAACAACTGCATCAGGATTCAGAGGAGGCTGTCAATGCGCTCCAGAAGGATATTGCTGCAGGAGAGCCATTCACATGTCCCCTTCACATGTGCTTTGTTTGTAGACAGCCAGATGATAAGACGGTTCCTGAAATGCGGATGGCTGTGTGTAGACGATGTCCAAAGGCATATCATAAGAAATGTTTGCCTAGGTATCTTGTAATTTTGGTAGCTTATGAGTTATGTATTCTACTTGATCAGTTAGTATAGTAAATTTAACATGTTTTTACCAGCGAGATTCCTGTTCCAATTGACAAAAAGGAGGGTGAAGCTGGGGATGCGGATGAGGATGAAGATGAGGATATTGTTCGAAGGGCTTGGGATGAACTTTTGGTTGACCGGATTTTAATATATTGCCTGTGAGTGATTTTTTTCTTGTTCTTTTCTGTTCTTTTCCTTGCCCATTAGCTTTCGACGTATCCCTAAAGTCTAAAATCAATATAATTTGGAGATGTTATAATTAGTACTTAATTTTTTTGTGCTATTCTTTTGGTCAGAGATCATGAGATTATTGAGGAGTTGGGTACTCCGTTGCGAAATCACATCAAGTTCCCTGGTGATGATAAAAAGGAGAAACAACTGTCCACACAGCGACAGCTGAAACATAAAGTTTTACCTCAAAATAAAAAGTCATCTGCCAAGGTGCCTTCTCGACAAGGATCTGCTTTTGAGCCTAAAAAGACTTTTCGGGACAACCATCATGGTAAAACTGACAAGAAACGTATTAATTTGAAAGCTACTAATACATTGAGGAATGTGCCCCTTGGAAGGAAGCCTGTTTCAACAAAAGCTGGGAGCAAGAGTCCTGAGCCGTTGGATTTAGTGAAACCTAGCAAGTTCGACAACCTTGCGGTGATAACGTCTGGACTGGATTTAGATTCTGATTCAGAGACAAGGTAAATGTAATTTTAAAGTTAATCCTATTGGTCTTATCTAGTTGTTTTAGAGTACTTGCAATGGGAAGGTCATCAGTTTCTGCCTCAAGAACACTGCTTTTGGTCCATGCCTTAATAATGATTAAGATCTTGTGTGGCATTTGGCAATACACAGGATTCTCGAACTGATAGAAGAAGCTTCATCTGGAATCACCCTGAATGATGTCATCAAGAAACATGAGAAACTGATTAGTAGCAATGCGTACAAGCAGAAAATGGACCTTTGTAAGAGTATTACACTGGGTAAAGTGGAAGGATCTTGCAAGGTATCTAATCTTCAGCTTTGTCACTGAGATCTTCCTAATTTGCGTGTATTGTAGATGGTGCATCTAGTTACGGAAATCTAAGTTCGGAAGTTCAATATGTGTTTGTTGAGCTAATTGAGCTCTGGTTCATCCCGAACTGTTTTGGAAATCGTGGTGGATATTTGAAATTAAATATGAAGGAGAAAGGTGGATATTTGACGAAGAAGACATGGAAAGACGAAGAAGACATACTTTTGTGGGGCAGGGGGTTAGTTTGGTTGACATCAGGGGAAGGTGAAGGCATGTAAATTTATGTAAATTCAGGGTCTAATCATTGGAATCCTGTGAGAAAGTCTCACTTATCAAAAAAAATCCTGTGAGACTGTCTCACCCCTTAGTAAGACTAGGACCTATAATTTTTCAAAAGAAATGCATATATTTTAGAATAAAAGCGAGAGTTTTAAACATTAGTAATAATGTATTATTCTTATAACACCGCACTATATTAACTCATGGTTCTATTTTCAAAACTCACGAGTTTGATGTTGAGAACTAATGGGTCTGACCTGACTTACAGAAAAATCGTCCTCAATAAGTGTGTTTGGCTAACCTAGGGAATTGTTCTGACCTTGACAGCACCACACCATGTTTAGTTCAGGTCACGCCCAATAGCTTTCTCAACCTTCCTCAGTTTTCTGTAGTCCAACAACTCTGTCCTCACCACCATCCTCGCTGGTTTGCTGCCTCCCTAATTAGCGTTCTTCCTTTAACCTTGAAGATAATGGCTATATTTCTATAGCAATCCTTCTTTGTGGCATGTTGTAGATTGGAACCTTGGTCATGGAGCCCCCTCACTCTCACTCTCCCTTTTTCTTGGGATGTGGGCAAGAGCTAAGAGGTAGAAATAGGTTGGCTATTTTGATGAGGGCCAGTGGTTGAAGCGGGGCTATGATTATGATGTGTTGTGGGATATCTAGGAGTTATGTTGTGGTTTAGGTGGCTTTATGAGGGCTGTTGTTGGTAAAAGGATCAAACATGTGAGTTTTTTTTGGGGGGTGGGGTGTGGGTGGGGGGGGGGGGACTGGGGGTCAGAGGTTTACGGACCATTGACCGTCTTGTGTGATGGTTGCTGGTCTTACATTGGTGGTGGTTGGAAGATGCAAGTATTTAACTCCAGTGTACGGACCTGGGTGTTGGGAGAAGGGGTTTGGAGGAAACTAAAATTGAAAAATTGGAGAAAATTGGATTGTTTGATATTGAGAATCAAACACATTGGGATTGTACATGTAAAGTTTCATTTCTTCCCTTAAAACTCCTTATAACATATACTTGCTAATAATATTGTACTTTCAACACAAGTGATGCTTAACATATTTTGTTGTTGAAGTAAAGAATGTCATTTTTGGTACCTGTAGGTTGAGATTAAGTGACTCTTCGATTCAGTGCTATCTGCCATCGTGGATGTACATTGGGAGGCCAAAATTTCATAAGAATTAATGTTATCTAGGAACTTTGAGTGGGTGGTGAATGGTTAAAATTGTTTCGAAGAACAATGGAAATAAAACTTTCTAGTTCTCACGTGAGTCCCACTTGCCTAGACCCCCCTAGATAAGTAACTTCTCCACATTGTAGAAACTAGAACTTCCTAGGAACTTCTACTCATACAACTTTGGCAAACAAACAGCCATGCTAGGAAACTTCAATTCATAGGAATTGAAGTGACGACCAAACAAGCACTTATATACTTCATTGATTTTGTTTTGAGAATTGTCTTTATCAATGGTTTTGTTTAACTTGTTTAATTACTTTTACCATCTCAATTTCTCCGAGATCAAAATTTATTCGAGTTTTTATTGTAAGATGCTTCTTTTAATTTGATTGCAAAAATTGTTTCTTTTTGCTGTTAAAAACTTAGATCGTAAGAATTTCTCCCGCGTGTTGTTCTTGTGTTTTTTTACCAGGCCATCTGGCTGATCATGTCGTCTTTGCTGATATTCTGTCTTTCCTGAATATTGTGTAGGCTATTCGAGCAGCTTCTATAAAGCTGGACGCAGGGGGCAGCATTGAAGATGCAAAAGCAATATGTGAGCCTAAGATTCTAGATCAGGTGGTCAAGTGGAAGGTAAATGTGATCAACTAGCATTGGTGTTCTACTTGGTTTCCTTCATATCTTTACACCACCAATTTTTGAGCATTAGAATATGAAGCTTTGAAGCTTTGGAGTTCCAATGTGGGAGTTTGGATGGCACATCCATGCTCAACACATGGTCCCAATGTTTTGATGTGTTCGAAATTTTAGCCATCAGCAAATGAGTTTTGCCACTTATGGCCTTATGGGTGATTGGGGAATTTCATCAGGGACGTATGTCTTGTATTTTATTTTTGTGTGTGGGCATGTGGTTTAGGTAAGAAGAATCAATTTATGGCCTTAATAATGCATTGACTCGTAGAGAAACGAGGAATGCCTTTAGGGGGTAAACCTTATGTAGGACTGAAGATATTCTCCATCATACTAGAAGTTCATTGGGCAATTAATACTATTTGATTTATGATAGTACGAAAATGGATGTGATGTCTTAGGGAACATGAAAGACTGGAACACATTGTCTTTTCATCCAGGAAATTCTTTGTTGGTCTGTGTGGATCGCCGGATGGGAATATAAAAAACTTTATATCGAATATGGAGATAAATTTGCGGCTGACAAGGTGTAATAAATGTGTATGATGACTCTTAATGCATGTTTGGATGGTGTGCGGTGGGTTCCTATTGCAAACTTACGGATCACATTAGTATGAATACAGTGGAAAATGGAGAGGGAGTGATCACCAAGGGGAGAGTAGTTGATTACATATAAACACTAGGAGAAGCTTCTGCTCTCTTTTTGTTGATGTTGGATAAGTCCAAAATTGAGCCTTTTAGCTTGGATCTATGATTTGGCTTAGCTCGAAATTCGAAAGATTCCTTCTTCACCGTTAAAAAGTTGTTCCGAAGTTCTGTAAGGAGATCATGATTCCTCCTTTTAAGGTGTGTGGAATTCTAAGGCCCCTCTGAAACTGTACTTTATTGCGCAGTGCTTCACAAAATGCCTAGCATGTGAAGCAGAGCCATTTTAGCCTTGCTAGGCATTGTTGCTTATGCAAATCAGACATCGAGACCATCAAGGACGTCCTCCTCTTTTGTTCTTTGGTTATATCTTTATGGAGTCTCTCTTTGTCTTTTTTGCTGTGATGGATTCGACCTTTCACAATAGGAAAATCATTGTAGTTTGGAAAAGAATGAAGAAAGGTTTGATTAATGATAGTGGAGAATGGCTCGTTTGGCTATCTGGTGGTGCATTTGGTTGTAAGGAGCTGCATTTGCTAATATTTTAGTGCACGGAGCATATTCTTTAAAGAAGTTGACTCTGCCTTTTGAGTTTGTCTTATCATTGCAGTCTTGGATTTGTCCTAAACATAGATCGTTGTTGGTTTCTTTTGTAGATTAAATAATGTATGATAGTCTTGGCGCATGACTTTATTTTTGTTTCTGACCTTTTGGAAACTGCCGTCACCGTCTTGGTGTCCCCTTTATGTAATGCAGGTCCCATTACATTGTAATGGTGAACCTCTGGACTTTTCTAAGGCATCCAACCACCCTATTCCTTTTTCGCGTTTATTTCTAGTAGGGAAGATCCCAATACATTCCAATGGGGCTCCACCTACCAAACAAGCACTTAGTATCCTACGATGGTGACCACAGTGGGGTATGGTATGCGAGGATGATCAGTTGATAAAACTATGCTAGGGTGTGTTTTTTTTTTATTGGTAAGCGGGGCCCCTCAGTATCGATGTTAGCTTTTTCATAATTGTTGATATTTTTTCAATATTGTTAGTTCCGCTGTCAGATTATATTCTAATAAAGAACCATAGTTCCGCTGTCAGAAAATCAATGCATGGGCATTGATTTTCTGTTTTATTTGCTTTGGATTCCTGTATGGTGTCTATGTTTGGTTTGTGAATAGGTAAAAACTGCTCATTCGTGATTTGCGTGTGTAGTTTTATTCTTGAGTTGCTGTATCGGTTGAGTTCTTGTACGGTATTTTATGTTTAGTGTTCTCCACAAACTGTCATGGTTGGAAAACCCCATCGGTGAGCCGGAGGTGAACGTTGATTGGCACCTAGAGCTGCTCCCGATTACACCCGCTGACTCTCCTTGGACCTTGGCAGAGAGACGTACTCAGATCTCCGCCATGGTGGCCTGCAGTTCAGCCATAAGACTTTATTTCACGTGCCTTAGCACTCCGATCAATTTCTCATGATTTTACGCTCGAGGCCAATAATGCTCTCCATTATGGTCGATGTTAGCTCAAGTTCGTCTGTAGATTGCCTGGTCACCTCACCCAAACTAGCAGCTATCTGCCCTAGGTCCTTCTCTATTCTTGACAAAGGTATCCTGGAGTTTTAACACCTGCTCCTCCAGTAGGTCTTTTTTTTGAGTCACTGTGTGAGCCAACTGATCATTGCTCTGAATACCAGTTGCGGGGTTGTGATAGACTAATACCGCTTTACAAGATGACAGTAGGAAAGAACAGGGGGTGAAAATGGGCTTGTTTTGTATCATTGTTTATTTGCAGTTGGTCTTTATCATCTTAAAAGTTAGCCAACTAAATTGCAAAAATAACTTTAAATGGGGTTGGTTTTATGCTATTTGTGAAAAAATGAAAACTGAGAATAGAAAAGTAATCATTTTTAGTATTTAACAAAATGGATTTTGGTTTTTAGAAAAACTGAACCAAAAGCAAACATTACCGAACAAGCCCTAATTTATTCCTTTCACTGTGGGTAAAAGCATTTTCTGACTGATGTCTGGGTAAAGGCTTAATAACCTTGGAAAGCAAGATAAATACATATACTGAGAAGGAAAGGCTCAGAAAACTCTTTGTGCTTCTTATTTTGTGAAGTAACAGTCAGTCGGTGCGATTCTCGACGCAATTGTCATTTTGGGTCATCCGTGCGCAGCCTCTCTATGTTTCAATAGGGGTAAGACTTGCGTGCATCCGACCCCCCTTTACCCCGCCTTATGGCAGGAGCCTTTAAGGCACTGGGGTTAAAGATGTTGTTGTTGTATTGAGAAGGAAAGGCTTTTGAATGGCCTTCTCTCCGACCTATGATGAACAACTCTCGATGAGGAACCTTCCTAGAACGCTTCTCCATATTATAGTTCTTAGATGCATTCCCCCTTGTCAAGAACAATGCATCAATCTTTTTCTAGCAGAATTTCCCTTAATTGGCTGTATTATGGCCCCTCCCTTTCTTCCTAATGTATGAAGTCACCTGGATAGAAGGCTTATAGGGCCGAACTCTCATCGGCTGATCCACAAATGGACTAGGTGTGACTTTCTTGTTGGATTAAAAAAACACCACTTGTTCTAGGTACTAAATGGAGGGAATTCGATTATCACTGTTTGTACTTTTCCAGCGTGAATTGACAAGGGAAGTCTCATGTAATGTCGCTAGACCCTTACTAAGCTTTCAACTTATGGCAGAAGAGGAAGTAAATTGAGATCTAGATTTCAAAACTTCAGATTAAACCCCGGAATTTGATATGATGATACGAATAATGGAATTAAATAATCATAGGGTTTTGGTTGTTTGAGAAATTGAACTATAGAGTCTGTCTTCTCCCGTCCAACAACATTCTGCGTTCATTGCCATAGTGGGGGTTTACGGTGGTATGGAGGGTGAGGGGTCAGGAATCCGTTCATTGCCATAGTGGGAGTTCAGGGTTGTACGGTTGTATAGTGAGAGAGAGGGATGTCGGGGAAGTCAATGGAAAGTATATGGAAGTTCATTTTTTTTCCTGAGCGGTGAAATAGCAGCTTGAGTTCTGTACTGTGCTTAAACCTTTAATCAGAACGCCGACTTGAAGAACCAAACTCCTTCGCAGCAGCAATGGAGAAGATGGAGTAAAAAATGTAAAGAAAAGGAGCAGATAGATCTTATCTACTACATCGAGCCTGTGCCTGCCTGTTTGTCACTGTATTTGATAGTCTGACTCGGATTGTAAAAATAAGAAAATTGATCTCTAGGACATCAACTGATAGGACCAAGCCCAGTCACCTTTGTGGCATCTGATGTTTTTCAGTTTATGGTGAGCATTATTTAAGAGAGTGTCTGTGGTGCCCCATCCACTTTAATTTCATTCCAGTATGTGTCAAACACCGATGATTTCTACAGTCTTCTTTATTGCTCTTATCTTACTATCTCTTCTATTCCTCCGACTCAGCAGTGTATTCATGAGCTGGAAGTACTGTAAAAATGTTACGAATAAGAAAAAAGAGGATGAAATTGTACTCATTAGCTTATGCTTTATGATATCAAGATTATTGATGAGGATTGATGCTACTATTCACATGCAAGTGTGTTTCAGCAATTTTAACTACAAAAGTCGAACCATAAAGACCTAGAAAATGGGGCTCACTATAGGGTATCGAATCAATACCCTTAATCATAGTGAACCACGAATTGTGTTATACTGAGCGTATGGTTCATGGGGTGTATTTGAAACAGCATCTATGTGCATTGAGGTTCCCCTCTTACCCTGCTGAACCTTCTTTTGAGGGCCTGGGGTAAATTTGAGGTTGATGCTGTTTTACTTCTATGCTTATCATTGCTCGGAAGCCAATGCGTACAAAATTTTAATTGAGGTCAAAACTGGGTTGTATCGTGGATATATTGCTTTATGTTACTTTGACCGAATCTTGATGTGGAATTCTGAATACAACAGTTGTTTCCTACTGTTAAATTTAATGAGTCCCCAACGTTTTTTGAAAGAGATGGCACATTGAAGATTGTATAGACCTATACTCGTATGCATACTAGGATGACAGCCAAAGGGCTAGAGGTCTTTGGTGTTAATAGCTGAGTATCTGGTCATAATGCAAACCCTTAATGTTTGTTACACCTTTGTTGCAGAGCAAGCTCAGAATCTATATTGCGCCGTTCCTTCATGGTATGCGCTATACTTCATTTGGTCGCCATTTTACCAAGTCCGACAAGCTTAAAGAGGTAACCTTATTCATGTTATCCTTCCGATGCTTAGTTTTTGTGGTGTATGTTCTTCACTTAATTTTTGTGGGGGTCAACAAGAATTTAAATGACTTAACAGCATTTCATTGCCTTAGCTCTCACTTGGTGACTTTGTGGTTTGCAAATATTTTAACTTTTTGTGTTTGATACATATTTTTGTGATATTGAGTTTGTGCCATAAATTACCTTTTGTTCATGTTTGATATCTGGTTGTGTGATTGTGATGGTTTTACCTTTTTTTAATGTTCAATGTGTTGTGTGTGTGTGTGTGACCGCGCATTTTCGCATGGGATGGGGGTCAGGATGGGCCGTTGAACATCCTTGGTGGGTTTGGGCGTGAACGGGCGTGTGTGTCTTTGTGTGCGGGTGTTACATGAGTTCGTGCTATGATCTGACTAGCCTTTACCCTGCTTTACCCGTGTGGATATCACATGGTGAAGATAGCGTGCCTGATCCAGCTTGACAAAAAGCAGACACGCTTGAATACCTTTTGGTTTGGACAACTTTGGAGGTAATAAAGGAGGGAGACATAAGACCAACTGGATAGAAAGAACTAGAGACCCAAGAAGATTTCTTTTTTTTCATTCATACACTGAATGTACAATGTTGGTTCACATGATAAAGTAGCATACTAATTTCTTCTCACAGTTTTGCCTATTTGGAATTGGATTGGGGGAGTGGAGTCTCGAGAATCAAATTAGGACGGCAGTAGAAGGTTAAGGGCCCAGAAGTACATATACTTATCCCCTGAATTTTAGTTCTCAAGAGTAAATAAAATTGTCTGTGCTTATTCTTTGGTTTTTGGGATATAATGGAATAAAGCAAAATGGCTCATAAAACTGTCCGTGCTTCTTATTTTGTGAAGTAGCAGTTAGTCGGTGCGATTGTCGAAGCAATTTTCATTTTGGGTCATCTGTGCGCAGCCTCTTTATGTTTCAATAGGGGTAAAGCTTGCGTGCATCCGACCCCCCCCCTTTCCCCGCCTTATGGCGGGAGCCTTTAAGGCACTAGGGTTAAAAATGTTGTAAGAGTAAATAAAACATTTAATGTGCCTGAATGACTGAATCTGAAAATTGGATACATCGCCCAATTGTAAATTATTCAGTTATTATTTTTTTTCCCTGTATCTTGTAAAACTTTTAGGTGGTTTGGATCTGTATCCTTGTCAGTTACTCTTAGCCGAGTCTGAGCATCGTGTGTATTTGTATGCAGTGCTTCAAATATCTGTTCTTTGCTAATAGTAATCTGGGGAATACGTTATTCCAGAGGGTCGAGTGGAGAGCGCCCAATTCATTTTGGAGCTTCTACAGCCTGGCTGGTGTGGGAAACCAATGCCCATTTAAACTTTAGTTCTTTTTCTAGAGGTCTCAGGTCTTTGCTTTCCTAAGCGGACTAAGCTAACTCTAATGTATTCTAGGAAAAAGAAATAGGTCACAATCTGAAATCCACTATCAGTTATGATGGTGGCTTGAAGAGAGCTTTTTATCTAGGGGGCGCTGGTGCCTTTTGTGTGTTGTGGTTGGGCTTTTGTCCTCCCTTGTTTGTTGTGTTCTTCTTTTCTTTATTTATATAAATTATTTTACCTATAAAAAAAATAGTTATCTGGGGCTCTTGGTCTCTTTTCTTCTATTTCTGTGTTAGTTTTTGTTTCCTACGGACAATCTTCCATCCAACAACAAGAGTCCTTACCACACCCATTTCTCTCTCCCCTCTCTGATGCTCCCCATCTTATGGCTCATAACTCAATTCTATATTCACCCGCTGCTGCAATAATCAACACAGCAAGAAACTGCACATCTTATTTTCTGGCCGAGCCCCCAGTCTTTTGACATTAGTGGTCTATTCACATGATTATGTGGTAACTTTCCTTTACCCAAAATTTCTCTTTAGTTTAGAACTAGCAAGCAGGGGAGGTGTATCTACACTTCAAATGTGGGTGAATCTATATTTACAGTATGATGTTCCATTTCAAGTGGAGCCCAAGACTCAGTATTGAATTCAATGGAATAACGCAAAATGGCTCACCAAATTATCACGCTTCTAGTGTTGTGAAATAGCAGTTTCTTGGTGCTATCCTCATTCATTATAGATCTCCGGAAACAGCCTCCGTATGTTTTCAACTGCTTACATCTAAGATCCGACCCCCCTTACCTTGCCATTAATGGAAGCGTTCGAGGCTCTGACGTACTACTGTTGTTGTCGTTATTGTTGTTGTTGTTGTTGTTGTTGTTGTTGAATGTGGGGGCCTAATTTGATGAACTATGAGCTTTGGTGTGATGAAAACATGGAGTTTTTATTTTGATGAACATATGCATTAAAGATTGATCAATATGCTTATATGCCTGGAAACACTTCTAATATTGATGACTTTATGGTATAAGTTATTGAGTACAAATTTTGATGCAAATACTTCGAATAGAAAGATCCATGAAAGAGCGACAGATAATGAGGAAGGTGAGGCCAAAGTTATTGTTCTAGCCACGAGCCACTTTAACTATTACTCTTCTTATTTAGATTGTTCCACTAGGCTGCTACACACTACGTTGCATGTCTGAATGGGCAGGTTCTGCTTGTCATTTAGTGAATATCTCATCTCGATGTGAACATTTAGACTCGCCAGTGTTTGATTGCCCTACATGCTCCGCGCTTCTTATTTTTTCATTGCTTTATTGAGTACTGGAATTGGGAGACATGGAGTTCTTTAATATATGTGTAAGGCTGGGTTCTTAACGATTTCTACTTTGGTTGATTCGTTTGTTTCATTTTTCATCTTCTCACCCCTAACAAACTCTAGTGTCTGCTTTTATGTCTTATAAAAAATATAAATTCTTTATGAAAGAGTGAAACTTCTTGCTCTTGAATGAGGAGTTATGGATGTTGGTACCTTGTTATAATTTGCTGGGGTATTTCATTGTTTGAAAATTGTTAATTATGAATTCCTTTTTTGAGCCTTTTCTGTTTTTTTTTTTTTTTTTTTTTTTTTTTTTTTTTTTTTTTGCTGTGACTGGATTTTTTTGGTTCGGTTTTACCCTTTCTGCAATTATTTTATCCTGATAACGAACTTGATGTGCAGATTGTTGACAAAATTCACTGGTATGTCAATAACAACGACACGGTATGATCAGTATTCAGTTAATTTCTGCCATTGGATTTTGCTTTTTTCCTATGCAAGCTATGACTTTGAATGATCTTTGATAACACGAACCTCTCATAATTGCCTATACCTGTTCATTTATGTTATACAAAGCATCATAGTGTCAAAATGTAGTATGTTCTTGTAATAGAACAGCACCTTAGCTAGAACCTTTTAGAAGGAAATAGGAAAGGCTATGATGTCATTTAGTTATGAGGTTTTACTTGGGGAACAATCTATCTAGGAGGTTACAAATAGGAGGTCATTCGGAGCATAAGTCAACCAATCAATTATTATATCAGTCTGTACTTGTGTAGAAATACACTTTGGGAGTCCAAGGCCCACTTGAAGGTCCTCATACTATCTTTACATGTATGTTACAGCTTTCTTCAACTCACTAAAATGGCAGAATATTGCCCTATTTACTATGATGTTCATCGTACTGTTTGTACCCATCTTTCATACCATTTGAGTTCATCACAGATCTCTATCCCACTAACATAGTGTAATAGTATGTCCTTGTTAATACATGTTGGCTTAGGTGGTACTGCCTCAAGAGTATTTTAGGAGATTCAAATATTTTATTGGTATAATTGGCTATCCTTCTCTTCCCAAGCATGGGCGGAGGGTGGGTTAGGCTTTGCATGGTGTGTGAAGCTTTGAAGATGAATTGCCTTTGGATAATGAGGGGCTTTGAATGGTTGCTGGCATAACATAGGACTGAGAGATTAAGTAAATGGATTATGACAGTAGAGTCTCCCCATGAGGTATGTCTATGTTTACCCACCTGTGAACATGAGTTGGCCCACCCTCTTCTGCCTAAGCGAGTTTGTTTTTTATAGGGTGGAACAAATTTTCGGGGAGTCGATCTAGATTCGGATGCAATTGGCACACCGAACCCCTAGTAGGCATCGAAATGGTCGTGAAACGGAAAAGGGTGCAGTTGACTTTTATGTATGGTTGTGACTTGTGGGAGACGCTTTTTTTTATGGAGTCTACATCGTGATGATTTTATGTCATTGCTAGAGGATAGGATGGACTTTTTCTGTTGAAGAAGCTGCCATCCCTCTTGTAAGGACTAAGGAGATCATAATCTTTAGTTTAAGGAGGTGCGAAGCCCACCGAGATGATGAGGCGTGAAGCGAAGGTGCACACCTCATGCACGCGAGTCGCACTCATTATCGAAGAAACTTCTATATTTCAAAACATTACAACATCTTTAACCCCAGTGCCTTAAAGGCTCCCCGCCTTAAGGCGGGGTAAGGGGGGTCGAATGCACGCAAGCCTTACCCCTATTGAAACATAGAGAGGCTGCTCACGAATGACCCAAAATGAAAATTGCTTCGAGAATCGCACCGACTGGCTGTTACTTCACAAAATTAGGAGCACAGACAGTTTTATGAGTCATTTTGCTTTATTCCATGATATCCCAAAAACCAAAGAATAAGTCTGAATAAAGTCTTTGGCTCCATTGGAAATGGAAATATATATTTCAAAACAGTATTTTGCAAAAATTACCCCTTTGGTAGTTGAAGAGGGCCAATGTGTAAAGAAGCATAAACTAAGCACCAAGGGGCAAAGGGAAGGGTAAAGTAAAGATATAAGAGAAAGAAATTCGAAATTGCATGGTGCGCCTTGCTTGCGCCTCAGTGCCCATTGATGGTTTTTTAATCAAAATAACATGCTAATCTAAACCATAGTCTGCTTAGGATGCTATTGTATGGAGTTATCGGAAGCACGCCACATTGTTTTCATTTATGAATTTGATCTGGTAGATCTTGTTTGTACTCTGGAAGGTCAGATACCTGTTAGAGTACTTGTCTGGAATTACAGTAGTGGTTCGCCCTCTTGCATTGCACAAATGCTCTATGACTACCTTTATTTTCTTTAGCGGTGCTTCTTTCGGTGCTTAATGTAGGTCTTCCTGTTTACTCTTCTTGTTGATGATAAGACAGAGCAGCGTCTTGACATAAAATCTGCACATGTTCTCACCTATGGCGTTTCTGCTTTCTGTTCTCTTTCGGGTTTTTTTTTTTTTTCTTTGTTTGGTGGCATTTCATTTTATATTGGACTGATAGATGATCGGGCATTTTATACAGATAGTTGATTTCTGCTGTGGAGCTAATGATTTTAGTTGGCTAATGAAGCAAAAGCTTGAAAGCGTGGGGAAAACATGCCATTACAAGAACTATGATCTTTTTCAGTCAAAGGTTTATTATTTATTTTCACGAGTATTTTTCTTTGCTATGAAGCTTGCAAAATTTGTCATAAGGGAACTCTAGTGTAGGTTGCTGGAGGGTAGGGGTTGGGTGGCGGTTTGTGTACAAGTTCCATCTATAGTTTTCTTCAAATTTTTGAGATGGGTATAACGATCCATTGTTTATGTTTTAAAATTGCTGTTTTAAATAGAGATCTAAGGATGCAGCTCAAGGATTCAACGTCTTTACACACAACCAACAAAACCAAGACGTGTGCCTTTCGGGGTCCATAGCACTGTAATTCCGATCTGTTGTAGACTATACGGAATTCGTCTTAACATTGATCATGGAAATACTTTAATAACGTAGATTACTAATTTTGAGAACACAAAAACAAGATTCATCGTTGTTCGACCAGCAGACTTTTGGAATATGATAGACAATTATTGGGGATACCTGTCGAAATAATTCCCAACGTACTTTCACCTCTTAAGAAGAAAACTCACAAAGCCACAACCCAGAAGTCACGACCAATCACCGCTAAGTAATAACTTCTTTATGGCGTTGTTTGATTTGGCGGTAAGGGGTTGTGGGGAGGTGGAATTATAGTTATGGTCTTATGGATGAGCTGCCAACCCTATGATATCTTCATTATTGGATATTCCTGCTGCTTGCAATTTTTCTGTGGCTATTTTTCATCAATCTTGTTTAGTTGTATGAGAAATTGAGGTCATAACTACCTCTGGTATTGTGTTTTGTCTCCAATCCCGATGGGTGTTTATTATTTTTTCGTGTAATTTGATCACCTGACTACTTATTTTTTATTTGTGTTAGTAAATCGCCCAACTATCGCATTACTTTGAAAAATTCAGTTCTAGTTCACATCATGCCTATTTTTTCAAATATTTATTTTGTGCAGAATGACTTCAGCTTTGAAAAACGAGATTGGTTTTCAGTTCAACCCAATGAGCTACCAACTGGATCTCAGCTGGTGAGAATATTTCATCAATTGTATATTTCATCAGCTGGTGAAGGGCAGCCTTGGCGCACCCGTTAAGGTTTTGCTTTGTGATCGATAGGTCACGTGTTCAAGTCCTGGGAACGGCTACTTGTCCAAATTGACAAGGCTTGCCCCCTATACACCCTTGTGGTCGGACCCTCACCTTGCGGGGACGCCAATGTGTACCAGGCTGCCCTTTTTATAGTTAAGATACACTGTTTTTTGGGAGGTCGTTGTTTCAGTTCAAGCACTCTCACCTGTGGTGTTTGGCTGTATTTGTGCAGATCATAGGTCTAAACCCTCCTTTTGGAGTGAAAGCAAGACTTGCAAACCAATTTATCAACAAGGCCTTAGAGTTTAAACCGAAGCTCGTGATTCTGATTGTTCCGCCAGAAACTGAAAAGCAAGTTTGTGCATTTATGGTTTATGGCTCCACATATTTGATTTTGTTGCTTTGATTTGTTCTCACGTGTTGTACTTTTTCTTTAGGTTGGACAAAAAGAAAGTACCATATGATCTGGTATGGGAGGATAGGGAAAAACTTTCAGGAAGGGTAAAGCCTGAATGCCTGTCTAATTGTTAAATCTTTTTGTGTTTGTTTTGGTTGCGCCTGCTGCTGATGGGCAATGCTTTACCTCTGCAGTCATTTTATCTTCCTGGATCTATTGACATAAACGAGAAACAAATGGAAGACTGGAATGTTGTGGCACCTATTCTCTATCTGTGGAGCCGGCAAGACTGGACTGCTAAACACAAGACTCTGGCAAAGAAGTATGGTCACCTGCCTGGAGGGGAAAGAGAGTGAGTTCATTGCTGATCCCTGTCAATATATTCTGTATCTGACGTAATATGACAAAATTGCAAATAATTGACGCCATGACTTACTGCTTGTGAGACTTAATTAATGCTCAAAATCGTATATAAGACCGTTTTACGCGAGACCAACACACTTAAGTAATAAATTATTATATTTATATATCAATTATGTGTGTATTGGTGTCACAGTAACTCCTTGTGAGATTGTCTCACACAAGACTTACTTTTATTAGATATGTTAAGATCAAAGTTCACAGGCTTTCTGTTATACACTTAAAACGCTTGAGCTGGTTAAGTCTTTTTTGTGCTGAATTCTTGGAGTGCTTGTGACACGTGTACTCCATAATGTGTTAAGATCAAGGTTCACGGGCTTTCTGTCGTAGCTTGTCAAAGGCTTGAGCTCAGCATGTCTTATAACAATGAATTCTACAGTGTCCATTTGTCTACTGATGTACCTGAGCTCCTCTACTTGTAATAAAATTGCATCCACATACCAAAGAGAGAATTTGGGAAATTCTAAACGTAAGAGGCACCATGAACTCAATGGTTTTTGGGTTGAAGGACCTTGGACTTCGTTCGTTTTTCATGAATGTAATGGCAATATTGGCTTAACAACCCCCTTTGGTTCAGCCCTGCTTTTCCAATAAACCCAAACCTAAAGGGCAATGTGGGTGTTGAGATAGCACGGCATGAACTTTAAATTCGTCACCTTGCAATGGCATGATTGCCGCCGAGTAATTTTTTGTGGTTGCAGGCGTTTGTTTACTGTGTCCTAACTCTCTAATTGCATCTTGAAGTACCCTAATCGGATCAAAAATTTTGTTCAGGGTTTTCTCGAGTACCTGACTACTTTGTGATTTGGCTTCTTGTTTTTTGTTCGTCTTTTCCAGCCAGGGAAATCTTGCACACAAGCCAGGCTTCGATCGATCCTCAGACGAATTTGAGCCCACTGGAGTGACAAGAGTTGATATTTCGACCTTAGCTGATGAGCCTCAACATCTTAAAGAGAGAGCAGAAAGCGAGAAGCAAAGTCCTGTCAAGGATCACGGCAGAGGAACAAATCCGAGTAGTTCCGTGGATCATAGAAGAGTTAATAAGAACTCCAGGAAAAGAAGGCACAGTGCAGAGATTAATGCCAAAGAGGATATCGGATTGTCTCGGGAATTCAAACAGCGTCGTTCTTCTCCGTTTATTCCTCATCAAGGATGGCCCCGTCACTCTCCTGTCAATGCAAGACCTTCCCCACAGTCAAGATATCAAAGGTCCCCTGCGTTCACGGATCCTGGACGGGATCGATGTGAGGGTCAAACTTATGGAGAAGGGAGAAGTGAGTTCGTGACCCCAGTCAATTATCATGATGACGGGCCTGGAACCCGTGGCCCTCACATTGATATGCATCCAAGCAGGAGATGGTCTTCACATGCTGATCATCCACGACAAACACCACCTCCGCTCAACTATCCATTACAAAGTGCTGGCGAGTGGCCCTCATCATACATGGAAAGACCTGATGGCTATGTTACCAACCAACCTTACATAGATACTGAACAAACAAGGCCAATTCCATCAGCATTCACGACAGAATCTGGTTATAGAAGGGGAGCCGTGTCAACTATGGAGAAATATGGTGCTAGATTGGATGAACGAAACCCCTCAAGAATGGGTAATCATGGTCCTGATACCGGCCATCCTTCTGGAACTGTCATGTACCATCATCAGGCCCCAAGCCAGGGATATCCCGCCGTTCCGCTTGGATTTGCACAGGCACCTGTCAGATCTTTCCAGCACCCTCGTTACCCTCATAGTTCAGCAGGTGGCTGGATTAATGAGTAATACAAGGCATCCGGCCTTTCGGTTTCTGGTGAGGGTGGTTGTGTCCGTTCTTGTCGTCTCTTTTATGTCAATAAACTTTCTAAGGTTCTGCAGTAAAGAAAATTTTAACATGAGATTTGAGCTGCATAGGATGAAGTCCGACTTGTGTTTTCCGAAGTATAAAGTTTTGAATGAGTTTATACTCCCGATGGTTTAGAAGGCCATTTTTGCACAAACAAGTTTGTTATATTCCACATTTTTTGTTGTGTAAATCCAGCAAAAGAATTATTTACTACGCCTTTTTCTGTCCAGGGATCCAGTTTAGCTACTCTGGCTCTACTGTCTACACAATCATGTGTATGGAAGTGTTCCGCTGTGTGTATCAACAGCAATGGTGGACTGGTGAAACTTCTCGTCGGTCCAAATTGTTTCGTAATATGCATATAATATAACCAAATTAACAACAAACGACTAGCCCAGCAACCAAAGATGTCGAATTATGATCAATGAATTACAATCGAGAACTACAGTTGGCATTTAGAGTTACGTTCAAGATTCACAATTACCCAATGTTCATCACCCCCTTCAGATAATTCGCCAAACGAAGGAAATCTTCTGTGGCTTTCGTATCCACATTGTTTCTCATAATTTGAGGGAAGAACAACCAAAATCCAGTGATCATGACAAACCCAACAGTCAACGGGCCGGATACAGCCCAATGCAGTTTCCAACACGGGCCTAAAGCCCGCTTCACCAACATCTCCAAAATTACACAAATCCCATGCAACACAAAGAAGCAGGTGACTTCCCACGTGGGACTGGCACGTGTCATGTGGTAGAAGACGAGCTCGTGCATCAAACCCGAGACTATAAAACAGCCCATCACAGCTGGCAATGGGGCCCATTTCTGGCCCACGAGATTTGCAGCCAATGACCTTGTGGGCTTGTATATGGTGTGACGCAGCGTACCGGATATCATGCGGTTCCACCTTCTCCCCCAAAAATCTTGCAATGATGTGGACAAGGCTCATCGGACGGTGGTTGTAGCTCCACACCAAGAGTGGCTCTCACAATCAAATCACAGATCCCGAATAAGATGTCTATGAAAAGGTACATTAAGCAACAAAGAATTACCATGTTTTTTGTGCTATAGTACACCACATCCAATAGGATAAAAAGCAACGACTTTGACCAAAAGGTTAACGGTATTACCTTATTAGTAGTAAATTCGTTTTCGGTATCCGTGTTTCGGTTACCAACTCGGGTAAGGTTGCATACATCTGAATCACCTTTGTTGCGGATTTCGTGATCATGGTGATTGCTTTTGTCCTTGATCACGATGGGAAAAGCGGCAAGGAAGAAGAATTTGAGGAAAGAGCTTTGTGGGTAATCAGTTGATAATGGACCAAGATTGAAGGCGTAAAGGAGAAGCTTAAAGTTAGCAATCCAAGTGAAAAAGCCACTCAGTATTATTGAAGGGATTGGCCTAGAAACCGAAAGAGGAAGAAGGGTGAAGACATAAAAAATGGGGAGAAGAGAGAAAAATCTGAGGATGCCCTTTGGAAGTTTGGAGGATATGAAGTAGCAGTAACATAGAGATGCTACAACTTTTAGCCATGCCTTGAAGAAATTAGTGGCCTCGTCTTCCATTGAAGCTTTAAGTCGAGTTTTATGATTGTGTGAAACTTTTTATATTGGTAGTTGTCCTAGGATTTACTTTTAGCAAATTGGTAGAGGTATACAGTGTAGACGTAATTAATTTGTATACTATGTAAAATTGAGTTAGTATTAGTAAAATTGAGATCGGGGCAGTAAAATTAATTGTAATGAAAATTTCTTGGTAGTAAAATTAATTATATGAGTAATAAAATTTTGATAGTGTAGTAAAATTATTGCTGATTGAAAACACTTTTGGGTGTCTACACTGTAGACCTCATTCTATTCTATAATTACATATATATCTGTACACCTTATAAAAGTGTCCAAGGGCAGTTAACTGTTCATTGAAACAGTGCCGCATCTGACGGATGTGAGCTGGCCTCATTGGAAGCTCGTTTCTCAACCGTTGATTTACGGAGCCACTGAGATACTCCATCTAAGGGCTGTAAACTAGCCTCGTTTCGAGCTGAAATCTAGGCCGTTGATGTGCGATGATGCGTACACACCATCTCCATCACTAATTCGCCTCATTTCTTTCTCTTGTTCTCTCCGCTCTCACCCTCCTTGTTTCTCTCTCTTGTTCTCTCCTCTCCTCCCACGATTCTCTCATCTTGTGCTGCTCCCATTTATTTGCCTCTCTACTCAGACGTTTTCTCTTTCTTCAGATCATCACTCGTGCAAGTGTGATCCTCCTGGTAATTAACGCTTTCGTAAATTAGCTTATTTTGTTCAATTTCTGGAATTTTATACCTCATTTATTTGATTATTATCTGTATTATTGTTTAATTGTTTTTTATATTCAATTTTGTAGTTTGGTTCATCCCTTAAACCTCGCCGTTTTATTGTTTATACTCACTCTATAAGAAAAATGTTGGCTTATCTTTGTTCTAATAAATTATCATAATGATTATATTCCATAGATTAGTTATACTATACTACGGCTTATCTTTGTTCAAATAAATTACCTTAATAATTATTTTCCATAAATTAGCTATATTATACTACTCTATGATAATTTATTACCATATTTTAACCGATAATTATATTTAATGCTATTTTTGTGTTCTATCCAATTAATAAATGACAAGTGTCGTTCTAGTAAAGACTTGATTTCAGGTTTTAATATATAATATTAGATTTGGTTGCAAAAATTAGGTTTTTCTGCAAATTTGTGAGCCGTGGATTAGGGTTTGCGTTTTGGTTTCAATATTAGGATTGTTTTGGGTTGATTGTAAATTTGTTTGTGGAGAATCCTTTTTTAATTTTATTGCATTTCCCTCTTTATATGATTGGTTTTCTGTTGTATTATGTTGTGAAATTATAATTGTTGACTTTTTTTATTTTCTCCACATTTTGATTCTGATTTCCTGTCTCGATTTCATTTCTAGGGTTTCGTATGCCCACATTTTTTGTTTTGATTTTTATTCTTGATTTCATATCTAGGGTTGTTGAGCCCTCCGCAATACAGGAATCTCTCCATTTATATTGTAAGTCATTCTTCTTCTTTATTTCAAAAGATTCCTGAGTAAATTGGTGAAATTTTGTTGTTGATGTTACAAAAAATTTCATCTTTATGTTTGTTTGTCTTTGACTCTTGATACGATTATGGTCTTTGCTTTGATTTTGATTGTGGTTTAATTTGACCTAACGAATTTGATCAATTTCTCTTTGAATTGAACTTGTTAAGCCATTTGATTTCATGTAAATTTTATAGTGCTGCCATGGATGTTGAGTGATTAGATACATTACGGTCATTTAGGAAAAGGTAAATTTCAGTTTCTTGTGATTCAAATCTGATTGGATTGCCTCTTAGCCGATTTAAGGTTTTCGATGTTGATCTATGCTGAGTTTATGTTTGAATGGTGGTGTTTATTTGTCAGAAGGTTTTGACATTTCAATGATGGATTTTCTTTTTTTATGACCAGATATTAATCCCACTTTGTTTGCCCATGTTTCTTTAATTGATTTTCACTTTTCTTTCATTTCTAAGGCATAGTCCTATCATCCGAATTATCAACGTATCGAGGTGCTGATATGTGAAACTACCAAGTGGCAACCGGATTTGCCTGCAAGTATGTTTATAACATTGACTTATTCTTATTATTGTTTTTATTTGCATACATAAATATGAAGAACAAGTGCGCACCCTAGACCACTTTTGATTAATGGTTAAACGTTCTTCAATACAGAAGCTTTTTCCAGTACATCAAACAATGTAACATTTGTCTTTTCAAAGTTGACCTATATTTTTAGCATCTTGGAATTCACTGAGCTTTGTATATCACTTTAGTGTACAAAAAATAGTTCCCCGTAGATGAAAAAACGAGTAATCAAAACTGGAAATTAAAAGAAGTGAGGCAGTGACAATATATGATGATTCAGAAAAGAATGGTATAGTGATTTTGAAGAAAGATGAATTTAGTATTTTGAGTACGTTAGAATTGTGATTTCTATTTTGTAGATTCTATGGACTTTTGTTTTTACTGGGTTTTTTTTTTGTCATTGTTCTTGTTAGGTATTGCTTTTTTCGGTTAATTAATATTGGGTCTGTAATTCCAGGTGGTTGCTACGATTGTGATTTCGTTGATTTTTATTATGTGCTTGATTTCTCTTTGTGGGTTAAATGATTGTAGTGTAGTCTGATAAGCGCATCCCTCTTATCGCCAGATCACTTTTTGAAGTGCAACAAGGTATTTTTTTCAGGCTATTGGTCATTGGCAAAATCTTATCTAATATAACGGCAACCTTCACACATTGTAAATTGGTTGGCAATCTAATGCCATGTTTTCTTCTCGGTTCTTCTTGATTAAAAAAATAATATTACAAATGTAGGAGTAACTCTTTGTTTTGTAATATATGGATATTGTTTGTGACGAATCATTACAAGTATTACAACTGACTATGGGTGAATTAGAGGTTTTCCCAGGGGTGTTTCAGGGATGGTGAGGTTACTTTTTAGTATTGTTGTGTATGGTCATTAGGTTCAATATGTAGTGTTGTTTGAAGCTTGGGAATGTATGGCCTTGTGCCTAGGTCGTCTTTTGGGTGTCTTATGGTGGTTTTTGTTTCTTTGCTCACACATGGTATTACATCTTTGCAATGAGTTTCATTTTGTTCAAAAATTCTTCTGGAATCTAATTCGTTATGGATTTGTTAAAGTATTTCTAATTTTTTTAGGAAGGTGTTTGGCAAAATCAATTTGCAATCGACTGCTCAAGGACCGGACACAATCGTAGATGAACCATCCTGTTGGTTTTAACATAAATTCGATTATAAACCCCCTCTCGAATATTTCGGTGGGAGCTTGCTGGTTTATACAAAAATGGCGACGCAGGATGGGGATGGGCATAGCCTGAAACGTTCTCCATTGTATACTGCTGAGAGGTAATAATAGCCATGTTTTTCCCATCGTTCTATGGTACCCCGGGGGTACCATCCTCTTGGTACCCCCCGCCCCAAATACTCAAGCAGTCCACCTAAATTGAAAAAGCCATAAATAAAGAATCTGGTACTCCCACCCCAAACACACAACACAGCCCACCCAAATAAAAAAAAAAGCCATAAATAAAGAAGATGGTACCTTTGGCCCAAATACTCATTGCATCACACCAACCCAGCCCACCCAAATTAGAACACAATCTCACTTTCTCTCTCCTCCCCTCTCCCCACCCACGACTATCACTACCACCCGACGCCGTCATAATTGACCACCACTACCAACTTGTGAGTCACCACCATCTCCACCGGTTTTGAGCCGTCAACCTAGCCCCCACCCCACGACGCCACTACTTCTCTCCTACCCTGCCATTTTCCCAAATTCTTTTCCACCTCTCTCCGACCCACCCCACCCCCATCCCGAATATTAGACGTCTCAGGTGGTTTTGGGTGGTTGTGCGAGTGGCGTCAAGCTGGTATTGAAAGCGCCCGGCATGGAATCATTGGGGAAGCTTGTTGTATGGTGGTAGGGATGGTCGGCGGTGGAAGAGGACCGACGTGAGAGAAATGGGTTATGGTTTTTTTTATCCTTTTATTTTTTCAAAAACAGAAATCCTCCATTTTAGAACAAAAACGACTCATTCCAAAACAAAAATCATCAATTCCAGAACAAAAAGCAATCATCCTAAGACAAAAACCATCCATTCCAGAACAAAAAGTATACCATCCTAGGACAAAAACTAGTCATTCCAGAACAAAAAGTAAACTGGTCATTCCACAACCAAAGACATATTATTATAAAACATATTTTAAGTTGATATATATAAAGCAATGATTATTATAAAACATAAATGAATCATTATAAAACAAAAAATTAATCAATCATAATGAAACAAAAACATATTATTATAGAACATAAATACATCATTATAGAACAAAAACTGATCATTAAAAATCAATCATTATGAAACAAAAACAGATCATTATAGAACATATATTAATCGTTATTGAACATAAATTAGTCTTTCATTCTCGAAAATATATCAATCATATAAACATAAATATGTCATTCTGGAACAAAAACTGGTCATTATAAAACAAAAATATGTCATTCTAGAACAAAAACTGATCATTATAGATTATACATACATCACATCATTATTGAACAAAAAATGATCATTAAAAATCAATCATTATGAAACAAAAACAGATCATTATAAAACATATATTAATCATTATAGAACATAAATTAGTCTCCCATTCTCGAATATAAATTGATCATATAAACATAAATTAGTCTTTCATTCTCGAATATAAATTAATCATATAAACATAAATATGTCATTCTAGAACAAAAATTGATCATTATAGAACAAAAATATGTCATTCTAGAACAAGCACTGGTCATTATAGATCATACATACATCATTATAGAACAAAAACGGATCATTAAAAATCAATCATTATGAAACAAAAACAGATCATTATAGAACATACATTAATCATTATAGAACATATATATATATATATATATATATTGATCATATAAACATAAATATGTCATTTTGAAACAAAAACTGATCATTACAGAACAAAAATATGTCATTCTAGAATAGAAACGGATCATTATAGATCATACATACATCATTATAGAACAAGAAATGATCATTAAAAATCAATCATTATGAAACAAAAACAGATCATTATAGAACATATATTAATCATTATAGAACATAAATTAGTCTCATTCTCGAATATAAATTGATCATGTAACACAAATATGTCATTCTGGAACAAAAATCAATCATTCTGGAACAAGTATGACCCATTTCAGAACAAAAAGTAACCATCCTAAGATAAAAACTATCCATTTCACAACAAAAAGTAACCATCCTAGGACAAAAATTGGTCATTGCAGAACAAAAAGTAACCATATTAGGACAAAAACTAACCATTCCAGAATAAAAGGTAATCATCCTAGGACAAAAACCAACCATTCCTAGACAAAAATCATCCATTCCAAAACAAAAAGTAACCATTAAAAAAAAAAAAAAAACCCATTCATCCCAGAACAAAAAGTAATCATCCCGAAATAAAAGTCGTTCATTCTATAACAAAAGTCAACCATCCTAGGACAAAAACTAACCATTACAGAACAAAAACTAACCATCTATGACAAAAACTAACCATTACAGAACAAAAAGTAACCATCCTAAGACAAAAACCATCCATTTCAGAACAAAAAGTAACCATTATAGGACAAAAATTGGCCATTTCAGAGCAAAAAGTAACCATCATAGGACAAAAACTAATCATTTCAGAACCAAAGGTAATCATCGTAGGACAAAACCAACCATTCCTAGACAAAACTCATTCATCCCAGAACAAAAACTAACCATCTTGGACAAAAATCATCCATTCCAGAACAAAAAGTAACCATTTTAGGACATAAACCATCCATTCCAGAACAAAAATTAACCATCCTAGGACAAAAACTGACCATTTCATAACAAAAGTAACCATCCATTATAGAACAAAAACTAACCATACCGAAACAAAAGTTGTTCATTTTAGAATAAAAACCATTCATTTTGAAAACTAAAATGATCATATTATGTTTTGTAATGATTTGTTTATGTTTTATAATGATATTTGTTTTGTATTTTTTTTTACAGTTTGTTTATGCTCTAAAATGATCGATTTATATTCTAAAATGATCGATCTTTGTTGTATAATGAACTATTTTTGTTGTAATAATTTATAATTTATTTATAATGAACTATTTTTATCGATCGTCTTTTTTTTTCTTTCTTGTCATTCCTTCTCTTGCCTCCCCCTTCCCCTACACCCTCTCTCCAGCCTGACCACCGCCATCGGCCAACCACCAACCTCACTACACGCCGGTGACACCTCATATGACCCCCTGGATTGCCCGGGAAGTGAGCGAAATGGAGGAGAGAGAAAATAGAAAATGAAGGAGGGAGAAACAGTGACGCGGTGGTGGAGGGGTGGCGTTGCCGGACGTTGGCGGTCTTTGCGGTGGGTGTAGAGTTGGTGGGTTGGCGGCTGGTGAGTGGTGACAGAGGTGCCCAGGTAGTGGCGGGTAGAGTGGTGGTCGGGTGTGGCCGTGTGGGTATGGGGAGGAGAGAGAAAATGTGATTGGGTTGGAGAAAAAAAAATCCCACAATTGCTATGGAAGAGTTTCGAGCCCAGGACTAACGGATGCAATAACAAAGTAATAACCGCTAGGCTATGCATTGAATCTTGCAAGGAAGAGTCAACAATTTAAAATTATACTCTGAAGCCGAGGGTATGCAAAGGAAGGTACCCCGGGGGTACAATAGAATTTGCGATGTTTTTCTATTTACATGTCCATGGTGCGTAATGTGAAACTTCTTCATTTGTGAACATTTTAAGCGCTTCGTTCGTATGGTTTACTTCCCTTTCCTGATCCGTGATATTTTCTGTGTACTACTTGTTGTCTGCTAGGCTATTATCAGTTACGATCAAGGCTAGAACTTCACTTTACTTTGTAAGATCGGGGTAACGGTTCTGATAGAAAAAAAAAATCGTACTCTTGTCGGAGTGAGAGACTCTCATTTTTTGTTTTTGTTTAGATTTTTTGTTTTTTTGGGGTGGTGTTCTGTTCAAAGGTTACCTTTTAATTCCAATGAAGTAGTGGGATTCATTAGAGAATCCGACTTTGAGTAGTTTGGTTTTAGGACGGGTGAGAGGGAGAGAGGAAGCATCAGGTAAGGTCAGTTTCTTAACTTTCTTTGTCTTTGGTTTTTCAAATAATTCCGTGCACTGTTTCTGCTTGAGTTTTACGACTTCTTGGGCCTCTGAGGGTGTAACAAAACTATCCTGCAGCTGTTCAATGTGTGAAGGCTAGATGGAATGTGGATCGGAGCGAGACAGCTGCTCAAAGGTTTGGGCCTGGATACAGGTAATAAAATAAAGTAACATACTGGTTTCAATGGTCATGTGAATTAGATTGTTCAGCTCCTTTTTTTTGCAATTTTGTAATTTGTGGATTAGTGTTCTGTTTATTCCGATAGTAATTTATGATATTTATGGTTGTTTTCTTTCTTGGCAATTGTAGCTCACCTGATGTGCAGCCTCATCAATTATCGAACTCAACATGTCTGCATCGTCGGAATTACCCCGTCTCTGTTTCTTTCCGCCTTTTGGTGTCGTTTGATTATCGATTGAAGCTTTGTATTTGACGCAGTTTTTTGTATCTACTGTTTTGGCTTTCATTAGGATTTGATTGGTTGCGTTTTCATTCTCTTTTAATAGTTATAATGAATATAAAATTTGTCTATAATTTGGCTTTGTTAACTAATGTGCATACTCGCCTTGGCTACGGACGAAAATCAAACTAGAGCCCCAAACAACAGCCTATCATGTATCGCAAAACTTGACTAATATTGTGAGTGCTTTGATTTGGTCTTCAAAAAATTACCAAAATGGAATTCCTAAGCCCTACGAATGTGTCATGTTATACGGATTTATTGTCCATTGTTCATGCTCAATACCGAATGCTTGCCAACTATGGATTTCTAAATTAGAACCTGAGGCCATTGTACTTGGTCCTTTGTTATCGCATGAAATTTCTGTAGATGGAATTCATCAGTTTTAGAAACCTTGTGGTTAATTGCTATGGCCACTGGATTCTGGGTGTTAGACATGGCTTGATGACATGCTATAATTTGGAACTGCGGATGTATTGTTATATAGGCCGACTGCTCTCACTTTGGTTGGTCGGTCATTAAAATTGTTTCAAAAAGTGGTTTGCTTTACTAATTATGCAGTTCACACCTGTATTGCTGTTGAAAATCCTTCTACATGTTATCTGTTCTTGCCTCTTGAAAACTTACCTTAATTTGGACGAGACGAATGATGGAATTCACTGTACTTGAGGGATATCGATCAAGGTCTGGCATCTGAACAATTAAACGTGTTGCGGCAACACTTTTCCTAATATAACATTGCTTTTGGTGGATTTAATGGTTTTTTTTTTTTTTCTAATAGTTTTTTTCCATTGCTTTGTGGATCTAGGTTTGTGTTCACCATTATAATTTAACTGCCCTGGATAATATATAGCAATGACTTATGAAACTAGCATGGTATAAGACTAGCTATGTAAGCAAGATTGCAATAATGCACTTAGTAACAGATAAGAGATAATGGATTGTTAGATGTTCATGTACTGCCCAACTTATAGGACCGAGGAAGTAATGTTTGGCTGACTTTGGAGTTATTATGCAATGCATAGCTCGTAGGATAAGAGATGTTCTCCTTAAAATAAATGGAAAGGTGAAACTAGGAGTCTCGACTAATGTTTTAAGATTTTTGGGATATCATCCTATGAGTAATATTGAATTTTATGTTATCCAGCGTCACTCGATGGACTTATTTGGATGTTGGCTGTTGGAACACCCTCTATCTATATATGCCTTTGATTTTAAATTTCCCACATTTATTCTCTCTTTCTGATATCTTTGGTAATCATTTGCAGCATTAAATATTGATTGTTTTAGCTTTCTGAATAAAGGAGAGCTAATTATTATCTTCTATGAGACTATGAGGGAGTTTGAAGGTTTCGGCTTGCCTTAATTATACTCAACGCAATCCGGCCAAGATGGGTTCAGAAGGATAGGACATTTTAGTAGAATGAGGTACCGATTTCATTACTACCGCCTGTGTGTTGATGATATCAAATAAAGGTGAGATTTGGTTGGATTTGAATTACTAGGGTAGCGGAGAGGATGAGGGATTTGGGACTTTGATTATGATCCTATTTACTCTCTTTTTCTTTGTTATTGATTTGCAATTCGATTGTTTTCAGTTGCTTTTATGGTAGTGATTGTTCGAGAGAGCCCATCCGATCCTTCATTTCAGGGAGATCGGCTAACCCGGATTGGTTTACCTCCAAACCGTTCATTGCAGCTCCAATGATCGACTCGAGCCTTTCGAGTCTACGAGTGTGTCTCCAATTTCGAAAGTTGGGTGATTCGCTTGTGGGAGAGGTGATGTCGAATTGTCAATATCCTATGCAATACGAACATTCATAAAATCAGTTATTGCAGCTATATATCTGAATA
The DNA here is from genome assembly GCA_963680865.1 of Spergularia marina. Taxonomy (NCBI): domain Eukaryota; kingdom Viridiplantae; phylum Streptophyta; class Magnoliopsida; order Caryophyllales; family Caryophyllaceae; genus Spergularia; species Spergularia marina. Next base: position 6,457,509 of record OY804549.1, on the reverse strand, counting down.
TTTTTTGCCGATTAAGTACTTAGTGAGGCCATTTATATGACTTGCCTTCTTCCCCATTTCAACATCCTAGCTAGAATCAACATTCACGAGGCCATTTAGTACCATCAAAGTCGCATATATAGAGCTACATCCTATAGTTAACATTACATGAGACTTTTAAGGGTTAGCCAGAACCTTGATATTGTAAACCTAACTTGATTTTACACTAACTTGATTTCATGGAATTTGATTCTGTTTTTTTTTGGGGGGGGGGGGGGGGGTATTATAACGCATATTATTATCCTGGACATACAGAGGGCTTGTTCGGTTGCCGCAAAGTTATATCAAATTCTTGAGAAGAGGCTTTTACTGACTTGTTTAGCAGGTTTTGTTTTGTTGAGCTTTCCTATTCTTACTGTGTCTGGCTCTGCCATCGCTGAGCTTTAGTGGCTTAAACTCTGTTTTATTACTTCCATAAACTATTTTGCCATTGTCCGTCAGGTGTGTCTTAGCAGTCAACATGGATGAAAGCAATGTCTGCTGTGTACCTTTGCCACTGTTGGCTTTTGTATGCTCACATGTCTCTGTCTGCATCTTCTTTATTGTTTAGAATTTAAGAAGCTGACAGAATTTGTCTCACCTAAGCAAGTTAGAGCATTATTTTATTGCCATGAGCTGAACACAAGACTTTACTTCCACTTCCAAAGTTGCAGTCTCTTTTTTTTTTTGTTAATGGATCTATCCAAGTGTGGAAAACTTGTGCAGCGCGATTACAGTAGATTCCTTTGATAATGTCCCAAAAGGCTCAACGTCCATGGCCGAATTACCAAGTAAGCCCTTTGGTTTCGCATGTGTGACGTAACTTAGTTTAAATGCTATGTTTAGGTATCTCTTTATCGTTGATATAATATGATATGCTCTGTCATCAACATGGATCGCTTATTCAGTGCAAATTAAGTTATTAGTGTGCAAACCCTATATACTAAGTGATAATGCCATGCTAGATGTTCGCATAAAAGCATTTCCTTTTCTAAATATCACGTTCGCATTGTTATAAAGGGGAGAGATTTACCAATTGTTAAAATCAAGCCATCCTAAGGGGTTAAATCTGAGCTTATTTGCTTCTGTGCATCAACAGACTTCACATTTGCATAACATAACAATTGAAAAGAAGAAACACTTGATAAAAAAACACCAATTTGCTTTCTAAAGCACAAATCTGAAGGTACATAGGTGGCGGTGCTTCAGGGGAGTTGTGCAGGAGTTGGTGATTCAGTGTGCCGCTACTGTTTTGTGCAATTCCCCTGATGTATCGCCACTTATGCGCCATAAATTCGTGTTTTAGGAATAACATAAAACTCAGCTTGCTATATTTCATCCCAAACAGATTCATCTGTATTGTCCTGCAAGGTTGGGTCTAACTTATTTGTTGTTATACATCAATACAATTGACATTTGCACGTATAACAATGAAAATAAGAGACCCTCTTGAATAAAAACTAGCAGTTTGCTTTCTAGAACACAAAAGCTATGTTGCATAGTTGGCGGTACTTCATGTGAGTTGTGCCTAGGTCGGTAGTTCAACGCGCCGCCACCATTCGGTGCAACTCACCTGATGTGTCACCATTTATGCGCCAACATTTGGTGTTTTAGACGTAAAATGTGGCAAAGCTTGCTATATTTCATCCCTGCCAAAGTCATATATTATAAAACAAAACAGATTAAAATATGCCTGTTTTGTGCCGTATTAAGCCATATCTTATTTGTACTAAAATTACACTTCTCTTCTTAGCTACCTTGGTTTTCCCGACTGCTATGAGAAGAGTGAAGCTTCACAGCGACCATGCCCTTAAAAAATACCAAGCCATTGCTCGTCAGTCCAGGTACCTTCAGAGACTCTTTTTTTAACTACTTAATTTATTTGCTCTATGATGGCATCTTTGCTTGCAAATTCTTATTATTGTCACCTGTAATGGAGTGACATGTAAGAGTATCTTTTTATCATTCATAAAATATCGTGTCATTTGTCGTCAACATGGATGGCTTATTTTGGCGAAATTAGGTTATTAGTGTATAAGTCAGTGGTCCTGACAGAACCCTTTTTCGTGGTTGAGATAGACAGAGGTCGTGGTCATGGTCTCATGGATATTGTGTTGGTAATGAAGGTGGATTTAATATTCGGATTGCAAAGGGCGAAAACTTAGAATGCTTTTTTTTTTTTTTCTTTTTTTTTTTTTTTTGGGAGGGGGGTTGTACCTGTGTGCCTGTGTATGATGTTGTGAATTCTCATTACTACCATCCCCTTGGCCATAGTTTCTCTAATGAGGATCCTATGAGGTTAGGATATAGTGCATTCTTAAGAGTCGTACTCGAGACTTGAATGAGCTTGCCCGTTTTAAGACTTGTACCGTTCCACGTCTGCTAGCTGCCTTCTAGAGACGAAGATATATGTTCTTATAATGCTGTAAATATTGGTACTTATTGTGCAAGCTACTAAAGCTATCGGTCATTCTAATTGCTTTTTTAATGAACGACAAGGTTGTTGCGATGTCCACCATTGCAGAGTGGAGACGACAAGGTGCTATTGATGCTTCGGGTTCATACTGAGACGCATGAAAGGATCGCTTGCGCCTTGGGTTAGGAGATAGCTTTCCTTGCTACTCTCTAGGCATTCATATTGCTTGTTGGACATGTAATATTACCTAGAACATGCACTCTCCTTGTGTTTTCTTTTCATTAGGCTTCAAACAGTACCAACAAGTTATGTAACAAGGATACACTCTTCTAAGCCTCCAATAAGTTATGTAACAATGTGGCACTCTTCTAAGCCTTGCGCCACAAAGCTACCATTCTGCTACCAGTTCAAGGCGTTGTGTACATGCCGTGTTCTTATTTTGTATAATTTGAAAAACAACACGTCTACGGTACATTGCCCGTAGACGCCTAATGTTGGGAGACCGTGCAATAGAACAATCATATTATACATGCATTCGTTTTCGTTTATATGACTTTGCTGAAAAAAGACGTCTATTAAATCTTACCCATTGACACCTCATGTTGGGGGACCGCGCGCAGGGGCGCGCGGGCCAACAACTAGTAATACTAAAGGCTTGTTATCATTATGATTAATAAAGCTAAATGTGGGGAATGTAGTCTGTATGGTACAAGCACTTAAAATTGCTCAATCTTGATATGAATTACATTGCTCTATAATGTGATTTTTAGTACTCACTTTTTTATCGTAACTCAACTTGAATGGTATTGGGCTAACAATTTAATCACTATTTAAATTTTATTTTTATTTTGAGGTACACTTGCGATTTAACTTTACTAAATAAGTTACTCGTTCTGATATTTCTGTTGAGTAAATTGAGCTAATAATTAGTTATTTCGTCATGTGTATGAGGTCGAACAAATAACAAATGACCAATCAATTACTATCGTGAATACAATAAGCCAATGCTAGAATTCATCACCAACTTGAGGGAATTCCCAAAACTAAATATATCTTCAACGGCTTTTGTATCCACAGTGTTCCTCATAACTTGAGGGAAGAACAACCAAAATGCAGTAACCATCACAAACCCGACGGTTAACGGGCCAGAGATAGCCCAATTCAGTTTCCAACTTGGGCCCAAAGCCCGCTTCACCAACATCTCCAATCTATATCTATATCTTTTAATTAAGCTGTGCCAATAAGCTGATGTGACACGACTTTGTTAAACGATTGACATGTCAGCATCATGTCAGCCATCATTTAACACATCAATATGCTCATTGTAGATCAACAAAAAATGTGTCTATCAAGATTTGAACCTTTGACCTCTCACTTACTTATTCTTCACATTACCAGTGTGCTAACCATTAATTCATGCATATTTTTATGTACCATACTATAAAAAGGAAATAACCAGTCCAAATAAATGTCAATGATGACATTGAACAATTAAATAATCTGTCACCTAGCATAATTACGGAAAATTTTGGTCGAAAATTTTGGCAAGAGATATGGCCGAATATATATTAGTTCCTAATATAAATCAGCGAATCTTTTTTATTCTAGATATTATATCAAAGAATCTCATGATCAGTAATAATTAAGGTAAAAGAAAGCTAGCCGAAATTTTTCATAATATATGGCTGAATTTAAAAAAAAAAGAATTAAATCTTCACTTCTTTCTTATGAAAAACGGCATTTTTCATTATTCGAAAAATACAAAAAAGAAAATGGCATGTAGACCGTATACATACCCTAAATAAATTTAATTTTGGATAGAATATATTATGGATAGATTTAATTTATTATTGATATACTAATTATAAATAATAAATTACAAGAAGTTGGTTGGGAGCCGTGAAACAATCTGGGCCCCCACACCCTTGGTTATAGAAAAACCAATACGAGTGATAATATGGATACGATTGTGTAGAAAGAAATTTAAGAAAAATTATAAGTGATAGGACGGTTAGTATTTTCAAAAAAATATATTACCAAATTAAGCAGAAATATCAAAAGAATCTTAATATAATTAATTCTTCCGTTTTTACCTTATATAATTAATAAATCAATCATTTTGCAATCAATCATACATTATTCATACGCCTAAAAGAGTGCTATTATACATTTTATGGCCTAAAAGAGTATTATTGTATATGAGTTTTACCTAATTTAAAAAAAAATATGCATGCAAATGAAAATCACACATTTCCAATAATATAAAAGGACAACACCGCATATTTATTCCCGCAGATTCCAAACCTTCGTGCTATGCATTCTGCTATCTTAAGACTGTTGATTCTGTATAAACGGTATATACATGAACTTACTTCTTCGCTTTCGTTATGTAGCTGCAATTGCAAAATTGCAATGAAATGAAGTAATTGATTGCCCTGTTAAACTAGCCACTACTCATTTATCAATTGGATTAACATCATGGATTTTCGTTTCCATAGTTTATTTATGACCATTATTATCACCACGGTCTCATCGTCGTTGGCACCCTAGAGATTTCAGATGATACGGGTTCATAAGCCTAATGTAAGACTACCTATTTTGTGATTTTTATACCTTGATTATCACTTGTAATTTCCTTTCTATATTTGTTAAATGCGAACTTTTACCAATTTAATAACTTTATTTTGCCCCTATGAATCCAGTTAGTTTTTTGTTAAATAAAAAATAAACTCACCTAAAAAAAATGTCACATATTTCTAGAATGAGGGAGGAGTATATACATAGCACTATTAAAACTATTTCACATAAACATTTAAAAACCCCGTGCATGGCACAGGTTCATAAGCTAGTATTACACAAATTCCATATAACACAAAGAACCAAGTAACTTCCCACGTGGGACTCACACGTGATAGTAGAGGAGTTCGTGCATTAGACCCGAGACTACAAAAGAGCCCATCACGGCTGGCAACGGGGCCCACTTGTGGCCCACGAGTTTTGCAGCCGTTGACCTTGTCGGCTTGTATATGGTGCGACGCAGCGTATCGGATATCATGCGGTTCCACCTTCTCCCCCAAAAATCTTGCAATGACGTGGACAAGTAGGGCTCATCGGACGGTGGTTCTAGCTCCACACCAAGAGTGACTCTCACAATTAAGTCACATATCCCAAATACCATATCCATGAAAAGGTAGATTAAGCAACAAGCAACTACCATGTTTTTTGTGTTATTGTAGACCACAAACAATAAGGCAAAAAGCAAGGACTTGGACCATAAGTTTAAGGGTATTACCTTATTAGTAGTAGGATCATTTTCGGCAATCGTGCTTAGGATAGTACCATGGGTAAGGTTGCGCACATCTGAATCTTTAGAGTTGCAGGCTTTATGATAACAGTCACTGTTTTTGTATTTGACTGTCATGGGAAATGCGGCAAGGAAAAAGAACTTAAGGAGAGAACTTTGTGGGTAATTAGTTGATAAAGGGCCACCATCAAAGGCGTAAAGGAGAAGCTTAAAGTTTGCAATCCAAGTGAAAAAGCCACCAAGTACTATTGAAGGAATTGGCCTAGAAATGGAAAGAGGAAGGATAGTGAAGGGATCAAGATCCTTTGGAGTTATTTATCCTAGAGTCCCCTGGAGTTTACCTGAAATGGAAAAATAAATTTATGAATGTCTTTTTTTAAATTAGAGAAAACACTACTTGGTAAAGTGAAATTTCCATTTCAAGTAAACTCCAGAGAACTTCAGGAAAAATAACTCCAGAGGATCCGAATCCATAGTGAAGATATAAAAAATGGGAAGAAGAGAGCAAAATCTGAAGATGCCCTTTGGGAATTTGGAGGATATGAAGTAGCAATAACATAAGGATACTGCCACTTTTAGCCATGCATTGAAGAAATTTCTGGCTTCTTCTTCCATTGTTGCACCTTTTGAAGCCCTATGCATGCATGGTTAGCTAATATAGATATATACTCGTATAGTCGATTAGACGTATAGTAGAAAACAATTAAGATTCCCTATGAGTATACTATAGTGTGTGTGTCAGTGTGTGGCTAATGAGTGGGATTATCATCGATTTAATAATTATGCCGAATGTATGGAGGTTTATGATTGTATGTATAATAAGATTAATAACCACTTCAAGTGGTATACTGTTTAGAGTTCAGATCGAGTATACTAGTATTATTGCAACATGATATTCGTATTAACACGTAGAATGATGTGTCCTATCGCAACTCAATTATGATACCAATAATTTTCCATGCTTTTTAATTTAATATATAGCAATCACTCATTCTTGTTGGATGCCAATGCTTCGATATCACAAATATAATGCTGGAGCATGTAGTCATGTACCATTTGATATTACGACCAAGTTAACATTAAATAAATTATTATTGCTTGTATTAACATCTATCTAGTTCTACTAAAACAGAAGCCACTAGGACACGTGTCATTCTGTGGCTAAATAATTTCCCGCTCAAAAGCTCCAAGATATTTTCGGTTTGCTACAAACTAACTCTCACCCTAATATTGCCTATAGTTTAGGAATAAAATATTAAATTCCTAATATTGCTCAAACAAACTCCTTATATTTCTCCTTCAGCCTGCTACAACAAATTGTGTTGTTTCTCAACAAAAAAAAAATCGCCAACCACTATAATATGTTGTCCTCTAAAAAAAATTGGATCAAAAATGATATCCTGGCCTTCATCATGTATGATTATTACTTCCTCTTGCCTATGGATATGATATGATCCCTTATAATTTTATACAATCGAGGGTGGATGTCAATAAACTTATTGGGTAGTTCTAGCGAATCTAGGTTGACCATAAATTTGAGTATTACTGTATTAGTGTATGTTGATGCTTGGTATTATGTTCATTGACTGATTTTCTAAATACATACATTCCTATATCACATGGTACATTCCTCCATAAGAATTATGATGAGTTGCGTTACATAATTTCATGAGTTGTTGTACAGGTTAAATTTGTAAGTCAAATTGTTCCCATAGCTACTATATTTATGGCTTTTGCTGATTGCATCATTAGCATTTTCTTCTTTTACGAGATATAATATTGAGTTGCTAAACCATTCTTTTTTCTTTTTTTTTGAAGTTGTTGCTAAACCATTCTTCAGTAAGTCTATGGCTCTTTTTTAGCCATTACTCCGTATACAATTTGATACTATCACTCACATCAAAAGCCTACGACTCCTATGATTTACACTGCATTTTTTGGGGTGGTGTATGTTTCACACTTATACCATTACATAGATTTGGACCTATATTTAGACAATGGTGTGCGTGTTTTGTTCGAGCTATTCAATTTTTTTTAACATGAGATGATTTGAACTTGGGTTACTAAATAAGTTCTCAGCAACAAATAATATATAATTTTATCAAATATATTGCTAAATATCTCCGTGCAACGCACGGGTGTTACGCTAGTTATACCTATTGCAATGCCCATTAATTGAAGATCGATACGCCTTGTACCCTTGATTTTCTTTCTTCAATAATACAACTGAAATGCTGAGTTATTACAAGTTCGAACCTCAACAAAATCCTTCTATACTATTAAAGGAGGCTTTTTTAGAGCTCTCACATTGATCGGAGGTTATTAAAGAGTTTTGACAATTTTATAATATTATTTAGTTATCAAGTTTATGTGAAACTCTTTTAATTAAACAATCTTCTATTAATAATAATATTATAATAATAATGTTTATATTAGACAATCCTACTAATACGTAGTTTTCCAAGTCTTATGTCATAGAATTGCTATAGTACGATAATACACATTCTAATTAGGAGTTAATGTTAACTATATACGGAGTATTCATCTAAAACCAAGTGAAGGTTGCTAAATGTGATTGGTGGGTTTTCATCTGAAAACTTTGTGATGATCTTGAATTCGTCAATTTTCATGTCTCTTGATAATAAATGGTTCCAATATGATTTTTCATCTCGAGTTAGATTGTAATTAGCCTTCTTCATTTGTTAGGATTAGCGTACGTTATGCGTTAGTGTAGAAGGTGTTTCCAATCACAATTACAGTACTAAACGCAAGACATACATGACTACGTTCTTATCCTAGCTACGTGCATTAGTGCATATATAACTCAGCATACTAGAACTAAACGAAATACGTTATAATCCTACGTACTTTGTGCATGAGCTTTTCTTTGTTTGTTTTTTTCAAAAGAATTAGTTGATATATTTATCATTCAATAGAACATTTCGAAGAGACTTACAAAAGTATAGCTAGCCACTAACAACCTATTGGTTGTATAAATGTAGTGCATGTCTAAACTCAAACTATCATTCATATAAAAAAAACAAACAAAAAAAGCTTAAACTATCATACTCATAGTTCTTCCTAAACCTTGACAAACCAACAATTATTTTTGAAGAAAGTTGCTCCAAGTCTAAATTTTTGTTACAGTTTATAAATAAGAAACAACAAATGAGAATTATTCCGATATTTGAGATTAATGGACGCAAGGAATGTGGAAAGAAATTTTGAAGGGAATTGAATACAAATTTGAAGAAAATAACGCAAATGAAGAGAAATTATGAGAATAAAAAAGAGGATTTTTTTTCCCAGACATCTTAATCATTACTATGAAAACGTAACTTATCAGAACTTACCCGGCTATAATTTATAGCCTTATAGTCACTTTGTATATATATATTTTTTTTTTATGCCACTCAACTTTCGTGACACCCCTTTAACGTTAATATCTCTCAAAATACAATGGTTGGATTATGATATTGTACACTTTTGGAATTATTTTTGTTTTGAAATATTTTTTCGTCAGACTGACCATCAAACCCCTAACTCGAAAAACAAATACGTTATACAATGTATAAAAAACTACACAGATTAATATGAATTTTTTTTTATAATATAGAGATTTTACCACACAATATCTATATCCAAACATAAATTACAAATTTTAGTTTTAACAAGTCTAATAGAAATCATTATTAAGAAACCCGTGCAGCGCACGGGCTTTCATCCTAGTTTATAGTATACGCGACGAAAAAGAAAAAAAAAAAAGTTGAACTGTTATCCTATCGATTTCACTCTCTATTTCTCCAAACAAAATATATTAAAAAAAAATAAAATAAACAATAGTATCATTGTAAAACCACGATTACATTGGCCATAACCTTAAATAATTGGATTAGGCACTAAGTTAAGTTCAATATTCGATAAATAAGAAATACACATGAAAATGTCGAAAGTTATACATAGTAATACACGATTCGTTTCAAATTTCGACTTCAAACATTATTTCACGAGAACTTTTCAAGAATCGTAGAGAAATCCCAACCAATCGCACTCTTGAGGAACCTACCCACAGCTTTGACTTCTTCAAGAGACTTGACGTCAACTTGGTTCCTCACAAGTTGGGGCAAGAACAGCCAAAACCCAGTACCCATCACAAACCCAATAGTCAACGGCCCAGTCAAGGCCCAATGCAAAGCCCACTTCTTCCCCAAGCCCAAACTCCTCTTCAACCAAATCTCCACAACCGAACACACCCCGTGCAGCAAAAAGAAGCACGTGACTTCCCACGTGGGGCTCGCACGTGTGATATAGTAGAACAGCAGCTCGTGCATCAACCCGGACACAGCAAAGGCAGCCAACGTAGCCAATACTTGGGCCCACCTTTTTCCAACCTGATTTTCCCAAAATGCCCTCACTGGAAAGTATATAGTGTGACGCAGCACATCCGATACCATGAGGTTCCACCTCCTCCCCCAGAAATCTTGCAGCGAGGTTGACAAATACGGCTCATCGAACGGCTGAGACAGCTCCACACCAAGCATGGACCCCACCAATTTATTGTAAAACCCCAAAATAACCTCCAAATTCAAGTAAATCACACAACAGTAGATACCCAATAACACATTCGGGCTCACATTCTTATTATAATTACACAAAACCCCAGCCACAACAAGACCCACATAGATCAAAAACTTGCTCCACAAGCTCAATGGCAGTTTCTTCCTTCCAGGGGTAGAATCGTCATTTTCACTCTCCTTGATCTTGATGGGAAACGCAGCAACCAATATAAAAGCAAAGAAGGAATTCCTGGGGAAATCATGAGATAATAACGGTCCAGAGTGAAAGGAAAAGAGTAAGAGCTTGAAATTGGCGAGCCACGTAAAGAAGAAGCCAGTGAGACCAGCAGTGGTTGGGGTGGAGAGAGAAAGTGGTAGGAGAGAGAAAATGTAGAAAACAGGGAGGAGAGAGAAAAACCTGAATTTTGAGTTTGGGAGTTTGGAGACTAAGAAGAAAGCGTAAACGAGACAGATTAAGACTTGTAACCATACCTTAAACAATGCCTCTATTTCATTTCTTTCTCCTTGTTCATCTTGTTGTTGTTGTTGTTCCATATTTTTAGAGAGAGTTTGTTAGTATTTTGGAAAATATTTCAGATTTGAAGGGTGTGGAAATTGTTTAATTTGGTATTTTGAGGGTAATTAAATGGTTGACTTTTGGTCAAGAAAGATGAGGGACTGATAACTTGATAAGCATGATGACCCATGAGTAAAGAGTAATGATCAAGTTGGATTGTTTAATGTTGCCGGCCCATGTTGGGGTAGGAGTTCTAAGGTGCTCGACAAGTATCGCAAAATATCATAACAAATTTTTTTTTTAAATAACTTAATAGATTTTTGTAAAAGGAAAAAATTTCAAATTATATTAAATGTAGTTTGTACAATATATACATAAGCATAAAAGATTAAATAAATGCAATTAATTATTTTTTTTCTATTTTTTGGTTATTTACAATATAAATTATAAAATATAAATAAATAAAAATAATGGATGGTGTAGATTGATTTTTAACATTATGAATGGTTGAGATAATGTCTCTTCAGGTTTTTTGAGGTACTTGTCAACTACCTTAGAATTACTCATGTTGGGGGAGTACACTAGCAAGTATTTTACCCTTTTTTAAGTTGTTTTGGGTTGGAAAAATAATTTAACACATTGTACATGATTTTTTAATAAAACAAATATTTAATTTTTGTTAGTTTTTGTTTTTATTTTTAACACATTGTACATGATTTTTTATAAAACAAATATATAATTTTTGTTAGTTTTTGTTTTTTTTTTTTTTTTTTTTTTTTGTGATAATGGCTCAAAAGTTGCAAAACACTGTCGTAGTTTAGTATTGTACTTCATTTGTTCGTCTATAAAACTAGTAGGGCGGAAATACAGTTTTTAAGAAAAATATACTCCGTAATAAAGATTGAGTTTTAGGGTCCATTTGATGTAAAATTACACATAGGGGTATGTCTCACATGCATTTTTAATAAACAAGTAAGAGTGTTTTGGTCTTTATATATATAAATAAGGAAATATTCTAAGTAGAAAGTTTAAAGATTAACACCCCTAAATAGAAAGTCGGAAGTTTATAGGCGAACAAAGTAGTGTGTAGATATGGAAAGACAATGACAACAAATCAAGTCAATCGACCTATGCAACTTATTGAAAAGTGAAAAAGTGGTCACAAATTCTATAAATTGAATCATCTACAAGATGGCCAAATTGAATTATGTAGGCAAAAAGACGTACCTCCAATTGTTGAGAAATCATCAAATTGAGTTGACTAAAGTTTATCTAAAAGTCCTCTAAAAAGAGTTTTATGTAAAGGTCCGATCAAACGGTTAGAGTGTTGTTCCACTTAACAGGATATCATGAGTAAGATCAACTTTCAATAACTAAGCATCGCTCTACCATGCACGAAGCTGGGTGTTGATTTTCTTGGCCTTAACTACGAGATGTATAAATGTCATAAACGTCTGAGTTTAGTTAGGCTATCTCTTTTTTTTTTTTTTTTTTTTTTTATTTACATTTGGAGCAACTACTGGTGCGGGAGCGGGGATATGAGAATTCAATCTCGGCCTCTTGAGACATCCTCCGTATAGGTTGGTATCCTAACCATTAGGCCAACCTTGATTATCAAATTAGGCTATTTTTTGTGCTCAATGTGTGGTTTAAAATGCAATGTTCAAGGTTTACTATACAAGTTATGAAATTGAAAGTGGTTAAACCACTAGAACTTGGGTAGGTTCATCCTAAAAAAAAATTACAAAGTATAACTTACAAATCTTGTGATGTCAAATTTTTTCTTTTTACTAGTATTCACCTTGTAATTCCATCCATAAGTAATTACGGTCCATAAGTAATTACGGAGTAAGTAGTTACGTACAACAGTAATTGATTTGCTCATTTAAATTTAAAATTGAATAAATCAAACAAATCACTTTATCTTTGAACAAGAAGATTCTGAATTTCTAATATACCAACACACACATGAACAACAAAGCATCCACAAACGCACATTCCAAGCCCCCAACTCTCCATAACCAGCAGAGGAAAAAAACAAAACAAGCTCGCATAAAATGGAGAGTGAAACAGAAGCTTTGATTAAGGTATGGTCAATTATATCTGCATCACTTTGTTATTGTTATTTCATAGTCTCAAAAATACCCCATGGTAAATTCAGGCTTTTTTCTGTTCTACCAATAATATGTCTCTACACAATCCTCCCTTTATCTCTATCTACAATCTTTCCAACAGGAATTACTGCCTTTTTCATCACATGGTTGACCAGCTTCAAGCTTCTTCTCTTTTCCTTCAATCTTGGCCCCTTGACAACCCCTTGTATTATCGACTCCGTTAATAATACTAGCGGGACTCGAGGGGATCCAGATATACGCAACCTTACTAATAAGCGCGAGCCTATTAGATCGTTTTCGAGATTTGTATTGATTGCTGCATTTCCTGTCAAAGGAAATGACCCATCTGCCCAAAATAACAATCGCATTAACGTTTTGCCCTTAAAATTTTGGTCAAAATCATTAATTTCTGCCATCTTGATTGCCATGTGTGATCGTTACAAGGGGGAATTACACCCAGGGGTAACTTTTGTAATTTACTGTTGTTTGTTGTATCTTCTGATTGACATAATCATTGGTGTTGCAAATATTATGGTGGGGCCCATGATGGGTTTAGAGCTAGTTCGACCGTCAGATGAGCCGTATTTGTCCACATCTCTCCAAGATTTTTGGGGCAGGAGGTGGAACCTCATGGTAACAGATACACTGCGCCACACTATACACAAGCCTATAAGGGTATTTTCGTCCAAGTACATTGGAAAAGAGTGGGCCGTTGGGCTGGGTATTATGGCGTCGTTTTTGGTTTCGGGCCTTGTACACGAGCTGATATTTTACTACTTCACATGTGTCAGTCCTTCATGGGAGGTGACATGGTTCTTTGTGTTGCATGGTTTGTGTGTGATTGTGGAGGTTGCACTGAAGAAGATTTTTGGCCAGAAGTTGAGAATACATCGGGCCGTTACCGGCCCGTTGACGGTTGGGTTCGCTATGGGTACCGGGTATTTATGGTTCTTTCCTCCACTAGTGAGGAACCATGTCGACCTAAGGGCTATTGTGGAACTTAAAACATTGTACGAGTTTGTGAAAGGCATGTTAAAATGGTACTCGTAAGCGTCTTTGATTGAATTTTGATTCATAGAATATCCTAGTACAAGATGAAATTTGAGAATTGTTTTTTCACGATGTTATAGCTATTCAATTTTGTAGGAGATGATTTATTGAATTTGAAGTATTTGATTATGAATAATATAAAGTATACTATTTCGTCGTAATTTTATGTGTATCATCGATCTAACACACTTTGAACCTTTGACTCAACTTGGTAACTTTCAAGTCTATTCAAATTGGGTAACACATTTAGTGGCTCTACCGCTCTAATAAAAACGAATAATCGAATACAACCTAATACTCTGTAATATCTTGACTTCATAAAGAAGGTTAAGTTTTTTGTTTTGCAATTTCGCAAAAAGACTTTAAAAAGTTGATGTCGAATACGGAGTACAACCTAAGTATTGCTGATCATGCACGGTTTGTGTGTGGATGTGGAAGTTGCACCGAATAATATTTTGGCCCGGAAATTGAGAATTTATCGGGCCTTTGCTGGCCCACTGAGGGCCGGGATCTTCGTTTGTCATGGGTTCAATGAAGAATCAAGTCGACCTTGGTAGGACTATTGAGGAATTTAAGATATCGTATGATTTGTGAAGAAAATGGTACCCACTAGGGGTGTAACCGATCTGATCAGATCTCGAACTCGCTTAGCTCGAGCTCGGCTTGTTTGAAATAGATCGAGCTCGAGATCGGCTCGTAGCTCGTCGAGCTTTGGAAATTAAGGCTCGAGCTCGGCTCGTAGTGTATGTTGCGAGCTCGAGCTCGGTTCGGGATCAGTTCGGAAAGAGGAGTTTTAAAGATGATAATATGATATTAACAAACCAAACACTCTTGATCATGTACTACTTGAAAAGGAATACAATCGTTACAAACATGCAAACATTAGAATTCAAAAGAAATATAAGAGTTTAAAACATTAAGGTAGCTAACAAGCAGAGACAGCAAAGTCCATTACAACATTATCTTATCGAATATCTTATTTCTAATCCAATGATCCGAAACCGACAACATTAAGCAACCACCATTTATTGAGTCTTGCAACACCTATTAACAGAGCACATCAATTACATTTTAGAAAGGTTAGAAAGATAAGAATATATATATATATATATATATATATATATATATATATATATATATATATATATATATATATATATATATATATATATATATATATATATATATATATATATATATATAAATGAATACAATATCAAAGGACTCATCAAATCGTCAAACGTACATCGGTACATAGAGTATCAAGTCTAGCAAGTAGCAGCAATTACCATCTCTTTAATTAATTTGGTATAATAAGTTCCTGAATACTCTCTTCCTTGGAGACCTGGAATGTACAAAAAACATCTTAATATAAGAGGTTAACTTCACTAATTCACTAGTTAATTAAATTGCATATAATGATATAACAAACTAATGGCAAATAATACCTTGCTCTTCTTCTTTACTCCATGTAAAGCACGACACCAATCACCAGCACAAAGTAACACTTCAACAGTTTCAGGAGCTAGAGAAGCACGATATGGGTCGATCACTCTACCCCCCGCACTAAATGTTGCTTCTGAAGCAACCGTAGTTATTGGGACAGACAAAACATCACGGGCCATTTTAGATAAAACGCGATACTTTAATGTCTCAGTGCTCCACCACTTGAGAGCATCAAATTTTAGCGAGTCTTGACCCTCACAAGAATAAGTCCCCTCATCCAAATATATATCAAGCTCAGATTTTTCAATTTCATGGTTGGAAGTGGACTTCAAAAAATTAAAGACATCATAGCAACCGAAGTCATCTTCATTTTCATTGTTTCTAATGCCATCGATGGGACTAGTGGGTATATTTTCCTCATGACCACCCTCACAAGAAGCTTTATAATCAGCAAGATATTCTTCATAAAGGTCATACAATGCCTCTTTAAGTTTTAAAACATGCCCTCTGAGTTCAGTAGATGAATACATCCTAGAAAAGACAAATTCAACACCTCTCAACTTGTACCTAGGATCTAAAATAGCACCCAAAGCCATCAACAGATTACACTCACCCCAATACTTGTCAAACCTTTGTTTCATATTTTTAATAAGAGTACGCATCCATTCCTCCGAATCATGCTCATGTTTATCCAAAGTCATTTTTATTCTATATACCTCCATGAGAAATAAATTAGAAGTTGGATAATCAGAACCTGAAATTATATTAGTGACACTTTTAAAAACTTTGAGCACCTCGCACACTTTTTCAACTCTCTCCCAATCTTCGACACTAGGACAAGTACTAAAACGCGTATCTTCTTCGGCATAGAT
Source organism: Spergularia marina (assembly GCA_963680865.1). NCBI lineage: Eukaryota > Viridiplantae > Streptophyta > Magnoliopsida > Caryophyllales > Caryophyllaceae > Spergularia > Spergularia marina. Next base: position 6,441,216 of record OY804549.1, on the reverse strand, counting down.
AGGAAACACATCCTTGAATTTGAGAGCAGTAACCAGCATGTCATAGGTAGAATTCCATCTAGTTTTATTCTCTAAAATCAACTTCCTATGTGGCAATTGCAATTGCTTGACTTTTTCAGCAAATAACAATAACCTTTGCTCACATGCCCTTATGTACTCTACACTATCATGAACATTTTCAACAATATGATTTATGGATTGTAGTCCAAATTGAACCATAATGTTTAAAATGTGAGCACAACAACGCACGTGAAAAAGTTTACCATCACAAATCAATCTTTTGGTTTTTGAGAAAGTCTCCTTCAAAATCCTTATGCAAGAATCATTAGCAGTAGCGTTATCGACCGAGATTGTGAATACCTGTACCAAAAATATAAAATATGTATATTAAAAAAACCAGCAAAAGAAAAGGCAGTAGTATACAATGAAAAAAAAAAATTAAATCAAGACAAGATTATGAATTTATGATGATGAAAAGTTGGCTTATCTACCTTGTTTTCAATGCCCCACTCCTGCAAACATTTGTATATAGCATTTGACAATTGAAAACCTTTACGAGGGGGAGGTAAATGAAAGAAATTCAAGACACGCTTTTGCAACTTCCAATTTAAATCAACAAAGTGTCCAGTTATAACCATATATTCCATCTTTTGTGGCGATGACTGCCACAAATCCGTCGTTAAACACATCTTTCCAACCTTTCCTAGAAGAGTCTTTAGTTTCTTCTTTTCTTGATCATATACCTTGACACAATCAACTTTTCCAGTTTGGCGCGAAATCTTTGTCCACTCAGGTCGTGCCCTCTTCATCATTAAGTTAAACCCTTCCTCCTCTAGTATCGAAAACGGATGTTCATGCATAAGTATCCAATGTGCAGCACCTTCTCTCATTCTTAGCATATCAAATTTGCCATCATGAAGAGGGGGAAGAGTTGTTTCGACATCACGTACATCATCGGCATTTGGATCAATGGGCTGAAAATTAATCTTGCTTTGTTTCCTCGCATGTATTGTTCTCAAAGGACAACTTTGTACATGCCGAGACAAATGAGTAGTGGGTCCATTTTTCCTGTAACTAAGCTTAAATTTGCAATATTTGCATTCTGCCTTTGTCTCACCATTTGGTAGTTGCAGTACTGTCAACTCACTCCACCATCGAGCTCGTTTTCGAGATTTTTTCACAAAAGGGCCGTCTTCTCCGGGCTTATCAGTTTCATCTTCACCATCAACATTCTCATCAACCTCATCTGAATGTATCTCATCATCGGAATCCTCATTAAGAATATCATCATCTTGTATTTCGATACGCGAATGCGACATGACAAATAATATACTCTCTTTGTGTTGATATACAGTGTTATAATTTGAAAAAAGAAGAATGTTCATGTAAATCATGTTCATATAGTCATAATAAGAGTTAAGAACGAGGGATATGGAAGGGTAATTAACTGATAAAAGTTAAGAGGAATATGGAAGGGTTATGTATGTGGTCATCTTTTGGAAAGTAGCTATTCTTACGTTGGAAAACTTGGAATTCTTGGAAACTTAAGTAATTTTTAGATTCTCAAAAAGCAGTTAATGAAATCTAAAGCAACATTATTATAATCCCACATTCCCACGTATATAGTATGTATATGCTTAATGTTTGACTTTTACTAATTTGTATTAAATATAAACGATCCGATCCGATCTTAAACGAGTCGAACCCTATAAAGTTCGAGATCGGGATCAAATACAAGGCCTTGAGCTCGAGATCGGCTCGAGATCAAGTTTGACCGAACTCGAGCCGAGCTTTGACCGATCCGATTTCGAGGGCTCTACGAGCGGGCTCAGATCATTTACACCCCTAGTACCCACAATGTGTGAAAGGGTGTGTTAAGTTGTTGACATGAGATAGTTATCTCATGAATAAGTTTTTCTTACGAGATTTTAATTTCGTCTCTACATAAACCTGTCTATGACCATAACAACACCAACCTAGATCAAATTTCCCCTACGAATTCATAAATCTCACTTAAGTTTTACTATCAGTACCAATGATATTTATATAATTCATTTTACCCTCATGGTGATATTCTTATGATTTAAATTATTGCAATATGATAAAGCGCATACGTAAGCAATACTTATCCATCAAAATGTGACGTTATGTAACTCAAATAGTAGAGAATCACAACGGATATGGATTGAAAAATCTTTCAAACTGATAATTCAAAAATTACAATAAATTACCTTAGACAATATTTTCCCATTACAATTGAAGATCTGGAAGATCCGTTTAGATGAGGTGCTATCAATGTTTGATTTTTTGCAATGTAATTTTGATTTTTGCAACGTAATTTTGTTATAAATACGACATGCATGTCCCTCTTTTGATAATAAGAAAAAAAAAAAACCTTAGACAAAAAAAATCAAAAATCAACATCCTCATTCCTCCTATCTTTTTGAAAAAAAGTGGTTTAGTGCTTTCATTCGAGAATCAAGATTGACCTAACGGTTGGAAAATCAATACCCTTAGAGGTAAAAATTGTCTTGCTTTTGTATTAGCTGCTCTTTTATATTGATTAGTTTCAAAGTAAACTTTTTTTTTTTTTTTCGAAATTTCCGACCCTTTAATTCATCATTGCAGTCAAAAGCTCACAAGTTTCACAATGCAGTAACACACAAGTTTCCCAAGGAGCTCTTCTCGTCTCGTCCTAGTTTTGCAAACCCCACCTATTCTCTCTCTTCTCTCTCTCCCTTCTCTTTCTGTACTTTGTCTTCATAAGCAGCAAACCTAACCTAAACCTGTGAAGAAGCCATTTTTTTTAACATCTTTATTTATTAATTAAATTAAAAAAAGAAAAAAAAATTCAATTAATTGGGGAAAAAATTAATAAAGATCCTCCATTTATCTTTAAAATTTTCCGACCAAGAAGTCCCTAAAATAATCTTCTTCAACATTCAGATTTACATATAAAGGATTTTCCCCCCAAAATCAGTCATAATCTAATCTGCCATTTTATTATTCTGGGCAACTCAAGGTACCCTTCTCTTCTTTCTCTCTCCTTCCCCCTTTCAATTTTTTTAATTTAGGGTTTACAAAGCAGATTGAATTAAATTGTGATTTTTTTAAAAAAAAAAAATTTGGGGTCTAAAATGAAATTGAGGATATGGGTTTTATTCAGAACTGAAAATTATCATCTGGGTCATTGTTAATTTGCTTATTGTTAGCATAGTTTATGTGTTTATTTATGACATGGGCTGTTTTTTTTATGGACAATTTATTTATTTTTCTGTTTTTTGGTGCAAATTTGAGGAATTTCAGGGTTAAATTGGAATTTGTGAAGGTAGTGAATATATTGGATTATGAAATTCGATAATTTGATGGTTGTTTAAGTTGCATACTGTTAGTAATTTTCTCTTAATTTGGGGATGTATTTATTTGCTGTTATTGATTAATCGAGAATAATAATTTAGGGGGAAATTGAAGTTTATGCAAAAATTTGACGTTACTTTACATGCCGATTTGCCCCGTATAGTTGGAAATGGCGGTTGAGGCTTGTATGAACCCGAATTTCATGGTTGATGATAGTGATGATGAAGAGCCCTTAGTTTTTAGTAGGAGGAAATCGAATCCCGTGAGCACTGAAATAAGGAATCCTTCGCCACCAGTGAAACCTGATAGGTTGCCTGCAAAGCCAAGTTCGGGTGTTGGAACCTCAAATGTTCGAAATTCAAGTGCCTTGAAGGGGAAGACGGTTCAATCCTCTAAGCCGTCTACTTCAAAGCCAACAATGGGAGGACAAAAGTCTCCACCTCCTAGACCCCTAAAATCGCCGCCTTCTTCTAACAGACCGTCTGCATCCCCTCCACCCTCGAGACCATCGTCTGTCAAACCGCCCTCTTTAAATGGTAATTCTTCCGCAAATCATCAGCTGAAGAAGGATACTGCCGTTCATGTCAGAGAGGATAAGCGGTATCCTAATTCTGTTAAAGAGGATAGGCGTACACCCATTGGAGCCAAAGGGGAGAATTCTATGTCAGTCAAACAGGAGAAGCGTGCAATTGATGAATCGGACTCTGATGATGATAAGCCACTCAGTGTACGGCGTGGAGTTGGGCCGCAAAGGGGGGTTGCCAAGATGGCTGATAGAGAGGTTAAGCCTTCCAAAAGTGATTCTGATGATGACAAACCACTTAGCTCTAGGATTGACAAAGGGAAGGCCTCAGATAGATTCAAACCGCCAGTAGATTCAGATGATGAAAAACCTTTGTCATCTAGGTATCAGATGAAAAGCAATGCAGGGATATCCTCCAGCAAGTATGATGATTCTGATGATGAAGAAAAGCCCTTGGCTTCCAGGCTACAAAATGGATCTGTCAAGAGGGAAAATCAAATCAAGGCTCCGGTAAATTCAGGTAAAAGGCCTTTAGGACAAAGTCCTCCTGGTCAATCTTCTGTTAAAAAGGTGAAGCTTTCCGATGCATCCACCTCTTCTAAAACTAAGCAAATACCTGGAAAATCTGGTGCCAAAAATAATGATGACCACACTCCTATTGTGCAACGGTTGAACAAAGCTGCATCAAGTTCAGGTAGTAAATCAGCGCTTGCAAAGAAAAGTGTTGCCAAAGCGAATTCTTCCAAGTTAAAGACAGTCAACAAGAAATCAAAGAAAATAGTGAAGAATTCACAGTACTCTAGGTCATCAAAGGAGACACCTACCTCAGGTGATGTGCAGAAATGGACCACCTTAGTTCATAGTGGCGTCATCTTTCCTCCGCCGTATCAACCTCACGGTGTTAAGATGCTGTATGATGGTAAACCAGTCAACTTAACTCCTGAGCAGGAGGAGGTGAGTTTATTTATTCTGGATGTCTTTGTTCCTTAACCTTGTTTTCTTGGTAATTTCCTCATTTCACTCGATTAGCCTCATTTGACTTTGTTTTGGTGTGAGAGGATTTGAATCATGAGTATAATCAAGTGAAATGAAGGGAGTATTAGCTTGTAGGCATCTTTCTTTTAGAGTGCTAAGTTGTTCCATTATTCTCTTAACCAACTTGTATATACAGGTCGCCACTATGTATGCTGTGATGTTGGAGACGGATTATGTAAAAAAGGATAAATTTAATGAGAACTTCTTTGGTGACTGGAAGAAACTTCTTGGGAGGAATCATGTTATTCAAGATCTTAGCAAATGTGATTTCAGGCCGATACATGAATGGCATGTCAGTGAGAGGGAGAAAAAGAAATTAATGAGCAGTGATGTAAGTCTCACATTATATTGTTTATTTGATAAATTTCTTGTACCTCTTTGATCGTTCAGTTATGTTGCTGCCTTCATTTTATATTGAATGAAATGGTTTTTGTACCCATTCACCAGTTTTAGTGACAACACCCATTCACCAGTTTTAGTGAAATCAGCAAAGGGTTTATTGCTTTGTCCTTGAAAATGCTTTGACTCAGTTTGGGGTTGGTGATGCTATGATAGCTGTGTTGTGCTTGTCTAGGGGTCATTGATCAAAGCAATCCTAATATTTGATGGTCGTTCACTTGTTTGTGTTAAATACTAGAATGTTATTGTTGTTACCAATGTCCTGGGTTGAGGTTTAGACAGCGTTCCTTGTCTTTGAATTGATTTGACTATCCACTTCTCTTTGTCATTTGATGGTGTTATGTACTAATGTTTTTGTCCTTTAGTCTGCTGTCTACCTAAGTTGCATGATGCCTTAGATGCCGTCATTTTTTTTTTTTTTTTTTTTTTAGCCTGAGTCTGTTATTTTATTTCCTATTAGGCCATTATTATTAGTTTGTGTCTTTATGATCGTACTTGATGTCTTCCAGTGGATATTGTAATGGTACTTTGGGATTAATTTTTTGGGTGACGGGGATCTTCTATGTTGACTATTGTCACCATCATTGCAGGAGAAGAAGGCTTTGAAAGAGGAGAAATTGAAACTAGAAGACAAGTACATGTGGGCTATTGTCGATGGTGTCAAAGAAAAGGTTACCTCTCTCTCTTCCTCCTGCATACTGTAGGGTTATTGCTAATTTTGGAATTTTGCAAACCGATTGCTTTATCAGTATGCTCCAAATATCACTAGTTATTCATATGGCATGTGCTCCATTGATTAATGGTTGCCCAAACCACCCTTCGTGTGCCTCTTTTGGTTGCTGTTGTGAGTAAGGCTGGGGGGAATGGGGATGATGCCTCTTTACTTCTTGGATGTCATGTGTCAGAAATTTGATTTTTTGTTTTCAAAACTTCAAGCTGATTATGGATTACTTCAGTACTTTAGGTTATTAGCTCTAGGAATAATTTTTCAGTCAATGAGTGTATGCATTTGATGCAAGATATTGACAATCTCCTCTTTCTGAATTTGTCCTCTTTCCTCTCCTTTTTTACCGATGGTCGGTATAACACGCGTCATCCATACGTACCCCATTACCCACTTAATTTTAAATATGGCACCTTGCTTTGTTAGGTCTTAACCTTTTCACGTGTTTAAATATGTGAGTGTACAACCAGCAATCATGGAAAGGCTTCATATAATTGGTTTTCTTTTTTCTTCTATTATCTTCAAGAAGAAAGTCCCTCTTCCATTAGAATCTCATCTAATCATTCACTTTGTGTTAATTGATGTTCCAAAATTTTAAATATTTTAATACAAAGCAAGGTGGTGAACTCAGAAGAATATGTGAAAATCACCTGATGCTTTTGTCTCTGGAAATAAAGTGTGGTTAAATTTTGTTTCATTTTTGTGATTGGAGGCTATCAGTGGCTAGATAAAAACAACCGTTGACCATTGCCATTGTTTGTTTCTTTCTGTTGATGGCATTATATGTTATCATGCATGAACACACTCTAAAGTTTGTCTGTGTGTTCAGACTGGGGCTGGAAAGCTAATTATTATGTTTTTCAGGTGGGAAACTTCAGAGTTGAGCCTCCTGGTTTGTTCAGGGGCCGAGGCGAGCATCCCAAGGTCTTGATCTTAACCTTTTTATTTGATATTTGATGGAGTTACTTGGCCTAGTTCTAATGCACTGTGTCATCAATATTGTGCATTCCTTCACATTACTGGTTTATATGATACAGATGGGGAAACTGAAAAAGCGTATCTACCCAAAGGACATCACAATAAACATAGGAAAGGACGCTCCAATTCCTGAATCCCCAAATCCCGATCAGAGGTAGTGTATATGTTCTTTTGTATTGTTTTGGTTGAATAAGTAATTAAAAGGTAAGTTTATTTCTGGGAGTATGTGTTAACATGTCATATTACTTGCCAGCTGGAAAGAAGTAAGACATGACAATACAGTTACGTGGTTAGCCTATTGGAATGACCCTATTAACCCGAAAGAGTTCAAGTATGTGTTCTTGGCTGCGAGCAGTACACTGAAGGGGCAGAGTGACAAGGAGAAATATGAAAAAGCAAGGAAGTTAAAGGTAACTGCTTGCAGTTCGGCTTCTATATTTTTTATTTGAGTATTTGTGTAGAAGCTTTGTATAATACTTGTTTTGTCACAATGCAGGACTACATTGAAGGTATACGGACAGCATACACGAAAGATTTTTCCAGCAAAGATATGACTAGGCGACAAATAGCTGTTGCTACCTATCTTATTGATAGGTTAGCACTCAGGGCGGGTAATGAGAAGGTATGATTTGAGGCCATTCAATTTTAAAGATTTGCTCTTGTGATTTCGTATGCTTTTATATATGAAGATTCTAACATTTTGGGAACAATTTATTCTTGTCTGTTGGTTATCCATGTTCTGTTACATTTGAAGGCCCTATTGAGCATCGAGGGTCGTATTAGTTTGCGTGGTTCGTGTATTAAATGAAAATCTTCCTAGTTTCGTAGTTTATAACTTGATATGAATAACTGATAAGTCTTGTAGAAAGAATTATGCAGCTATTCCTCCTACTTCTTTCAGTACAAGTCACCATGTAGGACATACATGAGGTTTTTACCTATAAAGATGTTAATTTTCTGTTACTTTTTGCTCTGTCACAGGATGATGATGAAGCAGATACTGTTGGTTGTTGTACGTTGAAAGTAGAAAATGTTAAAACCTTACCACCAAACATATTGGAGGTAAGATGATTCTATTCTCTGGAAGGTTAGGCTAATGGACTCTATGGTCAATGCAGTCGTTAGCTGTCATTTAGAATACACAAATTAAATGACAAATAATACCCCCTGTTATTTGTCTCTTCCTTTTTCTGTCCCCCCCCCCCCCCCCCAATTCGCTCCCCTCTCATTCGTTCCCTCTCACTGTCTCCCCTTATATTCTCTTTTGGCTTTAAATGGTTGAGTCAGGTCTTTAGGCGGCAGCATTAAGGGGTGTTATGGATGTCAAGCAGGCAGTTCTTTGTCTTCTTGCACATTTCTTGAATGAATTGTGATTTAACTAATTTTGCTGCTCTCCAGTTTGATTTCCTTGGTAAGGATTCAATCAAGTACTACAAGCAATTTGAAGCGGAGCCTCTAGCGTATAAAGCTGTTGAACATTTCAGACAAGGTATGGTCTACTTTCGACTCCTGAGGGAGAGAGTGTGTGTGTGTGTGTGTTAAGTCTGAATATGATTGTACCGTTTTTCACCAGGGAAGCGTGGAAGTGATGACCTCTTTGATAAGTTGGATACAAGCAAATTGAATGCCCATCTTAAAGAGCTTATGCCTGGTCTCACAGCCAAAGTATTCCGTACATTTAATGCTTCTTTCACATTGGATGACATGGTAAATCATTGTTTCCCACTCGATAGAGCTGGGTGTTTTTTTTTTTTTTTTTTATCCCCTATTTGTGCGTGTGTGGTTATGGTTATATACAACCTGTGCATGATAAAGAAGGCGATTTTGGAACCTCTACTATCTGAACTTCGCAAGTTTGGTTTTATCTGAAATTTCCAAAGTTGTCTACTCATTTCAAAAATATGCTCATGTACTACTGTGGAACGCTCATTCACTGTTTTTTTCTATGAAAACACACACATACACACCCCTTTGTTAAAGCTTTATTTGTCTGTGATAGCTTTCGCAAGGGGCAGGAAGTGGAGAGGTACCCGAAAAGATTGCAATTTATCAGCGTGCTAACAAGGAGGTATTTGAGTAATCTGTATATTCACCTTGGGTTATGTCCTTTTCTATTGTAGTATTGAATTCCTTGTCAGAGTCACGCACCAAGTCTGATGCAAAATATGCTCATTTTCTTCTTGTAGGTGGCAATAATTTGCAACCATCAGCGTGCAGTATCAAAGTCTCATACTGCACAGATGGAAAGGCTTACTACCAAAATAAACGAATTAAAGGTATCTTTCTTACTCTAGAGAGGAGGCATTACTGTGGTCATATATGCCAACATCTCTCTTTACCGCACAGTTCTATACTTATATTCGTGTTTGTGGAGTTCTGGGGTAGGGGGGTGAGGGCCAATTGTTTGTCCTCCGTGTGGTCTGGTTGATGTTTTTGAAGTGACGATATGATTCTGTGTAGACTGAGTTGAGTGACCTTGAGGATGATTTGGTACGAGCAAAGAAGGGGAAGCCACCATCGAAGGATCGTGATGGAAAGCAAAAGAGAAATCTGAGCTCAGAAGCGTAATTGTCTTGTGCCTTCATCTATGTGTATTATTATTCTTTCATGTAACTGTTATCTTGAATATTTTGGTTGATGAATTTTTTATTGTTTGCTTAGGATTGAGAAGAAGATACACTCTACAAAGGCAAAAATAGAAAAAGTGGAGCGGGATATGCACTCCAAAGAGGATCTCAAAGAAATAGCCCTTGGCACGTCAAAGATTAACTATCTTGATCCTCGGATCACGGTTGCATGGTGCAAAAGAAATGAAGTTCCCATTGAGAAGGTATAATCTATATGCTGTATAAAGATTTCTTGAGTAGTAATTTCCAAAGAGTCTCAAATATTCATCTTTTTTTTTAATCCCGACGAAGTAGTAGTTTATTGGAATTGTGTGGACTGATATTTCTAACTTGTTCTCGTGCACATTTGTAGATTTTTAACAAGTCACTGCTAGCAAAGTTTTCGTGGGCTATGGATGCCGATCCCAGCTTTAGTTTCTGATAGGTTTAACCTTTTCCTCCTTTTCTCATCGGCTTCTGTCATCATCGCCCGCCCTCGTCCAGTTTCTTTCAGACAATTCCTGTTTCACTTATACATTGCTCTGCGGGATTCCTGAGATGGTCATTGCTCTTGTGATACTGGGGTTTTAAGCCCTATATGTCCCCAAGGAACCTTTTTAGTGTCTGTTTTATTCTTAGATTATCAACTGATGAGTAACTGTGACGGAATGAAATATTCAGCTGAGTATGGTGTAGTAGAGATTCTAAAGCTGTAATTCTTTCAGTGCATGTTCTACATTTCAACAAAATGAAAGAATTTGCATTTCAATGAAGTCGATTTTAGCGCATGTCACCAGATATTGCAGTGTACAGGTGACCTGACTGAAAGTTGCTAGTTTTTCCAAGTGCATGAAAGTTGAGGATGTGTTCTTCATTACCATATCTTTATTCTTTGAGCAGCTGTGGTAAGTTACAGACTTACAGTCATTGATTGAAACCTTGTAACAAAGATTACTAACGATAAGGACGGACAGTAATTGTTTGAATTTCTCTAAATTATTCGGTCTTTAATGGTTTCAATTGGTAGTTCGAACCGGAACAACCGTCGAGCAGCTTGGTAGTTGCAACTTGTAGACTAAACATAAAGATTTTTGCTCATATGATTAAGAAACAACTTCGGTTTAGAAAGTGTAATAATCAATAGAAATATTTACCGATCAAGTCTCATCTCGTCAAATAGTAATAAAGTTGTCTTACTCTCTTACGGTTGTAAAATACTAAAATCACCATAATAAGAAAAGTACAATGATAAGTAGGTTTGTTTGTGCAGGTTTTGGGATCAGATGAAAAGTGTACTTGAATCGACAAATTTTGGTTTTTCTCGAGGTAGGATGAACGGATTAGAAAATGGGTTGAGTTACGTCTTTTATCTCCCAACCATTCAGTCGAATTATTTCTTGTGCTTAGTCAGTCTCGATTGCTTCTATCGTTCTATGGGCGTACTACAAGTGTTTTAGTGACCAAACACGTTATACAACTACCCTTGCGCTACTACAAGAAAAAGGAGTATAGGCAACAATTAAGTGTAGGAACAATGTTAAAGTTGTTACCCATTATATGTTGTGCACATATTTCGTTTTTTGTTACCATGAACTTTGTCTTTCTAATAAAATCCTCTATACAACAGTCAAGAAATCGTTGCCTTGTTTATTCTAAAGCAACAATTACGTTTGAAGAATCAATAATTGTTGCCGAAACACATACTTCCAAAAACATGTAGCAATAACATTTGTCGATGAGCACCGATATATATAAATCATGATGATGGCTCAACGAATACTCATCATATATTTGTGAATTGCTCATCAAAAAGTCCCGTGTCATAAAACTGAACGTATTGGAAAAAAAAAGAAAAAAAAAAGGCGCTACTAAACGGCTAAACCCAAAATTCTGGGTTCTAATGCGAAAATCAAATACTTCGTGCAATATTGGGCTCTACTCCGGAAATTAGAAAAATAGAAAGAGGGAAAAACAGCATAACAGAAGTGGAACCTTCTCCTTCATCACCTCCATCAAATCTTCATCATCACGCCTTTCATCAGGTTATCTTTGTACTCCGTAATCAATTCTAATTACATATCCTTTTAATCCGATTGAAATTTCGTTTTTGATTTTGCCCTAAATTCTCGTTCTCTCTCTCTTTTTCTTTTTACACATTTAGAATTAGGTTAGTGTTTGATGTTGCTCTTTTATATAAATTGAATCTGCTTCATTTTTTTTATATTCTGCCCTAAATTGCTGCTTGATTTGGTTCTATATGTTTTTTGAACTGATTGTTAGGCAATGAGAAATAAACCTTTGATAGCAAATTAGCAAAATCCACGAAAGAGAGATGTTGTTAGTGCTGTTGTTGGTGCTATTGTCGAAACTGCAGTAGTCGAAACCGTAGTAGTCGAAACTGTAGTAGTCGATAAGTTGATGATCACTATTGAATCGTAAACTTAGGAATTGATATGATAATGGTGATATCTTGCCGACATCAATGACTAATTAGAGCGATCAATGAACCTTAATTAATAAGGACCGCAATATATTGTCTCCTCCACGCCTTTTCATGCTCCAAACACTACATTTGGACGAAGAACGTAGTTAGCAATAACGGAGGATAACACAGCTCCCTTGAACAAAGTCTCGCAGCTTGCTACACAGTGCGGCAATGGCTCTTGGGCTTAGCAAAACTTATTGTATGATTCTCTAAATGGTACCATTAGATAGCTATCTTCATGAACTGCAATATGCACATAAATTTTACCCCAAAAAGATATACGAGCTAGGAGATGTTGCTTCTCAAAAGTCAAACCTAAGCTATGAAACTGCAATTTTCTGAACATACTTCTACTGATCGTCTGCATTAAATATTAAACTGCTACTGAACCATGAAATATTATCAATTAACTCCAATTCCATCAGATACATAAATTTCTTAGCTTTCCGGAAAGGTATGGAACTCTTGAAAACGGCTTCCTTTGATTGCTGTTAGAACCCCTGCAAATCAACTGTGAAAAACTGATCTTTATGAGCTAATTCCGCAGCACTAACTTTTGGCCTGTATGAAATCTGGCTTACAACTCCATTGGAGTCCTAAAACGCATCATTGGAAAGCTTAAACAATGAACTTTCCACCAATATATCATCCGTAGCTATAGCTCTTCTATATTAAAAGAGATGAATCTCCAAAGCTACGGAATGTTGTCTCCTTGAAATGGTATTCCATTCCTTGTGCATCTTTGTGAGTGACTTTTTGGCATAAAATTGGAGTGACAATGTTCTTAGCTCATTCTTTACTTCGTAGTTGTGTCGGGAAATGTATTTTTTCTTTTAGTGATATGAATCAGCTTTGTAAGATGTGCTGCCAGCCCTCACATTTGCTTATTTAAACTTGTTTCTCAAATTAGTTTCTTCATTTGATCCTATGTTTCACGTGTATCCAACAATTAAAATGGAATGATTTTGTATAATAACTTTTTAGTTTAAAAATGACTGAGCTCGTAAAACAGGTCATAAATCATAACCAATACCACGATCAAAAACATTCTTTTCTCTATAGTTGATCAACTCACCCTCAAAGATCACCTCTTTACTTTGCTCCGCTCTTTCACTAAAGTTGATTTGCATTGTGCTCCAATTTTGCAGTAGTTTCATGCATATCAACTTCCATGACTAAAGTCTCTTCACAAGGCTCATTGTGTTTTGGCAACTGTGTAGCATTTTCTGTTTCCTCCACTACTTGCAATCTCTGAGTACAACAGTAACATGAAAATATCAAAGGAAACACTCTCATCGCATCTTGTATCAGAAACTATCTTTTGAATAATTGTGAAAAGTCACTGAATTGGAGATGAAACAGACTTGTTGATCAACGGCGACAATGGAGAAGATGAAGAAGAAGAATAACGTAAATTCCAAGCTCACTGTTGCAATCATTCATCCAGATCTCGGCATAGGTAATTGCTTCAAGGTTATCTCTCTTTTCTTTTAATCGTTTATTTAATCTCTCAATTTTCGCAATTTCAATTATTCATCTTGTATTTAGCCTGCGTTTCGTGATTTTTATGCTTAATTCACGGATGATTTCACCTGTTTGAGAAGAAACACGATGAAATGAGAGTGAGATGCGTTTTATTATGTAACCTCAATGGAAAATTAGGTATAATATGGATGAAATATAGTGTGAATGATTTTTTGTTATGTGTATTGGTGTTGCTTTATGATGGGAGTGCTTACACTTTCAGTGTTCCGCGTATGTTTGAAATCAGTTAGTTCAATGTTATGGATGGCTATTTAGAAGCGCTATTATGCTGGATTCTGGATTCGCAGTGTATTTGACAACATTTAGAAGGATGTGATTTCGGCAATAGGTTGTTGTTGTTGATGAGAAGCGTCATTACACTTAATCATCACCTTCTTGGTGTGTTGGGGATATTTGGATGGATAATTTGTAAGGAATAGATGGTTTTAAAATGTGATTGATTGGATCGTCCTACACTTGAATTGCCTTCTCGGTATGTTGAGGACATTCTGATGGATAAGTTGTTAGGCATAGATGGTTGCGGTTGATTAGGAGTGTGCCTAAATGTTCATGTTGTAATCGTTAGAGGGGAAGATGTTATTCTATTTATATTACAATAGGATTGTCTACATGTTTTTGCAGTGCTTGATTGGAGGTGTAGGTGTGGTAATGTTAACGTGTACTGTCTGTGACATATAAGGCTAAATTAACATTTGATTGGTGAGAACATCACATTGCGTTAGATTGTGAGCTCTAATTTTTAGTTCTGTGTGTCACCACCACAAGTGGTGTTGCTGAGTTGATACGTTATAATTTAACACTTGTGGAAAATTCTGATGGTGTGCAGGAGGAGCAGAGAGATTGATTGTAGATGCTGCCATGGAACTTGCAACCCGTGGGCACAATGTACATATATTTACATCGCACCATGACAGGAGTAGATGTTTTGAAGAAACTCTCAGTGGTAAAGTTATATCTTTTACGCATGGTTGTTGATTTTCAACCCACTGTATTTTGGGTATATAATCAGTCACGACTCTTTAAACTTAGTACTTGAGGGTAACTTATTTTAGTCTATTTGGTACATGTAGTCCCCATTCAAATGCAATAGAACATATAAGGTGCAGAACGTTGAGGACAGAAAAAGGTCACAAGGAGGTGTATGTATAGTTGATAAAATCTGATGGTGTAGATTTATTTACATGGGTTTAAGTGGAACAATAGTCAGTACAATATGGAGATAATTGTCAACCAAGCCCTTACTATGCTCATTTCACTACTTCTTTTATCTCTTGTTTTAGTGGTTGACCCATTACATTGTAAATTATAGTGTTAGATTAGATTAGATAGATAGATAAATAGATAGATGGATAGATTATATTAGATACTAGATTTAATTAGTTTAAAAGGACCTTATTTCTGTAAGAATTTGTGATCTCGTCTTATTCCTCCATAAGAACACCACTAGGAGACCTTTAATATATTAGACAAGTCCTCTAGCCTACAAGAGATGGGTGTGTTATTTTGTGGATATCCAGTATCTTTATCCATAATTAGATTTTTGAATGATGGCCTCAGGCATTGACAGGATTTGCATTAGGCAGGTAGTCAGGACTACAGCCTAGTATGACATACACGAGACGGTTACGTATGAAGATTCATGTTAGCCGTTCCCAAATCATTTTGGGAATAAGGCTTGGTTGTTGTAAACCTATAGTCCTGACCTGTGCTAATTACTGGAGTAAACACAGCGCTCAGTTGTGATCAGGATTAGAATGAACTTACATTTGCTGGCACTATAGTAAATCCTGTCTGATATTCAGTTATTCACCTCAAAAACTAGGAGTTATATGAGTAAGCTAATGATATTAGTAAGCTCCTAAACTGTATGTTGTACAGGTGTGCAAAGTACACACCCAAGATAATTTTATATATTTTTTGAAACTTGAAGTACTTAAGCCTCTCCACCTTCTTGGCAGAACCTCATAGACTTCGATTTTGCTGATCCGTACTGAATCCAATACGGTAGACTCTTCTTGGTTAATTGTAAGGTTTCTTTTCCTAAATATTTTTAGTTGATGATGTTCTAGTCTTCTTGACTTTATTACAACTGATGCTGCTAGGTTAGAGTGCTATCTTGTGAGTTCGTACCTCAAGTACTTACTGATCCTTACTAAAGCCCGTTGTGCGGTTGATCTTGAGTTATTTTCAAGGGATGGTTTTCCTAGATATGTTGTTGAATTTATTTCTTGTCTTCTTGAGTTTCTTCAGACTGATTCTACTAAGTTACTATAAAAACAAGAACGTGTGAGTTTGTCTCTCCTTGTGTTAGTTCTCTTGATATATGATTATATGAGCTGTAGTCTTATGCGAGCAGAGGGGTAAAAAATTATGATTTAGGAAATGTTGTTGGTCTTCCAATTCGAAAACATGCGAAGATAATGTGTTTCTACTATTTTTCTTATTTGGTACGATCCAGGCAGGTTTCCTGTTACTGTATATGGGGATTTCCTACCACGTCATATTTTTTACAGACTCCATGCTGTATGTGCATACATCCGATGCATTTATGTTGCTCTTTGTATTCTGCTCATGTGGCCATCATTTGATGTTATCTTGGTCGATCAAGTGTCCATCGTCATTCCTGTATTGAAGCTCAAAAGGTCAATGAAGGTAACCATTCTTGCTCTGTTTAGGAGTCATGAAGAGTATACTCTGATGCAAATTTCAGTTTTACAGTTACACTTTCCGCATGCAGGTTGTCTTTTATTGTCATTTTCCGGATATGCTGTTGGCTAAACATACAACACTTCTTAGGAGAATTTATCGAAAGCCTATAGACTTTATGGAGGAAAGGACAACTGGTAGGTCGTTGTTCTTGCCTTTGTTTAGCCGTTCTCACTTTTCATGTTGGTTTAACTGCTGCTGTGGATGTAATTGTTCTCTCTATGTGGCACAACAGGAATGGCAGATCTAATTCTTGTGAATAGTAAGTTTACTGCTTCGACTTTTGCAAGCACATTTAATCATTTAAACGCCGGTGGAGTTCGGCCAGCAGTTCTATATCCAGCAGTTAACATCGACCAGTTTGCTGAACCTCATGCATCTAAGTAACGAACATGCTTGCATATCCTTAATGTTTTCTAGTTTTAGGCACATACTTGTATTGTGAATGTTGAAGCTTTTATTTTGGCCATGCACGTCATATCTAATCTTATCTTTTTGAACGATTGTGTAGATTGAACTTTCTGTCAATCAATCGCTTTGAGAGAAAGAAGAACATTGATTTAGCAATTTCAGCATTTGCTAAGCTGAGGACTACTCAGGACAATGATGGAAATGCCCTTACACTGACTATCGCAGGCAAGTGGATCTTAATCCCCTCTCTCCCTCCACTGTAAGACTTTCTTGTAGTTCTCATTTGACTCTCTCTGAATTGAATTAATGGTGTTAAATTTACGCCTTTGGTGTTTGTGCTTGCTTTATTTTCATGGACTCGTAACATTGTTGACAAGCCTTTCTCTGGTTAGTTCACTTGGCATTTGATCATAGGAAGTGACCATGACCTGGGATCCTATTATTTGTTCAGTTGGAATTGTTTCTTCATGTCCTTGGATTCAATTGCATTAGCGTTCAGCAGTGTGTACTCATATAAGGAGTCATGAAGTCATGGAGAACTACGGGTAAAACCACAAGTGCATGTTGAATGGATAGGTGGAACTATACTCCTTTCATCTAGTGGATCTCATATGTTATACTGTTCGATTCTTTTGAATAATCCATCTGTGATTTCTTAATCTGGACTGACAACTCTTTTGTTCAAATTTCACCGCTTACAGAGTTCATATCACTACAGTATTACTATAATATCCTCTATTAATCACATGGACCTATATTAGCTTTTCTATGTGTATGTATGTCTATTTGACCATTCCTCTTTCCTCGTAGTTGCTTTCCTTTGTCGTAAACCCAGGGCTACCCTAAACGTGATATTATAATTGCTTCTCAAACAATTTGATTTGTAAGGATTTGACGTCAAACCTTGGGATTTGCCTTCATTGTGGGTTACCTTTTTGGGTGGTTTAGTAATGGGTTGATTATTGCTGGTGCGGTGTTTTGCGTTTGTTTGTCAAACTGATTAGTATGTAATCTTATTTTGAAGGTCCTTTCGTATATCAATCTCGAATTAGAAAAGTTTTTAAATTCATCTTTGTGGAAAGTGGACTCAGGACTGGTCGTTTATTTGCTATACTTTGTTTTGTAACGCATCAGGTGATTACTTCTTGGTTTTTGTCGCCATAGATTTCATAATTATTTGAAATTACACTTCTCCCTTTTGATATTCAGGTGGCTATGACAAACGTCTGAGAGAAAACGTCGAGTACTTGGAAGAACTTAAGTTGTTAGCAGAAAAGGAAGGAGTGTTTGACCGAGTCAACTTCTTAACATCTTGCTCGACTGGCGAAAGGAACACCCTTCTTTCTGAGTGCCTTTGTGTGCTTTATACGCCAAAGGTTAGTGCAGTCTAATTGTATGCTTCTTACACCAAAAGGGCGTATTCATATTTGCCTTGCTAGAAGCGCTGGAAAGACATTGCAGTCTAATCTGACTGTGTGTTACCTTATAATTAGGATGAGCACTTCGGCATTGTTCCTCTGGAAGCTATGGCAGCCCATAAACCTGTTATTGCATGTAACAGCGGAGGGCCTAGAGAGACTATTAAGCACGGAATTACTGGATTTCTTTGCGAGCCTACTCCACATGAATTTTCATTGGCTATGACGAAGTTCATTCAAGATCCGACATTGGCTGGAAAGATGGGCGCAGAAGCCCGTCAGCATGTCGTTGATTCATTCTCTACTAAGGTCTTTGGGGATAATCTGAATCAGTATATTCTGAGTGTTGCTAGGGTGAAATGTGATTGAGAATGGAGAGGAAATTAGGAAATTTGTAGCTCGTTTCTGTTATACCCTTTTCATATTACAGGTTTTTCTAGTTGACACTTGGATCTTTTTTTTTTTTTTTTTTTTTTATTTTTTTTATTTTTTATACGGGAGTTAGATATGTTAATATGTTTTCACATCTTAATGACTTTCTGCAGTCTGTTCAATTTGTTTTGCATTTCCACAGAAAATGAGATACTTGGGATCTATCGCGATGAGTACATAAAAATAGGGTAAATTTATGTAGTCTCGTATGAGACAAGCTAAGCTCCCTCACAATTATTTATCTTGACGAGACCGTTTTGCTGTAATTACCATCAACTTTGTTTTGTTTAGCTTACGGAGTTGGGTTATAGTTCCCTCCATGTTTGACCATAACAGTAAAACAAGATCGTCACAGCCCACAAGACGTGCTTAAAAGTTCAATAGCATTTCTGATTTCGATTTTATAGTCCTCTCTGAGCTTCTGAAGTCCCCAACAAATCTGATGTCTTTCACAGCCAGAAAACTTTATCAGAAGATTTCCGAGGAAGGGCTGTGTTTAAAACATATCTAAACCAAAATTTGTGATGTGTTCTAACACCGTAATCAGTCCTTGTGTCTTCATGTCGGTGGTGCTGCAATAGATTTGGGGCTGTGTTTAAAACATATCTAAACCAAAATTTGTGATGTGTTCTAACACCGTAATCAGTCCTTGTGTCTTCATGTCGGTGGTGCTGCAATAGATTTGGAGTTGTGTTTTCTATACACTTATATGTTTGGTCTTCTCTGCAATGCTATTCTGGGTTAAAAAAAGTCTTATCAGAGGGCATGAGGTTTGGTCGCCTTACCCTTACTATTGTAATAGATGTCCATTTTTTATTCTGGAATCTTGATCATATTGTTTTTTTTTTTTTTTTGGTTTTTTTTAGATCATCATTTTGCTTTCTTAAGGTGTACTCCCTCCGTCCCAGCCATGGGCGGACCCCGGGGGTGCACAGGGGGACAAGTGCACCCCCATAATTTCTGAAAGTTTTATATATATTTATTATTTCCTCTAATTTGCAGAGTTGTTGGGCTAGTTCGGTGGCATTTGCATCATATGTTTTCACTTGAAACCAGGGTTCAAATCCTATTGCACTCACATTTATAATTTTTTCACACAAATACCAAATACTTTAGTGAATAAAAAGATGCAATGTGTTTTACCAAAGGTTCGAACCACGGTCTCCATACATCTCACACAAATATACCAACTAAGCTAGCTAAGATTTATGCTAAATAAAGAATTAATATTAAGTTATAACATATTCCCAAATTTATTGCTAACTCACACACACTCCGTATTTTAACTTCCACAAAAACGAGTTTTACCGAACGGATGTGCACCCCAATCCCCCAAATCCTAGGTCCGCCACTATTCCTAGCTCAAACGCCCCGGGCGTTATTTGTAGTGGAATAAGAAAAATTAATATAATAAGTTGAGTGTGGTAATATTAGGGAAAAAGAGGAGAGAGAAGGTGAGGATGTGATAATTCAATATGTCCCAAAATAGAAGAGGGTGTTTGAGGTGGGACGTCTCAAAATGAAATATGGGGCGTTTGAGCTGGGACGGAGGGAGTAGTAGTCTTGAAATTGTGAGTCTTTTAATTTGCTGCAGAAAATATTATTTGGAATGTGACCTCTTCTGCGAAAAGGCCAATAATGACCCTTAAGGTTTATATTGCTAGTTTGTGTGTAGTGGTTGTCACTTTTTCGTAGATGTTATGACTGTTTCTAGAGTTATGCATCTCTCTCATAATGTCGAATGTCTTATTGATGGGCATAATGTGATTGGGAAATGGGAAGGCTGCTTTCCCATGAAGATTTGCAGTGTTTGACCGAGTCCATTCTTATTTGGCATGGTTCTAAAGGTAATGCTTCTCCTTCCTTTCCTTGCATGTCTCGAAACTTGTTTTTCTCCTCCCTTCTTTTAACGTTTCATGTACTATACCTGTACAAATTGGTGCCTTTACAGATCTTTTATCAATTTGGGCTTTCTCAAGTTAGATCCGCAAGTTAGATTATAAATGATTCAGCACTGACCCATCCACGTCATGTTCCACTTGTAAAGGAGGTATAAGATTTTTCTCCACTTGGAAATTAATTTCCGTGTTTAATTTCGAGGCTTTTGGCTTGTTCTTGTAATCTTTTTCAATTATGGTTGGCGTGATTGTTGTCTTTCTGAAGCTGAGCATGAAATTCCGGTTAATATTAATGGCGGAATATAATTTTTCGTTAGTGTTGGCTTACCACTTACATTACCCACGGCTTATCAGTGACAAAACCGATTAAATATGAGCAATGTACTCGTTTTCTAGTCATTTATATTTATTGTTATTACGTCGTCGGGATAAAGTTGTCCCGTTTGATTCCACTTTTTCAAAATGTTTGCTTTGCAAATCAGTGTAATCCGTTTTGTCCCCTTGTTGTAATTTTGTGAAAGAGTATGCTGCCACTGAGATATCAGTTTTTCAGACATCAGGAATCTGTTTTTTCCTGTTATCCCCCCAGAACCTGTAACTAAGAAGTGTGCCGCTATTTTATGGTAAAGGTTGCCTATAAACGGTGTGACCTTTCCCAAGGTTTCCAGTTTTTACTAGAATGGATGGAGATTAGACCTGCCAATAACTGACCCGACCCGAAAAATCGCCCGAGACCCGACCCGAAAATAACCCGAAATGACCCGTTTTTTAGAACCCGAACCCGAAAACTACCCGAACCCGAAATGACCCGAAATACCCGGGTCGGGTTAGGGTCGGGTCCGGGTTGACCCGTCGGGTCAGGTTTACCAAAAGGTAAGAAAACCAATTTAGTCATATTTCCAACCAGCAGCCGCACAACCCCATTTCCCATCTCAAAATATCCCAAATTGAAATTCCCCATTTCCTTCGACTCTCTGAGCCTCCAAACTTACCGTCGCCGCCTTCATCAATATTATCCAATGACGGCGCCGATCTGTAGCCTTCGTGGATCTTATCGCAGTGTTCATCTTTCGTCTTCTTCGTCAAATAATCTCGTCGTCCCGCGCCCTTGTGTATGTGGGTCATTATTTGTTCGTTTTTTTCGTTATCCAAGGTAATATACTCTCTAAATCTCTAATACAGTAATACTTGCTTGTAGAGTTGTAGGTTGTATAGTTGTATACTTAATTCTTCGACATAAATGTCATTTGAATCCTTTTCAGACTTTCACCATTACTCCCTGCTCCCTTATTTTTCGGCGAGTGTACGGACATCCCCTTTTATTTATTAGGTTTTTGTATTAATAAAAAAATGATATGATTAAAGTGTGTTAATCAAGTTTAAGATTGGTTTGTAATTTTGGGTGTATTGGACAAGATAAGTAGTGAATTGCGAAGAGACTGTGGTATAAATTTACCATTACCATGACTTCATTGACTTGTGAATTGTAATAGCTAGGAGTAGCAGTTCGTAGTAGTATTCACTACGTAAGAGTAGCTAGGAGTAGTTATCCAAAAAAAATGTTATGCTTACCGAGTTACCGTGTTACAGTTGTCTATTTGATTCTTGGTTGATTTATCAACTAATTAACTTTAACTTGATTTAGTTAGTTGAACATAAAAATGGCGCCATCGGGAAGAGGACGTGGTCGGATACGAGGACGAGGGTGTGGACGAGGTGCTAGTCCAGCCTCCTCCTCTTCATCTACGTCTCCAGGTATATCATGTCTGCCATATACAAATTGTGCACTTATAATATACATGTGTTACATATACAGTTAATGTTCAAATGCTTCTTATTGAAAATTTGTACTTTTACACTTTGCAATCAGGTTTCTCTTCTACGCCTTTATCACCAATTGTGGAGAACATGGATGATTCTTCAGCCGTTTCAGAAGCTCGGAAAAGAAAATGGAATTCTTTAGTTTGGAGTCACTACAACATCTTTGAGGGCACACAATATGATGACGGCGTTCCTAGAGCACTTTGTAAGTACTGCAATGGAGGACCAGAGTTGGCAAATTCTAGTAATGGTACGTCTAATTTTAAACGTCATACATACAGTTGTCATGCTCGTCCAAGTGGTATTGGTGGTGGAATGGTTAAAGGGAGGGATGGATTGTTGGTTAAGAAGATAAGTCATTTTTTTTTTCAAAGAGAAAGTGACACTTGCAATTATAAGACATGGATATCCTTTTACTTATGCTGAAGACGAGGGGAATGCTGATGTTTATACATATTTGAATGATAGTGTTAAACCCATTTCTAGAAATACCGCAAAGAGTCATTGTATGAAAATTCAAAAAAGAGAGAAATTGCGGCTGATAACTGAGCTTGGTAAAATAATCGGGAAAATCTGTTTGACTTGTGATATGTGGACCTCGTGTGTGGATCAAGGCTATCTTTCCTTGACTGCTCATTATATTGACGATGAGTGAAATTTGCATGCTAAGATTCTTAACTTTTATCATTTGGAAACACCTCACAATGTCGTACACATGCATGAGAAGCTCTTAGAGTTTATTAAAGAGTGGGACTTTCCAAAGAAAGTGTTTACCGTGACCTTAGACAATGCTAGATGCAATGATAACATGCAAGACTTGTTAGCGGCTAGTTTGAAAGTTTATTCACCATTGCCTTGTGGAGGAAAATACTTTCATGTACGTTGTGGAGCTCATATACTTAACTTGATTGTGCAAGAGGGCTTAAAGTTAATTGATAATGGTGTTGCTAAACTTAAGAAATTAGTGACTCACATTGGTACATCTGAGGGTCGTACCTTGAAATTTAAGGAGAATGTTATTGCTTGTGGCCTTGATTGTTCTAAGGGCTTGTGCATGGATACTCCTACTAGATGGAATTCGACTTTCAAAATGCTTTGTAGGGCAAGTTACTTTCGTCCCGCCCTTGCAAGTATGAGCGAATCTTCACTATATGATGCTTCTTTCCCACCTTTGCCTACGGAAGAGGAATGGACTAGAATTTATAAGATTTGTGCTCTTTTGAAGCCCTTCAATGAGATCACTACTTTGATGTCAGGGAGAAAATACCCCACATCAAATTTGTATTTTCTTAGTGTGTGGGAAATTGAATGCTTGTTATTAGATTATGGAGCATGTGAAGATGAGTTTTTGAGTATTATGGCACAACAAATGAAGGTCAAATTTGACAAGTATTGGGATTCTTATAGTTATATTTTTGCTTCTGCCGCGATTTTGGATCCTCGATACAAGTTGCAGCTTATAAAGTATTGCTTTAAGGATCTAAATGCTGCAACTTTTAAAGCTAAGGCCAATGTTGTGAAGACTGAGTTGTATAAATTGTTAAACGAGTATGTGAATTTGGTTCCTACGTCATCTGATACTCAAGATGTAAATCGTGTAACAAGAACAAATAATCTGCCGGTAAGTTGTACTGCTCTTTTGTTACTTTGTTAAATACTTTTGGCCTTGATATTTTGTAGCTAAATTCGTGCAGAAACCGTAGTTGGTGGAGTGTGTATTTATTTAAGCTATTAATTGTTTTTTTTTTTTATGTTTGTTACAAGGGATTTTCTACATTTGAAAATAGTATTATTCGAGGACGTAGAACGTAGTTGGACTTGTATTTGGATGAAGCTCGGGAGGACCATACTAAAGATATTGATGTGCTTGAGTGGTGGAAGGAGAATGAGAAGCGATTTCCTGTTGTTGCCCTTATGGCTAGAGATGTCTTGGCCATCCCGGTTACTACCGTAGCTTCCGAATCTGCTTTTAGTATGGGATGTAGAATTATAACCAAATGGAGATCATCTCTTCTTCCTAAAACCGCAGATGCCTTACTCACTACTCGGACTTGGCTGTACGGGTTTAATGTTAAAGAAGGTATATAGGTTTGGTTGATTGTATTATTTCTTTAATTAACCCATGTTATGTTTTCATTTCGCATTTGGCATTACACCGTCAGCTTGTGATGTTTTGCAGCACACAATGAAAACATCGAGCTTGATGGGTTTGAGTAATCATTTTCTAATATGCGAATTAGTGAAAATCAAGTCGACGAAGATGAAGACTAAGATGATGATGATGAGGAGGAGGAGGCAGCCGAGGAACTTCCGGTTATTCCTGTGTAGTGTTGTGATTTGTGAAGAATGTGATGCATGCAAATTAATTCTGATGTCCTACTGTGTATGGGATGTAGAATGTGTTTTAATGTGTTAAACTCTTAAAGCATTTGGACTTATCCAAAAGATCTTTAATTTGTATAATTATGAATTCTATTACATTTCATTTGAATCATGAAATTTCTGGCTACTGGTACATGCACAAGAGAGATTTGTTTTGCATCCTTATGGCACTCAGCACCGCCAATTCGCCAAGCAACCCCAAACTCCAAAATTGCGATAGCCGAAACTTGTGGAGTACATCGATTTGGAAAATAACATACATCCTGATTCCTGGCATCCTGCACATTTGGAAAAAAAAAAGAATTATATAATATAATACCAAAAAACACATGTCAAATATTAAAAAAATATTATTTTAAGGATAAAAATTACCGAGAAAAAATGGAGTGAACATGTATTTCTGACCCGTTGGTCAACTTGTAACCCGACCCGAACCCGTATTGACCCGCGTATAGTCGACCCGTATTTGACCCGACCCGTTTTTGACCCGACCCGTATTCGACCCGACCCGTAGTGACCCGAACCCGAAACCCGCCCGCCCAACCCGTTTGACAGGTCTAATGGAGATACAAATGTCCCTCACTCAGAAGTTGGTGTGATATGAATTCAATTATCTCTCACTCGGAAGTTATTTTGATGTGAATTCAATTGTCCATTATTCGGAAGTTGGTTTGATATGAATTCAATTGTCCATTATTCGGAAGTTGGTTTGATATGAATTCAATTGTCCATTATTTGCAAGTTGGTTTGATTTGTATTCAGTTGTCCCTTTTAGCAAGTTGATTCGATATATCCTTGTTTCCCCTTATTCGGAAGTTGGTTTGATATGAATACGAATGTCCCTTACTCGGAAGTTGGTTTGATATGAATACAAATGTCCCTCACTCGGAAGTTGCTCGATTGTCCCTCACTCAGAAGTTGCTCGATTGTCTCGTACTCGGAAGTTGGTTTTATATGGATACAAATGTCCCTTACTCTTAAGTTGATTTGATTTTAAGTTCAATTGTCCCTTACTCGGAAGTTGGTTTGATTTGAGTTCAATTGTCCCTTACTCGGAAGTTGGTTTGATTTGAGTTCAATTGTCCCTTATTAGCATGTCGGTTTGATATAGTCAGTTGCCCCATACATGGAAGTTGGTTTGATGTGAATTCAATCGCCCTTTACTCGGAAGTTGGTTTGATTAAACTACTATTGTCCCCTATTTGAAAGTTGGTTTGATCTAAATTGTCCCTTATTCAGAAGTTGGTTTTATCGAAATATGTTGCCTCTCATCGCGAGTTTAATCCAACTTCTTCGAAAATTTAAATTTGCACATCAGTGGAACCGAACTTGTCTCCTGGTTTTGACGTGGAGCTTCAGTAATTTGGCGGCTTGAGTACTTTTTAGCCACTGAGAAATCAACTTTTTCCTGCTGCCTTTTGGGACCTTTCAATAAAGGAGGTTTAAAAGACTGAATCGTTTTGAGCTTTCACAAGATAGATCCTATGTTATGTTCGGTTTGTGTATTTCTTTTCTGGCCTTTTTTCCCCTGTAGTATCAATTGTCCCTTATTCATAGATTGGTTTGATGTAGATTTAATTGTCCCTTATTCGGAATTTTTATGTGAATTGAATTGTCCCTTATTCGGAATGTAGTTTGAATTCAGTTGTCCCTTATTTGGATGCTGGTTTGATCTATATTTTCATGCCTTGATCGAACATGGTTAAGTTTTATTCCCGACGATTTGAAAGTTGGTTTAATCTCAAATCGATTGTCCCTTTTTCGGAAGACGGTATGATTGGTCAGATCTAAATTCGCATGTCCCTTGCTCGAAAACTAATTTGATGAATTAGGTTGTCCCTTGTTTGGAAAATTGGTTTATTAGGATGGATGGATTTACAAATGTCCCATATTCGGAAGTTGGTTTGATATGAATTGTCTCGTACTCGGAAGTTGGCCGGTTTGATTTGAGTTCAATTCTCTTATTAGCAAGTTGGTTTGATATAAATTCAATTGTCCCTTACTCGGAAGTTGGTTTGAATTGATACTCCTATTGCCCCCTTTTTGTAAGTTGGTTTGATTTCAATTCAATTGTCCCTTATTCAGAAGTTGGTTTTATCTACATTATGTTGCCTTTACCCGGAAGTCGGAAGTAGTTTCTCTGGAGTTCAATCCAACTTTTATGGAAAAATTGATTTGCAAATCAGTGGAACCCAATTTGTCTCCTATTTTTAATGTGGAGCTTCAAAAATTGGCTTTTGCTGCTAGTGGCTTGTACATTTTAGACATTCAGAAATCAACTTTTTCCTGTTGCCTCTTGGAACCTCCAATAAAGGAGTATTCTTCTTTTGTACGGTCGTGAACAATCATTGTTTTGAGTTATATATCACAAGATTGATCATATGTTAGATTCCAAGAAATTATTTTTCCTCCTGTTGCCCCCCCCCCGAAACCTTTTATTAAGGAGTATGCCTGCCTTTTGTATAGTGAAAATTGCTCAATGAGTTTGACCTTTCATTTCATACATCCTGTGTTTAGTTTGGTTAGTTTGTTACAATTGAAGAAAATGCAAATTTTCATTCCTTGGATGTTCGTTTAATCTGAATTCAGTCGCCCTTTACTCGGAAATTAGTTTGATTTGAATTCAATGGTCCTTTGGGAGTTGGTTTGATGTAAATTCTATTGTCCCTGGATCAGAGGTTGGTTTGGTCTCAATTTGATTGTCCCTTATTCGGAAGTCGGTGTGATTGGTCTGATCTATATTCGCTTGTCCCTTGCTCAGAAGCTGACTTGATCTGAATTTGGCCGTCCCTTGTTCGGAAGTTGGTTTGATAAAAATGTAGTTGTCCATTGCTCGAAAAAATATTTAATTTGTTGCACTTGGTGGTATTGCTGCGTGTTTTACATGAAATAATGTATTGCATTTGGTGGCTTAATATGATGTTAACAGACCTTTAATACCCACTAGGAGCTTATACTTGCTGTACCTATGCATGTCCATCGATCATTAGGTCTTGGAATTCTCTCAGTAGGGATGAGGATTCTCATGTAACCTTCGAGATATGTATCTCATCTTATGTGCAATTTGAGGTAATATTACTTAGAACTCAAAGTCCGTCAATTTTGTCTAGTCAATTTTGTGCCTTAAAAAAAAACTAGGTTTTCTGGTGGCGAGAATTCCTTTTACCTACTTTCCAAACAAGCCGAGTGACTAGGGGCATCATTTGGATTTCTATGATGCTGAAAGGAAAGTTGTGTTATTGAACTGCTTTGCATATGCTTTTAGGTATCTGCAGTGGTGTCTCGTCATAAGCTTTGCCTCTTCTTATTGTCGATATCTGTCTTGAGTGCAGCTGGTCAGTGCTTTTATAACTACAAGGTTTACCTTTCAATATTTTTGGGATGATTTTTTTTTTTTGGATAGTCTGAACACTGAGGTAGTGGAGATTGAGGTTTCTCTGGCATAAATGCCAAGCGCTGAATTTTGGTTTCAAAGTTAAAGCTTGTCCATTTGGTATTTTGGCTATTAGTTAGGGCTAGAACATCTAGTAGCTTGTTTGTATGACTTAATGACTTATGATTGTTCCAATAGTTTAAGATTGTACCATTAATTTCAGCTTTTCTGGTGGTAGGTTGGATCAAAATATTGGTTACTATGTTTAGTTGTTTGTAGACGTACCTCTTAAACTTTGGTTATTTTCTTATGCCTTTGGTGTGAAACTACATTTTTAGTGTGTGGGCTATCCTAACTCAGATTCTAATGTGAATATGCGGAGAAGTTGCTATTATTAGGCGCCGTCTATGACTCATATATTCTGTTGCATGAAATAATGAGTTGCGGTTGTTAATACATATTATGGTAATATATCAGCTTTGCATTGTTCCAAACACTTTATGCTGCTAAATTGACGCTCACTAGATCAATATATTTTCTGGGAATGGCTGGTGAAGGTATACATGTCATAATTTTCATGTTTGCTCAGCTGTGTTTAAGATTTATCTAAACCACATTTTGTAAGGTGTTCTGATGTCGTGATGAGTCCTTGTTTCTTCATACACAAGTGCTGCAACAGATTCGAGTTGTGTTTCTTATACACAATGTTTAGTTTTCTCTGCTATGCTTATTTTGGGATAGCAGGGGCATGTCAGAGGCCTGAATTCATTCTATCTTTTGGTTGCCTTACCCTTGCTATTGCAATAGATGTTTCTCTGTTTTTTTTTTTTTTTTTTTTTTTTTTGGATCATATTGCGCTTTTCTTTGTGAGATCATTATTCTTGGTTTCTTAAGGCGTTGTAGTATCAAAATTGTGAGTTTTTGCTGTAGAAAATATTTTAGGGAATGTTATCTCTTCTGAAATAGGCCGATGATGACCTTTTTGGTTTATGTTGCTAGTTTTTGGGTTGGTTGTCTCACTTTTGTATAGATGTTACTACTATTTTTGGAGTTATGCATCTCTTGTAATGTCGAAGTGCAAAGAAGTTTTTTTTAGCCACCAAAGTGAGAAGGGTGTGATCTAAAAAACACGAAAGTCGTATTTGGGATTTATGAAACACCAAAGTTAAAAAACTTTGTTTTTATAACACACTTCAAACTATTTGGGTTTTTATTAAACACCAAAACAAATTAAAAAATGTTAATTGTTATTTTACCTCTTAAATTATTTTTCTGCTTAAAAAAAAAATACTCATCTTCTTCTCCTCCAATTCTCCATTATCGATTTTCTCTACAAAGTCATGGCGCAAACTTAAGTCATATCCAAAAAACTTCACAATTAGAACCTAGGATTATGGGAAGTCTAAACAAGTTTTTATGCTACATTTTGAACTTTGCGTACCGTTCGATCATGTTCGTAATTTGTTTTTTTTTTTTTTTGACATTTGTTGAATTATGTGATCTTTTATTATTTTTTTTTTTATTTTTTTTTTTTTTAAGATCAATGAATTGGATTTACTCCATATCTTTACTTATTGTGAAACGAGCCTAGTATTTCTTAACTTAAGTAAGTAAGAACATAATTTCATTTATTTTTTAATTTTTTTATTTGTTTTGGTGTTTAATAAATACCCAAATAGCTTTAAGTGTGTTTTAAAAACAATTTTTCAACTTTAGTGTTTTATAAATACCAAATACAACTTTGGTGTTTTTTAGATCCCACCCTCATCACTTAGGTGGCTAAAAAATACTTCGTAAGGGAAAGGCTGCTTTCCCATGGAGATTCGCAGTGGTTGCCCTATTTTATTCTTATTTGGCATATTTCAAAAGGTAAGACTTCTCCTTCCTCTCCTTGCATGTCTCAGAACTTGGTTTTTTGTCCTCCCATTACTTCTTTTAAAGTCTCGTGTATTGTACCTGTAGAGCTTGATGACTCTGAATGGCAGGTGGTTGTGCCTTACAAATTTAAATGTGCATATTTATGGAAAATATTTATTATTGTATTGTGTACTGCTCTTTTTATCAATTTGGGCTTTCTCAAGTTAGATCTGCATGTAATATATGTTAACTTCGACCATCCACATTATGTTCAGCAATTAGCTGGATCAGAACCTATTTGGCTGTATGAGCATCTGCCTTAAGTGTTTTTGTTTTGTAGGTTAAGTTTACTTCTGAAGATCTTTAGCGAATTGATACTGAAAATAACGAAAAATATTGAGTTTGTTATTATCTTGTCCAACTAGGAAGTAAGACCCGTATTGAGCGGATCTGTTAACTTTTAATAATTTTTATGTACAGATACATAATTGACATAAAAGGGGAGCCTTGGCGCACCGGTAAAGATGTTGTCGTGTGATCGATAGGTCACGGGTTGAAGGTCTGGGAGCAGCCTCTTGTCAAATAAATTGACAAGGGAAGGCTTGCCCTCATTACACCCTTGTGGTGGGACGCTTCCCCGGACTCTCGCTTAGCGGGGACGTCAATGTGCACCGTGCTGTCCTTTATACATAATTGACATACTATATAAAGAAGGATTTGCATCTTAGGAGTATCTTACAATTTGAATTACTTTTGAGTTGTCAGGTGTTTTCCTGCTGATATCCGTAAGTCTCCTCTTTTGTTGTTTTTGCTGCTTTTAAATATTTATGCTTAGTTTACCACTCTGAAGCTATTCATGCCATTGTTTGCTTAAGTTTACGTTAATTGAGACGAGCACTATAAAGGTCAATAACATTTTGCGTAGCATTGGGGTATATCGTTAGGCATAATGTTTTGGTTTATATACTCTCTGGAAATGTTTTGTTTCTATGTTTGATGGTCTGAAGCTGTAAAAATAGAGGTGGTTATGGCTTGAAAGCGAAAATTCGAATTCAGTTATTAGTTCTAAGCTCGGTCTCCTAAAATTTGGCGATTGGACTTCATTATAAAGAGCTACAAGATCCTGTATCTAATTTTTCGTCTGGACAGTTTAAAAGTTCTATGGTTGATGTGGCATTGTTCATTGATTTGTGCAAATTTTGGTTAAAAGTAATGACAACAATAAAAAAAATTTGTCTGGACAATATGAATATCATGTCGTAAGATTTACTTTAAGTGAGATTCGGCATGTCATATTTGGTTAAATATCTCACTGTAAGATCAACGATGACAATATAATGAAGTGTTCCACCGACGACTTGATCTGACTCTGGCTGTATGAGCTTGTTTCTCTGTTAGTTATTGGTTATTAGATGTTGCCTAGCTTCATATACCACTTATGTACCTTTGATATGTCGACTCTTGATGTTGGCTGTTGCTAGAGGTGGCCACTGGGCGGGCGGGCCAGGGTTAGGGCCGGGCCTAGACCCGGGCTGGGCCCCCTGAGGTCTGGCACTGAACCGGCCCACTACTTTTAGGGCGGGGTAGGGCTAGGGTCAGGGCCAAGAATTTGTCGGCCCTAGCCCTAACGTAAGAGGGTCAGTGCTAGGGTTAGGGTCGGGTTAGGGTCAGGTTCGGACTAGGGTTAGGGTCGGGTTGAGACAGGGTTAGGGTTAGGGTTGAGTCGGAGGGTAGGTCAGGGTTAGGGTTAGGGCTAGGATTAGTGTCGGGTTAAGGTTGGCCGATTTTAATTTGACCATACTTTTTATTTTCTTCATATTATTGTAATTATCGTTAATACATACTATTGTACGAGTAAAGATTGGGTACTTTTATTATAAAAATATAATCGTTTCAATAGTTTGGCTTTAACTAGTTGAAAGAATGAGTATATTAACGACTTTGATTTGCTAAAATTAACGGCGTGACATGGCTTGGTTAGGGTTGGATTAAGTGCTAGGTTAGGGTCAGGGCCGGGTTGAGGGTTAGGTTAGGGTTAGGGCCAGGTTTTGGGTCAGGTTAGGGTCGGTTTAGGGTTAGGTTAGGTTTAGGGTCGGGCTAAGGGCTAGGGCTAGGGTTGGGTTAGTGCCCAAAAATGTTGAACCCTGAACCGGCCCTAGGTTTCTAGGGCTAGTGTCGGGCTTGACCCTGCCCGGTCTAGGGTCGACCCGCCAGGGCTATTTACCGGGCCGGTTCAGGTTGGGCCAGGGCTGACCCGTACCAATGGCCACCTCTAGCTGTTGCCTAGCTGTTTCATATGTTTCTAAAGGTTACTGCGAGCTAGACCTTGGTTGCATATTAAATTGCACCAAATATACCCTATGTAAACTGTATCTCACATATGATATTTTGGATACTCTTGAAATGTTCTTTACGAAGAAAGCTGGTTTAATTAAATTTTTCATGGACCCCTGTTCGAAAGTTGGTTTGGTTCTTATTCTACTGTCTTGGAAGTTGGTTTGATCAAAAGTTAGGTTGTCCAAAAAATCTTTAGTCGGAAGGTGGTTCGATATAAACTCAATTGTCTGTAATATCCTGAAATTCGGTAAATATTATAATAATATTTTAGTATAAAAAATTAGTTTATTCTAGCGGAAAATGAGATATTTGTTATTTTTTGAGTCGTTTTCAAAAATGGGTTACGGAATGGGTTTTAAATTCAGTTTTCTATTTGGGTTATTCTATTTCAATTTGGACCCGTTCCTAGTTAATACAAGTATTCCAACCCAATACCTTATTGGCCCAAACAACAAATGCCCAACCAAAACCAAAAAGGGAAAATCAGAAAAAAGGAAAAAAAAAGAAACACGTAGAAATAAGGGAAAGAAAAGGAATATATATATATATATATATATATATATATATATATATATATATATATATATATATCAAACCTCACCTTTGTCTCTTTCCTCCTACCCGACAAACAACCCCCCCCTTTATTTTTTGGGGGTTGCTATCCAGCGCCCCAGTCCCTTATTTACCGCCCCAACTTTGGCCCAGGATTACCTGCTTTACCCCCACTTTAAATGTTCCAGTTTTTGCTCTACCCATACTACCCCTTACCCCACTATACCCACATTACCCAGTTTCCCTCACTCACTCCTACTTTATCATTGTCATCTGCACATTCTTCACTCACTCACCATTTCCCCTTCCCTCACTTCATCACTACTATCTTCTCTTTCCACCTCCTTCTTCACTTATCATCTACACTTTCTCTCACCTCCATTGACACCATCTTCATCTTCTCTCTCTCCTCATTATCATAAATTTTAATCTTTCTCTCTCTATTACAACAACCACAGGATATTGGTAATTAATTATAAAATATTAAATTAAAATATACATATCATAATTATCAATATTTTGTAATTTAAATTGGTACATTATATCCTTCATCCGGATATGAAGATTTGAGAATGAACATATGAGGATCGAAATTTATGGTGTCAACTTTTTCATTTTCATGGATTTTGAGAAGAATTAAACCCAAAAAAAAATTGGGTCAGATTGAAAATATGGTGGACCCGAGGTCAAACTATATGATCAAGACGGCCAGACCTAGGTCAAGTCGTCCTGTCAATACGGCCGGACCTAGATCGAGCCGTCCTGCCAAGACGGTCGGGCATTACTGACCTTGTAGTTGTTCACTCTGAGTATGCTTATTGCATGTGTGAGTCTTTTTAGTATGGTTGTACCAAATAGTTCTAAGTACGTGGTATGAGTAAGCATAATGATTGTATTAGTGTTTTGTATGCTTTTATTTTCTTTTGAAAATCCGCAAAACTGAATGTGTAATGTCAAAGTCTGCATACGCATTTTCATAAATAATTCAAAATAAATTTAAAACTTTGCTCGATATCGTAAACTAAATATCCGATATGACCAAGTAATAATGTGGTCATAGACATATTGACACGAGCATACGACATACTCAAAATACAATAGATTTTAACGACGCACATATCCAGATTATCATTGTGCATATTCAGATTATTATCATAGTTCAATATCTTCAATCTCAACTTACAAATTCAAATTATTACAGAACATGTTCACTAATAAAATATAGACACTCAATATATATAAGAGTAGTTTTCTTTCACAAAACAAGGTAATTTGGGTATTTCAAGTGGAGAGTGTTTATTTCTCAACATGGGTTCTATAGAGGACTCGATTTGGCGTTTCCATGGTGTAAAAATATGTTTTTCATAACTATGACTTTGAGTTGTATGGGGAAGGACAAAAAGGATTAAAATTATTAACTCGCAAATCAAGTTTAAATTAATCATTTATAAATATATTCGAGTTTTGACTACTTACAATACAAACTCAATTCATTTAACGAGATGTAAAAAGATATACGTAAAAGTTCAGAACCTAAAATTAAAGTAATTTATAGCACATTATCAATGTCATAAATTTAAAAAATCATTTAACCGCATACAAATCGAGAATAAAAATCTCTGAATATGAATGTTTTGTTGATCCTACTACAATTTATCATTTTCAACTTCTACGTACAAGGCACGTAAAGAATTCAAATTAGATTTAACAAATCATCATAAAACTTTGTTTGATAACGTCAATTAAAATACCATAAAACATATTGACATGAGCATATGACGTATAAAAATTAACATCAATTCAACTTAAATACAAATAAGTACAAGATCTTTTGGTAGAGATCATTGCTGCTACCCTTGTTGAGTTGGACTTTACTATTCGATACCGTTGAACCATGAATCTAATAATACGATGCGTTTCACGTCAAATGTCACTTACCATCACGAAAAGTATTGATGAAAATTCATTTATTTCTCGATTAAAATTTTCACGAGACATTATGTAACCGTTATTTACCAACTTTTATCCGTAATTTATTATTTACAACTAGTTTTCGTATCTTATTGGTGAGTATGTATTATTGTATTTTGAATATGTGTGTGAGTGTGTGTGTTTTAGGTTGAAAATTTTGAGGTATGGTGATCTAAATATGTTATATGGTAATCTGAATATGTTTGATGTGGTCAAAATACACGCGTCCCTCAATTAGGATTAAAGGGTGCTAATGTTCCGGATTATATATAAGACCACAGATAGGGGTTATCATACTTATGAATTTGAGTTAGTCCTATGTTTTGTCCAACAACTATTCACATGAACATAAATAATTTAAACGAGACCTAACAAGTTATCATTAAACTTTGCACAATAACGTCAATTAAATATCCAAGATGACCACGCTTATATCAATGTGATCATAGACATATTGACATGCACATATGACATACTCAAACTACCATAACACTTCAAAAATTCATTCGTACATATTCGGATTACCTTGGTGCATATTCTGATTATCATAATTCAATATATTCAACATGAAACTTACAAATTCGAATAGATCATTATAGTACATATGCATCATTTGAGTATGTATGGTACAAATTTGAATACTTCAATAACATGTTTACATCTGAACACATTCTAATCTAAATATACAACTAAACAAAAAGATCAATAACATTTTCACCATAATGCATTTTCATTTAAACAATTGATTTTAAACTATACTCGTGTTGACTGTTAATTATGATACATATCCATGATCTTAATAATCGTGTGTCTTACAATTTCAATAAAAAGGTCAAATTTTAATCAAAGTGTGGTGAAATATTCATTGGCTAGTAAACTAGTGTATCATATTCATAGTCAACTATATAGTTTTAATCAATTGTTTAAGTGAAAATGCATAATTCAGCTTCGCACCATACGTGCTTAAATTACGCTTATGTATTATGATAATTATCATCGTGTATGTTCAAATTTTCATATAATACATTCATATTACCATGGTTTGAGAGTGATGACTCCTTATTCTTGACATGACCCAACGAGGATTGCGCCGTATTTTGAACACGATAAAAATATTTAGATTACCATATAACATATTCTTATTACTATATGACGTTTAGATGAAAATTCATTTTGTTATACGAGTAGGATTTTCATGAGACATTATTTAATCCTTATTCCAACTTTCACCCATAATTTAGTATTTACAACTAGTTTTTGCATTTTATTGGTGATCAAAGTATGATTTACTGTAATCTGAATATGTTTGCGAGTTATAGTTTTTGAAGTATGGTAAACCGAATATGTTATATGGTAATCTGAATATGCTATATGGTAATCTGGATATGTTATATGTAATCTGAATATGTTATATGTAATCTTTCCCGCCCCAACTTGGTGTGCTTATTTTGCTTTATTCACTATATAATTTCAATTGTTTCTTCCATATTTTTTTTTATTGTTTTGCTATCGAAGTAATTTTTTTTTTCTTAGAATTTATTTAAAAACGGAGCTAAATAATTTTATTACAGGAAGTATATAGTAAGTGAAGTAAATGCGGTCAAAAGTGGTTTTTTTTGGCTAATTTGGTAGATAGTGTTATTTTTTTACCAATCTGTCGCCGTAGTTTTCTTTTTTACCAATCTGTCATTTGCCCCCTACTTTTTTTTTAACAATTTGGTAGTTTGGCCATATATTATGTATAGTTAATTAATAGTGTAAACTCTTTACAATTCTTACATTAAGTGTCATAGTCATTAACTAAGACAATTCCTAAAAGTAGTATGTTAGTGAATTTTTTTTCGAAATAGAGCTCAAAAAATAAATATTAAACAAAATGGGTCGGATTGAAAAATGTTCAATCTTATGGGGTGCACGTCACCCCATTTCAGGTCCGGGACAAAACCGCCAGTGCCCCTGGCGGTTTTAAGTGGAGAGAAATCGTCACCCTCCATGGCGGTTTCTTCACAAAAATGAGATACAAATCGAGTGGGTGATATTTTGGTCGAGGGTGAAACCGCCATGGGGGGTGGCGGTTTCACTTGAGTAAAACCGCCACTCCCCATGGAGGTTTCACCCATATTTTGGCCGAGAGTGAAACCTCCATGGGGGGTGACGGTTTCACTTGAGTGAAACCGCCACCCCCCATGGAGGTTTCACCCTTGGCCAAAATATTACCCCAATATAATGTCAATCCCAAAAAAAAAAAAAAAAAAAAAAAATTAAAACCGCCATGGGGGGTGGCGGTTTCACCCGCCACCCCCCATGGCGGTTTCACCCTATCCAAAATATCACTTACAACCCCATAACTACTGTTCAAGACACTTAAAACCGCCAGGGGCACTGGCGGTTTTGTCCCAAACTTGAAATGGGGTGACGTGCACCCCATAAGATTGAACATTTTTCAATCCGACCCATTTTGTTCAATATTTATTTTTTGAGCCCTATTTCGAAAAAAAATTCGTACTCCCTAAATATATATGAAACAAGTTATGATATAAATAATATGGGTGGTTAACAGTCTCTCACAAAACTTTGTTATTGTTTCAATCTCAATATGCAACAAATGAAACTAAAATTTGAGTACAAATTTATTTACCCTCTAAATGTTACTTGCGGACTCAAAAGATTCAACTTAAAAGATAAATATCTAGTTTTTCGTATTTTATTGGTGAGTATGTGTTTACTGTATTCTGAATATGTGTGTGTGCAGGTTGAAAATTTTGAAATATGGTAATCTGAATATGTTGTATAGTAATCCCAATATGTTATATGGTAATCTCAATATGTTCGCTCGTGTTCAAAATTTTGAAAGGCTCTCATTGAGTCGTGTCTTCATCAATGTTTAACCATATTTAGAACACGACCTCATTTAGATTAAGCTTTGTTTTCAATATTGTTCACCCACTTTTCTGGGTTTACTTAATTTTTCACATGATTCACAAAACAAGAAATGAATCTACATAGTTTTTGGGTAAATTTTTTTACATATTTGCTTAAGTAATTTACATAAATTATTCATTGAGATGTTGTTCAAACTAGATTTTAATTTCTCACTTATTGAGCACAACTACTCCGCAACTAGCACATCTTCATTATCCTATTTGAAAATTTGTTATAATCTACACATGTATATTTTTTTATCAATTTTAAAATCAATAGAATACACTTTCCACGAATCTTAAAAGAAAAATAAGATAGTACTATTTGAAGGATGAAATGAAATTTGGGGAAAAAAGGTTGAAACTAGGGAAGAGGGAGAACGATGAACTTAGAGAAAATCGATTTGGGAATTAATAACAATATAAAACTGGGGAAGGGAGAGAATAATGAAATATGGTGAAAGTTGATGGAAGGAAGAACACTTGAAGAAAGAAGATAAAGTGGAGGAGAGAGAAAAAATTTGTTTGGGAATTTAATGATTTGGTTATGGAGTATTGCTGTATTGGTGATGAAAGGAAGATTGGTGGAAGAAGGAAGAAAGAATGAAAAAGGGTAAAAAGGGCAAGGTAGGAAAATTGAGAAAAGCCAAAATAGGGGCAAATTAGGAAACCCATATCTAGGGCGGTAAATAACCACACCAAATTGGGGCGGAAAATAGCAGTCCAATATTTTTTTTCTTTTTTCTTCTTCTTTACTCTACTTCCCCTGCTTCTCTTCTTCTTTCACGCACGCACGCCACCACTCGCACAAGCACGCCCCATCACACACCGCTGCTGCCGCCGTGCTTCCGCTGCTCTCGCCGGCCGTTCAAACACCTTCCCACCGTGTTTCCCTCTCTCTCTTCACCGCGGGCAACGCTACATCTCGCCTCCTTTTTCCCCTGTTTTCATCCCTTCAATTAACGTGAATTTCAATTCGTTTTTCAAGTTTTGATTGTGTTTAATTGGTTCTAATAGGTGTTATGATTAGTGGGTAATCGATTAGAATTAGTTTTATGCACAAATATTTGAGTTTGATGTTGGTTTTGGATTAATTATCGCTAATCACAAATTTGAGACTAATTAGTTTAATTGTTCGAATTAGGTTCGATTAGTTTCGTAAATTATGACTTTAGTATGTTTATAATCTGTTAATTAGGGTTCTTGAATTTAGTTTGAGATTTAAATTGGGTTTTGTTTAAGTTTGTAGAAATTGTAAATTGGGGGAATTGTGATTAATTGTTTCTTAATTAGGTTAAACATCCCAAATTAATTATGATGATTATTATTTCGAAATTTAGATTATTTAGGAATTTATAAACTGATTTTCATAAATTAATTGATTAAATTCGTTTTTTATGTAATTTTATGTAATCTAAGCATGATTTTGATAATTAAAACATAATATAAATAGTTTTACTAAATCCTAAGTAAATCATAATAATTAAGAATTGGTTTTTATGTATTATATTCTGTTTTAAAAGTGATTTTAAGCCTTTGGGAATTTCTAAAATAAATTGAGTGTTATTAGTTAATTATTAAATTAGATTTGTAATTGTTGATTAGTTGGTAATTTTTGGGTTAGAAATTATATTGTCAAGGGCATTGTATATAGAATAGTATTAACGTAAGTATTCAATGAATGATTGGGTGAGACTTTCATTAATTTGGGATTATTGATTGTAATATTGTAGCCCCTGAGTTCGTAGACGAAGAATACTAGTGATCGTTGTGCTGTCGTGTTCTCGTGTGCATTGAAAAGGTAAGCTAGCATGCTCAACCTTTCTTAAACTTGTAGAAATCTTTTAAAAACAATATGCTAAGTGTGCTTGGTGTGATGGATGAGAACTTAGTATCATGCTAGGTGGAGAACGATTCAGTTTTCTTTATGATTATTACATTGTACTTGTGTGGTTTATTGCAATGGAAAGGTAAGGTGGATTTTGTGTGTGATATTGGCTGTGATTGATTTATGAATGATTTAAATTGTGAATGTGAATCATGATAATTGGTGTGGAGGTTTGATGGAGAATGGTGGTATTATGATTGTGTCGGAGCCTCGGAGTTGCTCCTAATGATTGTGTCGGAGCCGCGGAGTTGCTCCTAATGTGTCGGAGCCTCGGAGTTGCTCCTAATTATTGTGACAGAGTCGCATCGATTTCG
Source organism: Spergularia marina (assembly GCA_963680865.1). Classification (NCBI taxonomy): domain Eukaryota; kingdom Viridiplantae; phylum Streptophyta; class Magnoliopsida; order Caryophyllales; family Caryophyllaceae; genus Spergularia; species Spergularia marina. The sequence goes on along the minus strand of OY804549.1, from coordinate 6,401,283 downwards.
AATTATAGCCCCACCGCATCGGTCTTTAAGAGGGTTTGGCTCTAATACTACTCTATTAGGTTAAAAATACTTAATAGGGGGTGTGCACACTTAAGGTCTAGTAGTCTTTGGTTTGATATATATATTGGAATGAATTACCAAAATGGTGAAGTAATACGTTGGAGTGGATTGGAGACTCGAAGTGGATTCCTCATTTAATAAAACTTGGATAATGATTGTAGATTTGTGGAATTTGATCTTGTGTTGTTAATTTGAACTCATTTGGTTGATATGGAATATGTGCTAAGTGTGTTTTCGAAAATAAAACCTAAAAACGTTTTCAAAATCCAGATAAGGGTTTTGGTTTTCTACAAGTTGAGGTGTTAGTGTAACACCCCATATTTTTTGGGACTTCTAAATTATTAAAGTCGTCGGGAAAAATTCATTTTAGAGTTACGAGTTTCTATTTTTGGGAATTTAGAGTCACTTTCCGTTTTGGGTCGTTTTCCTAATTAGAAATTTAGATAGCAAAATTACCATATTGCCCTTACTAAACCCTCCCTCACCTCAATATAAAAAAAAAAAAAAAAAACACACATCAACTCACGCACGCAGAAGGAAGGAAAAGAAGGAGAAGAAAAGAAGGAAAAGAAAAGAGGGAAGAGGAGAAGAAGAGGAGAGCGCCGCTCGACTTCTCGCGAACCACCAGCCGCACGCCCAGCCGTCGCCGCTCAGTCACCCTCACCGCCACCTTCTACCGTCCTCTCTCTCTTGATTTTAATCAAGAGTAGTAAGTCCCTTAAACTTTTCTACAATTGAATTAATTGAGAGTTTCCGAAATTGTGTTCAATTGATGATTAAGAACACGATTGGTTGATTAGCTTGATTGTTTTAGGGCTTTGATCGTGTTTGCGTTGATTATGATTTATGGGTTATGATTTTCGAATTTAGGGGTTTTTCGATTTGGGGTTTATGGTGATTATGGCTGACTTTGTTCATGGAATTGCTTGAATTTTGGAGGAGGGCTTTGTTATGGATTAGGGATGTTGTAGTACCGTTTTAGGAGCATTTGATAATGTTTTGAATGAGGTTTATTCTCACTGCCCACTTCTGATTTTTATGTATTTTGGGCGTTATTGTTGTTGAATTGGTGTTTAATTGATGAGATTGTATAGCTAGTAAGGTTAGGATGGTGTGGTGCGAATTTGGTGTAATTGCGAGTCCGTTTGGATGTCGAAAACGTGAGTTGTAGTGACCTTGTTGTTGTTGGTTGGCTGTGTTGTGATGGAGTTATGATGACAGTTGATTTATAATTCAATCTTGTTATTTTGTGATTAGGGGGTGTGTTTGAGGAGATTCCGTTTTAGCCTTGCAGCAGTTTAGTGTTTCGATCAGAGTAAGGTAAGAACGTTGGTCCATCGCTTGCCTAACACATGTTGCTCCTCTGTTGGCTTTTCTATTCATATCCATCGTTTTGTACCCTTTTGCTTGTTCTCATGCCCTGCGCCTTTGATTTCGTGTATCATTCGTATGGGTTACTCTAACCATACTCCCCTGCCTCTCGGCCCTGCTTCCTCTTGGCCGAGTGGGTCATTGGAGTTTCTGTTCCGTAATGCTTGAATTGACTCGTTTTGGCTTGTTGGTATTCCGGCCTCGGCCGTTTATAAATCGTATTATCAAGTAACGTACCATCAAATAGCGAATATAAAACGGATGAAAGAAAAGAACGATATGATTACCACCTAGAGTGAATGTGATGCGGCACGGACCGATCACTGTTTATACCTCTGATCAAGGAACTGTTTCGGTCGGAGTAGCTACCGACTGCCTATTAGGCTTTCCTCCTAGAGGTACGCATCCTACTGGATCTCTAGCGAGGGGTGTGCACATTTTTAGTGTTTAGGAATCGTTTATATGTACTCTAGCTCGCGTCGGTTCGAGATTGTGGTGGCTGCGGGGTAGGAGCCCAGCCGTGTATGATAGACAAGACCGTTTGTCTTGTCAGCGATACGTGACTATCGCACTGTTGTTTTCCGATGGTACTCTGTATTCACTATTATGTCCAAGGCTTATTATTTGTTAGCTACGCGCCTCAAGGCGCGTATCTTTGCTTCTCTGCTTTATGTTTCTCACTCAGCCTGTGCTGACGTTCTGTTTCTGGTTTGTTCCCTACCGTATTCTGGGGCTTATGTCATTCTTCGATGGCATAGTTGACAGGTCTTGATGATGTGGATGCTTGCTAGGGGAGTCCATTTGCATGCCGGGAACTTTTCATAAACATTATTTTGATATGAATTATATTTGGTTTTGTAATTTAAATTCAGTTTTGAGAACTGTAGTTCGACATTCTAATTCTTCCGCTGTCGTCTTTTCGTTGTTCGAATTTGTTAAGTTGTAATTGAATTTCAAGCCTAGCAGTTGACTCGATAGTCAACTGCGGCGTAACAATCGTATAATAATTTCCTCATTTATCATTGCGAAAATTTAGGGTTGTTACAGTTAGCTTACTCAATTTCACTGACTTTTTCAACTGTGGTTTTTGTGTTTTAAATCCACCACAGGTTTGGAGTATTTGATGCATGCGGGAATCGACTACTCATTAGATATTAGTTGGATTAAGCAAATTTAGACTTCCAGTTGTTAGACCATCAATAATACTTATGCTATTTCATATTTCATATCTCGGATTGTTATAATTCAATTAATGGATTTTAATAGATTATTTTAGATCATTAGACATTTATAGATCGGCTTTTGAAATCTCCTTGCATTCGGGTCTTTGACTCGAGTGCGGAGTGACACCTCTGAATTTCCTTAATTGGTATTTTGGTTCGTTTTAAAATGTTTTTAAAAAGGAAAGGAAATTTGGGGGTGTTACAGTTGGTATCAGAGCCCAGGTTAGGTCCCACGCTAAAATTGAACTAATAAGATTAGGAAAATAAACAAATGAAATAACTAACACAAACAAATAAAATTAACCAAACCGTATGGGGGTATAGAGGCATTGCTTTGTTTGTTCATGTGTGTTTAACTTCATTTTATATATGAATTGGTACTTATTTTCACATGTGAGTTTTTATATATACTTGTTATTGAATGATTTAATTGTTTCGATTCATTGAAATATAAAGGTAGATGTAATTTGGTATTGGAATTAGAAAATACAAATTTGATGGACATGTATGAAAATTGTTGGTCTTGGAAGGTCAAACGTACCTTATTATTTGGAATGATATTCACTGTATTAGAATGAGAAAATGGTATCTCTATTTTCAGTATTCTCGACATGTACACGTTTTATTAGCTTCATGGAATGTGCCTCAATTGAGACATAAATTATTTTGATATTTATAAGTGTTGGAATTGTTACTAAGTAATTGATAGCTAATTACTGCATCATTCTTAAAGGGTTGAATTAACCATACATAGAGGAAATATACCAAAACATATATAGTGCCCTCCCACCCTACCCTTAATAGTGGAACTAGTGGCTAATGTGTAGATTATTATGCTCTATATCTAGCATTTTATACTTGTATTTGGACATCGCTGCGTCGATGATTTATATGAGATTTTGGTCAAACATGATAAATATAGTGGGGGTTATATGGTGAAATGAATTTTGTGTAATATGGAGATCTAGTGGCAGCTATACTTATTATAGATTTATATTATACGAAGGTTTTCATGATTGAGTGGTATTGTTAGAAGGTGATTTTCATGAGTTTTGAAAGGAAACTGTTATTATGGGATGTGAATAAGAAATTTAAGTGTGGCATCGAAATTGAGTTTGGAGTTTGGAGATTGATTGGCATCTAAAGACGACTAAAGTGTTTTTGTGTGGGAAATTTGGAATGTTGAACTTGAAACTTATTGACTTGGCTATTTTGTGATATATGGCTTGATTGCTTAATGGATTTGAGTATGTTATAATTACTATCGTCATGGAAGGTTACAACTATTTTGGGATAACATGATTTCAGATCCATGATCTTAATTTTTCCTTACGTGTATCTATCTTAAGGAATAGTTTGGTGTATTAATTTGAGATTTTTGGGGTTTATATATAATGTATGAAGGTTGTATTTCGATGAGGATCAGATTACATTGGAGATTTACTTGGGTCAGAATTTATCTTTGAGGTTTAAAATCTCTATCACTGATATTTTGATATAAAATACATGAAGTAAAAGGCCCTTTCCTTAGAGTGAGTTGGCTATTTTTGAAATCCGGGAAAAGAAGTTCACGACCCGTGGGCCTTCGACCTCCACGCGGCATTGCTCCGTCAGGCCCGTCGTGCGGGCCCCCCGAGGGAGGCCCGCAATTATTGCATTATGATTTAAAGAGTTGAGTTTATTGACAAAGTGACTTTAGTGAATTCGGTTACTTCAAATTTCATTTTGGGTTACTAGAATTGAGAAATAATTCTTAAAGGTGGTTTTATGAGTTTTTTTTATAATGCAGAGAATATGGTCTTTATTAAATGATTGAGGTTGAAAAGATTTTATTTTAGATATAATGGTTTTGTTTGGTTTTGATATATATGATTTGTGGTGCTCGAGGAAATTGAATTTGTAGCGGTGTTAATGAATCTTGCATATCTTTTGGGTTTTGTTGTATCTGACCAATATTGAGAAATGATTCTGGTGAGTTGATATGTGGTAATGGCTACTCAATCTGGTTGGAAATCGTGGAATGTGTATTAGTCTCTCTCTCTTAATTAGGTGTTGTTTGATTTTCGGGTGTTATATTTGTTGATTTAAATGAATAGATTGGTCGATATGGTTTCTCGATTTATATTTTGAGAATTAAGTATGTTATTTTGAAATCATATTAATATTGGGGGAGTTAGAACTATCGTTGGAGGTTATAGTTTGGTATTTTATATTATGTGGGTTTATATTATTGAATAGTATGGTGGATTATTTGGATATATATGTCATCATGAGGACACGAGGGCATGAATTTTGACACAAACAGTTTATCTTTTGAGTTTGGAATTCGAGGATTGATGAGTAAGTTTTCTTGGGTATGTGGTTCCTTATATTTCAAAGTATATTTGTAGTTTGCGTAACAAGTTAATAAAGTATCTGAGGTTGACTGTCTTATTGGTTTCTACTCTATTAAGGGTCTTGGTTATAGAAGAAATCTAATGATCTTGGCGATGCTTTAACATTTGGGTCACTACAAGATTGATATAGTGTGTATCTTCTAAAGTGTACTGGTTGATAGCGCAAAATTGATGAGAAAATTATATATTTCAATGGCTTTGTTATATCAGTGACTCGTGCATCAAGGCGTTAGGATTATGCACTTATATATATGATGATTTAACTCGTGAGTTCGAGGACGAACTCTTCTTTTAAGGAGGGTGGATTGTAATGTCAAACTTTGCATTAAACTTAGAATCAAGCATTGCATGTATACATTCATACCTTTACATCTTGTGAGTTGTTTATGACTCAGTTTATGTTGCATGAGTGTCTGATGAGTTTATTTATTAACTTTGCGCTTCGGGGACGAAGCGTTCTCTTAAGAGGGGAAAGATGTAATATCTCGAAATTCGGTAAATATTATAATAATATTTTAGTATTAAAAATTAGTTTATTCTAGCGGAAAATGAGATATTTGTTATTTTTTGAGTCGTTTTCAAAAATGGGTTACGGAATGAGTTTTAAATTCAGTTTTCTATTTGGGTTATTCTATTTCAATTTGGACCCGTTCCTAATTAATACAAGTATTCCAACCCAATATCTTATTGGCCCAAACAACAAATGCCCGACCAAAACCAAAAAGGAAAAAAAAAGGGAAAATCAGAAAAAAGGAAAAAAAAAAGAAACACGTAGAAATAAGGGAAAGAAAAGGAAAATATATATATATATATCAAACCTCACCTCTCTCTCTCTCCTCCTACCCGACAAACAACCCCCCCCCCTTTATTTTTTTCTTTTTTCTTCTTCTTTACTCTACTTCCCCTGCTTCTCTTCTTCTTTCACGCACGCACGCCACCACTCGCACAAGCACGCCCCATCACACACCGCTGCTGCCGCCGTGCTTCCGCTGCTCTCGCCGGCCGTTCAAACACCTTCCCACCGTGTTTCCCTCTCTCTCTTCACCGCGGGCAACGCTACATCTCGCCTCCTTTTTCCCCTGTTTTCATCCCTTCAATTAACGTGAATTTCAATTCATTTTTCAAGTTTTGATTGTGTTTAATTGGTTTTAATAGGTGTTATGATTAGTGGGTAATCGATTAGAGTTAGTTTTATGCACAAATATTTGAGTTTGATGTTGGTTTTGGATTAATTATCGCTAATCACAAATTTGAGACTAATTAGTTTAATTGTTCGAATTAGGTTCGATTAGTTTCGTAAATTATGACTTTAGTTTGTTTATAATCTGTTAATTAGGGTTCTTGAATTTAGTTTGAGATTTAAATTGGGTTTTGTTTAAGTTTGTAGAAATTGTAAATTGGGGGAATTGTGATTAATTGTTTCTTAATTAGGTTAAACATCCCAAATTAATTATGATGATTAATATTTCGAAATTTAGATTATTTAGGAATTTATAAACTGATTTTCATAAATTAATTGATTAAATTCGTTTTTATGTAATTTTATGTAATCTAAGCATGATTTTGATAATTAAAACATAATATAAATAGTTTTACTAAATCCTAAGTAAATCATAATAATTAAGAATTGGTTTTTATGTATTATATTCTGTTTTAAAAGTGATTTTAAGCCTTTGGGAATTTCTAAAATAAATTGAGTGTTATTAGTTAATTATTAAATTAGATTTGTAATTGTTGGTTAGTTGGTAATTTTTGGGTTAGAAATTATATTGTCAAGGGCATTGTATATAGAATAGTATTAACGTAAGTATTCAATGAATGATTGGGTGAGACTAGCATTAATTTGGGATTATTGATTGTAATATTGTAGCCCCTGAGTTCGTAGACGAAGAATACTAGTGATCGTTGTGCTGTCGTGTTCTCGTGTGCATTGAAAAGGTAAGCTAGCATGCTCAACCTTTCTTAAACTTGTAGAAATCTTTTAAAAACAATATGCTAAGTGTGCTTGGTGTGATGGATGAGAACTTAGTATCATGCTAGGTGGAGAACGATTCAGTTTTCTTTATGATTATTACATTGTACTTGTGTGGTTTATTGCAATGGAAAGGTAAGGTGGATTTTGTGTGTGATATTGGCTGTGATTGATTTATGAATGATTTAAATTGTGAATGTGAATCATGATAATTGGTGTGGAGGTTTGATGGAGAATGGTGGTATTATGATTGTGTCGGAGCCTCGGAGTTGCTCCTAATGATTGTATCGGAGCCGCGGAGTTGCTCCTAATGTGTCGGAGCCTCGGAGTTGCTCCTAATTATTGTGACAGAGTCGCATCGATTTCGAATTATAGCCCCACCGCATCGGTCTTTAAGAGGGTTTGGCTCTAATACTACTCTATTAGGTTAAAAATACTTAATAGGGGGTGTGCACACTTAAGGTCTAGTAGTCTTTGGTTTGATATATATATTGGAATGAATTACCAAAATGGTGAAGTAATACGTTGGAGTGGATTGGAGACTCAAAGTGGATTCCTCATTTAATAAAACTTGGATAATGATTGTAGATTTGTGGAATTTGATCTTGTGTTGTTAATTTGAACTCATTTGGTTGATATGGAAAATGTGCTAAGTGTGTTTTCGAAAATAAAACCTAAAAACGTTTTCAAAATCCAGGTAAGGGTTTTGGTTTTCTACGAGTTGAGGTGTTATCTTACTCAATTTCACTGACTTTGTAACACCCCCAAATTTCCTTTCCTTTTCAAAAACATTTTATCCAGAATCAAAACACAAATAAGGAAATTCAGAGGTGTCACTCCGCACTCGAGTCAAAGACCCCAATGCAATGAGATTTCAAAAGCCACGGTGTAATTGTCTAATGGTCTAAAATAACTATTAAAGTCCATTAATTAAAATTACAACAGTCCAAAATATGAAATGTGAAATAGTCTACGTTTAAAAACTACTAGTCTAATTATTGAATCCAACTAATTCTAGTGAGTCGTCGTTCCCGCATGCATCAATCACTCCAAACCTGTGGTGGATTTAAAGCACAAAAACCACAGTTGAAAAAGTTAGTGAAATTGAGTAAGCTAACACCTCAACGTGTAAAAAACCAAAATTCTTACCTTGATTTTGAAAACGTTTTTAGTTTTATTTTCGAAAACACACTTAGCACATAAACATATAATCATCCAATAATAATTCCAATACAGCAATTAAAGTCATATTCCACAATTCACCATCCAATTCATAATTTACTAATAGCATAAGAAACATTCCATAATCCATATCAAAGATTAACGATAATAAGAAATTCATATGTCATAAGCCATGATCCATAACCAACGATTCATAGTTAACAATCCACAATCCATCGAACATTAATTTGATAATGAGTAAGAAGTTATAAGTCACAATTCATAGTCCACAATCCATAATCCATAATCCATAATCCTTATTATTTAGAAATGAACTTAATCTTTTGCCAATTCATCCTATCAACCATAATCCATAATCCATAATCCAAGACAACTAGACCTTAAGTGTGCACACCCCCTACTGGGTGTTTTTAACCCAAGTAGAGTAGACTAGAGCCTAACCCTCTTAAAGACCGATGCGGTGGGGTAATTAATAAGAGTCGATGCGACCCAAACATTTGAATAGGAGTTCTTTTGACTCAAGCAAATAAATAGGAGCTCTTTTGGCTCGAATAAATAATTAGGAGTTCTTTTGCTCCGTCTAAGTAACCAATATCTTATTGAGAGAGAGTTGATGATCACAAATCATATAAAACGATACCAAACCAACATCACAATATAAATTGGCTATGCGCCCACAAACCAAACCAAATCAACCAATTCAATATACATTTAATCTTACCTTTCAAAATAACATATTTGTCACAAGCCATACCATATACCAATATCAATACAATAAATCCAACCAAATCAAAATACAACAATCGTATAAACTGAATCGTTCTCCACCTATCATGATACTACGTTCTCATCCAAACACACCATTCACATGTAGCACATAAGTTTGAAAGGTTTCTATAAGTTCAAGAAGGGTTGAGCATGCTAGCTTACCTTTTCAAGCAAACCAAAACTCAATAGCACAACAATCACTAGTACTCCTCGTCTACGAACTCAGGCTCTACAATTATACAAACGACATTCTCAAATTAACACTCAATCTTTCTCAACCAACCAACTAACTATATTCCTATATGTTAGTATATATAATCCTATATGCAATGTATGATTATGACAATACCAAATTCAAACAAACAATTACCAACTATCCAATAATTATCGTTCTATTTCAATAATTATCCAATAAAACTCAATTAACACCAAAATTATTATAAAAATTCACAAATGCCTAAAATTAGTTTAAAACAGAATATAACTCATAAAAATTAACCCTTAATTATTATAATTTAATTATAAAATTATTATACCAATTTATATTATGTTTTATTACTTAAAAACAATGTTTTATTACATAAAATCCCAAAAATTCGAATTAAATTATATAAATCATGAAAATCAGTTTATAATTTGTTAAATTAGAAGAATGTCGAAATATTGATTATCATAATTAATTTTGACTAATTAACCTAAATTAGAAACAGTTAACCAAAATTCCCCAATTTACAATTTATACAAACTTGAACAAAACCCCAATTTAAATCTCAAACTAAATTCAAGAAGCCTAATTAACAGATTTTAAGAGCACCCAATTCATATATTTCGAAATTAATTGAAACAAAATCGAATAATTAAGCTAATTAATCCCAAATTCGTAATTAGTGAAAATCAACTCAAAACAAGCATCAAGATCACTTCTTTGTGTTCAAAACTAACTCAAATTGACTACCCATTAAGTATAACACCTATTAGTATTGATTAATCACGAATTAGAGCAACAAAATCGACCTAACAATTTGTTCTTATCAAAAGGGCGAAAACAGGGGAAAAGAAAACGAGTTGGGAGATTATTACCCAGTCGAAGAGAGAGGGAGAAAGAACGGTGGAAAGGTGGTCGAACGGCGATGAGCAGAGGCGACGCGTGTGGACGGCGAGTGGTTGAGCAGGGGCGGCGAGCGGTTGAGTTCGTGTGTGGAAAACAGGGGAAGAGGAAGGGGAAACTCTGTTTTATAGGGGGGAGCGTCGGGTTTTCTTTTTTTTTTTTTTTTTTTTTTCCTTTTTTTTTTTTTCTTTTCTTTTTCTGATTTTGTTTTTCCTCTTTCCTTTTGTTTGGGTTGTGATATTTAGGCCAATATGGTAGTGGGTTAGTTTAATTTGTAGTAATTAGAGATGGTCCAAGTAGAAATAGGAAACCCAAATAGAAATCCAAATTTAAAACCCAATCCCGAACTTATTTTCGAAAATGACTCACGAAACAACAATTAAATCCATTCTTTGCTGTAATAAGTTAATTACTAATACTAAAGTATTATAAAAATATATCGAAATTTCGGGATATTACATCCTTCCCCCCTTAAGAGAACGCTTCGTCCCCGAAGCGCAAAGTAACTAGATCAATTCAACAGACACCCATACAACACGTACCAAGTCATAAACAACTCACAAGATGTAATGGTATGAACATTAAATGCAATCTAAGTTTAATGCAAAGTTGACATTACAATCCACCCTCCTTAAAACAAGAGTTCGTCCTCGAACTCACGAGTTACACAATCCTATATGTAAGTAAATAATCTTAACGCCTTGGTGTACGAGTTACTCGTAAAGGAACACCATTGAAATATAGAATCTCCTCATCAATTTTGTGATATCAAACCAATACACATTTGAAGATACACCATTGTATTAATTTTATAGTAATCCAAAATTATAGCATCACCAAGATCATTAAATTTCCTCTATAACCAAGGCCCTTAATAGAGTCGAAACCAATAAGACAATCGACCTCAAATTTTTTATGAATCTGTTGGGCAAACTACAAATACATTTTGAAATATAAGAAAAAGCATACCCAAGAAAACTTATTCATCAATCCTCAAATTCCAAACTTAAAAGATAAACTATTGTGTCCAAATTCATGCCCTCTTGCCTCAATGACGACATATATACCCAAATAATCCTAACTCTATTTGATACACATCCCAATATTCTCAATTCCTCCGAACGATTTTAGTAGTCATTGTCATACCTCAACTTAATAGAATCATTTCTCAATATTAGTCAGTTAAAATACATCAATACATCAAAATCCAAAAGATATCCAAGGTCCATTATCACCGCCAAAAATTTAATTTCCTCGAGCACCCAAAATCATATATATCAAAACCAAACAAAATCATTATATCTAAAATAAAATCTTTTCACCCTCAATCATTTAATAAAAGACCCAAAAAGACAGAGTAACCCAAAATGAAATTTAAAGTAACTGAACTCAGTAAGTTTACTTTGCCAATAAACTCAACTCTTTAAATCTTAATGCAATAATTACAACGCGAAAGATAAATTCTGACCCAAGTAAATCTCCAATCTAATCTGATTCTCTTCGAAATACAACCTTCGTACATTATATATAAACCCCAAAAATCTCAAATGAATACACCACATTATTTTTAAAGATAACCTCATATAAAGATAATAATTAAAAACATGATTCCGAAATCATATTAACCCAAAATAGTTGTAACTTTTCATGACGATATTAATTATAAAAACTCGAATCCATTAAACAATCAAGTTATATCTCAAAACAAGCAGTCAATAATTTTCAAATTCAACCCTCCAAATTCCACCATGCAAAACAATTTCGAACTCTTGATAGCAACCAAACTTTAAACTCAATTTCATAGTCGCGCTTAAGTTTCTTAATTACATTCCACAATAATATTTTCCTTACAAAACTCGTGAAAATCACCTTCGAACAATAAAACCCAATTCTGAAACAGACCTCCGTACAATATAAAATAATTAGTATAGCCGTCAATAAATCTCCTTATTACTGAAAATTCAATTTACCATATAACCCCCACTATATATCTCATATTTGACCAAAATCTCATATAAATCTCATAAAGGTCTACAATGTTAAATATAGAGCTTCCAATAATAATCAACATATTAGTCACGTGTCCCACTACTAAGGGTAGGGTGGGAGGGCACTATCTATATTTTGGTAAATTTCCTCTATGTATGGTTAATTTAACCCTTTAACAATGATGCGGTAATTAGCTATCAAACACTTAGTAAAAATTCCAACACTAATAATATATGTCTCAATTGAGGCACATTCTATGAAACCATGAAAACGTATACATGTCAAGCATACTTAAAATAGACATACATTTTTTTTTCATTCCAATTCAATAAATAATCATTCCAAATTATATAAGGTACGTTTGACCTTTAAAGACCAATATTTTTCATACATGTATATCAATTTCATACTTCCTAATTCCATTACCAAATTACATCTACCTTCATATTTTAGTGAATCAAAACAATCAAATCATTCAATAACAATTATATATAACTCACATGTGAAAACAAGTAGCAATTCATAAATAGAATAAGTTAATCACACATAAACAAACAAAACAATACCCCAATACCCCCATACGGCTTGGTTCATTTTATTTGTTTTTACTAATTAAATCATTTTTGTTCTAGCCTTATTAATTCAATTTAGCGTGGGACCTAACCTGGGCTCTGATACCAACTGTAACACCCCCAAATTTTCTTTCCTTTTCAAAAACATTTTATCGAGAATCAAAACACAAATAAGGAAATTCAGAGGTGTCACTCCGCACTCGAGTCAAAGACCTGAATGCAAGGAGATTTCAAAAGCCACGGTGTAATTGTCTAATGGTCTAAAATAACTATTACAGTCCATTAATTACAACAATCCAAAATATGAAATGTGAAATAGTCTACGTTTAATAACTACTAGTCTAATTATTGAATCCAACTAATTCTAGTGAGTCGTCGTTCCCGCATGCATCAATCACTCCAAACATGTGGTGGATTTAAAGCACAAAAACCACAGTTGAAAAAGTCAGTGAAATTGAGTAAGCTAACACCTCAACGTGTAAAAAACCAAAATTCTTACCTTGATTTTGAAAACGTTTTTAGTTTTATTTTCGAAAACACACTTAGCACATAAACATATAATCATCCAATAATAATTCCAATACAACAATTAAAGTCATATTCCACAATTCACCATCCAATTCTTAATTTACTAATAGCATAAGAAACATTCCATAATGCATATCAAAGATTAACGATAATAAGAAATTCATATGTCATAAGCCATGATCCATAATCCACAATTCATAGTTAACAATCCACAATCCATCGAACATTAATTTGATAATGAGTAAGAAGTTATAAGTCACAATTCATAGTCCACAATCCATAATCCATAATCCATAATCCATAATCCATAATCCATAATCCATAATCCATAATCCTTATTATTTAGAAATGAACTGAATCTTTTGCCAATTCATCCTATCAACCATAATCCATAATCCATAATCCAAGACAACTAGACCTTAAGTGTGCACACCCCCTACTGGGTGTTTTTAACCCAAGTAGAGTAGACTAGAGCCTAACCCTCTTAAAGACCGATGCGGTGGGGTAATTAATAAGAGTCGATGCGACCCAAACATTTGAATAGGAGTTCTTTTGACTCAAGCAAATAAATAGGAGCTCTTTTGGCTCGAATAAATAATTAGGAGTTCTTTTGCTCCGTCTAAGTAACCAATATCTTATTGAGAGAGAGTTGATGATCACAAATCATATAAAACGATACCAAACCAACATCACAATATAAATTGGCTATGCGCCCACAAACCAAACCAAATCAACCAATTCAATATACATTTAATCTTACCTTTCAAAATAACATATTTGTCACAAGCCATACCATATACCAATATCAATACAATAAATCCAACCAAATCAAAATACAACAATCGTATAAACTGAATCGTTCTCCACCTATCATGATACTACGTTCTCATCCAAACACACCATTCACATGTAGCACATAAGTTTGAAAGGTTTCTATAAGTTCAAGAAGGGTTGAGCATGCTAGCTTACCAATTCAAGCAAACGAAAACTCAATAGCACAACAATCACTAGTACTCCTCGTCTACGAACTCAGGCTCTACAATTATACAAACGACATTTTCAAATTAACACTTAATCTTTCTCAACCAACCAACTAACTATATTCCTTTATGTTAGCATATATGATCCTATATGCAATGTATGATTATGACAATACCAAATTCAAACACAATTACCAATTATCCAATAATTATCGTTCTATTTCAATAATTATCCAATAAAACTCAATTAACACCAAAATTATTATAAAAATTCACAAAGGCCTAAAATTAGTTTAAAACAGAATATAACTCATAAAAATTAACCCTTAATCATTATAATTTAATTATAAAATTATTATACCAATTTATATTATGTTTTATTACTTAAAAACAATGTTTTATTACATAAAATCCCAAAAATTCGAATTAAATTATATAAATCATGAAAATCAGTTTATAATTTGTTAAATTAGAAGAATGTTGAAATATTGATTATCATAATTAATTTCGACTAATTAACCTAAATTAGAAACAGTTAACCAAAATTCCCCAATTTACAATTTATACAAACTTGAACAAAACCCCAATTTAAATCTCAAACTAAATTCAAGAAGCCTAATTAACAGATTTTAAGAGCACCCAATTCATATATTTCGAAATTAATTGAAACAAAATCGAATAATTAAGCTAATTAATCCCAAATTCGTAATTAGTGAAAATCAACTCAAAACAAGCATCAAGATCACTTCTTTGTGTTCAAAACTAACTCAAATTGACTACCCATTAAGTATAACACCTATTAGTATTGATTAATCACGAATTAGAGCAACAAAATCGACCTAACAATTTGTTCTTATCAAAAGGGCGAAAACAGGGGAAAAGAAAACGAGTTGGGAGATTATTACCCAGTCGAAGAGAGAGGGAGAAAGAACGGTGGAAAGGTGGTCGAACGGCGATGAGCAGAGGCGACGCGTGTGGACGGCGAGTGGTTGAGCAGGGGCGGCGAGCGGTTGAGTTCGTGCGTGGAAAACAGGGGAAGAGGAAGGGGAAACTCTGTTTTATAGGGGGGGAGCGTCGGGTTTTCTTTTCTCTTTTTTTTTTTTCCTTTTTTTTTTCTTTTCTTTTTCTGATTTTCTTTTTCCTCTTTACTTTTGTTTGGGTTGTGATGTTTTGGCCAATATGGTAGTGGGTTAGTTTATTTTGTAGTAATTAGAGATGGTCCAAGTAGAAATAGGAAACCCAAATAGAAATCCAAATTTAAAACCCAATCCCGAACTTATTTTCGAAAACGACTCACGAAACAACAATTAAATTCATTCTTCGCTGTAATAAGTTAATTACTAATACTAAAATATTATAAAAATATACTGAAATTTCGGGATATTACAGACTTTTTCAACTGTGGTTTTTGTGTTTTAAATCCACCACAGGTTTGGAGTATTTGATGCATGCGGGAATCGACGACTCATTAGATATTAGTTGGATTAAGCAAATTTAGACTTCCAGTTGTTAGACCATCAATAATACTTAGACTATTTCATATTTCATATCTCGGATTGTTGTAATTTAATTAATGAGTTTTAATAGACTATTTTAGATCATTAGACATTTATCGATCGACTTTTGAAATCTCCTTGCATTCGGGTCTTTGACTCGAGTGCGGAGTGACACCTCTGAATTTCCTTAATTGGTATTTTGGTTCGTTTTAAAATGTTTTTAAAAAGAAAAGGAAATTTGGAGGTGTTACATTGTCCTTTATGTGAGAGTTGGTTTGATCTAAATTACCCTTGTTGAGAAGCTGGTTTGATCTAAATTCGGTTGGCCCTTGCCCAGAAGCTGGTGATCTAAAATTTGGTTGTCTTTTGCTCAGGAGTTGGTTTGATCTATATTTGGTTGTCCCTTATTCGGATGTTGGCTGAGTCTAAATTTGGCAGTCTCTTGTTTGGAAGTTGGTTTGATCAAAATTCAGTGGTCCCTTACTCGAAAGGTGGTTTGATCCTAACCTAATTGTTCCTTTTTTGAAGTTGGCTTGATCTTAGTTTCAGTCTCCCTTTACTGGGTAGCTGCTCTTCGGATCATCACTTAGTTGTCCCTTACTTGTAAGTTGGTGTGATTTAGAATTAGGTTGTCCTTTCCTCGGAAGTGGGTTTTCTCTAAATCCGTTTGTCCCTTGTTCGACAGTTGGTTCGCGCTCTAAATGCAGTTGTTCCTTTTCTCCGAAATTGGTTTGATCTTAGTATCAGTTGCCCCTTCCTAGGAAACTGTTTTGATTTCAGTTGTCCGTTACTAGGAAGCTGTTTTGATTTCAGTTGTTCCTTTCTAGTGGTCTAGGAGAGAGGCTAGTTTATAACACCATCTTAAGAAATTTTACTACAAATTTAAATCAAACTTGTATTAATCATGTTTAAGTCACGTATTTGTGTTCAATTGTGAGATCCTTATTTGGTTGCTGTTTCCCTCGATCCGTATGATTTGATGCATGCACATGTTGGCAATGATGAGCAAAAAGGCCGGACTTACGGCTGCCCTCGGGCATCAAGCATGCATGAGCTGGTACTAGATTGATGATAAGTTCCGAGCACAGGTTATTCTGAGCCATGTGACCCCTGTCCCCTGGTAGTAACAAGTTCTTCTAACCTTTTTTTGGATGAATTCGTTAGATTTTGGCAGGAGTATATGTATTGATTGTTACCAGATTGGTTTTGTTCATTGAGATTTTTTTTTTTTTTTGAACAAATTGTTC
The DNA here is from genome assembly GCA_963680865.1 of Spergularia marina. Classification (NCBI taxonomy): domain Eukaryota; kingdom Viridiplantae; phylum Streptophyta; class Magnoliopsida; order Caryophyllales; family Caryophyllaceae; genus Spergularia; species Spergularia marina. The sequence goes on along the minus strand of OY804549.1, from coordinate 6,384,391 downwards.
ATTGAGAATATTGTGGATGAAACACATCATAATCATGGACTTCTAGTTAATATTTTCGCTGAAACTCAAGTCCGAGCATCTGGAGTAACTTTCCCTTGTTATTGCCATGGTTTGTCCAAACATTCTCAATCTCTCCCTTTTCCATTTATTGTGTTCTCTGGGGCTTAATGTAAAATCGAGGGAAGAAATCACGTGTTCCAATAGTCAAGGGCTAGAAACTTGAGTTTTCGTTTCCTCTGATGCCCGCGGTCATGTTTTGGGCCCCAAGCGACTCTTCAGCTTAGGCCCAATGTCAGCCCTAAAACCAAACGAGTTGAGGAACCACCTATGAGTTCTTGTAAAAACATGTAAATCATGTTTTTCTAGGGTTTTGAGTGTGAAGTACCTTCATAATTAGGATAATATAGGCGGAGCAAGGTTTTAACAAATTTCTATGCTTTGTTAGTCTTGGGTTTTCTTGAATAGATAGAGTACGAAATTCATAAGTTTGATGGTAGTAGTGATTTGATGACTACATATTTTGGGAAACAAAGGTTGAGTGTAAATTTAATCGCTTTGGTTTTGATGATCATGAGAGATTCACCCATGCCAAATATGGTTGGTGAGAGATGCTTTCCATTGGTTTGAAAAGGTGAAGAGGCAACGCAAACATGAAGCCAAGTTCAAGATTCGTTCTTGGGAAATACTTAAGTGCAAGTTACGTAAACAATATTTGCCAAGGAACTTTATGCAAGATGTGTCGCTTAAGAAACACTCAAAATCAGATGAGCGGTGTGTTGAGCAAGAACATGGAAGAAAATATGCTATCTTGTTGGGTATGGTGAGATTACTTGAACGTATGCAACATAGCTTGAAGAAACTTGAGAGCTCATAATTTGAAAAGGGTGATTCATGTGAAGGCATGTGAAGGCAAAGAAGAAACCAAAGAAGTAATCGTGGAATCTATTCAGGGGCCTTACCTTGGCTATGGCCCGCCCCAAGTTGGCGAAAGATTGAAATTTTTGTCTATATTTACTATAAAACTAGGTAAAAATTGGCAAATCGTAGTAGTTAGTTCACCCCAACTCTGAAAAATAAGTTTCGACTCATTCCAACTTTCAGGAGTAATCTCAATCAAACTACTCAACAATAATTTTGAGAGAAGTACCTTTGTATTCATGTACGTGGTGAAGCTTGTTACAGAAGAGTTGTTCTTTTAGAAACAAGACGATGAGAGACGAGTTGGATTCATCATCGATTGAAGATCATGATGAAATACTGATGAACATACTCCGTAGATTGCCGTGTAAATCGGCATTCTCATACAAGTGTGTTTCCAAGCGTTGGCGTTCACTGATTTTGGAACCCGACTTTGCTGTTCAATACCTTCATACTAATCACAGGCAACCAGACCTGAATGTCTTATTATGACAGAGGTGAACAGCCATATGGCAAAGCCACAAAGCGCGATCGATGACGACCTCTTGATACATGTAGATTATGTTATGCGCGGTCACAAAAGAAGAAAGATTACAGTACTACTTTTTGCTATTTCTTTACGTGTACAAGGTTATAACTTTTGCTATATTTACGTCTTGTGTATATAATCTGGATGACTTTCTGGGTACTCCATTCCTTCCTGGGAAGCACAACAACCACGCAATCAATCTCAGTAATCCCAACTTTGCGTCCCGTAAATTCGGCCTCGAGTTCCTTCCTTTTGATTGGGTTTATATACATTTTACCATCATCTCCTTTACTACCTAATGATGTAAAAATATGTAGAGCTACTTTAGTTTGCGAAGATTGCTATGAGTACGACAACGATAAAGACAAGTTCACCCGTTGGCACTACGCAGATTACAGGTATAGAGTTATAGTTGTGGTTGAACCTGAGATAAATGAATACGAATAATATGATCCTTTTGCGAATCTCAGTTTGGTCGTCTTCTGTTCCGAGACACAACAACGGAGGAAAATCATTCTTATCCTCCCAACTACTGAACCAGCTCATCCATGGGATCAATATGATCGGTTTCAGGTGGTATGACTGGTATCTTGCAACAAAATTCTGTATTTATGGCACAGGTTACAGTTTGGGTCATTTGATCCTTTCAATGTTGCGCCTGATACTTGCGACAATACAAGTTTCCTGGCCAAAAGTTTGCCATTATTAAGGTGTCAAATGCTATATGATGGAGTCCGAAGGCCGACTGTTGATAGTATCTGTCGACAACCCGGAATTGATCATCAAAGAGCTTAAGCCTGAGACCGATGAACAACCAATCAGATGAGAGGTAATACGGAGAAGTTACTGTTTCTTATTAATTGGTTTACCGGGTGATTCAGGTCCGAAGGATAATATAGAAGTTGATATCGACCCAATGAACTTGAATTTGGTTTATTTGATGCAAAGGCGTGACAATTATCAGCGGAACAACTTGTTTTTGTGTATAACTCGACCGATACAAGAATTCTGCAATGTCGGACAACTGAGTATGGGTATTCCGGGATGTTTCATATCTGCTCACTCACTTCAGCTCCAATGCTGGCCAACACCAGTGCCTCAGGGCTCAAGTAGACAGGTGAATGACTTGGATAGTCCGGGAGGCGTGCGGGAGCTTTCATCTCTGCTCATCTTTTACAATAATTAAGGGCCCGTTCGGTATCACTGCCGTTTTCAGTTTTTGGTTTTTTTGCGTAAAAAATTTAGTTAAATAAGTTACAAAATTAACTTTAAATTGTTTGGTTCTATAATAGTCATATAGAAAATGAAAACTGACAACTTAAAACTGAAAACTGACAACTGAAAACGGAAAACGATACCAAACAGGCCCTAAACGAGAGTTCGTCCTGAGAAAAAAGAGCCCAAGGAACATGATCCTTTCGCGGATCTGGGCCGGGTCATCTTCTGTTCCTAAGACACAACATTGGAGAAACATAATACGTATCTAGTTTATCAAGTGAACAAGTCTTTTTTTTTCCCTTTTCAAAATCACAAATACGAAAGATATAGTTCAATACTTCTAAGTTCTAACTATAACTTTCGTTTTGTAGTCCCAGACTTTATACTACATTCAGTATTCACAAAAAAAAAAAAAAAAAAAAAAAAAGATGCACGACTTGCAAAATTTTACAACCAATTTTTTTTACGATAATGATACAGCTATAGATAGATATGTAAATAAGTTAGCAGATCCGGCACCTACACAGATTTTACAACTGGAATGTGAATTGTACCCTTAGGACAATGTTCCAAGTGTGGAGTCTAGATCATGATGGCTCTCCTCCACGAGTGCAAGGGTTAACATCTCTGTGCAGAACTGATCGTCTGGCTTCAGCCATAGCGCCTGTTTAAGAAAGAAGTTTTAAGATTCTATTAGGTAGAGTTAATAAAACCTATAGCAGCAATTCTAATGATGACATCTATACTGGGAACCGGGAAGCCCCTAATCTCAACGTGAAGGTTGTATGTCTGTCTGTTCAGGTGAACGACATTGGCATAGAAATGGAAAACATTTCTAAATAATGTACCTTGTGATAATTTGTGATTGCAGCACTGTAATCTCCCTGCAACAAGCGGTGCCAGTATTTACATCATCAATGCAGTAGCACAGTACATGAAAACAAACCACATTCATACAACTACCGGCAGGCCTTATGTGACATTAGAAATCTCTGAAATATATGCATACCTGTAATTGGTAAGTATAAGCAAGGCCTGAATACGTGCTTAGACTTTTGGTGGATAGTGCAAGTGCTTTCTCGTAGTATTTGATAGCCTCAGAATACTTCCTGAAAGACGAAAGAACACTGTTATCTTTGGACCATCAAGACGCACAATATTCAAAAGGTGAACTTAGGAATCAATGAGCTTTAAATGCTTATTCAGAGAGTCCATGATCTGAAATAGATGGGCATCGCGGCCAGGTAAGACGCAATGCATCAGCTTTTGATTTTAATTCCCCTGTACTTTTGTTTCAAACAATAATACATTGGATTTCTTAGACAACGTATTGGAACAATGATAATGACCCTCAAATTTCCCATCTTGGGAAGCGCATTGAACAGAATTGCCAGCTAGGCAGCTACACAGCCGTCTCACAACCCTTCACACTTGGTCACAGATTCAAGAATCTTTTCAGTTTCAGGACAATAAAATTGCCTCTTAAACGAACATGGAAGAGGATCCACTTGAGGAAAACAATATACGGGTGGTAAATGTAGACGAGAAATACAGAATACAAGCCCTCAAATAAAGACACTGAGAAGTCACAAAGCTTAAGACACAAGTAAAATCACCTTCACACAAGGACTCACCTTAATTTTCTGTAAGAATGCGCGAGATTGACCAGAGTGGGTTCCCATATTTCGCTCATAGCTGTCGGGATATTAGCCAGTGTTTTCTCAAACCACCGAACTGCTTTCTTGTACCTAAAAAGTTTCAAATATAGAGCAGCTTTAGGAAGATCAGGCAAATCAGTGAACCAAAACATAAAAATACAACCTTGCATTGTCTCTCCATTGCTATAAATCTACAAAACAGCATGACAGGATAATGATCAAAAGTCTTTGAAAATGTCATTGCCCTTTCCCCCTTTCCTAGCTTTCTTTTGGGGGGGGGGGGGGGGAGTTAGCTTAACAATGTCACCAATAATGCGCAGTTATTATGATCATGCTAATGAGCAATAGCAGTAATCACATCACATTCAATAAGCATGCATAGAACCAGGGACAGCTCAAGTATTCAGTGAACGCATCCTGTGCAATCATAAACGGCTCATATAAAAGCGGCTCTTTAGTTTTTAGGACAAACATGTTTAATCAGGAATTACTTAACACTGCACAAAGTCAGAGAGTTGGAGTCCCTTCAAGGCAGAAGTAAGAGTCCTCTCTACACTACACTGAAGTAAAACGCTGTGGGGATAAAATACAAGAAGGACCTAAAAGTTTATTACTCCAAACTCAAAGACCTACCCCCTGAACGTTCTATGAAAAGAGGACACGACGAAAAAAAAAAAAAAAAAAAAAAAAAAGATCCATGATAAATCAGCTCCAAAAATATGAAAATTATTCAGAAAGGTCCGTGGATGTCCTACACAGCCACAGAACTCACAGAAAGGCCACAGCAGGAACTTCAATACTTGGCTTATTTTTCTTTTGCCAAAGTGAGAATTGGTCTGATTCTACTCATTTACTCCTAGACATTGCAAAAAGAAGCTGAAATAAAAGCTTTTGGTTCAGAAAGACATAACTAACAATACTACAACAAAAAGATAGCAGTGAAGGGAACTACACATACTCCTTCATGTGATATGCAACCACGCCTAGTTCATTGTACACAAGAGGATCAGAAGAGCAAATGGTCTTTGCCTGCAGAAAAAACTGCAAAGGAAACAAAAATTAGTTCAGACTCTCAAGTGATACAAGAATACATTAGCACAGCAAGATTACACATGCAGCATGGAAATATATAATCGCATGCATGTTACGAGCATCACTGACGGGCAGGAAGACGATTTGAAACCATTGGAAGTAAAGATAAATCATTCACAATTTGTCTGAATAGGGGTAACCTACAAAGCATGCACATGTATGTCAGTAATTAACACTCAAATTTGTAGTTCCAAAATCGTGGGAAAAAATGTCTATTTAGGCGTAGAACTCCAGCCTCAAATTCCCCCACCCCAAACAAGAAAACAAAATAAAAGGGCATGTCAGTGGACATATTTTACAAAGTGAATTAAGAAATCCAAGTCTTTGAAATGTTCCATAATCTTTTAAAATGCATTATTACACGAGAACAGCAACACAGCTCATTCTGCCAAAATGAAAGGACATTATAGTAATAAGTGGACTACGGCAGCATTCATAGTCACAAAGGAAAGGTATTATAATTTTTATTCGAAGATTGGTATCTAAAGAATGCAATGCATAAAAATCTTACACGATCAGCCATCTCCTAACATATGCTTTTGGTTCATACTTGTGTACCATTTAAAGACCACCCCAGGGTGAACCCATGACAACAAGGATTGTCAAACAAAATTATTCAATGAATATAGTCCCACTCCAAGCCCAAAACCAAATGACCATAAGTAAAATACAAATATAATTGGAACTACAAATGTGATAGTAAATGGAGAGCAAAGGATCCCACTTAAGCGTTAGACTTACTATTGCTTGCCACTTGTGTAATTTTGAAATTTCCATATAATACTTAATGCCGTTTTTCATTATGTGTTTGACGCCAAACCTATGCAGTACAGAACTGTATATATAAGACCATGTAAAGTTATTATTAACCATGGTGCTCACCTGTTCTGCAAGTTTAAAGCTGTGTGTTCGCATGTATTCCATGCCTATGTACAAGGTTGGTAGATGACACCTGGAACACCAGAGGATCAAGATGCAATCTGTAAAAGGTACATTTCATAGGTGATAACTGACAAGGCAAAAGACTCATGATGGGAGAAGTCTTGAAAAAACATTTCAAACTAGACCAAAGGCGACAGACAAGCTCAGAAGTTTGTGTATTCAGTGTAACAAAAGAGATTTAAAGAGCTAGGCATATACATGCACTAATATCCACCCTAGTCAAATAGCCCACACAATAGTAGTAGTAACATACCGCATGACTACTCTCAAGTATTAAGAGCACGACAAAGACCATCATAGGGTGTGCATTAGTGTGCATTGCAACATTGGGAGTAGAAGCATATTCGATGAAGTCGGATGGTAATTTTATCTGACCCTGATATAGACTAATTGCAAATGGTAGGAAAAGAAGTGAATGAAATAAAAGTCAACAACAGCAATGACACTATTTATGCAACAGAAACATCCTAGGACAAAGGCTGAATTGTCATAATATTGCATTAGTAAAGATGCCCGAAGATTACCCTGGAAACAAGCGAGCAGCAGTCCGATATGACAACATTGCTTGATCACCTTCCTCTAGCGCGGCATATGCATTCCCCTGACCAATCCAAGCAGGCAAAAATGTCCCTTCTAGATTCGTAGCCTTGCTGCAGATGATAAAGCACAGAACACTTAGACTTCTAAGGACACTGCGTTACACACTTATCTCAACAATAATTAATGGCAGCTGTCTGCAACAAGACACAATCACTTTACTTCTTAACATGATGGTGCACAATGAGTTACCAATTAGTAGCTGCCAGTTTCCAACATATTTGGTGCTAAGCACAAGCAAACCCTTCATCAACACTTTGGGTCCAGCAGATCTCATAATGCCAATAAGGCAATGTGTGTTGCATGCTCAATCAACAGAGAGACACCCAAATATTTCACACAATTCAACCTCAATGTTGCATTTAGTGTCTCACATAGGCAATCTTCCCTTAGCCAGACCTGTTATCCTAGCAGGTGAGCTAAAAAAGGAAGCTTACTTAACCCCCCCCCCCCCCCCCCAACACCCCCAGGACTTCACACACAAGAAGAGAAGAAAAGAGGAAAAAAAGACTTACTATAGAACCAGGAACCTAGCTGTCGACTGAATGACTTAAAAAGGCAAAATTTACCGATACCATCTCCCAACCCTTATTAAATTTGTTAATCCACTAGATGTTATGCTATATATGCATAAGAGGGAACTGGACAAAGATTGACTATCTAAAAGTAGAGTCAAGCAATACCAAAAATATCGCCTTGATTGGTCATATTTATTGATGCAGAAGTAATAGCACCCTACAGCAAACCATGATAGGGCCCTGAAGGAAAGAGACAAAGTCAAAATCAATATAATAAAAGAAAAGAATGTGTTACAAACAGAGACAAATAGCTCTGAAATGGAAAAGGTTCTAGCAATGTTTGAATAGCTTAAGGTAGAAGGATAATGTAAGATGAGTAATAAAAACGATACAATCTGATCAAACAGCCTATGAAGTTCAAGTGAAAAGCATGTTAACCTTCATGTTTCAATGACCAAATCATTAATAAACTCTTGTTAAAAAATTCTCATGGTCAAAGCATGAAGAAAGTTTAAAGCATAAAGTATGTATGAAGTATAAACTTAGCAAAACGACCTCAAAAGGCAATTGATTTTAGAAAAAAAACAAGAGTTTAGAGGTGGGAGTGGACATTGATGTCGCTCGAACTCTTCAAATTTTTCTCAGATACATTTGTTGGACACTTGACACTTGGACGCAAATACCGACACTCGATACTCTATTCATGCCAAATACATGAAATTTTGTCAAGTAAATAACAGTCTGGTTACACGAACCTGTGGGAATCTTAAAAAAGGTCTACTGGCCGTACTGAGAATTGAGCAATAAAAAACGGGGAAAAAAAAGGTCTAATTCGAGAGAACAGGAAGGTAAATCAGTAAATGTTTCGTAGGAAATATTGCGACGAAGGGTGTTTCTTACTTTTGAGGAAAATCCTTAACCAAATTGCACGCCATCATATAGAGCTCATTAGACTGACCAAGCTCCATGGCAGAAGCTAAATGTACCTGAGTACACTTGAGATGGAAATGATCTTTCTCGAGCAATCTGAATTGACAGGGTCAGAAACACCAAACACAGTTAGATCCTAATAACGTAAATTTCACAGCAGCAAGACCGTAAAAGATCTGCTATTACGACTAGGCATATGCGCAATGTATCACATATCAAATGCAACATAATGATACATACTCACAGAGAAGTTAGGTCAAAACATTTCTGATATTCACCACATTGATGGTAGTATTCAGCTTTACAGACCAAAAGATCTGTGTTGGTCTTCAAAGTTCCAGTGAAGGTTGGATCCGGTGAAACACTCATGTTATCCTTTTCAAGATCTCTAAATTTGGCTTCAATTACATTCTCTTTGTCATGCTGAATACACAATCAAGAAAAAGAACTACAGTCAAGTATATGTCTCAACAGCCTAACTATTATCAAAAAAATTCAGTAAATGACAAACACGTATGTTTTTCCAGATACTTATCAGCACACATAAACATTTTTTTCTGAAAGCAAAAGGGTTTATGCCAAAAAAAAAATGTCATTACAGATCAAGAACTTACTTTTGTTATAAGACAAGAGTAAAATGAAGAAAGCCACCCATCTTGACGGCAGAATTGTAGTGATGAAATTAAAGAGCATTCTGAAAATCAGAGGAGATGATAAAATTAAGATAAAGGATAATAATTCTAATAATTCGAATTTTTTTGCAGACAAACTAGTTAGGATACTTTATACACCACTTTTTAGCTTAAATAAATTTCGTGATGTGTTGACAGGAAACCCCTTGAGATATAAAACAGCATTTGAACATATTAAACGACTCTCAGTTGTAGCCAATCGGCAGATATTTATCGTACCTTCCTCACATGTAAGCATATGATTATCAATAAGGCGCTCCAGAGCCTAAAAGACACCAAAGACTTTCAGCAGTAAGAATGTACATTATTCAATAATTATGTCCACGAGAACTATACAATAACAGCAACCACAACTAACCAGAGAGAAAAGGTGGGAAGGGAAATATAGCTATCCCCATACATCCATATTTAAAATTTACACGAGTATAAAGGCCAAATATTAGACTACCAACATGACAGCTTCTTGTACAGGCACACGTTGTAAAAGCAAGAAACTACGATTTTAAGTGCACACCAGAAGTTTGTAGATGCAGCTTATCAATATCACAAGCAATAAGCATACCTCGTAGCATAAAGGATCTATTTTGATGGCAGCTTTATACCTGAAAAATGGCATGACAATATGTTAAAGATTTGTTTGCCAAGGAAAAATTGATGGTTTGAAGTGACAAAAGTGCAAGTAAGATCTAATAAGAAGCACAAACAAAATTGTAAAGTGGCTCACCACAGGCGTGCTTGAGCACGATTTTCTAAAGCCTCATAAGCTCTGCCTCTCAGGAAACATATAGCTGCAGATATCTGCAGAAACAGAACATTTCAATTTTTTAACATCATAAATACTAAAATCAATAATCATACAATAGTCTAAACTAAACAGCCAATCACAAGCCAGCCTCCACATCTCAAACAAACGACAACCAACAGACGAATATGAAGATATTGCGTAGGATAAACATTTGTGACCCAGACTCCCAAAACAAGCATAAATTCCAACCCCATGACAAAGTAGATGGGTGATGCTTATTGCCATTGTGCTCCCGCCGGAATCCCCTTATCATATTTGATAATGCTCATGCCACCATGCGTCATTCTCCCAACTTGCATAAAACCTTAAGTTGACATCACGATAAAAATTTGTAAGATAGTACTTCCCTCCTTCAGCCTTGGCGCACTGGTAAAGGTGTTGCTGTGTGATCGATAGGTCACGGGTTCAACTCCTGGGAGCAGCCTCTTGTCAAATAAATTGACAAGGGAAGGATCGCCCTCATTACACCCTTGTGGTGGGACCCTTCCGCGGACCCTCGCTTAGCAGGGACGCCAATGTGCACCAGGCTGCCCTTTAGTACTTCCCTCCTTCCCGTACAATTTTTCCCATTATCCTTTTTGGACTGTCCCAACAAACTCTTCTCAAGTTCTCATTTTTGGTGCACAAAAGAACTTTAAAAAGTTTTCGCTCAACGTACACGTTCCGTTTATTGTATGAAATCATCATTTTAACAACATTTATATTTAGACCAACTAGCATTTGCAACAACCCAATCTGGTTGGCCAGCACTTACCATCTAAAAAAAATAGCATTGCAGCAGGCACAGTTATACTAACCAGTATCTGTGCCAACAAGTTACTGGCACCATAGGTGTCTCAGACTATATGTTGGCACACGTGGAACAGAAGCTTTTAAGGAAGGTGCAATCCTTCATGTTTTAGTGAAGCATATGAAAGCCATAAGGGAGAGTGTAATATATAACGCAATGGGCATGCCGTAAACATACTCAGTCAAGCTACCAGCTCCCTGACAACATTTTTCAAACCAGGCATATAACCTTATAAAACAAAAACTGCGAGAAATGGCACTTGAATCCTTTCCTAGCTCACAAAAGATGATCAGTATGCTTACATATATAATCAATCCACCAACCCCACAAAACAATCTCTATGCCAAGTTATTTTAAACAGCTTGCCAATTACAACCGTGAATATATATCGTCAAATATTTCAAGTGAAAAGTACTCTTCTGTTAATACATGCAGGAGGTTCACAACTGAAACATGTCCAATAACCTGCTAGACACATTAACTCCAACGCCCAAATAATGACTGTTAATGTGACCAACTCAACCAAAATTCTATACTAATGGTTAGGGACTTAGGGCACGCACAATGGTTTTACACCTTTCTACACTACAACCACCGTTGTCATTTTTTTGTCCAGTAGCTCTTTGCCAACATCAATACATGAGCAGACGCGAAATAGAGACAAGAAACAAGCATCAAAAACTTACATTGATCTCATGGTCTTCTCCATCCTTATCCAGGTACATGGCATTGCCATTCTTTGAGTCAGTTATATGGCTGTGTTCATCTACTTTAGCATCTCCAAGCATTTGTAAACACTGATCCCATTCTTTTAACTCCTCCTATATTACATAAACCAAACTTCAATACCACACCTTCTATATTTATATTGCTCCACAAAATTAAAAAATAAAACAAAATGTTCCATAGAACAAACAAGAACTACAGAATATGGTAATAGATCATAAGATCGAATTCAAAAGAGCACAGTAAATGACCTCGTTAGAACTATGCACAACTCAAATGCACAAATAACATAACTTTTATACCAAAACACTCAGCAAAAACGCGATTCTACAAACAGAAGAACAATCGACCAAACCACTTTGGCGCCTTTACCTATTATTTTGTTAATAGCACGCTAACCGAGTCAGATATCCTAGAACAGTACAAATCAAACACAAACATTACCCCAATGCCTCATACAAGGCAATCCAAGAAAAACCAAAATGTGTCACTCTGCGCGTCACAGCTCAATTGAGTTTTCTTAATCAATCACTTCGTAAACACACACTAAACTAAAAGTAAGCAACTAAGACAAGCCATGAAACAGTAATAATTCGGATCGTATGAAGCACACAATCGCGATTACTACTAAAACAAAACAAAATGTGTTACTCATAGCAGCAATTCATAACTCAATTACACTTCTGTTATCCAATTTATCAGCCAACAAACAACCAATAACTACAATTAAAAAAGGCCAGTGTATCGCTCCAAACATCGCCGCATAACTAAACTACACATGTTCTTCCCAATCAATCAATTGCATTATTTTTTCCCCAATCAATTAACCAATACGAACCACGCAATCGCGATTCGATTACTGCAAAAACATACAAAAAGGAGCGCCGTGCATTCCTCAATAATCAGCCAATTAAGCACCAATAACATCACCAAACACACACAATTACAAGGAATGGCGTAGTGAAACAAGCAACGCTCAATTAAAATGAATAGCGTACTAAAGAAGCTAAAGAAGAACGGATAGGGGGAATAAAAAGAGTGGAAGTGAACTGACGAGGCATTTGGCGGCGAGGTAGAGGAAGCGAAGGTCGCGGTGGAGGACGAGGGAGGAGTTGAGGAGGTGGAAGGCGCGGCGGAAGTGGCGGCCGAGGAAGAGAGCTTGAGCTAACATGTAGATGTCGGCGGGGTCGGAGGTGAAGGCGGCGACTTTGTCGGCGAAGAAGATGGCGGAGGAGTATAAGTGTTTGCTTACGCAGTCTCCGACGACACCTCTCAGCCTCTCTATGTCTTCTTCCTTCATCATCATTTTCTCTCCCCTCTCTCCTCTCTCCTCCTCCTCCTCTCTCTTCCTCTTTCGATTTTCAATTGCCAATTTTTGGAGCATTTTAGCGAAAGAGCGGGAGAATTTGAGGGTTTTTCTTCCGTTTCTTTATTCTTTGGAAATTGAAATTTGAACCTAATACTACGTTCTACTCCCTCCGTTCCATCTCAAACGCCCCGGTTGATATGTGTAATGGAATAAGAAAAATTGATACAATAAGTTGAGGGGGTAATATTAGGAAAAAGGAGGAGAGAAAATGTGAGGATGAATAAAAGTATGAGAGATAATGTGAGAAAGAATGTGATGATTTAATAAAGTATGAGAGAGAAATATGTCCCAAAATAGATGTGGTGGTTGAGGTGGGACAAGTAAAATGAAATATGGGGCGTTTGAATTAGGACGGAGGGAGTAGTCGTAACTGGTCAAGTAGCTTTTAAAGTATGTTTGCTTAGTTTTTCAAGTGCTTTTGGATTGTTTATGTGTCTTGGAAACTGAAAATTGACCAAACACCCAAATTTGAGAAAATGTTTCTGATTTCTGAGAAGCATTACTAGTGTAAATTTGTTCATTAGAAGTAAAAGGTCCAATTTGGAACTCATCCCCTAGAAAACTGTTTCTGAGAAACCAATTCTAAAGAAGTACTCCCTCCAGTACAGATTAAACTTCCCACTTACCATTTTGGGATGGTTTTCTTTATTCTTCACATACCAAAAATGGTAAGTTTTAGCATTAAAATATTTCTTGAACACATGACTAATATATTGATTAAACCTAAACATAACCTAATCAAGTAATAACTACCTACCCCAACCATCGTCCAACACCATCCACCACCACCACCGTCCACCGTCCAACACACACCACCACCTATCCCAGAGCCATCACCACCATCAAAGGCGGCTAGATCCCGCGACCCCTTATCAGCTAACCATTCCCCCCCCCCCCCCCGCCATTGTCCCTCTCATCTCGCATAACACCTTCTCTCTTTCTCTCTTTCTCTTTCTCCCACGCCTTATCACCGGATGTCGCCACCCAAAAACGCTCCTCCGCCCCTCGCCCATCGCCGACGACCCCGTATGCGTGTGCACATTGCCGAAAAGACACAAATTTGAGGAGAGAGAAAAATGAAAAAGAGGAAAAGGAGATAATGGTGGAGGTATAGGTAGTGCCCGTGTCGCGGAAGTGGTGGGGGAGGGTCGCCGGTGACCCCTGGTCAGTCAGGTGAAGTCGTCGTCGGCGATAATGGTGGTCGATGTATGTGGCAGCGACGGTTGGTGGTAGATCGGGGTCGTTGGGGAGGGGAGGAGGGTGGATATAGTTAATGCTGAGTTTTGGGAAGAAAATTAGTTTCTAATCTTACCCACTTGCACTACTCTTTTTTTTTTTTTTTTTTTAAGACTTCAAAAATTCATTACGTGGTAGCGCCTACAAAATCTAAGGCCGCAATGTCAAGTAAATGAGAAGGACCACTATCTACCCACACTCAAGTAGAATACTCATAGTGGCTTAAATGAGCCACCTTATAAGATGCTCTATTTCCTAAACGACGGACATGACTAAACTCTATAGATCTGAAACGACATGAGAAATTAAAAGCATCTAAAACGGCTAGACCAAAATAATTAGAAGCAAAATTTTTAGTCTTAATTGCGTTGAAAGCTTGAGTTAATCTGACTCCAACACGACATCTTCAAAACCTTGCTGCCACGCAATCTGCAGACCAAAAAGAGCAGCTCTCGCCTCCACCATCTCATGCTCCCAACGCCTCGGAACCTGCCTACACCCCACAAGCCTCACATTATCTTCCGCCCCGCGAACAACGACCCCCATCCCCGATCCCGCCCAACCCCCCCCCCCCCCCAGTCAATGTTAATCTTGACCTTATCACTTTCTGGCGGCCTCCACGACTCTCCCCACACTCAGACTCGACCACAACTCGCCTCCCCCGTGCTTTTCCGATAGCCTCCCTATAAGCTGTAAGGTAACTATAAGCTCTATCTGCTACAGCCACTACATTCCCCCTCTTTCCCATGGACTACTTCATTACGCCAATTCCAAATTGACCAAACTATCATAATACGCTGAAGAAACTGACTATCAGGTCTGTGCCCCCCCTCCATTTCTCTATTAGTTCAGCCCCACTCCTACACAGATCCCACTCACTCACCTCCTCCCCTACCTTCTCCCACAATTCACTCACCTGCAGACACATCACCAACGCGTGCACTTCGTCTTCAGGCAACAGCCCACAACGAGGACACGTGAAATCCGCATTAGGAATCCTCCGATGGATATTAATCCGGCAGGGCAAAGCTCCCGTGCTCAGTCTCCACACAAAATTCCTTATCTTCGGGGGGCACCTCCAACTTCCACACCGTACTCCATAAGCTACTCGCACTGTCCTTTCGCTACATCTCTCAATCCCCTCAGCCAATAATTTACTGTGCCGAACAAAATGATAGTTAGTCCTCACCGTATACTCACCATCCTTACTAAAGTGCCATACTAACCTATCACTTGTCGTCCCCGCCACAATCGGAATATCTAGGATCTCCTGGGCTTCGAACTCCAAAAGATTATTTCTCACCACATCACGTTTCCAACACCTCAACTCATGATCAATCAGACCTGGGTTTCCACCTCCCCATTACATGGCGAAATAACCTTAAAGGTTGGGCCTCTGCAAGTCCATCTATCGTGCCACACCTTTATCGACCTCCCATCCCTGATTAACCATCTACACCCTTGCTCCAGAACGTCCTTAACTCCTACTATACTCCTCCAAGCGAAACTGGGATGACATCCCAGTGAAGCTTCCGAAAACGAACAATTATGAAAGTAACGCGCCTTAATTAGTCTACTAACCAGCGCTCAGGCTCCGATAAAATTCGCCAGGCTTGCTTCATCAGCATTGCGTCATTAAAAGCTTCAATATGGCGAAAGCCCATCCCCGCTTCTGCTTTTGATCTACACATTTTGTCCCACGCAACCCAATGAATTTTCCTCTCCCCTTCTTTTGCACCCCACCAAAAACGAGAAATCAAGGAATTAATTTCACGACAAAGACTCACCGGGATCTTGAACGTCCCCATGTGATAGGTAGGAATCGCCTGGGCAACCGCCTTTATAAGGATTTCTCTACCCGCAAAGGATACCATCTTCCGTTTCCATCCCTGCAACTTCTTCCAGACTCTCGCCTTAATGGTGCCAAAAGCCGCACGTCGATTGCGACCAACAGAACCCGGCAGCCCTAGATATCTTTGGTGGCTCTCAACCACCTGAGCTTCCAAAATACCTGCCAACCGCTGTCTATCAACCTCCCATACATTCACACTGAAGGATACTTCAGATTTTTAAGATGTTAGAGAAGATGCGGATTCTTGACGAAGGGCCGTGGGTTTTTAATGATCAATTGTTGGTGTTGCGGGAAATGAAGGGCGATGAGGGGCCATATGAATTCGAATTTGAGACGACCGAGTTCTGGGTAAAGTGTTATGATCTTCCCTTATTGAAAAGAACGGCGGCGATGGCCCAGTTGCTGGCGAAGCAGGTTGGTAAATTTGTAGATGACAGCGATCCATCGCAACTTGGTCGTACTCTGAGATTAAAAGCTGAGTTAGACCTTAAGAAGCCATTGCGACGGGGGGTCAATCTGAGTATCGGAGGTAAGACCAAATGGTTCAAAATTAAATATGTCAAACTCCCTGAATTTTGTTATTTATGCGGTAGAATTGGACATATTGATAGGGAGTGTAAACATTATGTGGAGGATATGTTAAAGGAGGACTACCAATATGGTCCGTGGCTCAAAGCATCACCGATGAAATTTAGGCGTAAGGAGACTGATGCCGCGAAAGCGGAGGCTAGGATGTTTAAGGCTTTACGCGGGGAGGGGAGTGAGGGAGTAAAAAAGAAGTTGGCTTTTGAGAGTGACTCGGATGATACCCATAGTGGCAGTGAGGTAGGGGAGGATATGAGAGGCAGGGGAAATGCAGGTGGATGATGAGGGAGTAGTAGTGAGCGGGGGGGGGGGGGGGAGTTTAAAGAGGAAATATGAGCGACCTGTGGAAAGATTAAGGGAGAGGAAGGTTAGACAGGGGTCAGAAACACAACAAACTTTGATATCGACGGCGATTGCGAATGAGCAATCCCGCCGGGATCAATGAGTCTTCTGTGTTACAATTGTCGGGGTTTGGGCAACTCCCCGTTAATTGTGAGTCTAAAAAAGTTGCTGCGAAAGGTGGATCCAGACGTGGTTGTACTAGTTGAGACGAAGCTAAGCGCACAAGAGATGAAGTCTGTGGTTAGGAGGCTAGGTGATTTTTCTGGTCTGTTTGCAGATTCCATGGGGCAAAAGGGAGGGGTGGCAATTCTTTGGCGGGAAGAGATTAAGGTGAGATTCCTGTCCTCAACAGCTCATCATTTGGATGTCGAGGTTGAGAATCTCTTCTCTGAGGAACCCTGGCGCCTGACAGCTTTGTATGGTTGGTCGAGACGTGAGGAGAAGAGCCTGACATGGGCCTTGTTACGTGGCCTCTGTCGGATTTCGAGTCTGCCTTGGTTGGTTGTGGGGGACTATAATCAGAGCTTTGTATGGTTGGTCGAGACGTGAGGAGAAGAGTTTGACATGGGCCATGTTACGTGACCTCTGTCGGAATTCGAGTCTGCCTTGGTTGGTTGTGGGGGACTATAATCAGATTCTTTTTGCTAAGGAGAAAAATGGTGGTTCTCCAAGGGAGCCGAGAAAAATGGAGGAATTCCAGGAAGCGCTAGATGACTGTGCTTTAAAGGATTTGGGCTTTGTGGGGAACCCGTTTACTTGGTGGAACAAACAGGCAGAACCAAATCATGTTTTTGAGAGGTTAGATAGGGGGGCAGCTACTGTAGAGTGGATTGAACGACACCCACAAATTAATGTATATCACCTTGAGCGAGAGAGGTCGGACCACTGTCCTCTCTTGTTGAAGCAGTATACGAGTGGTGAACGTCGTAGAAAGAGGCAGTTCCGTTTCGAGGATATGTGGACAACTTCCCCGGAGTGTCCTGTTTTGGTGGAGAATGTGTGGAATAATGGAGATGCTATGGTTAATGTTGCGGACGTGCTAGTTAAGATTAAGAGGGTAAGTGATGAGTTGTGGAAATAGAGCAGATCAGAGAAGAATTTGGATCCTTAGCGAAACAAGCAGATAAGGTGCGTAAGAGGATGACCTTTCTGAATGGTTGTGCTCCGTCAGATTCAGTGGTGGCTGAGAGGAGATGTCTGAGTGATAAGCTGGATGGATTATTGTTGCGTGAGGAGATGTACTGGAAACAAAGATCCCGAGTTACAAATTTTGTCGAGGGAGACAAAAATACCAAGTTCTTTTGTAACACTACGAAATATGGAAAGTGGTTTATGGAGTTGGTTTGTCCCACATTGGGAAATTAAGGCTCATATGATCAGTTTATAATAGATTCCTACCATCATACTATCAACAAGGCTTTCACCTTTTAGAGCCCATGAGAGGATTTATAGGCCTAAGGGGTGACTACTAATCTTATTGGGTTGTGTTGCGACGGACGGTGGATCAGGCTGTTACATCTTTCACATGAAAGCGACCTTGCGACGTCGTAGGAATATCATTGCAAGGCTGCAGGTGGGGGAAGATGTATGGGTTGAGGGTGATGAACAAGTTGGGGCAGCAGCTGTGGGCTATTTTCAGGAGCTCTTCACAGCCTCTGAGGTAGAGGGAGTGGAAGAGGCTCTGGCTGGGATTGGGCAGAGAGTCTCAGGGGCCACGAACGAGGACTTGGCAGCTCCGATAAGGGGGGAGGAAGTCTGGGAGGCGTTGAAGCAAATGGGTCCGAGCAAAGCTCCAAGGACCAGATGGGATGAACGCAAATTTCTTCCAGAAACATTGGCATATAATTGGTGGTGATGTGATCAGGTACGTTTCCGCCCTGTTTGAAGGGGACTGTAGTTTGGCAGAGGTGAATAATACACATATTGTATTGATCTCAAAGGTAAATTGTAACACCCCATATTTTTGGGTTACTTGAATTGTACAAAGTATTGGAAGAATCTCGTTTTAAGGGTATGAAAATCTATTTTGGGAAATTAGGGTATATCTTCCGTTTAGAGAAGCTTTCCTAATTGGGCAACTGTTTGGCGAAATTACCAAAATACCCTTACTAAACCCTTCCTATTTTCTACAAAAGAATAAAATAAACACTCAAACCCTCCCTCACTCACTCACGTCGCACGAGAGAAGCAGGAGACGAAAGAGAGAAAGAAAGGAGAAGAGAAGAAGAGGAGGAAGAGCGGCGCACGCACCCCGAAGCCGCCGCTAGCCACCGCCGGCCGACCAACTGCCACCGTCGCCCCCTTTTTCCTTCCCTCTTGGTTTTCACACCAAGAGTTGTAAGTTTAAAACCCTTTCTCTTAGATTAGGGCTTTTTAATTTATCATGTGTTTGAAGTTAACACATGATTGTTGTATTGGGTGTTGCTTATTTAGATTACAATCATGCTTAATTATGGTTTTGGTACATGAATTGTTGGATTTGGAATTAGGGTTCTTGTGATTATGAATTATGATGATTTGATGATGATTTTATGGGTGAATTTATGTGAAAGTTGGAGGGGATGTTTATTATGAGATGGGTAAACCTTAGTTTCAAATTGGGAACGTTTCATGGTGTTTTGATTCTGAATATACATTCTGCCCATTTTTGAATTTTGCCTAATTTGGATGTTTAAGTTGTTATTATGGTGATTTATTGATGGATTAATGTTGTTAGTATACTTGGGACGGTGTTGTGCAAATTTGGTGTTGTTTAGAGGTCGTTTGAATGTTGAAATCCAAAGTTAGAGTGCCTTGGATGCACTAGTAGGGTGACGGTTAGTGATTAGTGTACTGTTGATTGATTTTAGGTTGTGTGTTCGAGGAAGTACCGTTCTAAAGTCTTGAGTTGATCTTGTGATTTCGCTAGTAAGGTAAGAACGTTGATCACAATCCTCTTGACTAATCACTATCTTGTTTGATACACTAATTCGCTTGAACATCATATATTCTTGCTTTATACGTTCATTCTCATTATCCGTTTTGCTTGTGCTTAAATTATATCATTGAGCGTATTTGTTTTCCGTCATATCGATATTCGTTGCGGTCTTTCGACCACCATACTCCCCACGGCCCTTCGGCCTCTTAGCCGAGATCACCACTCGGCCACTCGGTCGAGTGGTGTATTTGTTTGTCGTTTGTGTTTGTTTCGCTTCTAGTATCTCTCGATTATGATCATTATAATTTGTATCGTCAAATAATGCATCTTTGAATAACGTATATAAAATGGATGAAAGAAAATAAATGACTCCACCTAGAGTACGATGGATTAGGCTCGACCGATCATCGTTTGATATACCTCTGATCAAGGTACGTAGAGTCGGATTAGCTACCGACTTCCTAATAGTCTTCCTCCTAGATGGGAACTAGTCCTAATATTCGTTGCAGTCTTTCGACCACCATGCTCCCACACGGCCTCTCGGTCGAACCTTGCCTTCCTCGACCCTTCGGCCTCTAACCGAGACCACCACTCGGCCACTCGGTCGAGTGGTGTGTATGTTTGTCGCTTGTGTTTTTGTTTCGCTTCAAGTATCTATCGATTATGATCATTATAATTTGTATCGTCAAATAATGCACGCGTAAATAACGTATATAAAACGGATGAAAGAAAATAAATGACTCCACCTAGAGTACGATGGATTCGGCTCGGCCGATCATCGTTTGATATACCTCTGATCAAGGTACTATGGGTCGGATTAGCTACCGACTTCCTAATAGTCTTCCTCCTAGATGGGAGCTCGTCCTACCGGCCTATCTTGCGAGGGGTGTGCACACTCGGGATTATTAGGGCGATAATTACAACTCTAGCTCGAACAAAATTCGTTAAGTGGGGGCTATGGGGTAGGACCCTGGCCGAAAATATGATTAAGTAATGTATATATTGAGCGACGATGCTCTTTTGATAATGCACTCTGTTGTTATTGATATTCCTATGTTATAACGTCAATTTGTTCTTGTTAGCTACGCGCCTCAAGGCGCGTATCTTATTTGTTCTTTATGCTTGTTATTTCTTACTCAGCCTGTGCTGACGTTCTGTTTTCTGATTCGTCCCTACCGTGTTCTGGGGCCTATGTCAATCTTCGATGGCATATTTGACAGGTCTTGATGATATGGCTGCATGCTTACGAAGCTGATCATGTTGGGGTTTTCGAAAGACTTTGTTTTATCTCATACTTCATTTCGTTTTGACTATGTAATTTGGGTTTCGTTTTGAGAACTATAGCTCGACATTTAAAGACTTCCGTTGTTTTGTTTTCCGTTGGTTTATTGTAGTTGAATTTCTAGCCTAGCGCGGCGTGACAATTCTAAATTTATTTCTATTTATAGTTGGTCAAAAATTTAGGGTTGTTACAGTTGGTATCAGAGCCATAAGTTCTGATTCGTCGAGTCTATAAATGTTTTCAAAACTTGTTTTAAATGATTTACAAACTGGGAGTGGGATGGGTGCATACATTCGCATGCTATATGCTAACTGCTATGTGATACTAGAGAAGGAGTTTACACCAATGGTTTTGACCTGCAAATTATATGGTGTGCTTATACGATTTGGGTACTAATGCATTTGGAGTTCTCTCTGGTATACTGACAGAATGGCAGGCCCAGGAACATATGTTTGGGAGTTCGGACCATCTGGTGTAAGGTCAATTGCTGGTCCATGGACGATACCGGATCATATAGCTTTTTCATCTGAGACCTTCCAGGACCGTATGAGAATTGGTGAGTCTGTGGAGGAGTTTGTCACCAAAATGAGAGCAAAACTGACTGAGGCTGCCGAAAGATTTCCATGGGCAATTAGACCTGAGGTCCAAGTCTTTGTGACTTTGGTTAATCTGAGGATACATCCCCGTTGGGAGGAGGTTCGAGTGAGACTAGAAAGGAATGCCTATTATGCATGTCTCACAGGGAGTTCACAATACTTGAGGGTCATATCAGGCAGAGTGATAGATCTTGACAGGTTGGAGGTAATTCTGGAGTGGGAATATGAGATATCCCTTAGCCCTGTGCAAATACCTGAGGATTACCCAATCTACATACCTCCTGTACCCTCGAACACTGATAATGGTAACCCTACCCTGGAGTCACATGAAGCTTATATGAAGAAAGGAAAGAAGGTTCAGCTACAAGGACATGAGATACCTAATCAGTTGAATCGGAAGAAAGTTAAAGTTGAGGAATATCACCATTCTCCTAAACCCCCGTCCTCGCCTATTGGAGATGATGCACCAGTGGACACGGAGGAGGAGCCTGAGGAAGCCCCCACGAGTGAAGAGGAGGATGATACTATCGGAGCTAGTGACACGGAGGTAATTGTGATTAGTTCGGATGAGGAGTTGAGCGACTCGAATCAAAATGATGGAGGGGAAGTTCCTAATGATGAGGATTATGACCCGAGTGGTGATGCTTAAAGGATTAATATGGAGACTTATAAATAAAGGCATAAGGCCTAGTTATTAGTTTGGCGTCGATTGTGTTTTCTTATTAAACTTTAGCATTAAATGTTATGTTATACTTTTGTCAAGTTTTCATTGTTTAAGCACTTTAGATTGGGGACAATACCCCAATACTATTATGATATTTCAATCATTTCATAAGATCGTTGCAAATTAAATGCTACTTGACATTCTACCGCGTGTTGATGTGGTTGTTCTCGAAAATTCGTACGTCTGATGTTTCTGATCCTGGCACGACTCGTGCTACAGTAACACGAGTCGTGTTTCCGGAAAAAAAAAAGCTCCGAAAAGTTAAACTCGGGCGAGACGAATAGACGGATGTTGATTTCGATATATTTATACTTTTGAGCTGAATTATTATCATGATTCGCTGACTATGCGATTTATTGTTTATGTTTGGATTGAAATATATTGATTTATGCTTGTTAATATCTGAATGAGTATGTTATTGAATTGGTTACATCTGAATCCCGTTATTACCTTATAGAAAATGGTGCGAAACAACAGTCCAGATTTGACAGCTATTCTAGCACAAATGGCACAGCAGCAACAGGTGATGGTTGAGGCTATGCAGCAGATAGCACAGAATAATGCTGCTAATAATGCTGCCAATAATGCTGCAAATAATGTTGCAAACGACGGCAATGGGATTAATGCCGGTAATGGAGGTGAGATGATGAAATGCTGTTAGCTAAGATGTCGGATGCCGTACAGAAGAAACGGCCTGACAATTTCACTGGGAGAGGAGAACCGAGCATCCTACTTGATTGTATAGAGGATATGGAGAGAATCTTCTCTGCTGTTGGTGTTCCTGACAATCTGAAGGTAAAAGTTGCTACATTTTACCTTAAGGAGGTAGCTGGAAGATGGTGGATGAAAATTCAGGAGGAGTTTTACAAACCAGTGCTGGAGGAGAAAGCTGATGGGTCTGTTATTGAGAGGTTTAGAGATTGGAAAGTTTTCAAATACCTCTTAGAGAAAGAGTTCTTCCCGGAGCACTTGAAGGAACAAAAGGTGGCTGAATTTGAGGCAGCAAACTGAGGGCATGTCTGTGAAGGAATTCCATGATAAGTTTGAGGACTTGAACAGGTTTGCTGAGAGTGTGACGCCAACTGAGTCTTCTAGAGCCGCCAGCTTTAGAAAGAAGCTACTTTGGAGTATTAAGGGATGGTTTGCCTCTGAGCGATTCCATACTGTAAAGGATGTTTATGAGAGAGCCACAACAGCAGAGCAGAACATGGAAACAATGAGCATGGAACTCGGGGGGAAGAGAAAGGAGACGCCCTTCGATTTGGTGAACATACCCAATAAGAAAGGAAATTTTGGGGATTTCAAAGGAAAGACGCAGTCTGCTGGGACTGGGAAGTCAAGCTACAAGAATGTTTTCCACAACAGAGCTCATAGCCAGGGCTTTGAAATCGAGAGGCCTTGCATCAAGTGTGGCAATAAACATTTCGGGAGAATGTGCAGGTGATAGGGTCACATGTTTCCATTGTGGTAAGCTTGGGCATAAGGCTAATGTGTGCTACTCCAAGATAGCTAGAAAACCACCTGTAGCGTCTGGGAGCAACTCGGTGGCGCCCAATCTATTCCAAAATTTCAAGGCCCAAAGTGGCTATGCGGGTTCGAATAACACTTACAAGAATCCGGCACCAACTAGGGGAACAACTTATACAGCACCAGCTAAGCAAGCGGGATCGGCCAGTGTGGCCACTCCACCTAAGAAAGCCACTGGACATCTATATGTCATGAATCCAGAAGAGAATGAAAACGCCGATGTCGTATCGGGTAAATTTCCTGTTAACTCAGTAATTGCAAACGTTCTATTTGATAGTGGTGCATCTCACTCGTTTATTTCTGATAAGATTGTTGAGAAATGTGGACTTAGTGATAGTTCAGCGGTAAACTTTGAGTTTTCAATGCCTGATGGCCGGGTCTAGTATTGCATGTAAGAGTCAGTTTAAAGATGTGCCTGTAGTGATTTGTGGACATGAGTTCAAATCTGATTTGATAGTTTTTCCCTTAACTCATTTTGATGTAATATTGGGAATGGATTGGATGGGTAGATATAAAGCGAGAATAGATTGTTGGATAGGAACGATTTCACTTCGGGGACAGAAAAATACCCATGTGACTTATCGCATACTTCCAAAAAGACCAAGAATAAAGTTTGTGTCTGCCATGAATCTGAAGAGGCAGATAGCTAAGGGAGAACCTCTATTCTTATGTCATGTGCGAGACACTAGGGTAGAATACCCAGAATTGAGCGATGTCCCTATTGTGAGTGACTATCCTGATGTTTTCCCTGAGGAGATCCCGGGGATGCCACCCAAAAGAGAAGTGGAGTTTAAAATTGAGTTAGTACCTGGAACGGGTCCGATTGCTAAGTCACCTTACCGGATGGCACCGGTGGAAATGCAAGAGCTGAAGAAATAACTGGATGAATTGGTGGAAAAAGAATATGTTAGACCAAGTGTGTCACCTTGGGGAGCACCGGTCTTATTTGTAAGGAAGAAGGATGCATGGAACAATGAGGCTACGTATCGACTATCGAGAGCTGAATAATGTCACCATCAAAAACAGATATCCCTTACCCAGGATCGATGACCTGTTTGACCAGCTTAAGGGCGCAAGTGTGTTCTCAAAGATCGACTTGAGGTCTGGGTATTATCAATTGAAAGTAGCTGAAGAAGATGTACCAAAGACCGCATTTTCAACTAGTTATGGACACTATGAGTTCACAGTAATGCCATTTGGGTTGACAAACGCGCCTGCAGTGTTCATGGATCTCATGAATCGCACCTTCAGACCTTACATGGATAAATTTGTGGTAGTGTTTATCGATGATATTCTAATTTACTCCAAGACTGAAGAGGGGCATAAGAACCACTTGAGGAACGTATTGGAGATTCTGAGAGAAAAGCAATTATACGGTAAATTCTCGAAGTGTGAGTTCTGGTTGAATAAGGTATCCTTTTTGGGACACGTAATATCCAAGGACGGAGTTGCAGTAGACCCAGCTAAGGTCAAGGCGGTAAAGGATTGGCCGACCCCAAAGAATGTAACAGAGATTAGAAGCTTTTTGGGACTAGCAGGTTACTACAGGAGATTTGTGAAGGATTTCTCTAAGATTGCTAAACCAATGACGACTTTGATGAAGAAGACTACAAAGTATAAATGGGATGAGACTTGTGAGAAAGCCTTTCAGACTCTAAAGGAACGGCTAACCACGGCGCCAGTTTTAGCACCACCTGATGAGAACATACCTTACGAGGTGTACACCGATGCTTCAAAGAATGGTTTAGGATGTGTCCTAATGCAGAACAGGAGAGTGATCGCCTATGCGTCTAGGCAACTCAAAAGTTATGAGGAAAACTATCCGACCCATGATTTGGAGCTAGCAGCCATGATTTTTGCACTAAAACTGTGGAGACACTATCTGTTTGGGGTTACATTCAAGATTTTCTCTGACCATAAGAGTTTAAAGTACATTTTCACTCAGAAAGAGTTAAACATGCGTCAGAGGAGGTGGTTAGAGTTGATCAAAGACTACAACATGGAGATATAATATCATGAAGGGAAAGCAAATGTTGTAGCAGATGCATTGAGTAGGAAGTCTCTACATTCGGTCCAATTGGTTGTTCAAAGACAAAGACTAAGGAATGAATTTCTCAATTTCGGAGTTCAGTTGACAGAACCAGGAGTAACCACAGGGACAACCGCGATTGAGAATGATGTCTTTGAGGAGATCAAGGAATTACAAGAGACTGACAAGCTGTTGATGAGTAAAGTAGCAAAAGAACCTGCATTGTTGAAAAGAGGTTAAGATGGGATAATTCGATTTCAGGATCGGGTCTGCTTACCTAACAACGCCACATTGAGGGATAAAATCTTAACTGAGGCTCATGCAAGCAAATACTCGGTACATCCAGGTGGAGACAAGATGTACCAGGATTTGAGGAAGGTGTTCTGGTGGTCAGGAATGAAAAAGGATGCGGCTGATTTTGTGTCTAGGTGTTTAGTTTGCCAAAAGGTTAAAAGCGAACACAAGAGACCTCAAGGTAAATTACAACCCTTACCAGTACCAGAATGGAAATGGAGTTCCATATCCATGGATTTCATTGTTGGATTACCTAGGTCACCTAAGGGCAACAACATGATTTGGGTGATAGTTGACAGATTGACGAAATGTGCACATTTTATACCAATGAAGGACACGTGGAAAAAGAAATCGTTAGCCGATGCCTATATACATCATGTGTTGAGACTTCATGGTACTCCAAAGGAGATCGTCTCCGACCGCGATGCACGTTTTGTCTCTCGTTTTTGGAAAAAGTTACAAGAAGCCTTAGGAACAAAACTCTTAATGAGTACCGCATTCCACTCCGCAACTGATGGTCAGACAGAGAGGACAAATCAGACCTTGGAAGATATGCTAAGAGCATGTGCTTTACAGTACCAAGGTGGCTGGGAGGACAAGCTGGATTTGATAGAATTCTCCTACAACAACAGCTACCAAGCCTCAATCAAGATGGCTCCATACGAAGCACTATATGGTAGGAAATGCAGGAGTCCAATCTGTTGGAATGACATTAGTGAAACGATGGTTTTGGGTCTAGATTACATCCAAGAGATGATCGACCAAGTCAAACTAATTCAGGAGAGACTAAAGGCTGCGCAGGACAGACAAAAGAGCTATGCAGATAAGACTCGCAGTCAAATTGAGTTTAATGAGGGCGACATGGTACTACTCCGAGTGTCACCTACCAGGGGTATAATGAGGTTCGGGAAGAAAGGGAAACTGAGTCCTAAGTTCATTGGACCCTACAAGGTGACCAAGCGAGTTGGTGAAGTCGCTTATGAGTTAGATTTGCCAGCAAATCTCGAAAAGGTTCACAACGTGTTTCACGTTTCCCAACTCAGACGATACGTTAGTGATCTGTCACATGTACTCAATCCAGAAACCATTGAGTTAGATGAAACCATGACTTATGAAGAGGCACCATTGAAAATTTTGGACACTAAGGTGCGCAAAACTCGACGAGCTGAGACACAAATGGTGAAAGTTCTGTGGTGTAATAACAACGTTGAGGAAGCAACCTGGGAAGTGGAGTCGGTTATGCGTGAGAAGTACCCTCATTTGTTTACTTGAGGTATATTCGGTTCGGGTCGAACCTTTATTTTAAGGGGGATGAGAGCCTCGCGCGCTTTGTTTCTAAATGCTTGTTTGATGTGATCTATGTGTGTTTTGATTCATATGTTTGCCGATTCTTCTTTTATGTGATATGTTGCTTCGTACCTCGAGTACAATATTTCCAACTCATTTTAATTCTCATTTAAATACCCTTTTATTGTTTTTCCCTCGAGCATGTTCTTATGATCTTATACTACCTTTCCAAGTACTCATTTTACCCTGTGATCAATGTTACTAGCTAAGAGCGTGTCTTTTGGAGGATGGGTTTAAAGATTCGGGACGAATCTTTGTTTAAGGGGGGGGGGGGGGGGGAAGATTGTAACACCCCATATTTTTGGGTTACTTGAATTGTACAAGTATTGGGAGAGTCTCGTTTTAAGGGTATGAAAATCTATTTTGGAAAATTAGGGTATATTTTCCGTTTAGAGACGCTTTCCTAATTGGGCAACTGTTTGGCGAAATTACCAAAATACCCTTACTAAACCCTTTCTATTTTCTATAAAAGAATAAAATAAACACTCAAACACTGACCTCACGTCGACACAGAAGAAAAAAAAAAGAGAAGAAGAGGAGTTACGTGAAAGAGGAGAGAAGTGGAGAAGAGAAGAGGAGAGGAGAAGAAAAGAGCCGCGCATCACCACCACCTTCGCCGCTGCCGACAGCCGCTGCCGTCGACCCTAGCCGACCCTCTCTCTTGGTTTTACATCAAGAGTAGTATGTTTCTACACCCTCTTTCATAGTTTCTATTTAGGGCTTTCTTAATTTTATGTTAATTATGGTTTAAACATGATTGTGGTTGTGGGAATTGCTTTATTAGATTATAATCATGCTTAATTGTGGTTTTGATGCATGAATAATTGAATGCTAATTTAGGGTTTTTGAAATTAGGGTTCTTATGAATTTAGGGGTGATTTAATGGGTGGATTGATGTGAAATTTGGTGGAGATGTTTATTATGAGATGGGTAAACCTTAGTTTCAATTTGAGAACGTTTCATGGTATTTTGATTATAAATATACATTCTGCCCATTTCTGAATTTTGCCTAATTTGGATGTTTAAGTTGTTATTATGGTGATTTAATGATGGATTAATGTTGTTAGTATACTTGGGAGGGTGTTGTGCAAATTTGGTGTTGTTTAGAGGTCGTTTGAATGTTAAAATCCAAAGTTAGAGTGCCTTGGATGCACTAGTAGGGTGATGGTTAGTGATTAGTGTATTGTTGATTGATTTTAGGTTGTGTGTTCGAGGAAGTACTCTTCTAAAGTCTTGAGTTGATCTTGTGATTTCGCTAGTAAGGTAAGAACGTTGATCACAATCCTCTTGACTAATCACTATCTTGTTTGATACACTAATTCGCTTGAACATCATATATTCTTGCTTTATACGTTCATTCTCATTATCCGTTTCGCTTGTGCCTAAATTATATCATTGAGCGTATTTCTTTTCCGTCATATCGATATTCGTTGCGGTCTTTCGACCACCATACTCCCACACGGCCTCTCGGTCGAACCTTGCCTTCCTCGGCCCTTCGGCCTCTAGCCGAGACCACCACTCGGCCACTCGGTCGAGTGGTGTGTATGTTTGTCGCTTGTGTTTTTGTTTCGCTTCAAGTATCTATCGATTATGATCATTATAATTTGTATCGTCAAATAATGCACGCGTGAATAACGTATATAAAACGGATGAAAGAAAATAAATGACTCCACCTAGAGTACGATGGATTCGGCTCGGCCGATCATCGTTTGATATACCTCTGATCAAGGTACTATGGGTCGGATTAGCAACCGACTTCCTAATAGTCTTCCTCCTAGATGGGAGCTCGTCCTACCGGCCTATTTTGCGAGGGGTGTGCACACTCGGGATTATTAGGGCGATAATTACAACTCTAGCTCGAACAAAGTTCGTTAAGTGGGGGCTATGGGGTAGGACCCTGGCCGAAAATATGATTAAGTAATGTATATTGAGCGGCGATGCTCTTTTGATAATGCACTCTGTTGTTATTGATATTCCTATGTTATAACGTCAATTCGTTCTTGTTAGCTACGCGCCTCAAAGCGCGTATCTTATTTGTTCTTTATGCTTGTTATTTCTTACTCAGCCTGTGCTGACGTTCTGTTTTCTGGTTCGTCCCTACCGTGTTATCGGGCCTATGTCAATCTTCGATGGCATAGTTGACAGGTCTTGATGATATGGCTGCATGCTTACGAAGCTGATCATGTTGGGGTTTTCGAAACACTTTGTTTTATCTCAGACTTCATTTTGTTTTGACTATGTAATTTGGGTTTCGTTTTGAGAACTATAGCTCGACATTTAAAGACTTCCGTTGTTTTGTTTTCCGTTGGCTTATTGTAGTTGAATTTCTAGCCTAGCAATTGACTTGGTAGTCAATTGCAGCGTGACAATTCTAAATTTAAAACTATTTATAGTTGGTCAAAAATTTAGGGTTGTTACACTAGCAGCTGTGATTTTTGCACTAAAACTGTGGAGACACTATCTGTTTGGGGTTACATTCTAGATTTTCTCTGACCATAATCGTTTAAAGTTCATTTTCACCCAGTAAGAGTTAAACATGCGTCAGAGGAGGTGGTTAGAGTTGATCAAAGACTACGACATGGAGATACAATATCATGAAGGGAAAGCAAATGTTGTAGCAGATGCATTGAGTAGGAAGTGTCTACATTCGGTCCAATTGGTTGTTCAAAGACAAAGACTAAGGAATAAGTTTCTCAATTTCGGAGTTCAGTTGACAGAACTAGGAGTAACCACGGGGACAACCGCGATTGAGAATGATGTCTTTGAGGAGATCAAGGAATTACAAGAGACTGACAAGCTGTTGATGGGTAAAGTAGCAAAAGAACCTGCATTGTTGAAAAGAGGTGAAGATGGGATAATTCGATTTCAGGATCGCGTCTGCTTACCTAACAACGCCACATTGAGGGATAGAATCTTAACTGAGGCTCATGCAAGCATATACTCGGTACATCCAGGTGGAGACAAGATGTACCAGGATTTGAGGAAGGTGTTCTGGTGGTCAGGAATGAAAAAGGATGTGGCTGATTTTGTGTCTAGGTGTTTAGTTTGCCAAAAGGTTAAAAGCGAACACAAGAGACCTCAAGGTAAATTACAACCCTTACCAGTACCAGAGTGGAAATGGAGTTCCATATCCATGGATTTCATTGCTGGATTACCTAGGTCACCTAAGGGCAACAACATGATTTGGGTGATAGTGGACAGATTGACGAAATGTGCACATTTTATACCAATGAAGAACACGTGGAAAAAGAAACCGTTAGCCGATGCCTATATACATCTTGTGTTGAGACTTCATGGTACTGCAAAGGAGATCGTCTCCGACCGCGATGCACGTTTTGTCTCTCGTTTTTGGAAAAAGTTACAAGAAGCCTTGGGAACAAAACTCTTAATGAGTACCGCATTCCACCCCGCAACTGATGGTCATACAGAGAGGACAAATCAGACCTTGGAAGATATGCTAAGTGCCTGTGCTTTACGGTACCAAGGTGGCTGGGAGGACAAGCTGGATTTGATAGAATTCTCCTACAACAACAGCTACCAAGCCTCAATCAAGATGGCTCCATACGAGGCACTATATGGTAGGAAGTGCAGGAGTCCAATCTGTTGGAATGACATTAGTGAAACGATGGTTTTGGGTCTTGATTACATCCAAGAGATGACCGACCAAGTCAAACTAATTCAGGAGAGACTAAAGGCTGCGCAGGACAGACAAAAGAGCTATGCAGATAAGACTCGCAGTCAAATTGAGTTTAATGAGGGCGACATGGTACTACTCCGAGTGTCACCTACAAGGGGTGTAATGAGGTTCGGGAAGAAAGGGAAACTGACTCCTTAGTTCATTGGACCTTACAAGGTGACCAAGCGAGTTGGTGAAGTCGCTTATGAGTTAGATTTGCCAGCAAATCTTGAAAAGGTTCACAACGTGTTTCGCGTTTCCCAACTCAGACGATACGTTAGTGATCCGTCACATGTACTCAATCCAGAAACCATTGAATTAGATGAAACCATGACTTATGAAGAGGTACCATTGAAAATTTTGGACACTAAGGTGCGCAAAACTCGACGAGCTGAGACACAAATGGTGAAAGTTCTGTGGTGTAATAACAACGTTGAGGAAGCAACCTGGGAAGTGGAGTCGGTTATGCGTGAGAAGTATCCTCATCTGTTTACTTGAGGTATATTCGGTTCGGGTCGAACCTTTATTTTAAGGGGGATGAGAGGCTCGCGCACTTTGTTTCTAAATTCTTGTTTGATGTGATCTATGTGTGTTTTGATTCATATGTTTGCCGATTCTTCTTTTATGTGAATTGTTGCTTCGTACCTCGAGTACAATATTTCCAACTCATTTTAATTCCCATTCAAATACCCTTTTATTGTTTTTCCTCGAACATGTTCTTATGATCTTATACTACCTTTCCAAGCACTCATTTTACCCTGTGATTATGATCTTATACTACCTTTCCAAGTACTCATTTTACCCTTTGATCAATGTTACTAGTTAAGAGCGTGTCTATTAGAGGATGGGTTTAAAGATTCGGGACGAGTCTTTGTTTAAGGGGGGAAGATTGTAATACCCCATATTTTTGGGTTACTTGAATTGTACAAAGTATTGGGAGAATCTCGTTTTAAGGGTATGAAAATCTATTTTGGGAAATTAGGGTATATCTTTCGTTTAGAGACGCTTTCCTAATTGGGCAACTGTTTGGCGAAATTACCAAAATACCCTTACTAAACCCTTCCTATTTTCTACAAAAGAATAAAATAAACACTCAAACCCTCCCTCACTCACTCACGTCGCACGAGAGAAGTAGGAGAAGAAAGAGAGAAAGAAAGGAGAAGAGAAGAAGAGGAGGAAGAGCGGCGCACGCACCCCGAGGCCGCCGCTAGCCACCGCCGGCCGACCAACCGCCACCGCCACCCCCTTTTTCCTTCCCTCTTGGTTTTCACACCAAGAGTTGTAAGTTTAAAACCCTTTCTCTTCAGATTAGGGTTTTTTAATTTATCATGTGTTTGAAGTTAAAACATGATTGTAGTATTGGGTGTTGCTTATTTAGATTACAATCATGCTTAATTATGGTTTTGGTACATGAATGATTGGATTTGGAATTAGGGTTCTTGTGATTATGAGTTATGATGATTTGATGATGATTTTATGGGTGAATTTATGTGAAAGTTGGAGGCGATGTTTATTATGAGATGGGTAAACCTTAGTTTCAAATTGGGAACGTTTCATGGTGTTTTGATTATAAATATACATTCTGCCCATTTCTGAATTTTGCCTAATTTGGATGTTTAAGTTGTTATTATGGTTATTTATTGATGGATTAATGTTGTTAGTATACTTGGGACGGTGTTGTGCAAATTTGGTGTTGTTTAGAGGTCGTTTGAATGTTGAAATCCAAAGTTAGAGTGCCTTGGATGCACTAGTAGGGTGACGGTTAGTGATTAGTGTATTGTTGATTGATTTTAGGTTGTGTGTTCGAGGAAGTACCGTTCTAAAGTCTTGAGTTGATCTTGTGATTTCGCTAGTAAGGTAAGAACGTTGATCACAATCCTCTTGACTAATCACTATCTTGTTTGATACACTAATTCGCTTGAACATCATATATTCTTGCTTTATACGTTCATTCTCATTATCCGTTTCGCTTGTGCCTAAATTATATCATTGAGCGTATTTGTTTTCCGTCATATCGATATTCGTTGCGGTCTTTCGACCACCATACTCCCCACGGCCCTTCGGCCTCTTAGCCGAGATCACCACTCGGCTACTTGGTCGAGTGGTGTGTTTGTTTGTCGTTTGTGTTTGTTTCGCTTCTAGTATCTCTCGATTATGATCATTATAATTTGTATCGTCAAAAAATGCATCTTTGAATAACGTATATAAAATGGATGAAAGAAAATAAATGACTCCACCTAGAGTACGATGGATTCGGCTCGACCGATCATCGTTTGATATACCTCTGATCAAGGTACGTAGGGTCGGATTAACTACCGAATTCCTAATAGTCTTCCTCCTAGATGGGAACTCGTCCTACCAGCCTATCTTGCGAGGGGTGTGCACACTCGAGATTATTAGGGCGATAATTACAACTCTACCTCGAACAAAGTTTGTTAAGTGGGGGCTATGGGGTAGGACCCTGGCCGAAAATATGATTAAGTAATGTATATATTGAGCGACGATGCTCTTTTGATAATGCACTCTGTTGTTATTGATATTCCTATGTTATAACGTCAATTCGTTCTTGTTAGCTACGCGCCTCAAGGCGCGTATCTTATTTGTTCTTGATGCTTGTTAATTCTTACGCAGCCTGTGCTGACGTTCTGGTTTCTGGTTCGTCCCTACCGTGTTCTGGGGCCTATGTCTATCTTCGATGGCATAGTTGACAGGTCTTGATGATATGGCTGCATGCTTACGAAGCTGATCATGTTGGGGTTTTTGAAAGAGTTTGTTTTATCTCAGACTTCCTTGTAATTTGGGTTTCGTTTTGAGAACTATAGCTCGACATTAAAGACTTCCGCTGTTTTATTTTCCGTTGGTTTATTGTAGTTGAAGTTCTAGCCTAGCAATTGACTTGGTAGTCAATTGCGGCGTGACAATTCTAAATTTATTTTTATTTATAGTTGGTCAAAAATTTAGGGTTGTTACATAAATAAACCGACTAAGATGGGTGAATTTCGACCCATTAGCCTCTGTAATGTTATATATAAAATTCTGTCGAAAGTGCTTGCAAACCGGCTGAAAGCTTATCTTCCAGGGATTATTTCTGGTTAACAAAGCGCTTTCACTCCGGGGAGGCTGATTACGAATAATGCACTCATTGCTTTTGAAATATTTCATTTCATGAAAACGCATCATAGTGGGAGTAATGGTTTTTTAGGGTATAAATTGGATATGAGTAAAGCTTATGACCGTGTTGAGTAGGTATTTCTCAGGGCGGTGATGGAGAAGCTGGGTTTTTGCGCAAAATGGCGGAGTATTGTGATGCGGTGTGTGTCCTCTGTTAATAGTGCGGTGCTCGTTAATAATGTGCCATCGAACCAGTTCAGACCGAGCCGGGGGTTGCGACAAGGTGATCCACTGTCACCTTATTTTTTTATTTTATGTGCTGAGGCGTTATCTGGGCTAATTGAGAGAGATGTAGGACGAAGGGCGTTGTACGGAGTGCGTATATGTCGACGAGCACCAATCATTTCTCATTTGTTTTTCGCAGATGACAGTATAGTCTTTTGCCGAGCGCAAGAGGAGGATGTGCGAACGGTCCAGGAGGTGATTAGGGTATATGAGAATGCCTCGGGTCAGAGGGTTAATCTCCACTTGCACTACTCTTTGTATTAGAATATTGTATTTCTTAGTTTTTGTGCCAAACTCCAATGGGAAGTTTAATCTGGACCGGAGGGAGTAGCTATTAGCTGAAAAGTAGTTTTTAACAAAGACGTGTTTGGCACGACCAATAGTTGTTGGAGTAATTAGAATGACATATATCCTAAAATTAGAAATGCTTCTTTCAGAGGGAAATGCTACTTATAATAGCATTTGACAAATACCCTATAAAATGCTAAATGCTACTTCAAGTCTTCAAATGCTAATAATAAATATACAACCAAAAATGTCAAGTAACATCCTAACTTGGTCAAAATATTAAATGCTACCTTCTATTGGGCTACCAAACATAGTCAGCACTCACCCGAGAGACCCGGATGTAACTTTGGCCGAAGATGGTGCCGAAATGAAAGTATCTCATTTTTTGTGTGGAAATACTACAGGTTAACTAGAGCAAAGAACTCATGTTTAGTCCTAATTGAGTAATTAATATCGAAAAACGAGTGACGTGAACCTAAGGGGACATCTTAAAACGAGTGACATGTACAGATGAAGTTTAAAGAACTCATGTAATTGAGGAATGCGCATTTGCTGATATTGAGTTACGTAGGTAAATTATACCATGTTTTCGGGAGCACAAGGAGCATGGTGATCCTTCTCACATTAAAGGAGTAGGGACCATAGTTAAAGTTATTTAAAATATATTTAAGTGTGGTTAATACTCCTTTATTGTGAAAATGACCACCATGCTCCTTAATTGTGCTCCCGATGGGAGCATGGTATAGCCATTGAGTTACGTGTATCACAGATGGTCAAAATTAGCAAATACCAAAGTGTCTATAATCCTTTTTTTTTCTATTGAAGTTAAATGTGACCAAGAAAAAATGGCTCAAATTCTTTTAGATGGCCATAGAGATAATTCAATGGGTTTGAGCAAAATATTAGAGTTAAAAAATTATGGTTAGTCATAAAATCGGGGGGGAGGGGGGATGCTCGCAAGACTCAACTAGTGAAGTGTGCCAAGGTACTTATAATAGAGACCCCAACTCTAACTAGGTTTCGATCCCGTGAAATCACGAGATCGTTTTTAAGTTATTTGTAGAGTTGTCATAACATGTTAAATGAGCTATACCTTAAATGAAATTGAAGTTGTCAATTACAATATCGAAAAAACATGACCAATATAAGATGATATCCCGAACAAAAAACAAAAATCATTTCTCGTCTCATTGTAGAGTACAATATAACTATTTGGAATTACAATATCGATTTGTAACATATATACCATCATATTTTGATGGTAAAACTTAAACTTTAGAGAGTCGAACTGCAATGAATACATATAACTATACTTTATATATATCTTTCTCTAGCTAAAATTCTCTCTTTGATAATGATCTCAATGTCTATGTAGGAAATGCTAGTATTATTTTTCACACCAAAATCAAACAATAGCCTAGCGTATATATACTAAGACTCTGTTTGATAAGACTTAACAAAAGTAGTATTCAAATCAGTTCAGAATCATTTAAATCAGATCAGATCAGATTAGAGTCATACAAATCAGATTGGAAAGTTCAAATAAATATCAATGTATTTGGTTCATAATTGATACTAATTCGTTGAAATTCAATCAAATATTAAAAAAAAAGATCAGTTCAAAGTCATTCAAATCAGATTAGATCAGAACATAATCATTTAGATCAGATCAGATAAAAATCATTCACATCAGATCAGATCAAATCAGTAAGATGTAGTCCTATCAAACGAGGCCTAATTCGAAGTAGATGTAACTGCCACAATTAGCAAACGAAAGGCCAAGAGACATCATGCTTAATGTCGTTTTTAAGATGAATAATAGTGTGATTAATAATGATTAACTTAAGGAACTTTAATATGATTAATATATAAGAAGTTTGAAGTGATTCACAACGTCAAAGTGGAGAATTCAAAAGATTAAATTTCCACCACATCAATAAGTCCCCTGATGAAGCTGTGACACGTGACTTTTTTCCCCTGCTACAATAGAATTTTGCCACGTGGGTGGGATGGTTAGACAACTAAATGTATAGTATAGATATCCAACAAGAGCACT
The DNA here is from genome assembly GCA_963680865.1 of Spergularia marina. Classification (NCBI taxonomy): domain Eukaryota; kingdom Viridiplantae; phylum Streptophyta; class Magnoliopsida; order Caryophyllales; family Caryophyllaceae; genus Spergularia; species Spergularia marina. The sequence goes on along the minus strand of OY804549.1, from coordinate 6,347,460 downwards.
CATTTAGTCTCCATAACAAAGTTTTTTTAGACCATTTAGCCACTTTAAAAATAAGTTTCAAAATTGGTCATCATGACTAGAAAAATACAACAAGAAGTGGGTTAGTGAGTGCATATTTTGGGATTAAATGAAAAGTGTATTTAAATTGACGAATTTTGGTTTCTCTCAAGGTAAGAAGAATGAAAATAAAAAATTGGGTTATGATTTAAGAACCCTTCCTTCCAACTTACAAGATAAATTTCGACTCTAGAAAGAAAAATAATCTTACAGGATAAACTTCAATCAATTTGTGATTTCCAAAGTCAAGGACCAATAAGAGGTGGATTCATTACTATTGCAAAAACTTAAATTTGTCATAAAATGAATTTGCACTTAACATTGTACGAAAAACATCCTAATCATATTTGCACCCACGACAAATAGTCCAACTACATACAGCTCCAACAAACATCAAACCACTCTAAATGCTTTTTTAGTCTCGATAACTATTTGAAATTTTAGCAAAAAAAAAAAAAAAAAGTGAAAGAAAATCACAAATGGTTGGCTATACAATTCGGTGTACCGAGTCAAGTTTACAAAAGTGTCCAGACCATCTGGTAAGCCAAACCATTTTTGCATCATAGTTTGCCAGTGTGGTGAATAGAACCTAACAAATCAAAGTACAAATTTTCAAATCAAGTCTAGTTAGGCCATTTTTGATAGGACTTATTCTCAGATGAATTCAGATCAGATCAGAATTATTCAGACGAGATCAGATGATTGAAATATTGTTCAGTTCAGTCAAATAAGTTGTTTTTAAAATTATATCATTATTAACACTAATTCTTTTATTTTTAATGATTACACATTACAAAAATAAAACTAAACAAGGAAATTTTATTTTAAAAAAAACTCATCATAAATTACTATTAGAAAAGTAAACGAATTGAAGTATCTAGTGGATTGCCATAGAGTATCATCCTCATGTTCTATATCAATATCCATATCATTTAGCTTCGCGCCAACTTCTTGCTCGACATGATGATATTTAGTAGGATTAATTTTACCATAGCGAAATTTGTGCGGGCTCAGATAGTATCTCGGCTTCCCACAAATTTCTTGTAAATTGTTATTGATTTTTCACTCGATATATAATAATAACAATAATAATTAATAATTAATAATAATTAATAATAATTAATAATAAATAATAATAATAATAATAATAATAATAATAATAATAATAGTAATAATAATAATATGTAATTATAATATGTAATTATAATTATAATTATAAAAACAATTAAAGAATATGTTAAATTGATATGTTCAGTTAAATTCTATTCAGTTCAGAAATCACGAATCTCAATTATATCAGATTAGATCAGAGTCATTCAAATCAGATCAGAATCATTCAGATTAGATTGGATCAGAATGATCCAGTTCAGATCAGAATCATGCTGTTCAGATCAGACCAGATCAGATCAGTTCACAAAGATACAGTCTTATCAAACAGGGCCTTAGTTTTTTTTTTTTAAACACAGTAGTTTACACTTTACACTTGTTCCCTTTTCAATGGTCGCCCACACAACTATTGCGAGAGTCGAGCAACAAATAATGACATTTGAGTCACAAATAATGACATAAAAACGATTAAATAATAACTTCGGAAAATTTTGATTTTTGGCTATCAACGTACTGTCCTATCACGGTTCAAACTCATGATACCCTTAAGTTCCTATCCACTAAACCAGCCCTAATCGTATCTCGATTTCGAAAGAAGTTGGTATATCTGGCAGAGGACTTAATTAATTTTTTTAAAAGTAAATAACTATCAAATTATATTAGACTAGTTTACTAAATTTTATCATTTTATTTCTTAGTAAACAAATAATTTTATTAATAAGTTTTATCATTTATAAAACTTTCACTTTCAATATAGATGATGTGGTTTCAGTTCACATAAGTATTAATGAAGGTAAAAAATAAAAAGGTATAATTAATTGGTAAATATTGATTATTTATAGTAAAAAAATATTTTGAATTTTTTTATATGGAAAACTTCACTTATTTATCACCATGTATGGAATGTCCATCTATAAATATTTTTTTTTAGCATAAAAGACATTTTAAATGATTTTTTTTAAGTGGAAATTAAATAGACATGCCACGTGGCATAACAGATGACCTAACTGAAACCTGTGAACGTGGTCGTTGCCTCTAACACAGCTTTTAATATATAGTATAACATATAGTTTATACCATGTATATTTAAGCATAAAAATTAAAATAAATGCATTAACCATTTTTTTTCTATTTTTTTTGTTATTTACAATATAATTCTAAATAGGATTTTTCTAAAAAGCGCCCATGGGCACTCTATGAGAGCGTTTAATGCTACTATTTTAAAAAAAAAAATGACAATAAATTTTAGTAAAATTTTCTATTTTTCATACAAAATTGATGTCAATTTTTTTATGTGATTCCCGTGCACAAAATAAGACACCCTCATTGGGGAAGATGATATACATACACTATGTGTATGTGAATCTTTCCTAACTTACAATATTCTGTCACCTCATCACATTAAAAAAAACTCTGTTTTTTTGGAGAGAAACCCATCTTTGGGAAAAAAAATTCATGCATTGCCAAATCATCACTTACACCTCTCTTTCTCTCTCTCTCTCTCTCTCTCTCTCTCTCTCTCTCTCTCTCTCTCTCTCTCTCCATCATTATGAAATATCTGTGATGAAAACACTTACCCATTCTTTCTCCCCACCATTGTCATCTTCAATATGTTGTTCCTCCATTAACATCTTTCCAAAGCTCAAAAAAAAAAAGACATGACATATCATACCACTTAATGCGATCTTTAAGAGGACTATATTCTTCATCTTTTATCAATTCCCATTCTTTTCGATTCATCTTATACGCTTGACATCTTCAGTGTCCCGGATGGTATTAAAAATGAAGGGATAGGATTATAAGAAAGACTTACCCTCATTACATACCCTAGCAATCACTCATCTTCTAAAGGGTATTATGCGGGAAACGTTTCCCACCCTCAGATTATGTATGAATAGCAGTACAGAAAATCATACGTGATACTCGTTAATCACCTCTGATACCAAACTTAGTATTTTCGAAACTAATTTCAACCTAGGTCATAACAGTATAAATTGTGTTATTATCTATTTTAGTTTCAAGTATGAATAATTTCTCCATATATAACATTTTTTCTAATATCTCTGCGATTGTGATTAAAACTCATAACAAGATTCGACTCTTTGTATTACTATCATCAATTAATGCCATGGTAGTTGGTCCTTAACATTTAAATTTGTTTCTTTCCAGGTATAATTAAACAAACATTTAGGATTTCAATTTATAATCCCATATTTATATAATTACATAAATATCAAACACATATATTGAAATACAAAACAACCACATAACCTACACGACTAAACAAGCTAAGCATGATGATATACCAATGTCCTGTGATTGTAATAGACAATAGAGCGGAGGACAAAAAAAGTTTCGAAAATGAGTATCTCTTAGAAGGAATGACTCGTTTGCAATGGTTGTTCAATGGTGACTGCCATACGGATAAAGACGACTGAAAAATTATACCTAATGTTTTAAAAATTGGACCGAACATCAAGCATGTGGTCTCATGAGTTCTACCCTTATTACGAAGAATGGTTACTTTTAAACGAATGCATACGGATTACAAAATCTCATAAATAGATATAACGGATTTAATTGACCAAAAACTATTGTGGATGACATACATGTTCAACACTTCAAGTCTTCAACCATGACTCTTAGTCTTAGCACTTCATCATGTAAGGTCTTTCTACTTGTTGCCAAAAAATCGACTTAATTTTCGATTTAAATATCCTTTGAAACTAATATTATTAAATTGAAACTGTAAAAAATATTTTACATTAATCATATAGCTGTCAAAAAGCAAAAAAGATACGTCAAGTCTACATGTCGTCTAGTAATTATAACTGAAACGAGCATTCAAACATGATAAGATTTTTAAACAATTATTTTTGCAAAGAGGGTGCAATGTAAAAAATTAAAGAAAGTCAAGATGAAGAAAAGCGCACGGCAGGATACGAACACGGCGGACAAAGTTAAGATTTATTGAGGAAACCACTGAGCCAAACACCATATATACGATCTTTTCAGCACACAAGTATTATATATTGAGTCACTATAATTAGGTGGCCTTGAATTAACCTAGTTTCAATATTTGTCAAATCATTTTTTTTCTTATAACGACTATTGCATATTTTTGTACTAATATTATTGGTATAAAAATTCCAATGCACTATTATCAACATGTTTTCTCAGGAAATAACAAACTTTTTGAAATTTGTGTAGTTATTGGAAATGATGTTTGTAGTGTCCCAATTCAGAATTCAAAGTTCAAAAATTAAATATTAGTTTAATTCATAATTCAAATTCTTCTCAACCAAAAAAATCTTGTTTTTATTTTATTAATTTTTTTTTCTGGACCAATGAGAAAGTGATGTGAAAAAAAATGTTTAACCTTTTTCCCCTCACCGAAAAAAGAGTTAGGGTTGGATTTTCCGGCTATTATGATGTTTTGCGTTATTTGTCAAATGGGTTAGAATTACTCTATTTGGCAACAATCTCTAAGTTTTCCCTCCATTCTCAGTTTCACGTCTGACCGCCATTCCAACCTGGACTGCGCCGTTCTCACTCCTCTAGCATCCCTTTTCGACAGCCATCATCACTCGTCGTCCGACCAGATAATTCAACGATTTCTTTGAGGTATAATTCCCAAATTTGACTTCTTAGAGAAGCTATGTTTTATGAATTATGATTAATTGATTATGAATCTGTTTTCATACTCCTAATTTTAATGATAATGTTCAATGTTCAAAACCCTAATTTTAGTATTTTGGTGTATGCCAATCTTTCTGATTTCTTAGGCTATCCCCATTGCAAGTCTGAAACTCCAAGTCTCAAGCTGAGACTTTGGTAATTTGAGATATGACTTGCATTGAGGTGGGGGAAAGTTTGAGCAAGTTTGGAGTGAGTCTTGAGATTCCAAGACTTGCTTGAGACTCCACTTAACTAAATAAGTGGGTCCAATCTTGTTGTTTAGTTTGCTAATTTTTGCTAATTTGATCAATCTTGTTGTTTTGTTTGCTAATTATGTTTTTTTAGTAAAATGTTTACTTTATTATATTTGGCATGGATAAAAAAAAAAAAAAGTAAAAATCTAACTTTATCCAATTAAAATCTACTCTAGCCAATACAAATTTAATGTAGATGATATTTTATCCAAAAAAAAAAAAAAGTTGTCAGACAAACATGATGAAAAAAAAAATCTAGATTATTAGAATGTTTATAAATAGTTTGGCACTTATAACACCTTTGCAAATCTGATCAAGTTTCTAAATTTTCTTTATAAAATAAGACATTTGTCAACAAAAAATTGTGTTAATTATGGATCCAAATGAAAAGTTTGATATGAATCATTTTGTCAGTTTATTGACAAATCCTCAATTCCAACAAGCTCTAAATCAACAAAATCAAAACCAAACCTCTACCCAAATTCCTCAAGATCCAACTTTAACACCTACAAACCCGTTTTACATGGGCAATTCTTACACACGACATCCTAACCCCTCCCGAAACTTATTCGGTTTTACATCTACACAACCAAATGTGGGTGATACTCCAATAACTCCAGGGAGTGTTGGTTCTAATTCAAATAGTCCATTTGAAAATTCCAGCTTTCAAGGGTTGGAAAATATCGATGTCACTCCAACACCAAGCCAAAGTCGACGTCCTGCCGTGCGAAGAAGAGCGGTATCTTGGACCATCCAAGACGAATGTCTACTGGCAGTTTCATTTTTAAACGTTGGGAAGGATCCAATTGTTGGTAATGCGCAAAAAAGCACCGATTATTGGATAAGGATAACAGCTTTTTTCAACGATAATAGAAAGAGTGGACAAGCTGAGAGGGAGTGGAACCAGTGTAAGCAGCACTGGCATCCGATTATTACGGCAATTAATAAATTTAAAGGTTGTTATGCAAAATATGAAGAAAGGAGGGGATTTAATGAGTCCATGATGCTTAAAGAAGCACAAGTATTGTACGAGCATTTGTACGGCACCAAATTCAACTACTTACATGTGTGGGAGATAGTGTCAAAAAATCCCAAATGGAATGAGGAATATAAGAAAAACATGGCAAAGTCTAATTCCTACAAAAGAAACAAGATATCCGAGGCAGGAGAATACACATCTTCGGGTGGAGATATCGCTGCTTCGGAGGAGGTGGAAGAGGTAAGTCGACCAATTGGACGAGATGCTGCGAAAAGGATACAGGCTGGAAAGGGGAGAGGAAAAAGTAGTCAAAGTGACTATTCAGAGACTATATCAATGGCCCAAATTATTGAGGAAACGCGAGCAATGTCGGCAAGTCGTTTAGCTGATGTCAAGGAGCAAGAGATAGAGGAAAGGCTCATTTGTGCTGATGTAACTAAAATGACACGACTGCAAAAAGTTCTTCACCAAAAAAAAATTGGAGCAAATAGCGGAGAAACGAGGAATTAATATCAACGATTTACTAGAATAATTATAATAGTTTCATTATTGTATAATTATGCTAAGTTTAAGGTTTAGTTAATTTCTAATTAAGTATTTATTATGTCTTTACTGTTCTTTGTTATTTTTTAATGTGTTGTAATTTCAATTTATCTTTTCTTTTAATTGTATTGTCTTTTGAAATTATCAAACTTTGTCAGTAAATTATTGCACTTTTTAAATTGAATTTTTATGTTTTATCTTATCTTATCTTTTTGCTACTTTTTAGAGTGACTTATTGTGATCTGTCATATCACCTTTGTTTTTTTCTATTGAATGATTGCATTACTACCTGTAGTGCATGGTTTCTTTAAATTCTGCATAATTCATGCTCACACTTGTCCATCTGTTCCAAGCACAAATATTCTCCAAACCTAAAAAAATTCTCAAAAGGCATATGTCGGATAATGTATATAACCTTAGTTTTGATGATTTATTCAATGAAATGTATAATTCATATGTGGAATCAAATCCAACTATGGATGTTGTATCAAACATCTTGAATGATATACAAGAGGATACATCGTCCTCCACCACCAAGAGGAAGAAGAAACGAACTTACATCGAAAGAAATCGTGAGGAAGGTCATGATCGCATATGGAATGACTACTTCTCAAACCATCCGGCTTACACACTTGAGCAGTTTCGACGTAGGTTTCGGATGAGAAGGGAGTTATTTCGTGTCGTAACCGCTCTAGAAAACCACGACTCATATTTTCAAAATACAGTCGATGCCATTGGTAGGAAATCCCTTTCTCCAATTCAAAAATGCACTGCCGCCATTCGTATGCTTGCTTATGGGGTGACAGGAGATGCTGTTGATGAATACGTACGAATCGGAGAAAATACAGCAATCCAGTGTCTAAAGAAATTCAACCAATGTGTAATTGACATATTTGGAGGCCACTACTTGAGAAAGCCGACCGCGAACGACATCCAACGCCTACTCCAAGTTGGGGAGACTCGTGGTTTCCCAGGTATGCTTGGTAGCATTGATTGCATGCACTGGCGATGGGAAAAATGTCCAACTGCATGGCAAGGCATGTTTACTCGTGGTGATCAAGGTAAGCCGACTATGATACTTGAAGCGGTGGCTTCTTATGATTTGTGGATTTGGCATGCATATTTTGGTATTGCAGGATCAAATAATGATATAAATGTATTGGATCGCTCCCCATTATTTGATGAGTTTCTCGATGGCCGAGGTCCGGATGTCCAATTTACGGTGAATGGATCTCAATACAATATGGGATACTATCTTGCAGATGGCATCTATCCTGAGTGGCCAGTGTTTGTAAAGACCATCCCACGAGCTGACTTACTATCTGATAAAAGGAGATTATTTGCAAAACATCAAGAAAGTGTAAGGAAAGATGTAGAGCGGGCATTTGGGGTGTTAAAAAAAAGGTTCGCAATTGTTGCAAATCCTGCACGTTTTTGGAACAGAGGTGACATTGGAGATATCATGAAAACATGCATCATTTTGCATAATATGATCATTGATGATGAAAGAGAAGAGGAGAATCTATGTAATGATTTTGATTATGATGTTGCTTCAAATCAAGACGAGGGACCTGAAATAAGCAATGGTCTTCTTCCCACGTATTATGCTAATCGCGAGCAATATTTGGGAAATCATACTCGCGTTCGTAACCGAACCACGCATCACCAGTTACAAGCTGACATGGTTGAGCATGTATGGAATTATTTAAATGTTCGGGGAGACAATAATTAAGTTACCTTATGGTTATTTAGTGTTCAAGTTTACGTTATATGAAATTGTTTCAAGTTTTTTAGTTATCAATTTATCGTGTACTATCTTTGTTTTTTTTTTCCCCGCATGTGTCGATATAGTTTGTACTTCGTTTTCATCACTATAATAATATTTTTAATTTTTTTTTACATATTGGCTCAATAAGTTAAAATCGTTTGGAGTGTGTTAGCGGAATTATAAATTATGATACATTAATCATTTATTTGATACAATGTTCTGTAATCGTAAAATGTTTAATTAACATAATAATTATTATGATCAATGATAAGAAAAAATAGAATTAAGAATAATTATATATGTTTATGTAAGTCTGAAATGAATCTTGGAATAAGGTGGGTGATTTAAGTGAGTCTAAAACTGTTTAAGATCTGAGTCTGAAATATAAACAGTAAGTGGAAAGCTGACGTGGCAAAGTCTGAAATCTGATATGAGTCTGAGGGATGAGGATAGCCTTAATACGAATATGTTGTTTGGGGATACCAATGTTGCGTAACATATACGTACATATGAATTGCAAATTCTCTAATTTGTTACAAGATTACCCTGTTTCCCCCCTTTTTAACCAGTCTTCTACGCACCGTAGCGTTGATTTAGGTCTGTATCACTTGGGAATTCAATGATTTTTGCGCAAATCAAAATAATTAATTGATTGGAAGCGGAAATCACAACAAAATCAAATGATTTTTTTTTATTATCTTGATTTTCTATAGTTTGGTGAACAATGAACACAGGTATGCAATTATCTATTATATGAATAATCGGGCTATGCCGAAAATGGTAGTCTTAATTAACCTTGATTTCCATGTGAAATTAGGGTAATGCCCCCATAAAAATAGGGGCCCAATCCGCAACCGGACCACGTATCTTGTGTTCTTGTTGCCCTAATCTTGTGAAATTAGTGTTTTTAATGATGCAGTTTAACTCCTGATCTTTTTACTTTCTACTTGGTGAAATTCCTAATTTCTGTTTGATAATAAAAGCTATATTTTAGTGCTCTTTTTTTTTTTTTTTTTTTTTTTTGAATGAAGTCTTTGATTGGGGAATTGGAAGAAAGATTACATGTAATCTGATTCATGAAGTTGTTCCCGAGAATTATTCATACTCTTGTTTCGTAGGGGCGTATTGTTTGAGTGTTTAAGAGCTTGTTTGAGCAACAATCCAAAATGACCGGGTGGCAGGAGAGGGGATAATCGCAGAGGAGTAAGTCATAGACGTTGTGATTAAAAGTAAGAAAGATCTGGTGATATGAAAAGGAGACTTTAGGAATGAGTTGAACTTAAGGGCTGTTGTGTTAAGACTAGCGACGAATGGGATCATAGAGGTGCTTGATGTTCAGGCCTAGGGGAAGAAGAAGAAGCGTATGGCTATGAAGTTCAAGCCTTAGACTTCTTAGCTGACTGGTGGTGTGTGGTATGATGATGGGGTGTTCGACAGTGAGCCTTACACTGAGCTGACTCTGAGGATTCAGTGTATAAAGATCCTTTCCCCAGATAAGGTGGCCACTGCCTTTCGCAGTATGGATAAGATTAATGAGTTATGTGTGCTTATGTTTGAGCTGCAAATCGAACAGCTCAAGGAAGTGCTTGATACCTTATTTTCTAGAGTTTATTTTCCTACTTCAATGGTTACTCTTTATGTCTAATTTATTAGAGATTGGGCTTGGGAGAGTCAAACGGAGTTTTTTTCAAGTTCATTTGCGGGGATCGTAACTAGTTTCTTTTCTCACAAAAACATTGAACACCCTAAAGATCATATACAGTTCTATAAGACAGTATCATAGTTCATCCATTTAGTCCATGAGATAGTACACCATATGTTCTGTGCTAATAACGTTTCCAGTGCTGAGTAGCTGAGTAGCCCGTTTATCTCCAGTGCTTCGTGTTTCTCTGTGCTTTTTTATGATAACAATACTGAAGTTATTTTACTTCACCCTTACTATTTACTACTACAATAGAAATCTGTTAGTAGTCTTGGCGGAACACTGTGACTCTCATTGATATTCCTGCAGCATTTAGTTTGTGATGCTCATCCAAATTTACTAGAGCTTGAATTGTGTGGTCTATTATTGAATAGGGGATGAACAACTGAATATTAAGGTCTAAGAAAGTGTTCAACCTTTGTGGTTGATCATAATGTTCGTATTTTAAATAACTGATGTGTAACTTTACCTGCAGAAATCACAGTACTCTGTGTCATCAATGGATACACCTACCTCAGGTGATATGCAGAACTGGACCACCTTAGTTCACAGAGGTGTCATCTTTCCTCCGCCGTATCAACCTCACGGTATTAAGATGCTGTATGATGGTGAACCAGTGGACCTAACACCAGAGCAGGAGGAGGTGTTTTTTTTTTCCCCTCTCTTCTGAATGCCTTTATCCCTTTACGTTGTTTTCTTGGTAATTTTCTGATTTCATTCGATTAGCCTCATATGACTTTTTTGGCGAGGAGAAGATTTGAATTGAGGGTAATTGAGTGAAGTGAATGGAGCATGAGCTTGTTGTAGGGCTCTCTCGTCGTGGGGTGCTAACCTGTTCTGTTTTCCTCTTAATTAACTTGTTTCTACAGGTCGCCACTATGTATGCTGAGATGCTGGAGACGGATTATGTAACGAAGGATAGATTTAATAAGAACTTCTTTCGTGACTGGAAGAAACTTCTTGGTAGGAATCATGTTATTCAAGAACTTAGCAGATGTGATTTTAGGCCGATACACGAATGGCATGTCACAGAGAAAGAGAAAAAGAAATCAATGAGCAGTGACGTAAGTCTCACACTATATATTACTGATTTAATAAATTTCTTATTTGTCTTTGATCGTTATTCGTCCACTTATGTTGCTTCCTGGTAACAAAATCGAATGAAATAGTTTCAGTACCCATTCATATACTTCTCTTTGTCATTTGATTGCGTTATGCACTTATGTTATTGTCCTCTATTCCGGTGTCTACATAAGTTGCATGATGCCCTTTACGCTGTCTTTTATTGTTTGCTCAGTCAGAGCCTGTTTGTTTATTTGCATTACCAGTTTTATGATTCTCATGATGCCTTCCAATTGATGTTGTAATGGGACATTGGGTTAATTTTCCTTTGGTGGCGGTAATCTTGTATGCTGACTATTGTCACAATCATTGCAGGAGAAGAAGGCTTTGAAAGAGGAAAGAATGGAAGTAGAAGACGAGTACATGTGGGCTATCATTGATGGTGTCAAAGAAAGGGTTAGCTATCCTTCTTCCTTCACCAGATTGTAGTGATTATTGTTGTTTAGGCGTTTTGCAGATCTATAGCTTTGTCAATATGCTCTAATGATCATAAGATTATTGTTATTCGTGTGGCATGTGTTCTTCGACGTTCACCCACCCCATTGCCAACCTAATCACAAATATGCCCTCTTCCATTGCGAGCTCATCTAACTCTTATCTTTGTTTGATTGATAGACATGATGGTGCACTTAGAAGAATGTGAAAACCACCTGTGTATGTTAATAGATATATGAAAAAGCAATTAGCTAGATATATGAAAAAGCAAGGAAGTCATAAGTCTCATAACATGTCTGAATCAGGTGAATTTCTATTTCAATGAAGTCGATTTTAGCATATGTTAATAGAGATGGCAGTGTACAGCCGAACAGATGATCCCGTATGAACTCTAGTTACGAGTTTTTCTAAGTGCATGAAAGTTAGAGGATATGTCAGATTGTTATCGATTCTCTTTGTTCTTTGAGCAGCTGTGGTACGTAATCTACTGTCGTATGTGGTACAATATGGTCTCCTTTGGTTTTGATGTTCACCTGATTGAAACCTTTACATACAAACATTTGGCATGAATATCGCCACATTATAGTTTTAAAGGTCGCCAATCAGCAGTCGTAGCTTGCAATAATCCAATGTTTTATGAGTTTTCGGAGCATAGTTGCGACTCCTAGTAGATTAAATCTAAATATCTTTGCTTATTTGAATGGGAAATAACATGAATGTCGGAGGAGTAACGGCTTCGGCAATACATGTCCAGGCTTGGTTATTGTAAAGAGGATCTTCAGACACCACGGTCCACGGGCAAACTTTCGTGCTACATCTTAACATCTCGAACAAAAATTAAACCATTTCAACCTGTTTTTTTTTTTTTTTTTTTTTCTTTGTCTAGTTATTCGTCTCAAATGGTTGGCTGTATGATTCGGTTTATCGAGTCCACGTTTACAAACTGCATTTACCGTGGTTTACAATGGTCCATTATTCTTTGGTCACCTGCACAACCATTGTGAGAGCGAGAAACAGATAATGATACATTTGGTACAAATAATGACATAAATAAAATGGTAGCAGTACTCAAATCCAACAACATTATTAATGTAGCTCAAACGAACATAAAACAACCAGATTACATGCTCAAATTAGAAATGATCTGAAATTGCAAATTTGCGACTCTGCCTCGATCATCAACAGCATCGTTTACCACCAAAGGTAAGGTGACCAGTCATATGAATGCTCTCAGCTCCACTGTTATGCATGTATGGGCACGCCGGGGTGAAGTCCGTAGTCTTAGAATGCCCGGCAATCAGTAGGTTCCATGTCGCATACGGGTCTTCGGTCGTAAACATAGTCCAAGTAGCCGTCGAATTCTCATACCTACTATGCGTTATGCGAACGTAGTCCTTGATTTCCTTGTTCTTGTTTATGTCGTCCATGTTAAGATTCACTAAGAAGATGTCCCCGTATGGCCTCACGGAGTGCACGAATAGCGGCAATGATATCGGGTCGCAGGACACCCCGGCTAGGTCAGCCGAGAAGACTAGACTCTTACCATCCGGGCTAAAGCATGGATGGACACAGTGCCCGGGAAATATTTCCCGACCACGTATGAAACCGCTATCGATCACCTTTATGGGGTTGAAATTTGGGTCGTCTGCCTTGGTTAGGTATACTCCGAAGCATCCGGGATCAGGTAGGCCTGGAGGCGTTTCGGCATTTGGGTTGGACCTGTTGGATGCAAATGCTATCCATTTCCCGTTAGGTGACCATTGGCAATGTGTGTCGATGCATTTCCCGGTTGTGATCTGCATAGGCTCCTCAGAATCCCCGTATTCTGCGTCCATTATGAATAAATTCTTGTACACTGTTTTCTCCTCGTTCTCGTGACCTCTTGTTGATCTGAAAACTAGTCGTGTCCCTGTTAAAAAAATTAATTTTCTTTTATTAGGTCGTGTATACAATGTCGTGATACGTCTAATTATTAATTAGGCACTAAAAATACTACATTATTGACTTGCTCGTAGTTGTCTCCACTCATTAGCACACATAATAATTACGACGTTTATTTATTAACCGAATCAAGCAGAGCAATAGAGATTAGAACAAGGAAAGAAAGAATAATTATTACCATCAGGACTGGTAGAGGGGAAGGCATTGTTGTAACCATCAGTTAATAGCTGGTGTCCCATTTCGCGCTCGCTAACATTCGGGATCATAGCAATGTTGACTGTTTTCCGAGCTTGGAAAGAAGGTCCAAGACAAAAATACAGGGTGTCGATATCTTTGTTGCTGTTCCAAACCGGCGAGAATATACTATTCGCGCCACTCGTCTGTAAGAAATGATACACATACATTCTAACATTAAAACGTATACAGTTTAATCTTGAGTACTATCTAATAGAGTATGGAGTACTATCTAATAGAGTATGATCACATCTTGGAGTATGAACTTGGTTTGCATACATGCATGTTATGAACTTGGAGCTACTTTTAAACCAAATAAATTGTTCACTTGTTGAAAAAATTAGTACATATTCTATTCTGCAGTGCATTCTACCAAATCCATTTGAGTTTAAGGTAAACGAGTATTTTATTTGCTCTAGAAGTAGTTCCAAAGATGGCTACTCAAAAACAGTTTTCGAAAAGGGAAAATCATAGTGGGTAGGAATGTAGGATGGAGTATTTGATAAGCGAATCGCATAAATTTACTACTAATTAAGATTCAACTCTGATAATCTATTAATGTAGCAAATGAAATTTTACCTCGTAAGCGATATACAATCCGCTACTATCGGCAACCCATAGAGCCTTGAATTCATTGTCGACGAAGGCAAGTTTACTCCCATCTGGAGAAAATGTTGGGAATACACCAGACACCCTAACAAGTCCTACCTTTTCTGTGTCCGGATTCTGGAATTGGTCGAACTGCCTTCCAATGACGCGATACTGTCACATTTAAACATTCATCAACCAGGTGAAAATATTCAACTTAGGACATGTTCGGTATCATTGCTGTTATTATTATTCTTTTTTTGTAAAAACCTTAGTTAAATGAGTTACAAAATTAACTTTAAATTATTTGTGTCCATTATAGTCATACTGAAAATGAAAACTGACAACTAAAAAATGAAAACCACTTCTTCTGGTTTTCAAAACGGGATTTTGGTTTTCAAAAAATAGAAAACATAAAACATAAAATGATACCAAACAGACCCTTAATTAGTAGGACTTTGCATCTTCCATTTTATAAACGACTAGTTCAATTCAGATTTAATGAATTTAGTCTTAATGTTCGTATTAAACTAGTCTACCTTAAACTTTGCCTTAAAATTTTGACATGATCATACAGTAAGACGGTCTGACAACAATTTATGCACTAATTAATTAAGAGACCTTTCTTGAAATAAGGTTCTTACCGCTTCAGGATCCTCAGTATTACAACGATGATATCCGATCCGCATTCCTCTCTCCTTGTCAGGTACGACGAAGGGATTGAAATGGTCAGCTCGAGGTCTGATCGTCTTAGTGACTTCGATGAGAGAGTCTCCACTCAAGCTAAAGATCTCGATATGTCGATACTGGTTCACCTCTCGCTCCTTCTCCGGGTCGTTGATGTTATACTTGTCACGAATCGTGGCAACTGCGACCGTGGTGTCATTGATGGCAGCTGGAGTGATAGCATTGATCTCCACCGGGGTAACCCGAGTCTCGGTGGGAGGATTCGTGCGCATATCTAACCGGAAAACGGCCCAACGTGTCTCCTTGTCATTAGGAGTGTTTGTATTACGGTGAAAGAATAGGATGTCATTTGTAGCCCAAGTTGGCCACCCGCCGTTTACAACGACTAGCTCACGGTTGCTCGGTTTGTCCACGTTCATAACAAAAATGTCTGTCCGTAGGTCTTCGATTTCGCCTCCCCAACCACCTTTTCTTTGGAAGGAGGCCATAGCTACCTTCTTCTCGTCGGGCGACACGGACGGGCTTAAGTCATGTCTACCTGTGTATGCACCCAATTACATATATATCTTGATGTCAATGGCAACTGTAGAGAGAAAACAAACGAATTCAATATATAGTTTGATTTGTGATGACCGGGGATCTACAAATACTCGTAAATTTCAAACGTCGAGATAATTTCAAGTGTCTAGTTCATATAATAGACCTTTATCGATCAACAATTAGATAAATTTAACACCGCACTTGTTTGACCCTATAAAAAGGCGGTCCTGGAGTATAGTACAAGCGCATCATTTTGGTACTATAATGCCACGCCATGAATAACTAGCTGTCTAACTCAAGGAGCCGTGGATTAGTTGAATCTTGACTGACGTTATGGTTACTCTTATTATGCGAATAGCAATAGTTAGTTGCTAAATTAAATGTTAATTTGCTTTCATTTGGCTCATTTTTATGCTTAATCATTGGCAGCCATCTAGCCGCGGCCATACCGTAATTTGCGGTACATGTCAATTTGTCGGGTTATTATTAATCGGGTCAAGTCAAAGGTTTAAGTTTGAGTGGGCATGATGATATTGTATTAAGGTCACACTTCGGGTTGAATCTAGGTAGGATCGATTTCACTTTGTCATATTTTGGGGTTCTACTGATCAAGTTTCAGGCTTTAGAGCAGGTTTGAATTTAAGTTTTTCTATTTTAATTCCTACAGTAGATACTAATATTGTATTATGCCCAAAATTCTAGTTTTGAATACGATGCATTATCGAATATCTTATTCAATACACTATCAGAACGCCTAAGAAATTGCATGAAAAGACAACTTTTATCTACTGAATCTAGGATGGATCCTTCAGATTATGATAAGACAATTATTTTAATTTGTCATTTTGTATAGCCTTTATCGATCATTAGATGATGAATACGATTTTTTCATTAATATAACTTCAGATAAGCCGTGGTGTACAACATCAATTTAAGTCATCATATTCAGATCTAATATTATTTTCACATCCTGTCTTTTTCAAAATAATGAAATGTATGTATAGTCTTTTTCGAACATATATATAAAAATAAAAACGTCAACGATTGGACGGAAAACCCCATACCTGTGCCAGTAGGGGTGAGACGCTCGGTCTTTCCGGTCAAGAGATGGGTTTTAAATACGGCAGTCCAAGGCTGATGGGCCTTAGAAGGATCCTTAGTACTCACATAAACAAGATAATTCCCGGCAATGCGGCCGCTATCTTCCATTCGAGTACCCTTAAATGCACCATAAACATCCGCAAAGTTGTATACTTCAACTTTAGGGTCTTTCCCATGGAACTTGAGACCTATGTGAAGTGTCTCGAGGTTATTGGTTCGCTCTGAGACAAACAGCAGGCCGGTAACACGGCCTGCTTCCACGTCTGCTTCAGTAGCGGACGTGGTAAGCAACTTCTTGCTCTTAAGAATTGTCTTAAGAGCGGGAGTTGGAATGACTTGGCCATTGTAATTGTAATTTTTGCCATCGGTCATTCGAGTCTCATCGGAAGGCCAATTCGGTTTGTATGGGCTTGAGTATATGTCTAAGGGTACCGGTGGACGGTATGTTGCGAAAAAGGCTATGGTTCCTCTTTCGTCCTCCATTTTTGGGTTTGTTATTTGATGTTTGTTAGGACTTTAGGATGGTGGTGCAAAGAAAATGGTAGATTAAGATGGAGATATAAATGAGCTTAGTGATGAAGTTATGGAGTTGACGAAGAATTTTGATTAAGTTGACTATTGAGATAGAACGTGTAGTATTAGTAGTGGTAGTAGACTAGTAGTGTAAACTGTAATTATATTATTGTAATTTGTCTATATCAGTCACTAGACTATTTGCTCTGCAGAGAATTAATAAAAATGGCAGCTGTAAATACGGAGGTATCATCAATATGGAGTGCTAAAATCAGTTGTGTTAGTAGAAAAAAAATTGTTGTGTACGTGGGTAGTAAAATTTTACTTGTGTAGTAAAATAATTACTGATAGTTGACAATTTTAAGTGCGTGTAATGAAACATCTACCATTATCAAAAATATTTTCAGTCAAAACAAAGGAATTTTATGATAATACTACTTATTGAATTCATTTACGATTGTTCGGGTAAATCCTACTTCATATAATTTTGAGTCATCACATTATACTTAGTTTAAATCGTCATTTCATGATATTCACACCATTATTTATTGAATTCATTTAAGATTGTTCGGGCAATCCTACTTCATAAAATTTTGAGTCATCACATCATACTTAGTTTAAGTCGTCATTTCACGATTCATGATGTCATTTTGGTTGAGGTAAATGTAAATTCAAATGTACATTGACTTGGATCGGATCGTAGAAGCATGTATGAATATAGGTTAAAATTCGGATTTTATAATTTTGAATCAATTAAATTCGAGTTGTGAGTCAAGTAATTAGTATAGCTAGGATAGAATTATATATGTTTATGGAGTAGGCGTAGGACGTTGATTGATTGAGCAATTGATTACGAAGCTAGCTAGATCGAACGTGGAGTGTTCGAATTATTGTTACTTTATAAGTACTAGATCAATGACTAGCTAGTCACTATATACGAATGTGCGATAATAGATCGATCGGCAAGGAATTTTGTAGTACTAGATTACTCGTCTATTATTTAACTATTGAAGCTAGTCACTATAAGTAACGCGTTTACAATGAATGAAGTTGTTTGTAGTTGTGCTATCCAACGACAAACAATAATTATTGGAGTAGTACTAGAGTTTCGATTTATTTACTTTTATTCGTAAAACAAAGAAACTTATTATTTATTTAAATCTCTTAATAATAATGATGAGACCGGCCTAAATCGATTTAGGATCATAAGACCAACCTAAATGAACATTTCTAATTGGTATCGCTGTATCGAGAAAATAAATGAATCTCAAACCAACGAAGAGTAGAAGAGTAGTAAGGAGTATGAAGATCAAATGCCCTGAGGTGCCCATAAAATCTCAACTTTATTATTGGTACTCCACAGTAACGTTCCGACACTCTTACTCGCTATATTTTATCTTTAAATTAGTGGGCATATTGGATGTCAACAATTTTTAGTGGTCGTTTGATTGCTAAGTAATTAAAATTATACATGAGTATTCAAAATTCCCGTGAATTTAGCATCTCACGTGAACGAAATGATCGGAATACATGATACGCCAAACGGGCTATATTATAGACATATAGTACTACTCACTACTACACTATCTACTACTATGCCGGCCAAGTAAAGAAAACGATGGACAAATACAAAATTGTTAACACGGTTACGACTTACGACTTTCCCGTGTTTTTTTTTTTTTGGTATTATTGTAGGGGGTTGTACACTGGTTCTGCTGACTTATCTCATTAATAATTGTAGTGTTTATACGATAATTTTATCTCGTCCTATAATTCTTTTTCTTTCTATCGAAAGTTATGGTTGGATAGTGAGTAAGGCTCTATGCGATTCAACTTATTCAACAATGTTTTCAAATCAAATAATATTTGTTCAAATCAAATCAATTCAAATCAGTTTTATTCAAATCAAATCAAATCAGATCATAATTATACAAATAACAATCAATGAATCTAGTCTATCTCTAGTCATTTATTCGTCTAACTACAATTAACTTATCAATTAATTCAGTTCAGATCAAATCAAATCAAATTTATTCAAATCAAATCAAATCAAATTTATTCAAATCAAATCAAATCAAAGCAGATCAGTTCAATTCAAATCAAATCAAATCAAATCATAAAAATGCAGTCCAATCGCACGGGACCTTAGAAGAAGGTAAAAGAATTGGCAAGACATCACAATGGGGGCTCACTAATTGCAATCCACATACATGTAAGATCTAATCGGAAGATTATTGAAGTCGACTTCATCGACCTAGATAAAATTATATATAGATATTCTGATAATTTAATAGGGTTGATAGATAATTGAAGAGTAGAGTTAAACGAGGATAGTTGAATTTAAATTGAGTTGAAATATATAGTCCGATTCGAATGAGGCTCGAAATCGACATTAGTTCGGTTAATTAGTACAAAGCATAGATCGAAATCGGGCTTGGAAACCGAGCATGGTTGAATTTGATGTGAAAAATCAAGCCTACGATTAAGCTACCATGAGTCGTGTCATCTCAATTCCGAAACTCAACAAAAGAAATGTTGTTGTATATTTTTTTTTTTTTTTTTTAACCTGAATCTTAATTAAATATTAAAAATTAAGCTTTCAGTTAATCATGGAAATACACAAACAACCTACTAATTTAGAGTACACATAATCACATATACATTAAATTTGCCAAAAAACACTAATCATCATTAGTACTTTTGAAATTCTAAACAAATATATACTGCATCACAAAATCGATTTTTGTTCTTTAGTACGAGCCGCGTATTGATCAAGCCGATTAGTTGTCGACTTAGCCCATAATTATGAGTTTATGACAAAAAAGAGAGTAATTCAGCTCATTAGCAAGCTCTTTATTATATAAAGAGGTGGCACCATATTGCTTTGATAGTTGTGTGTTGAAGTTCGAGAGAAAGTGGAGCAAATTACAACATATCAACTCTCTCTCTCTCTCTCAAAATGGTCACCTACAACGACGATGAGCCCATTCAAGTTATCAACGAAAACATCCAAACAGGTGCATTTTTCCTCTTATACTTTATTATTTTTATTTTTTATTTTTTTTGTAAATAGAAATTCTTACAAACTGCAAAATGTAATTCTTAAATTAAAAAAAAAAAAATATATATATATCTATCTATCTATATCTATATATATATCTATCTATCTATATATATATATATATATATAGCACTGTACTGTTACTAATTCCTTCATACAATACAATACTCCGTATGAAATTGTTTTGGTTGATGTTAATTAATCATCATAATCAACAAAGTATTGTAAGAACATCTAAAATTTGACTCTTAATTTATTTTTCCACTGAAATATGGATCGGAGACAAATATTTAGTGAACTTTAATTTATTATTATCGATATGGCACATTTTCTTCTCTTCCCACAATATATTCCCGGCCTTTCAATCGTATGATTATATACGGCCGTGTAATTGAGTTCGAATCTCCTGTCTAGCTCCTGTATTCGACTATTTTAAGTAAAAGCGTATGTAGTTAATTCCATGGTGTTGCTATTGTAGAACTCAACACGTTTCCATAGTGTCGGATTGGAATGTAATAACATTCATTCCCATGTCATATTTTTTTTTTTATTTTTTTTTTTTTTGGAGAGATTATCGAAAATATCACAGAGGACATAAATTAATGGACAAGTAATCACTCTTAATACTATAATAAGTAGACAAAAACGAACTGTACTGTGATTTCTTCATATTTGGATTTTTTTGTTGCTGATGATCATTAGTAGTCGATAAATCGAACTTTTAATGAACATTGACTTTTTCACTAAATCACTCCCTTCACATGTGAGGATTTTCATAGAGCAAAATTATGTCACATTTCTCAGACTAACCAAAGATAAGGTCCGGCGTATCGATAATGGTCATGTAAGGTCCGATGTTCGAATCTCCCCTATAACTCGATCGTCTTCGTCTACTATAAGCAGGGGTGGTTTTAATACAAATTCTAGTATGAGACGGTGTTGCAATCGTTGATTGGGTGTATTATCAATATAGAGTTTCGCAGTATTTCGATCTCCCGAATTTCAAATCCTAGTTTCACCCCTTTAATTAAAAGACTAGTGTGAAAGGCAGGGGGCACACCCATAAGAAAAAGAGAGTCCACTTAATAAGCGCAAAAGGGTTCCATCCTAAAACAAATTGACAATAGGAGTAGTAACTCCTTGGTTTATAAGGTAGACAAATCTTCTCTTTTTCTAATGTGAGACACTCATATGTGATTTATTTTGGGTGTCACTTTAACGGCTAGCGTTTTTTTGGGGGGGGAGTTTGACATTGGAGACGTATCAAAGCAGTCATTTCATTAGGATCACTAAACATAGCATAAATAATTAGCCAAATGATTTACTAGACCGTTTTTCTATATGGCAAATTTCAGGGCAAGGGGTGGTGGTGAATCAATTGAAAGTGGGAGCAATAGAGGTGAAAATCGAGCGTAAGAAGGACGTAACAAATGAGAAAACCAAGTTCCCGGTGCTGGTCGAGGTGACTGGCAAGGCGAACGGGAAGGCGAGGATGGAGGTTGACATTGTTGCAGTGTTAGACATTAGCGGGAGCATGAGCCTACAGAACAAATTAGAGAAAATGAAGCGTGCTATGGCTTTCCTTATCAGGAAACTCGGCACCAACGACCGTCTATCGGTCGTCACATTTGCATCCCAAGCTGACAGGGTCTGCAAGCTGCGTCAGATGACATCCGAGGCTAAGGTTGAAGTCGGAGCCTTGATCCAGAACTTGGGTACGACGAGTAACACCAACACGGCTGAAGGCCTTCAGACGGCGTTGAAGATCCTCAACGACCGTAGTGTTAAAACGAACCGTGCAATGGCGATTATGCTCATGTCTGATGGTGTGCAGAATGAAGGGCCGAAAGCCGAGTCCATCCCTCTTGGTGATGTCCCTGTGCACACCTTTGGTTTTGGTTCTGGCAATGACTACAATCCTTCTGTAAGTGTGTTTTTTTTTTGTTGTGATTTCGTGATTAATAACAGTAGCACAATTTGTGTGAACTCGTGTTCTCTTCAACTTATTTTTCTACTTCAGCTCAACTAAAATGGCAATTTGCTTTTGTTGAGAATTAATTCATAGTATTGAATTAGTTAATGGAGTCGGAGATTCTTGTTTGGTCAATTATGTCTTTACATTTGCTCTTCTTAATTATTAGCTTATTGTCAGTTACAAGTCTAGCACTATAAATTTAGGTTGATGTCGTTAGATTGTTGTGCACTGTGACCAAAAAATCAGAATTGAAAGAGAAAGGCTTAATGTATAATTATATACTAGCATTACAAAATAT
This sequence comes from Spergularia marina, assembly GCA_963680865.1. Taxonomy (NCBI): domain Eukaryota; kingdom Viridiplantae; phylum Streptophyta; class Magnoliopsida; order Caryophyllales; family Caryophyllaceae; genus Spergularia; species Spergularia marina. The sequence goes on along the minus strand of OY804549.1, from coordinate 6,324,877 downwards.
ATATCCACCAATTTCATTTTCCTCAACCCCACCATACTCATTTTTTTGGGCATATTTTGAATTGGTATTTCTTATTTTGAGTTGACATTCTCATATTTTGAATTGACATTATCATTTGTAAGTGATTTTGTTTTGATGTATTCAGAATTGACATTATTATGTATGAATTGACATGTTAATTATTGAGTAGTAATCTGTTACCTGTGAGTGTACATTTCAAGGTAAAAAGTAGAGATGTGAGTCGATCATTAAAAGTGGTGAAAATATCATCTTACCCTCCATATACATTTACAAGTGTATACTCTGTATGTCAGAATACATCTAGCTTTACTCGGAAAAAAAATCATACAAGCCTCTTCCTGTGTCATTCTTTGTCAACAGTTTAGTATAGTTTTCCACCTATTTACCACAATAGCTTTAATTTATCTTTAGCTAAGATGTCTAGGGCAATGGGTTATTCAACTAAGTCCTAATCCGTTGATTTCAGTTTTAAGTATCTTATCGAACTAAACAAGAAAAAAGAAATGTTTAAGAGGTATTGACTTGGTATTGTTACCTCCTTAGTTCTTACCTCGCCATTGGCGGGAACCTTGACGCAACTTGGTACGGGTTACACGTTACAATATGTCCTAGTCGTATTGCATTGATTACAGAAGATAATGTAAGTCTGTTAAGACTGTTATGTTTAGAGGACAATGATGTTATGGATTCAATGTTACCGTACTGATGAATATTCAAATCTACAGCAGAGTAATTTAGTGCTGTCATCAGAATTTTCATGACATTAATTTCTTTCTGCTGCTGTACATACACTGCTGATAAACAGGCTCTCGAAGCAATTGCGAAGAACAGTGTAGGAGGAACCTTCTCGTACGCAGAAGTTAGTGACACTGACAAGAGTAATTTGAGCACTGTGTTCTCACAGTGTCTGGCTGGACTTCTGAGTATAGTGGTTCAGGAATTGACAGTCAGCATTGAACCAGAGGAAGATACAGTTGGTGGCGTCTTAACCAAATCTGTAATCGAGAAGGTTTTCGCTGGTGATTATATTAAAACTACTAATCCTGATGGGTCTGTGACGATCTCGTTTGGTGATCTTTACCAGCAAGAAGTTCGTAAGATCGTTGTCGTGTTTCTTCTGCCTGCTATCGAGATTAAAAAGCCCGTAGACACCAAAATCATCGGTGTCCGTCGATCTTTCAGGCATGTTTTTTTCCTCCGATCCTGTCAACTTACAGTAGACTGATTTATAGAAGTATACTGTTTTCCATTCTAAGACTTTTGTTGTGAATTGCAGAGTTGATGGGTCGTTGAAGAAAATCAGACCAACAGTGGCGACAGTAACTCGTACACAAACACCTTCGTCTGAGGAGTCAGACGCACTCAAAGCTGAGATACTGCGTGTCGAAACCTTGGAGTCAATGGAAGCTGCGATCCTCAAGGCCGAAAAGGGTGAATTCACAGAGGCAACCAAGCTTCTAACTGACGCTCAGGGATCACTCGACGATGCTGAGTTCGAGGAGCCTAACCAGGTGGTTGACGCACTGAAGCAAGAGGTTGATCAGATGCTGGAATACATGCAGGACGGAGAGATCTACGCTCAGAAAGGGCGTCCCTTCGCACTGTGTTCAAGGACATCACATGGACGCCAGCGTTTCGCTGCCAGAGGTGACGATGTCAAGAACATTCGGTCATTCGCTACACCTCGTATGGACACGTTCCTGGAGCAAGCCGAGGCTTTCGAGGAACACCCTGATCAACCTGAACTCGTGCCGTCGGTCGAGGAGGACGAGAAGGAAGAAGCCATTGCTGATCCTCTCGGTAACATTGCGCCGTCTCTTATTCAGTACCTTGAAGATGCAATTGAAGCTCTCAACAACATCAAGACTCTTGTTACCTATCAAGGCCGTTGAATGCTGTGATTATTTGTGTTTGATTAACTGTGTGTTCTTGTTACAGAGTTCTGGTTAATGTTGTTTGCGTGTTTTTTACTTTTTTTTTTTTTTGTGTTTTGTTTTCAGCACTAATAAATTGCTATGGATCACAAATTCACAACATTACTTCATTATATTTATCGATTCTAGCACGATCTTCCTCACCTTTAAAAACTCGTACGTGCTCAGATTGTAGTTTTGTTAGAATTCTGATACATACACTTGTTGAGAACAATGATCTACAAACAATGGAAAAAAAAGAAAGTTAAATCATTCATTTTCGAAAATAATAACCTTTTTAAAGTAGCGTCGACATTAAGAATAGCATTAGAGCTGAAATGGTAATTGAATGATGTGTTACAGGTGTTGGCCTATTCATGACATGATGAGATGAATTGATTGTATATGATTTTACATTAGTACTGTTGGGATTAAAGTCGTGCATTGTTCACATTGGAACTTCAAAAAAGTATTTTTTAGTCAGCAAAGTGATGAGGGTGAAATAAAAAAAACACTAAAGTCGTATTTGAGATTTATGAAACACCAAAGTTGAAAACCTTGTTTTTATAACACACTTCAAACTGTTTGGGTATTTATTAAAGACCAAAACAAATAAAAAAATGTTAATTTTTATTTTACCTCTTAAATTATTATTTCGGGTTTAAAAAAAAAACTAATCACCAACTGATAGACGTTCTTCCCTCCTCTAAGGTTAAGTAGTTGTTTGTTCATCTTTTTCTCCTCCAATTCTCCATGAATTATGCGGTACCGTTCGATCATGTTCCTAAACCTTTCTTTTTTTAATTTTACGGTTCCGTTCGATCATCCTCTTCTCCTCCAATCCTCCAATTTTGAACTTTACGGAACCGTTCGATGATGTTCGTAAACCTTTTTTTTTTTTTTTTTTTTTTTTACATATCCTAAATTATATGATCTATTTTTTTTATTTTTTATTTTTTTTTAGATCAATGAACTGGATTTACTCCATATTTACCTATTGTAAAATGAGCCTAGTATTTCTTAATTTCAGTAAGAACATAATTTCATTTCATTTCACTACGTCAAAAACGAGCTTCCAGAACCCCCCATAAGAGAACGTATTTAAGTGAAACCGTTATCTTAAAGCATAAGAGAACAGTTCCAATAAAAACAGATCTTAAATGTATTTTCTAGAAAAAAGATAAATAAAAAATTAGACGTAAGAACCAAACCGTTCTCTATGTCCTGTTAAAATAAGAACCAACAATAAGAGAACGGTTCTCACTAAAAATAATAACCTCAGAAAAAAAAAATAATGAAAATTAAACAACCCCCCCAGCTTCCTCGTCATTTCCGCCCTGATCTCCATTCTTTCTTTTTTCTTCATTGTTTCTCATTGATTCTCATAACTCTGTCTCTCTCCTCACAGTCTCTATCTCTCCTCTACTCTCCATTCTTTCTTTTTTATCACCATCATCAACCCCTCCATTCCTTCTCTCTACTCACCAACCCCTCTATCATTTCTCTTTGAATTGCTCACCATCATCAACACATCACTTTATCAGTCGATGAACCACTCTTTTTCGCCGAAAATCTTCTCTTGTCGGTCCCGCCGTTGTCTTTTTTGGTAAGTTTTGTTTTAACTTTCTTGAATTCGTATGTTTTTTTAGTGATTTATATTGTTGACAAGTGTTTGAGATTATATTTAGCATCTATCTGATTTGGTAATTTAATTTGATTCCAGATCTACTTTTAACTAATTTTAAATTTCGTTTTCAGATCTACTTTTCATTTTATTTCGAATTTCAATTTGTTTTCAGATCTATTTTTATCTAACTTGTTCGTTCTTATTCAAATGCATTAATGTGTGATTTGTTTTAATTCAGATCTATTTGCTGACTTAGACCATAATGCATATTGGATCCTAAGACAAATTAAATCTGTAGTTAGTGTTAGAATGTTCTTCTTGCGTAGAAATTGCAATCAGGAAGATGTGGTGGATGCCATGATAGGTTAGTTTCTGTTTTCCCTCTGGTGTGCTCTATAGTGGTGTCCTTTTTTGTAAGCTGATCTTTTATTCCCCAAAGTGGATGAATATAAAAGAACCACATTTCTTGCAAAAAAAAAAAAAATGTGTGATTTTTTCTGTCAATTTTCATCGATCAGTTTAATCTTTGCATCGATTTTTTTTTTTTTTTTTTTTTTTTTTTTTTTTTTTGTAATTTTCGTTGTTAATGTAATGCTTTAATTTTTTTTTTCGTGTGGTTAGAAGAACAAGTTGATGAACAAAATCCCAGATCTAAAATTGGAAGAGAATGAAGAAGATCGATGATGGCCACAAGATTTACGTGAAATTAAAATTAGTGCTAGGTTATATGTATGGTTAGTGATTTTACAGCATACTTTGTAAAATTTGTTATGTAATTCAACATTTGATGGGAGTTATAAAAACAAATTTCTATCTTGTTGTTGTTGTTGTTGTTGTTGTTGTTGTTGTTGTTGTTGTTGTTGTTGTTGTTGTTGTTCACTACGTCAAAAACATGCTATAAGAACGGTTCCTCTAAAGCTAATCAGAACGGTTGTGGAACCGTTCTCTAGACGACGGTACTTAAAGGCTAAGAGAACGGTTGGAACCGTTCTTATAGCCTTTCAGAACGGTTCTGATCAAAACCGTTCTGGAAGACATATGGAAACGGTTTTTTAAATAACCGTTCTATATAGACTTGGACATAAGAAAACGGTTGTTGTTAGAACCGTTCTCTTAAGTACTTTTTTTTATTTTAAATATGCTGTTTTGGATTATCCTCATTAATATGGACGAGGACCCTTAAAAACTAGACGACAAAAACACCATCAACAACAATGCATTCAAAACGAATTAAACACCAACAAACCAAATTAAATGAAATTTGGGATCTTATTATTTTGTGCTGAAACTTATACAAGAAAAAAGTCGAGTAAATGTGTATCTCACAATACGTACAAGATTTCAATTTCAACTTATGGAAAAAGAAGCTAATCAAAATATAGATCTAACAAAAACCAACCAATTTACATAACTCATATTTCTAAAAATTTCGTAATTTGTGTTGATTGGCTCTTTGTTCTTCGTCTTTCTCAAATCTGGACGAATTCACATCTTTTTTTTCTCCATCTGTCCATGCATCTTGCCATTTTTCTCCTTGTTCAAATGTAAAAAGACAAGAAATAGAAGTGTTATCAAATCAACATAAGAGGAAAGTTGAGAAAACATAAACTTCAAAACAAGATTCAATTATTTTCAAAACAAAATAGAAGAATACAGAACCTTTCTGTGACCATGCATAGACTTCTCATCTCCTCCCCCTCTTCCGCCGTACTCCCCCATCTCCTACGTTATTGAATAATGGCGAAAACAAACAAACTTTGATAAAAATAATCAGATATGGATGAAATAACATACCTTTATAGCACTGGTCTTAAACTTGGCCATATAAAACGAAGAGGAAAACCACCCTTCATCTTCTTTGCTGACTATTGAGAAGGAAAATCAAAGAGGAAAAAAAATGAAAGGATAAAGGTTGAAGCGGAAAAAATGACAAAGGAAAATATAATGAGAGAAAGGAGAGAGGGAGAATTCAGAGAGAGGAAATTCTGAGAGTAGAGAAAGCTTAGGGACGGATAAAACGAGGGAGGGGGAACTTTTATATTTTTTTAATTTCTTCATTTTTTAATTGAAATTAATAGAACGGTTAATTAAGGAACCGTTTTGTTAGGCGTGCCTTTTAGAACGATTCATATAACAACCGTTCTAAAAGCTTTGGTTGTTTTTTAACCATAACTTTTAGAACGGTTTTTAACAAAACCGTTCTAAAAGGTATTTAATATTTATTTTCTTTTTTCTGCAAATAATCTTTTAGAACGGTTTTTAGTGGACCCGTTCTCTTACAACATAAGAGATCGGTTTTATATTTTTCCGTTCTCTTATGAGGGTTCTGGAAGGCCAAATTTGACGTAGTGGTTGTTGTTGCTGCTGCTATGGGTTGGGGGTCGTGGGTAGGGGTTGGGAAAGCAGAAATTTAATTTTTTTTTTTTAAATAATGGGTACATATGAGAACGGCTTCGCATACAACCGTTCTGTAAAGCATAAACTTATCAGAACGGTTTTCATAATAACCGTTCTTAAAAACCTTTAAGAACGGTTTTGAGTGGTACCGTTCTGAAAGGCTATAAGAACGGTTCAAACCGTTCTCTTAGCCTTTAAGTACCGTCGTCTAGAGAACGGTTCCGCAACCGTTCTGCTTAGATTTGGAGGAACTGTTCTCGTAGCCTATTTTTGACGTAATGTTTTTTAATTTTTTATAATTTGTTTTGGTGTTTAATAAATACCCAAATAGCTTAAAGTGTGCTTTAAAAACAAGTTTTTCAACTTTGGTGTTTTATAAATACCAAATACAACTTTTGTGTTTTTTGAATCCCAACCTCATCACTTTGGTGGCTAGAAAATATTTTTTTGTTGAAACTTAATGTGAATTCAATGGACATACTTAATGACAATTTAAGAATGATTGTTTCTTTAATGATGCATGCATAAGATGTTATGGCAGTGGTACATCTCGCTTTCAAGAGTGAATTGAATTAATGCATTATTAATTCAAAGCATGCATGTGACAAACATGGTTGTTATATAAAGGAATGCTTTTTCCTTTGGCAAAAGACACACACTCACAACACATTTACACAAAGATAATTGTGAAGGTGAAGGTGACATCATAAGAAGGAAAAATACTAGGAGTGTAAAACGAACGATTTTTCGAAATAATGCTCAAAAAACAAATGTTAAACAAAATGGGTCAGGAAAAAACTTGTTCAACATAATGGGGTGCACGTCACCCATTTGTAAAACCGCCAAGGAGTACGGCGGTTTCAGGACTTGTGAATAGTAAAACAGAAATCTCAAATTTTGTGAACATTAAAACCGCCACGGGCCCTGGCGGTTTTACACAATGTAAAATCGCTAGTCCCCGTGGCGGTTTTACTATTCACAATTTTTTTTTTTTTTTTTTTTTTTTTTTTTTTTTTTTTTTTTAGTCTTAAAACCGCCAATGGTTGTGGCGGTTTTACATATGGGTGACGTGCACCCCATATGGTTGAACAAGTTTTTTTTCCACCCATTTTGTTTAACATTATTTTTTCGAGCACTATTTCGTTAAATTGTTCGTGTAAAACACATTTAGTGTTGGACAATAATTTTGGAGGGTTAAACAGCTGACTCTGAAATTGGAACAATCTTAGAGGGTTAAATAATTGACTCTAAATTTGGCTAGTATTTATCTTGTGAGGGTTCCAAGTTGGTGTGTAACTTAGGACGACAGACTTTGTACCGACACTATTTTATAGTGGAATTTCAGTCGTTTGGCCGGTGGATTTACCTTCGGATTTGGAGGGTTTTCCCTGTGTTAAGTCCCTAAATATCTTGTCTTATCGTGTTATTACTCGCGGTTATTTTTCACTTTTACGGTTACTTGTTGATTAATGTTTCCATTGCGCGGGGAGATTGACGTTAATTTCCCAACAAGTACTTGTTTACGACCTAACATCCCTGTTTTGTATATATACCTATACTATAGATAGAATACCTTGATGCCAAACTAATCGATATGAGATTATATTGAATCTGATCTCTCTGACATGGAAACCATTTTTTTTGTTCAATATATGTGATGTCTAAAAAGTAAATTAAAGTAAATTACCAAACACACCCATAAGAGGAAACTGAATAATGTCGTCGTCAACTTAGTTGGTCAAAAGACTCAAAACACGTAATCATTTTCCCGGTGGAAATCAAAACAAAAATGGAATAAAAACAGCTGTCAGGATGGATATATCATATTTTCTTCAAATTCCACCAAAGAGTTAAAAGATTATTCTTGATTAGGTTGAACCAAATAAACAAAGAATAAGACGTGATTCAAACACTGGTCGTTTGGTTTACAAGCAAAATTATGAGAATTCAAATTCCCATGAATTAAAAAATGTGGACTTGTTTGCTTGCCAAAAAATCATGGGAATTCAAATTTCCAAGTGGTCGTTTGGTTGCCTTTCAAAATCATGGGAATTCACAATTCCCATGAATTATTTTTTTTTTTTGAGTTGTTTGGTTGCCTAAAATCATGGGAATTGAGAAATCATGTGAATTTCCAATTCCTACAAAATGGAGGAATTTGCTTACCTAGCCCCCCCTTGGTAATTGGCAATTCCTGTGGGAATTCAATTCCTACATGCAACCAAACAGTTTTGAGAAATTCATGTGAATTTCTACAACGTGGGAAGTGGAACTTCATGGACATTCTGAATTCCCGTATGCAACCAAACGACCACCAATTCCTACAAAATGGAGGAATTGAATTACCTATCCCCTTGGTAATTGGAAAATCCTATGAAAATTCATTTCCTACATAAATTTATATTTCTAGACAAGTGACACCTCATGGGATTTACTAATTCTCGCATGCAACCAAACAACCATATATTGTATTCCAAAATAATGTATAATAAGTTGACGATGTATAACAAGTCGAAAATCAGCCTCTACTTTTTTGTGATGCAAAGCAATTATATTCCTTGCAGTTTCATTTGGCCTTTGGTACCATAGTTTTCTCACACATATCTAGTATCTACGATACTCCTATACGACCTTGGGATCAAAATCTTATCATCTCAAAAGACACTGTAAGTTGTAACACTTAGTATTGTACATACATTTGTACGTGTGTATATATAATAGGAGCACATTGTTTACGACAGACCATAAACCAAAAAGCAAAGAGTGTTGCTTATTTAGATTTCACGTTTGCTGAGTAGCTTCATCAGTACGTAATAGCACAGATCAGAGCCTGCTGTGACCTATAGACGCTCGACCTAATTAATAAGGTACACTACATTTTGCATATCGTTTATTTTATTTTATTGGGATAGTACAGTTTTAATGTGGGTGTGTCGTGTGATGGAATTGCATGGATGTGGCTATTAATGTGTTAGTGCAAATTTATTTAATCTGTTAGGCTCAAATCAAGCAAGCTAGCTAAGGCATGTCATCAAGGCAAGTGCAACGGGTTGCAAATTGTGATCACAGGCATGAAAGATGTGGTCAGTGGCAAAATGGCACCGTAGTGAGCATGGAAAACAAGACCCCATTCGAAATGCAGCTAGGAAGGTATAAAAATTGGTCTGGAATTCCCTCAAATGGTTCATTTCCTCCTACTATTGCACCTAATGGTACGACAAATTTTACCCATTTGAGGAGTGGTCAATATGGCTCTGTTGGAGGGGTGCAATACAATGGACATAACGCACAAGGAGTCCAATGTGCATGGATCCTAGCTTGGCAAGCACCCGTCGAAGATGACCCACCTTGCCCGCCAAATAGGGTAATATACGAAACTGCTTCACTGTTTTCTCATTTGTTAACATTTATATATGGAAAATACGACCCAAAAACCAATACATATAGCAATAACTAACAAAGTTATCGTTTAAATTAAAATGAGAAAAAACAAAGGAAATTAAATAGGATTTAGTTGTATGACTATTTAACTATTTTGCTTGTGGATCGAATTGTATTGTAAATAAATTCATCAATTGTATACGCATGTGGTTGTAGGTATATGTTGCTTGTGGCCCTAAAGCTAATATGGATGCTATTACATGGAATCAAGTCATGACGAGCTTGGATATAGCTCCGACGAATGCTACCATTATCAACTTGGTTTCGAAAACCGGCGCAGTTGCAACCATCCATGATCTAACCCCCAACACAGCTACTCTTATTGCAAACTTTACCCTTACCCGTGAAAGAAAGGTTTTGAAATGATCTGGTTTTCTGGTACTATGTTATGTGCGATTATAGTAAATTTGGGTTACAACTTAAAAGAACCGTGCAATGTATATGCATGCAATAATAACATAATAAGTCTTTTTTTTTTTTACTTGATAACTTATTATTAATTACCACTATAGTATTTTTTTTCCTGTGCATTTTGACGTAAAAAAATTATTAGAGCACATACAGTGGTGTATTTCAATGAAATAGAGAATTGACTCTTGAGGAGAGAGCATAGAGATAATATTGAAAGATTTAATTCGAAACAACTACATGTTAACGAGAACATATCTTGGCTAGAATGCTAGATCATAACAAAACGTGAATTGAAGGCATCTCCAACAACCATTGACCCGGGTGCCGGCCAACCCAACGTGAAAACGATGACCCATATAAGTTTATAACATGAGACTTGAAACGGACGCGACCCTCTCTTCCAGGTGTATCCTCACACCGTGTACTTAGTTGCTTCCTTTTCTTCGACCGGATATACTTTATGCACCATATATTTACTAAAATCGAAGATGTGGTTGTTCATTTCCGCAAAGTTGATAGATTCAATTGTTACATGCAGAATAATCTTAAATTCCACAAACGTCACTAATCAAGTTGTACATACTTGACAAATCTGGACTTCTGGAGAGCTATATAATTGTGAATATAAATCGATAGATTCGATTATTGTTACACGCATAATCTATCTAATTGGATGTATTCGATCGATAAAGCCATAAATTTAAGATGCTGGATTAGCTTGAATCTTACGAACAAAGTAAGAGTTTTTTTTTTGAGCCACTATCATTGTTGTTAATATTCGAACTATATGTGATAAGATCATGAGTTTGGAAGTGTAAAGAAGAAGATTTGTCATTCATAATCTGGTAAAGAATCTGTTACAGTTTTACATCTGTATTTATAGTAAGAGCATGGTCCCAACAACCTAGTGCTAGCTCATAGTTGGTTATAACTGAAAACCGGTAGTTTCGATGTCATCAACCAACTACTATATTCCTCCTACTCCCCCCTCAAACTGGAATTAGTGGTTGATATACTAGTTGTTGGTACCACTTTGGTATTGAGCCACATCCCTTAGGTCAGTGTACCTTAATAAAGGCTCATATGATGCAACAAAACCCAGTTGAGGGCAGCCCTTAGATGAAAGGAAAATAAAGGGTCAGGATTGAGTGGGAAAACCTAGGATGATTCCTAGGACCCCCATCATTTCCTATAAATACCCCCCTTTTATGAGCTATCAAATCCAGGTTCTTACACATTCTCTGACATTCAATCATTCCTCTGATTATTCCCTTCCGCTTACGCTCAAAAGACCCTTTTTATCTTTAGCGCCACCCCTCCCGAGCCATATTCTGACTTAAGCGTCGGAGGGGCGACGCCTGGTGAAAACCGGGCTCCCTTTTTTGCAGGTATTTGGCGAGGCATCCTAGCTCACTGTCCTTCGAAGAAACCCACTCCAACAAGTGGCGCCGTCTGTGGGAACACTTTGAAAGGAAAGTCGGTCGAGAATACCATACACTGCGAAAATGGCTCCGAGAGGAAAGGCCACGCGACTCAAGGGAGCTGTGGCGGACGATAACCCCATCCTCGGTCGAGCTGACCCGGATCCCTCACCCCTCGATAACCCCGGTGAGGGAACGTCGAGAGTGCTCGAGGTGGAGCGGTCAGCTCCCGCGGGGGGAGCCCAGCACACTTTAGGGGAGGACACGGAGGAGCAGGTAGATCTGGAGGAGGAATATGAGCAGACGGATGACGAGGAGACAGAGAGCGAACCACGCCCGAGGGACGTTGCCCTGATGAAGGAGCTAGCCGAAGCTCGCGCGAGGCTTGAAGTCCAGACCGACTTGCAGCAACAAATGAATGAGCGGATGGTGGAGCTGGAGAAATGGGTCGCCTCCCAGACCAAGGCTCCAATGGCCGAAGCAGCTCCCTCCAAGAGCAAGCACAAGCGAGGCCCCCGAAAGGCCCCCTCTCAACGAACCGCGGCGGCCGTCCGCAGGATAAAGAAGATATATGACAAGAACTGGCCTATTGAGCTGAGGGAGACCATCAATGCCCTATGAAGAAAGAGAGAGGAAAATGAGGCGACACAAGCCTCGCAAAAGAAGCATACGGTGAATGAGGCGAAGGACAAGGGGAAAGGCGTCCTGATAGAGGAGAATCCCACACGAGGACAATCCAGGCCTCACGCCAGCCACTCTCGAAGCCGGAAGAGATCCCACTGTCCGCGAAGAACGTCCAAGCATTTAAAACTTTCGCCTCAAACGTCCAAGTCGTCCAGAAGTGCGACTCGTGAGATCAGCTCGGACTCCACGAGCGGTGACTCAGAGTCCGCTTCGGAAAGCGAGGCCAGTTCGAGGCATCATTCGCATCGCCCAAGGAGGACTTTCGCGTCGGAATCACCCTTCGCCAGGTGGATTCTCGAAGCTGAAAGGATTCCGGGGGTAAAGAAACCAAAAATGATTACGATGGAGTCGATTACCCCTTCGATCACTTATCATCCTACATACATAACATTGGGTATATGACAGAAGATGAGGCGACTGTGTGCCGTTTGTTCCCAACCACGCTGATCGGGATCGCTCAGCGTTGGTTCGACAAAATGCCGCCAGGAAGCATCCTTTCGTGGTCAGGGTTGAAGAAGAGGTTTACCGGGCATTTCGTTACGAGTAAAACGAGGAAAAAGACTTCGATCCACCTGACTGCGGTGAAGCAGGGAGAACGCGAATCCCTGGACGATTACATCCAAAGGTTCCGCTCGACTGCAACTCACGTTGCCAACTTATCTGATGAGATTGAAGTGACTGCTCTAGTTAATGGAATGGCCGAGGGAAAGTGTAAGTATGACATCGCAAAGTGCGAGCCCAAGACGCTCGAGCAAGCATATAAGCGAGCCGCTGCTCATATCAACGCCTCGTTGGTGAATAGGGCAAGGCACGTGTCAAAGGAGGCCTCCGCCCCTCGAATCAAGCCACAACAGTGCCTCGGCCCTCCCGTGATGCACAGCAAAAAGCCATACCGGTTCAATACTTCTCTCAGGACTGTGTTCATGGCGATTAAGGTGTCAGACCTACTAAGGCCTTCCCGACCCATGACACAGGACGATCGAAGAAACATGAACCTATTTTGTGAATATCACATGGAAAACGGCCACGGGACGGCAAGCTACAAGGATCTCGAAGAAGTGCTCGAAAGGTTGGCTGATAATGGAATGCTAAATAGATACTTGAAGCGTCTGAAAGGACAAAGGGACCGGTACAGACAAAACAATGCCCAGAGAGGCCCTCGAGGCGGCGGTCAAGCGAGGAATGGTGAAAGGGCTCGAAGCCCGGGAGTGATCGCCACCATCTCGGGAGGCCTTGCGAGCGGATGACCGAGCCATTGAGGTCGGAAAACCAACATGAGACATTTTGTCAATCGGTCTCCACCGCTCTCCCTGAAATTGTGATTCCCAAGATGATGATTCAGCAGTCAGATATCAAGAATGTTCGGACACCTCATGACGATCCTGTAGTGATCACCATACAGGTGGCCAACAAGATGGTTCGAAGATCACTGGTAGACACGGGCTCGTCAGTTTATATAATAACATTCGAATGCCTCCAAAAGCTGAAGTACACTATGAGGGACATCACTCCGCTCCGAGAAGCTGTAGTCGCCTTCGGCGGGCAGACGATCTATCCCATGGGGACGATTCGCATGCCAGGCGCCGTGGGCGAGGGAGCAGACATGAGGCGAGCCCACATCGATTTTGTAGTCATTGACATCCCATGTGCTTATAACATTGTTATAGGGAGGCCATTGCTGAATGATATTGTTGGTCTAGTTTTTCCCCTGGGTCTGCTGATGTTGTACGTCACAGATGATGGCCGAGCTGCGATCATCCGAGCCGACCAAAAGGTCGCTCGAGAATGTTATCATGCGGGACTCAGGCCTCTGATGGTAAATCCTAACGAGGCGCGAGGAGAGGAGCCCCCCTCGAAGAAGAGAAAAGAAGCAAGCACGACAAAGGCCGCGGCCGAATCGTTTTGCTTAGAAACGATAGACGCTCGACACGGCCTCGAAGGGCCGACCCAGCTCTTCGAGGAAACAAAATAAATTGCTCTGGAAGAGGAAAGAGCCGACCGAACTGTTCGAATAGGCAAGTCCCTCGAACCCGAGGTTAAGGCCCCTATGACATCATTGCTAAGAGAATTCAAAGATGTGTTCGCGTTCGCGGTCGGGGAGATGCCGGGGCTCGATCCCTCGATCATCACTCACAAGCTGAACACCAACCCCACAAAGAAGCCAGTCCATCAGAAGCAGCGTCACTTTGGGACTGAGCGAGCCCGTGCTATCAAAGAGGAAGTCGACCGATTGCTCGGAGCTCGGTACATTGAGAGATGCACATATCCAGTTTGGCTATCTAATGTGGTGCTGGTGAAGAAGCCAAATGAGTCGTGGAGAATGTGCGTCGAATTCACAAATTTACATAAGGCCTGCCCTAAGGATGGTCAGCCATTGTCTCGAATGGATCGGCTGGTGGATTCCACCTCGGGGCATGAGCTGCTGAGCTTCATGGATGCTTATGCTAGGTACCACCAAGTCCCAATGGAGGAGGAGGATAGGCCGAAGACTGCCTTTATCACACCCTTGGGGGTATACATGTATCGAGTGATGCCGTTCGGCTTGAAGAATGCTGGAGCCACGTTCCAAAGGTTGGTGAACCAATTGTTCAAGGAACAAATTGGGAGAAACATGGAAGCATACGTTGACGATCTGATCGTCAAAAGCGTTCGAGCCAACGACCACCAAGAGGACCTGAGGGAGACCTTTGAGACATTGAGAAAGTATGGAATGAAGCTCAACCCAAAGAAGTGCGCATTTGGAGTGAGGTCTGAATGCTTGGGTTTTCTCGTTAGTCAAAGAGGGATCGATGCAAACCCGGAAAAGATCAAAGCCATCTTAGAGATGACATCACCCAAAAGTGTGAAGGATGTGCAACGGTTGACAGGGTGCGTCGCCGCCCTAGGACGCTTCATTGCGAACTCGTCCGACCGTTGCCTGCCATTCTTTGCCGCCCTCAAAAAGAAAAAGAACTTTGAATGGGATGAGCAAGCAGAGAAGTCGTTCCGAGAACAGAAGGAGTATTTGACAAAAATCCCGAAGATATCTGTGCCTCGAGAGAAGGAGGACTTATACATGTACTTATCTGCAAATGAACATGCGGTCGGAGCTGTGCTGGTAGTTGAGCGCGAGGGGGCTCAAAGCCCTGTTTACTACGTGAGCCATGCCCACGCAGAGGCTGAGCTGCGATACCCTCCGCTCGAGAAGCTCGCCTTGGCATTGCGCATCTCGAGCCGACGCCTCCGACCCTACTTTCAAAGTCACAAGATCATCGTGAGAACCAATTATCCCTTGGAAAAAATATTGAACCACTTGGACGGAAATGGACGGTTGCCTCGATGGGCCTGCGAGCTGAAAAGGCACGGCATCGAGTACGAGTCGAGACGCCGCCTCCAGGGGTAGGCCTTCTCCGACTTCGTAGTCAAGGCAGCATTCAACGAACCTGAGGGGCCCATGAAGGAGCAGTGGACGATGTACGTTGACGGCTCGTCCTATTCGGCTGGAAGCGGAGTAGGCATGATCGTCATCCTCCCGGGAGGGGAGAGAACGGAATATGCGCTTCGCTTCTGTAACACTACGGAATATGGAAAGTGGTTTATGGAGTTGGTTTGTCCCACATTGGGAAAATAAGGCTCATATGATCGGTTTATAATAGATTCCTACCATCATACTAACAACAAGGCCTTCACCTTTTAAAGCCCACGTGAGGATATTCGGGCTTAAGGGGTGACTTCCCAGCTTATTGGGTTGTGTTGCGACGTATGATGGATCGGGCTATTACAGATGGTATCAGAGAAACCCTGCGACTGCGTGCTGGGTGTTGGGGCGAGGCCCAGACCAGCCGTCTAGCGGGGGAGATCTTGGACCTGTGTTGATGTTGGTATGGTTTGGTCGAGGCGCAACGGGGACTTTGCGTTCTCTAAGTGGGAGAGTTTGTAACACTACGGAATATGGAAAGTGGTTTATGGAGTTGGTTTGTCCCACATTGGGAAAATAAGGCTCATATGATTGATAGATTCCTACCATCATACTACCAACAAAACCTTCACCTTTTAGAGCCTGGAGAGGATATATGGGCCTAAGGGGTGACTACCCATCTTATTGGGTTGTGTTGCGACGGACGGTAGTTCGGGCTGTTACAGCTTCGGCTTCGAGGCGACCAACAACGAGGCAGAATATGAAGCCCTCATTGCGGGAATTCATATGTGCCTGGCGGCGGGAGCCACGGATGTGAGAGCCTTCTCTTATTCGGCCATTGTGGTGAACCAAATAAACGACAAATTCGAAGCGAAGGAACACATGGCTCAATACAGGGATAAGGTTCGAACCCTTGCCAAGGAACTCACACACTTCCAAATTGAGCAGATCCCCCGATCAGAAAATCAACAAGCGGACGCTGTGGCTCGACTGGCAAGCTCATCCATCAATGACAACCCAAGGGTCGTCAAGTGGGAGTTGTTGCCATTTCGGAGTATTGATCCCATGGCTTGCATTTTGGTACTCGACCGGAGTCCTGAGTGGATGAGATCATAATAGCCTATCTTAAGGATGGAGAGCTTCCGGACGACCCGAAACGAGCCAAGGCGATTGAAAAAAGAGCAGAATGGTTCACCTTGATCGACGGGGAACTATACAAGAAGGGATATTCCCAACCGTTCATAAAGTGTGTGGATCCAGTGGAGGGTAATTATATTCTAAGAGAAATCCACTTTGGAGAGTGCAGAGCGAATATTGGAGCTCGTGCGTCGGCATCAAAAGCCCTACGAGCGGGATTCTTTTGGCCGAACATGCAGGCCGATGCAGCCGCGATACTAAAAAACTGTGACAAATGCTAGCGCTTCGGCCCAATCCGTAAGAGGCCTCCCACTCAGCTCCTGCCAATCTCAATACCCCTCCCTTTCGCAAGATAGGGCTTGGATATCTTGGGGTCGTTCCCCAAGAGCTCCACTCGGAAGAAATTCATAATTGTGGCCGTCGACTATTTTACGAAATGGGTCGAAGCTGAGGCGCTAGAGAGAATTACCGACCTGGACATCACTAACTTTATCTGGAGGAATATACTTACCAAGTTCGTAGTCCCTCGAATGTTCACATTCGACAATGGGACCCAATTTGACAGTAAGTATTTCAAAGAATATTGTGCCCAGCTTGGCGTCAAGACTTGTTACACATCTGTGGCCTACCCTCAAGCAAACGGACAGGTCGAGTCATCGAACAAGGTGATCCTACACGGACTAAGGACCATGGTTGAAGGAGCCAAAGGGAAATGGGTCGATGAGCTGCCTGGTGTTTTGTGGGCCATTCGCACCACGACGAATCGAGCCACGGAAGAGACGCCTTTCCAATTTGTGTATGGCTCAGACACGGTCCTTCCAGTTGAATGGGGAGCAAAATATGTTCGCATAAGCACCTACGAGCCCGAGGAGAATGAAGTTGAGCTGCGAGCCGCGCTCGACCTTCTCCCCAAGTGCCGAGGCAATGCACTGCTAAAGGCTGAAAAGCAAAAGCAACAGATGGTCAAAGCATTCAACCGAATGGTCCGACCAAGAAAGCTGGAAGTCGGAGACATGGTCCTCAGAAATGCTAAGGCAACAGGAAAGAAGCTTCGAGGAGGAAAGTTGAAGGAGAAGTGGGAAGGGCCCTATCTAGTGGTCGAGCAAGTAAAAGAAGGAACGTTCCGACTCAGTACCTTAGAGGGTGAAATGGTACAGAGGCCGTGGAACCTTTACAATCTCAAAAAGTATTATGCTTAGTTGTCAGTCAAGTCAATGTTAAGTACTATCTTTGTAGTTCCAATCAAAGCTCGCAGTGGCGAGCCGTTGTTTGTAATATTTCCGAACAAGTTTCTGGCCACGAGTCGTAGCATGTACTTTGTTTTAAAATAATGAAAGGCCAAGGGCTGCGACGTTATGTAAAACTTGACACTGTTAAATCCCCCAACCCCACCCCCTCCCAGAGCCGTCAAAGACGTCAACAAATCAAGCGTGAGGCAAGTCAGCGCTTCAACTTCCTCCTTGAAAAAGGAGCCGAGTGCAATCACCCAAATGGGGAGCCACTCGACGCGTATAAGATACGTAGAACTTTCACCTGAAAGGTGAGAGAAGTGCAATCACCCGGATGGGGAGCCACTCGAGACGTACAAAAGTGCGCGCTACGCCCCTCTTTAGAGGCGAGCCGAGTGCAATCACCCATACGGGGAGTCACTTAAGGCATTTCACCAAGACAAGAGTCTATAAATTGCCCTACTAAGGTCGAGGTCATTATTATAACAATTGCCTCGAGCGGGTTAGAAGTTGCCCGACCTTAATAGTGACACGCGTTCCCAACTAGGGCTCGGGTCGAATAAAAAGTTCAGCTGAGAACAAATTCGCCTACGATGGATGAAATCCCGTAGCTCCCTAAACTTTGACTTTGAAAAAGGGGGGCCAATGGGAAGCCTCCCCTCGAATTGCTTATCGCTAATTAGATGGGTTTCGACCAAATATTTTTACTAACACTCCTCGCAAGTATACCACAACCCATGGTAGAACCGAGGGACCCCAAGCATAAGTATTCGATAAATAATCGAACTAAGGCAGGGGCTAAACGGGACGCAACCCTGTTGACCCTCAAAAAACGAAGGAGGAGGAACGAGTTGTTCGAGCCCATGTGATATTCGAGCCAAGAATGCTTGAACCATCATAGGCATTGCACCGAACAGTCACCCTTTGCAAGGAGTCGAGTGTCGCCGTAACTCAAAGGCAACGAGCCATTCAACCCCGAGCGACATTCGCCTCGAGGGCGAGGCGGCATACGAGTGACGGAAATAAGTTCTAAGTTGTGCAAATGAGTTAGCAATTATAAGCACTCAACAGTGCACCGCATTAAGAAAGCAAAATAAGTCGAGGCCAAACACCCTGAGAAATGGGCGGCCTCGATGATAGTGCTAATGGCCAAACACCCTCGAAAGGGCGGCCTACATACGCAATATTTAAAAAAGTGTATTTTTACATGGCACATCGCCAAATTAACATCTATTGCGGAGAAACGGATACAACTCTTTCTTGGCCGCTGCCTCCTCCGCTGCCGCTTCTGCCTCGAGATCGGCGTCCTCGTCTTCGGCCTCCCCTGCCTCGGGAAGCTCACCAGCCTCTTCCCGGTTATGCTTGTCCAGCTCAGCACGGTAAGCAGCCTCGAATTCCTCCTCAGACAGCTCGAGAGTACTGAGATTGAAGTTTTCGGGAGCCGACCATGCGAGCCGAAGGCCCAACTCGATCCCCTCTTGCTTAGACGAGGCCTTAGCAAGATCGGTCAGGTAAGCATAGTCAGGCGAGGCAAGGAAAGTGGAGACAGCTGAACAAGCCCGATTCGCCCAGAAGGTCGCATGGCTCGCGGCGTTGACTAACTTAAGGCTCAGTTGGTCAGCGTCTGCCTTAGCCTGGGACAACTCTCTCGCCACCGAAATGGCCTTGGCGTCTGCTTCCGACATGGCAGCCATGGCCCTCTCGTTTTGCTCGTGACATTCGGCGACATTCTTCTTGGACTCCGCCAGCTCACGCTCGGCCGTCTCTCTCGCCGCCTCCGCCTCCCTCAGCTTCAACTCCATCAGCGAGCACTTATCCTTCCATTCAGCCGCCTCGTTTTGAACCTTTGCCAGATCCGCATCGCGGGTGTACTCGTCAAGGATCTGTTCGGCGTCGCGCTGCTCGCCTTGACTAACCAGCACGGCGACCTGCGAATGAGGAAACTGTTAGTATTCGATGAGGCATAAGAAGGGAAAAGGAACAGTTGTTACAAGTACCTGAAGAGCAAGCGCTACCGCTTGCTGAGCCCAATTGTCGGGTCGAGGGGTATTGCGAGCCAATTCACACAACGGCTCAGCAGCCCTCCATATGTCAGGAGTCCCAGGTAAAGCCCCCAAGGCGCGTTGAGAGGCTACATGATCGAGGCATAAAAGTCAGAAAAAACAACACCAAATATAGACGCTAGGAAACAATTCGAGGAAATTACCTGCCAAAGGGTCCGAGCCGCCTACATCCGTCCTTTTGGCAGCCGATGTCTCGCCCCCCTCGAGCGGCCTCTTGCCTCGATGCCGAGCAGTGAGAGCGCCCTGCGATGGCCGAGGCGTTAGTGTCAAGAAAAAGTCACCGTTACAAAAGGAAGTGTTAATACAAGAGACGTGATAGGGTTACCTCTTCGTCCTCATCCTCGGAGCCGTCCGAGGCCACGATGGGAATCACCCGAGAGCTCGGCGCTCCGGGTCCGATCACGGCACCCGAAGCCCCCTGTCTCTGAGCCGTTCTCGCTGAACCTTGCACGATCGCCCCACGAGGGATCATAGAGTTAAGGGGAGTGGCAGGTTCGGTCATCGCGGTGGTGGCAGCTCGGGCCATAGTGAGAGGAGTGGCTTGGATGGGAGTCGTCGACACGTTCAAGCCCGAAGCGACCCCTTGAGACGGTCGAAGCTAATTTGCTCCAGCTGGCGGAGGCAGAGGTCGAGATGATGGAGAGTCCCTTGTTGTAGTCGGTCGGTCTCCCGTTGCTCGAGCCTCGCCCCCTCGCGGAGTCGTTCGGGCCGCCTTAGATCGGGCAGCGTTTCGGGTGCTCCTCGAGCTCTTCCTTCTAGTCCTTTGACCCATGAGTCGATTAAGGTTAGGCATGATGGCGCTCCAACTATCAAGGCTCGCCTTCACTTGAGCGTGAGCAGCACCTGAAAAGCAGTTAACGACAACGAGGTAAGCAGGGAGCAATGTGTGTAAGGGAAGCGTACATTAAATCGAGACATACTTTCCTCGGCATCGCTCTCGGGTAGAACTAGACCCGAGTATATCAACCAAACAGGATCCTTCAACATGGATATGTTGGGCACCGATGTCTCGTCCCCCGAGCCATAATCGAGCCGCTGGTAAAAATAGTTTTTACACCGATCCTCGGCGTTGGAGAGCCTCGAAACAGTGTCCCGAAGCACTCGACGACCAGGTGATCGGTACGGCACGTCTAAATGACTACTCAACGGAGAGTTGTCGTTTGTAGTCAGCCAGTAAAACATGTTTTTCCAGTCAAGCCCTCGACAGGCTTCCCGGGGTGAGTAACGATCTAATGGGTTGCGATCTTGCCTCGGACGGCGAAGTTTTTAAACCCCCACTGATCGCTGGTAGCGGTGTTAAGGTACCGGAAGAGGTTGATGGACAGCGGAATCCTCGCTGCTCGGCAAGTCATTATGAAGCCATTTAAGGCGATGAAGGCGTTGACGGAGAGCTCGGAGGGGCAGATGTCGTAATAATTTAGAATGTGCCGTGAGAAGGAGCATAAGGGCACGCGAAGCCCATAGGAGAAGGCCAATGCGTACACCCCGAGGCAATTGTGTGGGGGTGACGCGCATACCGAGCCCTCAACAGGGACCCTTAGAGTGAAGGGATCGCGAATGCGATTCTCCCTCTCGAAGGCCCGAACGACGGCATCCGTTTGGGACATCCGCCACTGCTCATCGATCACCGCCGTGGTGAAGGTGTTTGCGTGAACCCTGTTAGGAAGGGCTCGAGGCGCCATCGAATGGGGGAGCTCCTGCAAGGGGTTAACGCCCTAGTTAGGATCGATACTAATGGTTCGAGCCTGTCTCGGGTCTGTTGAACCCCCTGACCTCGCGCGAACCTTTTGTTTAGTTCTCGCCATCTGAAAGAAAGAGAGAGGCGGTCACACTCACCTCATGCGAGCCATCGCCTTTCATTTCCCTTCCCCGATGACGACACTGAACACCCCACACTTGATGGGTCGACTAGGAGTCTGGGAGATCGAAGGGTTGAAGCGATGGAAAGCAAGTCAGCCGCGTGGCTTATCGCTTCCCACCACCGACCTCGACAATCGAGTGTGCCATCGGGCGTTACCTGGGTTCCCAATCTCAGCGCACTCAGCCGGCATCGCATTGCCGCCGTAGTGAGACCGGCAACCCGGATTCGTCACCAGACAAGCGAAAACAAGACACGAAAAGTCATGGAAGGAGGATAAAAACACGTACCGTAATCAGAGAAGGAAGTTAACGCAAGACCGGAAAGAAAACAACGTCGCCGGAGCCGAGAGCTTCGTCAGAGAAGGAGCACGGGCAGAGCAAAAAGTGAGAGAGGAAGAATTTCGCAGGGAGAAAGTGAAAAAGGTTGAAAGTGAAAATGAGGGAAACCCTCACCCTATTTATAGAGGTAAAAGGTGAGGGGCAAAAACTTAAAAGCACAAGATTTTTACACAACTTCCCATACGCCGTCAGTCATCATTACGGTGCAGGAGTCGAAAGGATTTCGCGTTTTTTCGAGGTTACTTTATGCGGGAATCGAGGAGATGGTTGGCATGGAAAACCGCCGAAATCCCCGCCGAGTCCCAAGGAAAGTAATGAGTGCGAAAATTTTAAATTTCAAAATCTTTCCCCGAGCCAAAACGCCTCGGACAGGGGCTCGAGCCGAGGAGACACGAGGCGTATGATGTTCGAACCACTATCAATTCGAGCCATCACTCCCCACGCCTAAGGGGTGAAATTTCCGAGCTCTTCCAGGCGAGGGATTGAGGACTCGAAAAGGGTGAAATTTTCGAACTCTCCTAGGCGAGGGATTGAGGACTCGTAAGGGGTGAAATTTTCGAATCACTTTCGATTCGAGCCATCACTCCCCACGCCTAAGGGGTGAAATTTTCGAGCTCTCCCAGGCGAGGGATTGAGGACTCGAAATGGGTGAAATTTTCGAATCACTTTCGATTCAAGCCATCACTCCCCACGCCTAAGGGGTGAAATTTTCGAGCTCTCCCAGGCGAGGGATTGAGGACTCGAAAGGGGTGAAATTTTCGAATCACTTTCGATTCGAGCCATCACTCCCCATGCCTAAGGGGTGAAATTTTCGAGCTCTCCTAGGCGAGGGATTGAGGACTCGAAAGGGGCGAAATTTTCGAATCACTATCGATTCGAGCCATCACTCCCAACGGATAAGGGTAGAAATTTTCGACGCATTTTAAACTAGTCAGAAGTGTACGAGAGCCTCAATAGGTGTACACCTCGATAAAGGGCGGCCAGGGGTCGTACCCTAGTCGCTGCTAATGAGTCACGGGTCGTACCCTAGTCGCTGCTAATGAGTCCGCCCCTGTAGACAATGAAGGGCGCGACCAGGCTTCGAGGGGCTCTAGTGGTACCACTATGGTATTGGGCCACAGCCCTTAGGTCAGTGTACCTTAATAAAGGCCCATATGATGCAACAAAACCAAGTTGAAGGCAGCCCTTAGATGAAAGGAAAATAAAGGGTCAGGATTGAGTGGGAAAACGTAGGATGATTCCTAGGACCCCCATCATTTCCTATAAATACCCCCCCTTTATGAGCTATCAAATTCAGGTTCTTACACATTCTCTGACATTCAATCATTCCTCTGATTATTCCCCTCAGTTTACGCTCAAAAGACCCTTTTTGTCTTTAGCGCCACCCCTCCTGAGCCATATTCTGACTTAAGCGTCGGAGGGGCGACGCCTGGTGAAAACCGGGCTCCCTTTTTTGCAGGTATTCGGCGAGGCATCCTAGCTCACTGTCCTTCGAAGAAACCCACTCCAACACTAATCCTAGTTTGACAGTGAGATTTCTGATGTTTTCTGAGGCCTTTAGTGAGCAAATGTGCCAGTTGTAGTGCTGTAGAGACATGCCTGGTTTCCATGAACCCAACCTGTATCTTATCCCTCACATATATAATGACAATAAATCTTGAAATGCTTTCTATGTTCATGAAAAACAGGATTCACTGCAATTTGTTGAGTAGCTTTATTGTCGCAATAGAGACTTATAGGCAAAGCTGGTGACATCCTCAAATCATGAAGCAAAGCATTTACCCATTCCACCTCACTTTTTGTGACTGACATGGCTCGGTACTCACTTTCTGCTGAGCTTTTACTGACAGTAGTTTGTTTCTTGGTCTTCCAAGACACCAGAGATTTACTAAGAAACACACAATATCCAGTCAAAGATTTCCCACTATAGGGACAATTTCCCCAATCTGCATTAGTGTAAGCCTCCACAGTTAGTTGTGAATCAGCAGGGTAGAATAATAACATCTTAGAGGTGTCTTTCAGGTACTTGATGACATGTAGAGGAGTCTGATACTGAGGGACTCTTGGTGAACTAATGAATTGACTTAACTGCTGCACACTAAAAGAGATGCCTAATCTGGTCAAGTTGAGATAAAGCAGCTTCCCTACTAGTCTCATGTATTGCTCAGGATCTGTACATAGCTCTCCTTGGTCATGTGATAACTTCACGTTGGCAGGCAAAGGGAATGGACAGGATTTGCAATCAGTTAACCCTGCATCTCCAATCAGAACTGATATATATTTCCTCTGATTTAGCAATATGCCAGAGGAATTTCTTGTTATCTCAAAATCCAAGAAATATCGAAGGAAACCAAGATCCTTAATTGTGAATTTCTTGTCCAGTTCATCTTTCACTTGTTGAATGGTTATTGCATCTGATCCAGTTATCAGTAGGTCATCCACATAAACCAGGATGGTTGTAAACATACCTCCATTTTCTTTGGTGAACAAGGAATAGTCATTCCTGGACTTGTCAACACCAAGTTGTGTTGTTAAGAATATGCTGAGTTCCTTCTTCCACTGTCGACTTGCTTGCTTAAGACATATAAGCTTATCTGGAGTTTACATACTTGCCCAGGTTTAGCCAACTGATATCCTTGTGGTGGTGACATATAAACCTTCCCATCTAAATAATCATGGAGGAAAGCATTGTTCACATCTAGCCGATGCAGGGGCCACTAATTTGTTGAAGCTACAACCAATATAATCCTGACAGTTGCAAACTTAGCAACTGGGAAAAAAGTTTGCTTGTAGTCCTTGCCATAGACTTGATTATATCCTTTAGCCACCAATTTGGCTTTGAATCTCTCCATTGTGCCATCAGCCATGTGCTTGATCTTATAAACCCACTTACCTCCTATTGGTTTGACTCCTTCAGGTAAATCAGTGAGAATCCATGGATCCATCATACGTCGTAACACAACGCAATAAGATGGGAAGTCACCCCTTAGTCCCAAATATCTTCTCCGGGTTCTAAAAGGTGAAGGACTTGTTGGTAGTATGATGGTAGGAATCTATTATAAACTAATCATATGAGCCTTAGTTTCCCAATGTGGGACAAACCAACTCCATAATCCACTTTCCAAATTTCGTAGTGTTACAATCCAGGTGTTTGTCTTTTCTAGGGCTGCCAAATCCTTATTCATAGCATCTATCCATCTATTATCTTTGGCTGCCTTAGCTTAGAATAATGAGTAGGCTCATCTCCTTTGATCATATTTGTCATAGAAGCCAAGAAATCACTGGAATAAGTGGAGGTCTGAAATACTTCAGATTCTGAGCTGGAGGTTGCATTATCATCTTGTGCTCGAGTTGGTAAATTGGGAAAGACAAAATCATTCAACTTGGTAGGTACTTTTGTAGGTCTGGTGGATTTTTTGACGGGGATTATTGTTGTTTCTGGCATAATGTCACTCTTTTCTGGTGAATCATTAACAAATGGGATGGACTGAGATGTAATAGATGTTGGAGAGGGTGGGTGGTTGAAATATGGAGTATTGTGGGATGATTCAAAAACGGTGGGATTATATGATGTGGTGATGGTGGATGTGTATCAGGTGTACAGATGGATGTGTTTGGGCAAAAAGAGTTACCTGAAGGCATGACAGGTGTGGTTATGATGGGTGTAATGCCTTATCTGAAAGGGTAGATGTTCTCCTGAAAAATAACTTCTCTGCTGACTATCACTTTGTTAGTTTTTAGGTTGTACAACCTGTAACCTTTTTGAGCATTAGGATAGCCAAGGAGAACACACTTCTTTGATATTGTTGCAAACTTATCTCTGTGTGTGAGGGTTTTCAGAGCATAACACAAACAACCAATGTTCCTCAAGTGATCATAATTGGTTGTTTTGCCAAACAATATTTCATGGGGAGTTTTCTAGTCCAGCAACTCAAAAGGCATCAAATTTATTAAGTATGTAGCAGCTAATACACATTCTCCCCAGAATCTTGTAGGAAACGCAGCATGGATCTTAATTGCTCTTGCAGGCTCAACAAGGTGCCTATGCTTCCTCTCAACCCGACCATTTTGTTGACGAGCACCAGGCATAGATTTTTCATGAACAATTCCTTTGCTAGCAAATAATTATGCACAAAATTGGTGTACAATTTCTATGCCAAATTGATTTAAGGTGTAGGCTAGAAAGGCTTCAATTGTTGAGAAAACTTGGATTTTATTCCTTAGTAAATGAGTCCATACTGCTCTGCTTCTATCATCCAAAATGGTTAAGAAATAGATTGCCCCTGATATACTTGGTGTAAGATATGGCCCCCATAGATCAATGTGAATAAGACCAAATATAGAGGCTGCCAAAGATTGACTCCTAGGAAAGGGCAATCGATGTTGTTTGCAAGAACACACGATTCACAAAACAAGTGTTTGATTCCATTGCTGCTGGTATAAGATACATGATGCAATTTTGACAGAGAAGAATGCCCTAGTTTAGTATGCATCAGAGGTAAATCTACCTTATTTGCCACATTGTTAACCAAAGCAGGCCAGGAAGAGCATCACTTACAATCTTATTACTCTTGACAGTTGAAAGTAAAGAAGAATAAGATGTTCCTCTGATTCTATATAAACCTGAGATCTTCTGACCAGTGGCAATAATCTTCAAAGTTGAATGGTCCGAAAATAGGCAACCATTGGTGTCAAATCTGTGTTGGGTTTATACCCACGGTTTAAGTAAGAGATGAGCATAGACCCAGGACCCGATCCAGACCCGTTGGACCCGACCCACCCGGTTCGGGTTTGGGTCTTTAAAATTAGGACCCGACGGGTCCAGACCCAACCCAGACCCACACACATTAATTACGGGTCGGGTCTGGGTCTAAGATTTGAGACCCAGACCCGACCCAGACCCGCCTAACTTTTAAAAAAAAATGAAAAATTCTAAAAGTTTTATCTAAGATTTGCGACTCTTCCTAGCCTAGCATATCACACATGAGTTTTACATGTATTCCTACTCCCCGAGTCCTGATTTCATCTACAAAGATCTAAGTTCATCACCTCTCTTGTCTTGATCCAATTGTCTTTCATATAATTTAGATGTGAACATATGCTAATTTCTTTTTGCTTATTGTATGTGGCGGAATATCGAGCAAATAAAATTCTTAAGTAGAAAATATTATTCGTTGGAAGCGTTATACCATTTGTTTCAGGGACCCGCACGAGACCCGTACCCGACCCAAACCCGACGGGTCCGGGTCTAGAAATTAGGACCCGACGGGTCCGGGTCTACAAATTTCTACAGGTCCGGATCCGGGTCTTAGCGGACCCGACCCATGCCCATCCCTAGGTCCAACCCAAAGAATTGCCAAGTTGGTTAATTCTTAGATTTGGAAAGTTTGGTGGACTTTGTTTTGGCAAACAAAGTGTCGGCTAATGTGGTATAAAAAGGAATCTGAATTCCTTGGTCTTTTTACAAGTAGCTACGGCAGAAGCAAATTGGTACGTATTTGCTTGGTTTTCTCTTTCTCCCACGGAGGTATACACGGGCTAGTATTAGCGGGTGTTCAAGACGATTCAAGTCTTGGTGTAGGAGTGTAGCTGCTGGCGCAAGTCGACTCTTGCGGTTGAGATTCATATCTCGGTTCAGTACAAGGTTCGTTTACTGTACAGGAACGGTCAGTACATCTATTCAGGTGTGGTTTATCTCTAGAAGTATTATTAGTTGGTGATTATTAATTATACTCGGAAGTTAGGGGTAGTTTATCTTTGTTCCTGATTTGTAGCGTGTTTCGAATTCGGTGTTGTAATTCGAGACGGTGGTTGTACTGGTGCTGTTTTGCTGGTGGGTTTTACCTCCGGAGTTGGAGGGTTTTGCTCTGGGTTTAGTCCCTAAAATATGTGTCTCATCTTATTAGCTTGCGTATTTTCTACTTTTGTTTATTATTATCGATTGGTTTGCTTCCGCGACGCGTGGGAGATTGGTCTTATTTCCCAACAATCTGCGGATAATCCCATTTGTGGCTGATAATTGGCTTATGGAGAGCAGACTGTATTTGAAATCAGGAATATATTAAACAACAGTCAAAGTTATATGAAGAGTGAATTGTAATATGGATCCAGTAAAATTCACTGTCTTCCTTTGACCATCTGCAAACCCACCATAAGGGGTTTATTCAGCTTCTGAATATGAGTGAAATGATCATAATAAGGACACATATGCTCAGTAGCAGGCATCAATAATCCAAGATATGGAGTCCATATAAGGAGTAGCCGGAGATAACTTCTGAACTATACCTGCAAAATTGGTCATAGAGTTGAGATTATTCCCTGATGAAGATGCCCGGTTTGGTCTTGGGTTTGACTGTTGATAAGCCAAGAGTTGCTGTAGCATTGAGTTGAAGACCTAAGAATCCACATAAACTGCAATGGGTTGCTGAGCTTTACTATGCAACTGGAAGAGTGACAGTGGATCAGAAGCAACAGGTGGCTCAGCATCAGTTTCCTGAACCATATTAGCAGCTGCTTTTCCCTGTTTCAGCTGTTTAAACCACTCAGGAATTTTCGCACCAGACTTCTTGAAGCATTCAGCAGAAAGATGACCATTCATGTTGCAATGCTTGCAGACAGATGTCTTCTTAAATTCCCTGTAGGTTCTATAGTCTGTAAACCCAAACTTGTTGAAAGGTTTTGGAGGATCAGACTGGTAATGTTGCTGTGTCTTGTGATTGTTAACTGCAAAGTGAGGTGCATCGATAGCCATTGCACTAACATCCTCAAATGTCTGATGTCCAGGGGCTTTTCCCTCTATGTTCTTCCCTCTTTCTGCTCTCAGTAATCTGCTGTATGCAGTGATAAAGAATGGCAGTGGAGAAGTTGACAGGATGTCATCTTTTATAGTCTGATAACATGGATCCACTCCAATCAGAAACTTGACCACTTTTTGTCTGTTCTGGGCATCAACTAGTTGCTTCAAGATGTTACAGTTACACTGATACATTCCACCACAGCTACAAACAGGTACACTTTCTATAGCAGACA
The DNA here is from genome assembly GCA_963680865.1 of Spergularia marina. Lineage (NCBI taxonomy): Eukaryota > Viridiplantae > Streptophyta > Magnoliopsida > Caryophyllales > Caryophyllaceae > Spergularia > Spergularia marina. The sequence goes on along the minus strand of OY804549.1, from coordinate 6,295,908 downwards.
TGACTTCCTATATTTTCTTCAATTTACCATGATACTCAGCCAAAGTACTACCATTCTGCTTGATGTCAGCCAATTCACATTGTAGTTCATAGTATTGTAAGCTATCAGTTTGACCATAACTCTCTTTTATCTCATCCCACAACTCTTTGGATGTATTAGAATACTGAAATCCTTCTGAAATCTTGTCCTCCGTAGCAAAAAGAATCCAACACATTACCAAATGTCCACAAATATCCATTTTTGATAATCCGGGTGAGTAATAACAGGTTTAGGCAGAGTACCAGACATAGAACACAGCTTATTTTTGGCCAACAGTGACATTTTCAGTGTTCGAGTCCATTGCATGAAATCACTACCATTAAACTTGCGAGGAACTAAAGGAGTGTTAGTTTGATTACCTGAGGAAATGTAATATGGATCAGTGTAGTGTGTTCCAGAAGATGCCTGGAAATTGTTTGATGAAGAATCCACCATTTTTGCTGCAAAAAAACTTCATTGACAATTTTCTTCACAAACAAACTTAGAAGAACCAGTTATTGCTGCTACAATTTGTAACAGACACCTGAAATATCACAAAACCACCGGAAAATATCAACGACCACCGGAAAAAACAAGTAACCACCGTATAAACCTCCGAATTTCGCCGGAAAAACAAGAAATCGTCGCAACAACACCGAAACACTCCAAAATTCTCCGATTTCGTGACCTGAAGCAGGAATGTGACTGAAAAACTGAAATGTATGCCGAAAATGTTGATTTAATCAAACAACTTGATGAAGAAGCTTCTTCGCAAATCAAACCAATAGAATCAACCGGAATCTTCACAAAGAAGACTCGAATCCAGGAAAAAGTGTCAATTAATCACAATTCTTCTCAGAAAATTGTGATCGGAGCAAAATCGTAACAATTACGCTACAACCTAGAGTAATTTTAGGTAAAAAGAACCTAGAATTTGAGCTGAATTAGTATAATTCAAGCTCGATAAATGCGGAATTACGGAGTAATTACGCGAAAATAGTTAGTGAAAATCAGAGAATTATGCGGAAATTGATCTTTCTTAGGCTCGATACCGTGATAGGATCATGAGTTTGGAAGTGTAAAGAAGAAGATTTGTCATTCATAATCTGGTAAAGAATCGGCTACAGTTTTACATTTGTACTTAGTAAGAGCATGGTCCTAACAACCTAGTGCTACCTCATAAGTTGTTATAACTGAAAACCGGTAGTTTCGGTTACATCATCCAACTACTATATTCCTCTTAGTATGTGAACATTACATAAATCAATCAGATGGCCAAATTCTGATCGCTCAAAAAAAAAAAAAAAAAAATTAAGAAAGAAGGAAAAAAACAAGCTTTTATATAAACAGGTTTGTTTGGTGGTGTTAATTAGAGGTTGGTGTAGTTGTTAGCTACTCTTAATTAAATATCAATTAGCGTTTTTAGTACGTAATTGTTAGTTGTTAGCAGTTTATTGATACACAATATGTTCAAACAACATATATGCAACATATGTTTGGTAAAATTATTAGCGGTTGAAATAACGAAATTACGAAAAACTAAGGAAAAGAAAAAAATCTGAATTAATTATTGCTTCACCTATGAAATGCACCCGAAAAGGCTACTTTAGTCCAAATGTTACTATAAAGAAAGGGTACCTAACATGCGCATCATACATTAGCATATTGATGTAGTCAAAACACTCTATGCTACTTAGAGCAAGCGCAGTGGTGGATCGTTGCATCGAGTTCTTCAATTTCGAACTGCAAAAATGTCGTTCATTCATTGCAATTCCCAGTTCGTGAGTTCGTCAACGAACTGAGTTCGAAAATAAGAACCCAGTTCGTCAGACTTTGTAGATAAAGTGAAAGCAAAACTGCAAGGCGCGTTAATCTCACAACATAACAAAAGCAAGCGCGTGTTTCTCACAACCAAATTAATGGGCAGCAGTATCTTGTTTCAAACGTTAAAAGTGGAAACTGCAATTATGAAGGGGGCCCACCTCTTTGTCCTTTTATTTTACCAAGTCTCAAGAATATCCAACGTATAGCATGAACTCTCAAAGTGTACATAATGTATTATTTAATACTTGTAGGCTAGTAGGCACATCTTTTCTACTGACAAAGTATGTGAGTAGCTGGGACCCTTTCTTTTCCTATCTCCAAATTTTGTTTATTATACTCCTTAATTTACTATCCAAAGTCCTCCTCTCAAATTGTTTTTTTACATCCAACGAATTTATTTCAGTCAAACTAATTTAATTCATTTCGGGAGTAATATTATTCAGCAAATTTTTTAGTCAAACTTAACTATTCATATGGATGTGCGACGTCATTGATATAGGAAGCAAAATATATATTTTTCCCTTTATGAACGAAACTAATTTATGTTCAATTTCCACTATAAAAGGTTGCATCTCTTGTTATATCTTATAACATCTTTTATTTTTCATATTATTAGTTAAAACACGAAAGTGTTATTATGGATCAAAATATAAGGGTTGGTGCTAATTTAAACAATTCTCAAAACTTACAGAGTTCTCAAAATCAAAATGTCTCAAATTTACAGAATTACCCATTTTTCGTTTACCAAATTTCCAATTTCCTCATCCGAATATCCAAAATTCATCAAACATGCAAATGCCATTTAATTTTTCGGGTAACATGTCTGGGCTTGGTAACTCTGGCATTGGTAATCCAAGACCAACTGCTTCATCGGCTTCACCAATACCTCCAGTAGACTCAACCGAAGAAAGCTTAGAAAATATTAATGATAATGATCAAACTAATGATGAAGTTGGTAGCCGAAGAGAGCGATGGACAAACGATGAAGACAAAGCTCTAGCAAAAGCTTGGGTTACAATATCCGGTGATGGTAAAATTGGAAAAGCTCAAAAAGATGCACAATTTTGGAAAAGGGTCGTAGATTACTTTAATAAATACAAAGGTTTAGGGAGTATGAGATCAATTGACCAAGCGAAAAGTCATTGGCATAGGTGTCAAGCTGATCTCAATGAGTATAATGAAATATATACTCGAATTCACAACCAATATAATAATGGTTGGTCAGATGATATGAAAAAAGAAGCAACAAATGATGAATGGCTAAAAGTTAAGAAAGGTAAAAAATTTAATTTTTTTCATATGTGGAATGAAATTAATGAGCATTTCAAGTAGAATGCAGCAAAAGACGGAGAGGAACATTCTGGTTCAAAACGTTCTTCAGCCAGTACGGAAGAACAATCTTCCGTAGCTCGTCCTATGGGTACTAAGGCAGCCAAAGCAAAGAAAAAAGGTAAAGGAAAAGTGCATCGGAATCAGGATGGGACTACAGATGAGCAATTCTCTATCTATACACAAGTCCAACAAGAAAAACTTCAAATCTTAAAGGATCTGAACAACAAATTAAACAGTCGTACAATGACGGAAGAATTGTCCTTGGTAAATGTCGATACTAGCAACTACACGGAGGAAGCTAAAACACTTCACCGTAAGATGTGTGCCGACATCAAATCGAAATATAATATGGAGTAGTTATCATCTAGTTTTATATTGTTATTAGGCTTTTTTCTTGTTTTTAATAAAGTAGTTTGTTTAGTTTTTCGTTTGGACCAATTCCTAAAGCATTTTTGTGTTATGCAATGTGAGGTCAGAACATTAATGTTTTTACAATTGTTGCATTTTGAATTAGATAATAATAATTGTTATTTTAACTTTAGTTTATCTTTTTGTTAAGAATTTGTTACAAACTAGTCGTTATTATATAAACTAGCCATTATACACTAGTCGTTAGATACATACATTCTTCCAATTTTGCTAACAACCCTATCCTGATCCTTCTTCATCTCTCTTACTACAAAATGTCTACGCCTAACGATAATAATGATGATAATTGGCGAGAAGTTGTCACACATATCTTAATTGATGAGTTAACAGACGATTTCGACGAGCAAATGTTTCAGAAACTTATGGGAAAACGACGGCGTACTACGAGGTTAACAAGGCAGCCCATAATCCGAAATCGTGAAGATGGGCATGAACGTCTCTTTAATGACTACTTTGCCGAAAACCCCGTTTATCCACCACAAATATTTCGTCGAAGGTTTCGGATGAAGAGAGACTTGTTTCTTCGTATAGTTAAAGAATTATCAGATCATTCTACTTATTTTCAGCTAAGGTATGATGCGGCGGGGAAACAAGGTCTTACTCCTATTAAAAAATGTACAGCTGCCATTCGTCAACTTGCATATGGAAATCCACCTGATTCTTATTATGAGTACATAAGAATTGGTGAGTCAACTGCTAGAGAGTGTATGGTAAAATTTTGTAATGAGGTTGTAACGATTTTTGGTGAGCGTTATCTTAGGAGACCTACCGTTGAAGACGTTCAACGTTTAATTCAAATGCATGAGACTTAACATGGATTTCCAGGTATGTTAGGTAGTCTTGACTGTATGCATTGGCAATGGAGGGCATGCCCAGTTGCATGGCATGGACAGTTCACACGAGGCGATCATGGAGTTCCAACAATAATGCTAGAAGCCGTAGCTTCGTATGATTTATGGATATGGCATGCATTTTTTGGAGTAGCAGGTGCAAATAATGATATTAATGTTTTTCGTCAGTCACCGTTATTTAATGATATAGTAGAAGGTTTTGCTCCTGAGGTACGTTTCAATGTAAATGATAATGAATACACTAAGGTGTACTCCCTCCGGTCCAGATTAAACTTCCCATCCTCTTTTTTAGGGTTTCGACTTTGTCTTCCCCATTCCCAAACTATTAAGTTTTTTGTCGATTGAATAATTAGGAAGGCAAGATGAAGATGTTGGTGATAATTAGCTTTTAAATTTATTTGCTAAATGGATCATTAAGAATTATTTATTAATTTTCCTTTAGAAGTGCGCAAAAGGGAGCGGGAAGTTTAATTTGGACCGGAGGGAGTATTATTTAGTTGATGGTATTTATCTAGAGTGGGCAACTTTTGTGAAGAGCTTCCCAAGTCCTCTAGATCAAGAGAGGTTGCTTTTCAAGAACAAACAAGAGGCTGCACGAAAAGATGTGGAGCGAGCATTCGATGTTCTTCAAGCTCGATGGGGAATTATTGTAACACCCCGGCTCATCGTTTGAGTTGAAAGTAGTCACCTATGGCAGCTTGCCAAGCTGTGGGCTGACCTCACACACCAACACGGGTCCTTCCGGCGCATTTTGACCTCACTCATGCGCACCCTGGGAAACTTCCTAAGAGGTCACTCATCCTAAAATTGCTCCCAGTCAAGCACGCTTAACTGTGGAGTTCTTATCACATGGAATTCCTAAAAGAAAAGTCGACCTTGTTGGTATGAATAGCACTATCAATCCTTTTAAACATCTCATATGAGCCCTTAATCTCTCAGGGATCTCCTCTGAAATCCGGGGTATTACAATTATACGCAATGCTGCAAGATTTTGGGACAGGGGAGTTTTAAGGGATGTCATGTATGCATGCATCATAATACATAACATGATTGTTGAAGACAAAGGTGAAGAAATAGCAAACTTTGTCACTGATGATGAGGGTCCTTCAATTACTTACAATCCCGGTTCTATTGAATATTTTCGTTCTACTCTTAATAGGTGTGCTGAGCTTCGTGATCGTGATATTCACAAACAACTCCGAGCTGACTTGGTAAAACATATTTGGAACCGTTTTGGTAATACGGTCGAAAATCAGCATATAAATTAGTAATTTTTAAAAAATTTGTCTAGTTATCATTTACGTTCCTTGTAGAATCAATTTCAATTCAATGTTATCTTAGTGCTGCAATTTATTGTTTTTAATTCAATAATAACATTTTTGTATAGTAAAAACGTTTGTGTGCTGGAATAAAATTGAAATGCAAATACGGCCCCAATTTAATAGGCACATATGGTTTGCTACATTAGACCATGACAATCGTTGGTCAACTGAAATGTCCTTTTCCTACTCCTAAAATCCTACTAGTCTACTATTATGGAATCTTTCAAAATTACAACTAACTTATATTATTATATTATATTATATGAAATCCACACCCCCATTCCCTACATACGTGTGTTTGTGTTTTTTTTTATGAAGCAGGCCCCACGTATTTATACAGTAAAAGTAAATCATGATTTTGTATTTGTGTTTAAGAAAAAAAAAAGAAAAAAAAAGAAAAAAAAAGATGGGTCCCACTAAAGAACTCCAACCAAGTTCTTCCATTGTTGATCTTAGTTCTTATTTCTTGAAATTGGAAAAATATGATGTGTCATGGGAAGAACTTAATTGTGAGTTCTTCCATTGGGATTGCTCTTACTAAAATACCACCAAACATACCCTCACTCTGGGCACAATGGAGGGTTAATGTGTAACAACAATCGTCTTCCAGAAAAAAATAAACTTCCCTACAACTCTTATCGAAGGTAACCAATTTTAAACTATTTTATGTATGATGATCTAAGTGGTTCTATAGTGGGTACCAAAGTATGAAAAAGCATTGTTAAAAGAAACATATCTGAGCATTAATTTCAGAGATTCAATTATAAGCTTCCACATTTTGACTAACTAATTGAAATAATAAAACAAAACGCATTATTTAAATTCCTATTATTGCACCCAACGTCCCAACGATTCGGTTCGATACACCAATCTGAAGAGCGGTCAATACGGCTCTTCCGATGGGGTGTAGTACGTACGTGAATTGCGTGGGGTTGACACTTTTGGACTCCTGTGGGCATGAGCCCGATCCTTGCTTGGCACTGTGGCATACCCCCACCATAGTGACTATATTGGTGAATAGTAGTGGAGTAAGGATCATCAAGACTCAAGAGCCTGAGTTTCACCAAATCAATTACTGTGATTGACCAAAAAGTGTCAATCACAAATTGGTGGCAAAATCTAAGCTACTTCTTTTGATTTTCCAAATCCTGTGACTGAGGTTTTTTGCCCCTCATGTACCCCTCTCTCTCCTCCCCATCTTTATCACCCGCCCACCACCGCCATTTCGCCCCCACACAACAGAAAAAGGGTATAGGGCTCCACTTTTCGGTGCCGCGTTAGCGGCGCCAAGAAGTGGGGCCCTAAACCCTTTTTTCGGCCACTATAGAGCACCATACCCCCTAAGGGTTGACAAAACCCCTTCAAACATTCACTCTCCTTAGGATGTCTTTTGGTCTCACTGGTGGGAAGGTTGTTCGCCGGAGGTGGGAAGATGGTTTGCCGGAGATGGGCGCTAGGTTGGGTGGGGTTCCGGTGGTGATGCTAGTGGGTGTGGGCGGTAGCGCTGTGGTCGGATATGAGGTTGTTTTGGTGTTGTGGGACATGGACGCTTTTACCCCTGTGATTGGGTCCGTACACCCAATCATAATTATTTGTTTATTAGCACTCATATTCACCTAACAGCTTCGTAAAACAAAAGTCTGACCTAGAGCTGCCAAAAATTAACCTGACCCACCAACCCGACCTGAAAGTGACTCGTTTAAAATAGGGTGGGTCAAAGGTTCCCAACCCATTTAACTAATTGGGTTAACTACCCAACCCATTTAGATAAATAGGTTGGGTTCAGGCTTTAAGTTTCAACTTGAATATAACCTGATGTGACCTGGTTATAAAAACAGGCTCAAAATAGGTCAGGTCTAACTCAGGTTGACCCGCTTACGTGGGAAAGAAAATGAAAAAAAAAAAAAATTCACCTAAACGGGTCAAAAATGGGTCAGCTTGGGTTGTTTAATGGGTTTGCAGGTCGGGTTGACCTATTTGACCCGTTTATATTTAAATGGGTTGACGGGTTGGGTTCAGATTACCCGTTTACAAGACAGGTCGGGTTCAGATTGCAAGTACTTGACCTGTTTAGTAAACGGGTTGGGTTCAGGTCAGAGGATATTCAATCCTATGCCGACCTGACCGGGTTGACTCGACCCGACCTATTTGCCATGGTCTAGTCTGACCTATGAGACGTAAACATCATCAAGACCAATTGCTGATCTTTGGTGAATACGTCAGCTCATTGAGCTTCCTGCGACGTGCGAAATATACGCGACTTTTCTTTATTACAATTTAACGATTAGTTTTATTAGTCATTATTTAATTAGTCAATTGGAAAAAAAAAAAAAAAAAAAAACTCAGTCATCACATGGAGCCATGCGAATATCTGGGGTCTCCGAAGCATTTTATGTCCGATCCGATAATATAATGTGATAATAAATTAGAAGGATAGTCCGATAGTAATGGCATTTGGATTCCATATACCTGTCTCTGATTTCACTTCAACATCAATAACAATAATAGTCAATAGACAAAGACAAGAAGAGCTTGTGGAGTTGAATCACGTACCTTAGTACCTACAGGCATGCAAGTCTTAATTGGCTTGTGTACGTACTACCTCCGTTCTTTTAATTAGATTTCTATCGTTCGTTTGATTATAATGTGTTTTGATGCAATAAAATTTAGTCCATCATCCTATGGCCGGATAGATCTCGTCTCTCGATCTACATTGTAGTTAAGTTAATTTTCTTTGGGCATTTTTAACCCAACATTTTACATATTTAATATTACTTAAACAGAGTCAAACTTTTGAAAAAAGAGTTTAAGTTAAACCATCGACTTTTGGTCAATGATACCCCTAGGAAAAAGGAGGCTAGGGTTGAGTCTACTAGCTACTTCTTCTGTTCGGCTATAGATTACATATATAGGGTTGCCTGTCACGTTTACTGGTCATGGTATACTAACTAACTAGTTTGATGGCCCGTGCAACTTATGTTTAAATGTTAAAATTTTGTAAACGATTTTTTTTATCAAAAACCTAAAATCTCGTTTCAAACACCCGTGGTATACTTGTAATGTAATTAGATGGAAACTCACCTTTAAAAACCTAAAATCTCATCTTGAATAGAGGTGGCAATCGGGTGGGTCGAGTCGGATGGTTTCTGATTCGTTTCATAATCGATTCGGGTTGATTCGGGTCATGTAAGGTCGGATCGGGTTGGGTCGGGTCATGCCGGGTTGAAACTGATGTTGGAACTCGGGTCACATCGGGTCGGGTTAAATCGGGTGTCGGGTGACCATGGGTCGGGTAATTCCGGTTAGTGGATTTTATCAGGTCAATGTATATAATATAATTAATTTTGGTTCATATAATAGAATTCACTTTTTAACTTCTTGGATATAAAATGAAGAACTTAGTATCTATATGGAATTATTTGTTTTCCCTCCATGATTAAAACTAATTATGCGATATCCCTCCAAGATAAAAATTTCATAATTTTTTCAATTCCCTGCATAACACATTTTCAGAGTCATTTGCCAAACTCTAAAAAATAGAATTGTAAATACATGCATCATATGATTAGTTTGTACTTGTGATTTGTTAATATAGTTGTCAATAAAACTTTAGATATACGTAGGGGTGAGCAAAAAAAGCGGGTACTCGGAACCGGACCCGGACCCGTTGACAACGGGTACGGGTCCAAAATTTTAGGACCCGTTGACAACGGGTCCGGGTCTGGGTCCAAAAATTTTAGACCCGTTACCCGTCGGGTACCCGTTGAAACAACGGGTCTTGCGGGTACCCGTTATTTAACGGGTATGTGCGGGTACCCGTAACTGTGTGACTTCACACAAAAAAAAAAAAAAAAAAATTGAAAACAAAATTAACTAAATAAAACCTTCTCTACCTTCTAACATCTAACCCTATCCGACAAACACCCCCCCTCTTCTCACTCTTCTCTGCTTCTCTCAGCCGACAAACACCCCCCCTCCCTCTTCTCAGCTTCTCTCACTTCTCTTCTCTGATTCTCACTCTTCTCTTAATCTTCTCTCACTTCTCTTTCTCACTTAGCACTTCTCTGCAACAACCCTTCCTCCACTTCTTCTCCGATTTTCTGATTTTCTCACTCTTCTCTGCACTTCTCTGATTCTCACCAACACTCCAACATCCTGCTATATATTACTCGAAGTTCAACAGCAAATCGGCTATTCAAGTAAGTCGTCTCCACTCTCCTGCGTCCCTTTTCAATTCCAGTTTTGTGTTTAATTTTCTGTTTTTAATTTTTGATATGGGTTTAATTTTAATCGTTTTTTTCGGGCATATTTTCATTGATGATTTTGTTTTTGTCCGTATAATTTTGGGGCTCATTTTAATTGAAGATTTTGGGTTTCATTTTTCATCTATTATTTGATTGATATTTTGTATTTGATAGTAAAATGGAGTCGATTGATTTGGAAGGGATGAGTGAAGTGAATATGCAATCAACAAAGAAAGGAGGGAGCAAGAGAGGCCGAAAATCACAGTATTGGGAGCATTGTTTTATTTGTGTATGGATTGCAATTGTACATTGTTGGTTTGTAATTTCAGTAAAATTATCTTACTCTAGCCATTATTTGGGATATTTCAAGGATAATCGCATTTGAAATTAAAAATTCCGAGTTTCGGATTGTATAAAAACAGGTTTTAATTGAGCATCGGCATTTTATTGAACGGGTACCCGGACCCGCTTAGCACCCGACGGGTCCGGGTACGGGTCTTGATTTCCAGGACCCGTTGGAAACGGGTCCGGGTACGGGTTTGGATTTCTAGGACCCGTTGTTGACGGGTCCGGGTCCGGGTCCATAACTTACCGACGGGTACCCGCTCATGCTCACCCCTAGATATATGGGTGTAATTAGATGATCGGGTTCTAATCAATGCGGGTACTATTCGAGTCGGGTTTTAATAAGGCCGTGTATTGTCGGGTTCGGGCTATATCGGTTACGGGTATAGTCGGGTATCGGGTTATGACGGATAAGAACGGGTCGGTTACGGGTTACATCGTTGTGTCATATAAGCGGGTGTCGGGCGGGTCGGGTATCGGATGGGTCAGGTCGGGTCGGGTTTTGCCACCTCTAATCTCGAACACCCTTGTGATATTTGTAATTTAATTAGAGGAAAAGATACCTTTCAAAAGCCAAAGTCCCATTTTGAAACACCCGTGGGATATTTGATCAAATTGCCATAAATCAAGTAATTAATATATTACATAACTATTTTCCATAAATCAAGTAATAATGTTATTTTATTAGAATAATATACCATATACTTACCATATCCTATTTTGGATAAACATTATTTACAATATAATAATATTATTATAAACCACATGTCAGCGTGCGAATTGAGCGGGTTCAGGATTATATATATAGAATTAGGTTCAAATTAGTCCTTTAGGATTAGATGAGTCCATGAGTCCCAATCACAGCCGTTCATCCAATCTAATCCGACGCTCGAAATTTCGCCACCCGTTCAGGGCAAAACTGTCAATTGCATCACAGATGTAAAACTCAAAAAAATGGGCCTCCCTCCTCAATTTTACAGTGTCATTTTCTCTCTCCTCAATTTTTCTCTCCCATTTTCTCTCTACTCACCCCGTCCCCCTAGTTTCTCTCTCCTCGCCGCCGCAACTTTCCATCACCGCCGCCAATCTCCCTCGCCGCCGATATCCCCGTCGCATATAACCGGCGATTGTTCCAGTCAACTCTTCGCCGTCGCTCGCTCATCAAAATCGCCGTTTTTCGCCCTCATTTTCCTCCGGCTACTAAAGGCATGTATCCGACTCTAATTTTTGTTTTATTCAATTGATTTTCATGTGTTTTACACTTTATTTTGACATCTTTCGATCTCATTATGTGCATTTTCAGATCGATGTTTCGGTTCGATCGATTTTACCTTACTCGAAATCCGGCAAGGTCGCGAACTCCGACAACTAGCCGCCGCTCGCAATTTCGTAATGTTGAAACTCCGGCGATGATTCGAATGTGCAATAGAGTTGTTCTTCATTCTTATGGAATGATTTAGGTATGATTTCTTATTTTAACTTTTTCTTATTTTTCTGTTAAAATTCATATTTTAAATCTTTATATAATTGAATGTTCAGATTTGTTATAGAGAAAACTTCAGTGTTTTAATTATATGTTCCAAGGTTTTTATCTGAATATTGCTGATTTGTTAAGTTTATTGTTGTAATTTGTGTTTGACAGTTGATTTTCTTGTGAATGTTGCAGTTTCTGGTTTGATTGTTTTAGGTTTGATGTGGCAAATAATCAAATGTCATTGCGAGATCCGATTTTTGTTTCACTGGAGTAGTATTATGGTTTGTTTATTTCACTGGGATTGCAATTTCCAGCTTCTAATTTACGCATAGATACATTACAAATGCTTGTGTTTACATTTACGTTTGGTGGATGATGTCTGCTGCTTCTTTGTTACGGATGGGCTCATCAGGGAGCAGTATTTGTATGTTTTTGACTTTTGATCATTCTGTGAGTTCTTACTGCAAGGATGGAATTAAGTAACACATAGAAAAGAAGGATTATGCTCCTTTTGTGCTCCCACATGTGATTAAGCATCTACATCTGATGTTTGTTAGTTTATGCTGATTTCACTGCCCCGGTATCTCTTGTTCTGATGTCAGGGATTGGCTTCGTGTGATTGCTGCCAACAAGGACCGTAATGTGTATGAGCTCAGGTACTTCAAGTAGACATCTAGGTGGTTGTTGATGCATGGAAAGTGAGTTTTAGCTTGCTTATGGTTGAAACTTCTTCTGGTTAAAACGAAATACAATCTAGAAAGGCTTCAAATTTCCACTCAAAAAGGTTGTTAGCTCAATGGTAGAGCGGTGTGCCACTGGCACATAGATGTGGGTTCGAATCCAACACAGCCTAATGTTCTTTGTTGCTTATTGTTGGGTTTGATCGAGTTAGAAATTTACAATATACAATTGGCTGTGATTTATTGCTAGCAAAAATAGGACCCTGATAAAATCGATGATTCTATTTATTGCTAGCAAAAATAGGACCCTGATAATATATACCAAGCTTTATTCAAAGATTCAGCAAATACTACAAGATGATTCTTCAGGCCATCAGACGCCAAGTCCTGCAAGAGATCGTCAACAGCAGTCAAACGTTTGCAAGGGGCCTAAAATCACGATGAACTGTGAATACTAATAGACACTACACTTATCATAGGAAGCTTGTTAGAAGTTCCAGTTTGAGGCAAACATGGGCATTTTAACCCTGATAAACAATATTGAGACTAAGCTTAACACATCCTACAGATAACTTTTAGCTAAACTAATACTAAGGAGAAGTTAGATGGAGAATCCAAGCACCACTTAATCACATTGGAAGTACAATGCACAAGCAATTTATCAAAGATCCACTGTAAATAAAAACACTACTAAAACATATCAGACAATGTGAATCATAGCATCTCTATATCCAGTTTCAGCCAAGTGAAAATAGACTACACTATTCAGTATTATCAGTAAATCTTACACTCCCTAAAAAAATATTTTGGTGAATTTAAAATATGTTTGTTTCATCAGATTTAACAGCTTCCCCTCATGCAGAATTACAAGTATTCAGGTGCACATTCTTTGACCAAAACTATCCTATGTTGCGACATACCTAATAGGTTCCCAAAGTCAGATAAAAATAAAATGAAAAGGAATGAGAAAGAAGAGGAACATGACACAACAGCTTAAAAAAATCACTCGTGAGATGAGACCATGTGTCTAAATGAGTTATGAGCTCATCAAATTGATTGACAGTATTCCAATATAGATTAAAGTTTCCAAAAATTTGGTAGCTGACGTGGGACTCGAACCCACACCTCGTGCAAGGCACGATGCTCTTCCTATTGAGCTAGCCAGCTTTGAATGAGAAGTAAAAGTATAAAACGACATAGAGAATCTATAGAGAAGGGCCATCAAATACACACTAGAAAATACAATTTTACACACGCTAACGAATTGAATCACACACACTTCGAATAAAATCACACACACTATCGAATACAATCACACACACTATCCAAAAGAATCACACACTAAAAAAAAGAATCACTCTTACTAGCAAATTGAATCACACACGAACTAGTAGAATCACACACACTATCGAATAAAATCACAATCATGAACAAGTAGAATCATACACACTATTGAATAAAAACACACACGTTATCAAATGGAATCATACCCATTATCAAATAAAATCACAAACTCCATTCAAAAGAATCACATACTAACTAATAGAATCACTCACTAACAAATGAATTCACATAGCATACCAAGTAGAATCACACACACTATTGAATACAATCACACACACTATCGAGAAGAATCACACACACTAGCAAATTGAATCACATTCTATGGAATAAAATCACACTCACTATTGAATAGAATCACAAACTAACAAATAGAATCACACACATAAACTTATAGAATCACACACGATATCAAATAGAATCACGCAAACTAATAAATAGAATCACACTAACGCACACATAGAATCATACAAGCTATCAAATAGAATCATACACTAACCAATAAAATCACACACTCTATCGAATAGAATCACACACCCTATAAGATAGAATCACATTAACAAAAACAATTGCACACAGCCTAACATATATAATCTCATCAATATGATACCATAAACTGACCAATGTGACTCCATATAATAACCAATGTGATTCTATATACTGACCAATATGATTCTATAACCTAACCAATTATAAAATCGAGTAATTGGAAAATCAATAATAGAAACGAGTGTGATTCAATAGTCAATACAGAGTGATTGCAAATGCTATTTAAAAATCGAAATCGAAAGAAGGGCCTGTGTGATTCAATATCCAATACAGTGTGATTGCAAATGCTAATTAAGAATCGAAAAGCAGACACAATTGAAAAACGATCGAATTTGGAAAATTGAAAAAAAAACGATGAATTCTTTTGTTCCGATCTTCGTTTAATCAGTAGAACAACCTATTTTTCGTAGATATCAACAAAAACAGCAGCAGAAACAACAAAAAAATTGATTGCAAATTCGAAAAATATAGATCAAATTCACTACAAGATTAATCGAAATTAGCAGCTTGAATAAGACTAAAAATGCTGCGAAGCTTTCGAAAACACCAAATCGAGTATCTAATCAACTTAAATCAAACCTAAAAAGCATTTAAATACATAGAATCGAACAAATAACAGCTTGAGTAACACGCAAAAACTTCTAAAAATCAGTGATTACCTTTAAAAGAACATAGAATGTGGCGGTAATAGGTGAAAGAGAGAAGCGGCGGAGGCGAGATCGGCGGTGACACGGCGGAGGCAAGAGAAGCGACGACGAGAAAGCACGGAGAAATAAATCGTCGGAGATCACGAGAGAGGAGAGAGAAAATGTGGGAGGTAGCAGGAAAAATTTTTCTGAGAAATGAGAAGAAAGAGGTTTACGAACCCCTGGATCAATGTGGCCGCATGTTTCTTCACTAAATCGTGGCCTTTCATTTTTCTGCATCTAACGGTTCAGATGAGGACTCATGGACTCATTGAAGCAGGCGGACTCATCTGAACCCGCCTGTATATATATACTAGATTAGATATATTAGATTGAGTAATCAATATTCTAAATAAATTGCATGATGAGTTACATAAAAGTTTAAGCTAATTCTAAGGTAGATGCAACATTTTTGGAACCTTAATTATTCGAGTAGTAGCTACACTTTTCCTTTGGGTCCGGATCCAGTAGAGTAACAAGGAACTCTACTATGGGTAGAGTTTTAATCCTGGCCGTTTATTCTAAATCAAAGGTTTGAATTAGCCCACTTTATTAACTTCTTAAATACATTTACCACACCAAATCATAAGATAAAAAAAAAAAAACAAATCTCATTATCTTCCCGACTGCACCCATGCATAACCACCACCTCCGTGCCCCAATTAATCAACGGCTTCGCCGTCGAAGCCAATCCCCCTACCCCCCAATTAACCGACGGCTTCGCTGTCGAAACCAATGGACACCCTAAGTCGGGGTGGGTGAACCCTTAAAAAACATTAATAATCCTGAAGTGGCCGGAGAAAGGGTTTAGGGTTCCGTTTCCCGGCGCCGGAAAATGGACCCCTAAACCCTTCTCCGGTGTGTGAGACGACAACAAAGATGACCCAGTAATCATGAAATTTTGCCTCAGCGATGGAGCTCCGATCGACACAATGGGCGGCGATGGAGATCTGATAAACTTGGATGCATGCAAGTAAGTTGTTGTTGATGATGATGATGTGGGAGGTTTAAGAGATGGGGCTTTAATGGAGGTCGTGGCCACCATGGATGGAGATGGGAAGGGGTAAAAATGGAGAGGGGTTTATACGTGTGTGGGAGGTGAGAGAAAAAAAATATATGATAGTTGCTTATTTAATTTCTTTTGGTAAGACACTTTTATATTAGCCGTTGATATTAAATAGATGACCCACATTTCTTAAAGTCTACCTGATAGAGTTATATTAAAACTCTACTGGATCTAGTTCCTTTTCCTTTTTAGGTCAAGTAGTTATTAATATTTTTTTCCAATCAACTTGTGTTACTCCCTCCGTTTCTTTTGTTTCTTTACGTTTCGTTTGAATTCCTCTCACATATTCAAACGAAACGTAAAGAAACAAAAGAAACGGAGGGAGTACATATACTAAATTAAACATGGGTTAATCAGCCATTTTTCAAGAAACAAAAGTCAGTCATCGCCACGTGCATGCAACTTGTACATAATTAAGGATCTACATTTCACATACTGTATAATACAGTAACCGATTAATAAGAAAATCCGGATAATGCAATTTGGACACAACCATAACTGCTAATAAAATGGGATCCCATGTCTGGTGTTTAGTTCAAGATTAATAAAACTAGACAAATAGAAAGAGTCTGTCAAGTAGTATTACCTAGAATATTTGCTTCATATATAGGTATGAATAGTTCTTAGCTTAATTAGCTTCGTTGATCTATATATATACTACCTCCAAATTAAAGAGTATCTAATCATATCTACAAATTTTGGTGCTTAAGTGCATCAAATCTTTTAATTTTGCTTCTTTATTTGTGCTCCGTTCAAGTCACCGCTCAAGTTTAATAGAAGCAAGGAATGATCAGTGTTCAAAAGATTTACTATTCCACAACATAGCTATAACACAACACATTTTACACCCAGGTAAAAAATATATATATTCAGATAGTTTTCTTTTTTGTTTGATTGAAATAATTGCTTTTCTAGTGTTAAAATACCGGACTACTTTTACCACTACCTATTTCACGTTTAATTTTATATTATCTGATGATTTTATTCATATGTTTATGACTTATTCGTAAATTCCAACAATAATCACTATGACTAAATCACCTTTTTTTAGGTTCCTGTAAAGCTATAATGGCTTCTTCTTGTTCAACTTTTGTTGATGAACTCATTGGGTAAATGGGGTTGAACGAGTTATGTCCCCGTTTGACCTATAAGCGTACGTGCAAGTAGATGCGGGAGCACCTCTTGTACAATAGTGGTTCGTGTCGTTTTCACAACTAGTTTACAAAACTCAACTAATAGATAGTGAAAGCAAGTGTTGAACTCACTCAAGTAGATCAATTTTACTATGGTCTGCGAGCACAAGGATTATGGGTCTCTCACTTATAATAAATTAAAGGGGTGAACTCATAAAATAAAATAAAAACCAAAAATATTTTTTTAAGTATGGTTCTCACCCCTCTATTATGAGCAGAACTACCATATTCCTTGTGCACACGGGAGCATAGTATAAACATTGACTGAAATAGTGCGTTTTAATTTGTAACACCAATAATTCATGGATATTGTGAGAATTTTATATGGATATTTGGAATAAAGTTCATGTATTTAATTGAAAAACGCAAAATCAATTTCCCAAAATTCAACACCATCATCACCCCTACTCGAACCTCCTTCTCTTGCGACCTCCGACGCACCCACCCCAATGCCAATCGTAGACCCAGTAACACACCACAACATTTCGAAAATCAAAGATTTAAAAAAAAAAATTCACCAATTTCAAAATTAAAACTCATGGATATCATATGAGGAGTTAAATAGATGTTTAGATTAAAATCATGGATCTTATAACTCTAATTCATGGATTTTATGGAAGATGTTCATGGATCTTATAGATGATATGTTCATGGATTTTATAGATGATTTTCATGGATCTAATCCTTAACTAACCTGGCTAAGATACAAAGATAATGGAGGTTGGCGACGTGGGAGGGCGGCGACGGTAGTGCTGGACGGTGGTGGTGGTGGTGACTGGTGAGCGACGGAGAGGTGGGGAATAGAATAGGAGAGAGAAAGAAAAAATGAAAAGTAACGCGAAGCAAAGATGGAGAAGGAAGAAGAAGGGGTTTTTTTTATTTATTTTTTGCCCAGCCAATCAAAAATTGCCACATGGCAGGGACCACGGTGCACACTATGGTTCCGGGACCATGGTATAATTTGCGCTTATACATAGCCCTTAAGGCTAAGTATAGAAATTAAATACTAGTCTAATTCTTCCCAATTCTAATATCAATAAATACAAAATAACAATTAACAAAAGAAAATATAATAAACACTCAAAAGCTTTGAGGCTAGGGAAGTCTAACCTAGTAAAAAGCTTGAAGAAGAAGATGAAGTAATAGATCCCTTGCTCGTTGCACAACCGCAAAAAGGGTTTAGGGCTCCGATTTTCAGGTAGCGGCGTCGGAAATCGGAACCCTAAACCCTTTTTCCGACCACCTTAACAAAATCAACTTCTTTTCCCACATGATGATTTTTGGGGTGCCACACCCATACCTAGCTAGGGTGTTGTTTTTTGTCGCCATTCTAAAAAAGGATGCGCAACGGTGTTGGGAAAGGGTGGAGCTGCAATGTGGAGTGGGTCGGTCGTGGGGAGGTGGAATAGTTTTTGGAGAAATAAATATCAGAGCTTATTAATTTACTGCATTTATTAGTTAAGTTGGGAATTACATATTTTGAGTTAACCTTAAACTCAGCGCTATAGAAATAAAGTTGTCAACCATAATATCAAAAATAAACATGACGAAAATGATCATATCTCGAATAAAAAAAATGTAGAATACAATCATTTGCAATTACAATATTGATTCGCAACTTGCCATCATACTTTGATGGTAAAATATAAACTTTAATTAGAAAGTCTTTTACTATGAAAAATTCATAAAAAGAGGATCTAAATATATATCTTTTCCTGGCTAAAAACCTCTCTTTGATGAACTCATTGTACATGAAATGACATATTTCTCACCAAAATCAAACAAAATCATAATATATATACTCCGTATGAATTAAGATGTCCTCCCTCCGTCCGAATTTAATCACCTCATTTTCCTTTTCAAGGTGTGCAACTTTAAACACCCCATTACAAATATTCTAAATGAGGTAAGTTTTCTCAACCTATCAACACTCCACTATCTCTAAAATTAATAAACAAATTATCCATTTTCTCTAACAAAAATAAACAAATCATCCATTACATTTAAAAATAATAAATAAATCATCCAATATCTCCATAAATAATAAAAAAACTCCTCCACTATCTCTAACAAATATAAACAAACCCCAAATGTCTTAATCTTTGTGCAAATGACAATAGGCGTGTTTTACTTGGACGGAGGGAGTAACCGCTACAACTGTCAAACGAAGAGCCAAGAGACACCATATTTAATGTCGTTATTAAGAGGAATAATGATGATGAGTAATGATTAATTTATGAGACTTTAAAGAAACTTATGCATAAGAAGTTGAAATGACTAATAACGTCTAAATGAGTAATCCAAAAGAATAATATCTTCATCACATTAATAACAGTGTTGTGAAATCACCAAAGAAGTATTTTTCAGCCACCAAAAGTGATGAGGGTGTGATCTAAAAACCACCAAAGTTGTATTTGGTATTTATAAAACACCAAAGTCGTTGAAAACTTATTTTTAAAACACACTTTAAACTATTTGGGTATTCATTAAACACCAAAAAAAATTAAAATTTTA
Organism: Spergularia marina; assembly: GCA_963680865.1. Lineage (NCBI taxonomy): Eukaryota > Viridiplantae > Streptophyta > Magnoliopsida > Caryophyllales > Caryophyllaceae > Spergularia > Spergularia marina. Next base: position 6,276,040 of record OY804549.1, on the reverse strand, counting down.
AAAATAATATGAAATTATGTTCTTACTTACTGAAATTAAGAAATACTAGGCTTGTTTCATTATAGTTAAAAATATGGAGAAAATCCAGTTCATTGATTTCAAAAAAAAAAAAAAAAAAAAAAAAAACAGATCACATAATTCAGCAAATGTAAGAAAAACAAATTACGAACATGATCGAATGGTACCATAATAGTCAAAATATAGCATAAAAACTTGTTTAGAAGTGTTAAAATCCTTGCGCTCTCGCTCCATAAGGTCCAGGACGGCTCTCATTTAAACTTCCCATAATCTTATGTAATTGTGAAGTTTGTTTTATATGACTTGTATCATGCCTCCATAGAGAAAATCGATGAGGGAGAATTGGTGAACAAGATGAACAAGCAACTACTTAACCATAGAGGAGGGAAGAACGTCTATCAGTTGCGAAATAGTTTTTTTTTTTTTTTTTTGTAACACAAAAAAAAAATTTAAGAGGTAAAATAAAATCTAACATTTTATTTATTTATTTTGGTGTTTAATAAATATCCAAATAGTTTGAAGTGTGTTATAAAAACAAGTTTTTCAACTTTGGTGTTTTATAAATCCCAAATACGATTTTAGTGTTTTTTAGATCACACCCTCCTCACTTTGGTGGCTAAAAAATACTTATTTGGTGAAATCACCTCCTAGTAACACGCGGCCAACCCCCCAAATTTGTAAGATAACGCCACGTACGACTTTCATGCTTAACAATTAAAGGTATATTATAAATAAATCATATTAATAACAATGTTGTGAAAGCATCTCCTATTGACATGTGGTTTTTCCACTCGGCCAACCCCCTAAAACTTGTAAGAAAACGTTACGTAGGGCTGTGATGTTAGGCAAATTAAAGGCCTAGTATACATAACAAAAATGTTAGTTAAAGATTAAAACGTTGACTTTTGTAATGGGATTACATACTTGAACTAACCGTGCTTACAATTCAAAGGGGGCCCTGCCAGCCCCTGTGCATCATAATATAGATCAGCCTTTGATTGAGCATGTAGAAAATCGTTCAGCCCACAGTTAACAACTTAAAACTATGCCGAAACTCAGAGCTCAAAGTTAACAACTTAAAACTATGTCGAAGCATAGGACGATATTGGGTGGTACTAAACTCGAGTACAATCCCGTACCTCAAATACCTCACTCTAAAAGAAAAAAGTACAAATTAATTACCTCTTAACAAAGCTTCTTAGGCAAGCAAATAGAGGTAACAATTTCGACCTATGATGAGAATTGTGTGTGATATCAATGTAGGGTACAGATTGCAGTTCTGTTCTCCCTGGACGTTTCCTTTGGAATTAAAGCTCAAAACTTTTGTCTGGAAAACGTCTGAGTGAATAAAAACCAAGACTTCTTTTTATACAGTAAAAAGACTCTTACAACTTGTTTGGTAGAGAGGAACTGAACGGAAAGAAATGGAAGGAAGAGAAAGGAACGGAAAAGAAAAGAAGAGAAAGGAAGGGAACTGTACTTTCCTTTGTTTGGTTCACTTATTCAAATTTCGGAGGAATTAGAAGGGAAGTGAGTGATTTTATGTTGTAAATTGGCTTTCCGTCCAATTCTGCCCGTTTTGGGAGGGAAAGGAAATGACAGTTTAATGAAGGATCATTTCCTTTCCTTTCCTTCCACTTCTCATGTATCTTTATAAACCAAACATAGGAAAGTTGTAAAATCTGTTTTCTTTCTTTTCTTTTCCGTCCATTTCCTCTCTACCAAACATATGCTGTTAGTTTATTAGGAAACAATTAAGATTATTGCTTTTCCAAGTAATTGTCAAAGGATAATATCAAATGAGGATAGAACATGCAATTTTACCACAAATGAAATTTTTAGAATATATCTTTCAAACAACTCAAGATTTTATCCAAAATCAAACATGATTATTTATGTTAAGAAGTCAAAATATCTCCACAAATATGTAGGATAATTAAAAGATATATTTGCAACAAAATCTTTTCTCATTTTCCTAAAATTCAAACATTCACATCTAAATATATATTCTTGTGAAAGAAATAATATATTACAAAATATGTGAATCAAACATATGAAATTCTTGAGATACTTTAGAAATCATACGAAATCATTTCCAAAAACATTAATCGCGTTTCTTGTAAAACCAATTTCGAAATCAAGAGTTTCAGCAATACAAAGTACAATACTAGGTATTGTTCTCTATAAAAACAGTTTAGCACATAGATGAGACATATTGTTGGTCTGTCTCTTGCACCATTTAGCATTCCCATACACAACAATTAAACACACAAACTCATCCTACAATATGAAAGTATAAACCTTCTAATCTAGTCTTCAATGCCTCACACTTTGTAGCTCCATTGGTATAGCCGTATACTCGTAGGTCAATCCAATCTTCATGAGATGTTAGCTTACCAAAACTAAACAAGATGTTAGCTAATAACAAGGGAGTAATCAATATATAAATCATATCATCTTATCATCATCAAATCACACTACATGGTTCAACAGTTGTTATATTTATGCGGTTACTTATGCATGGTCATCACATTCTTTGTTGTTATATTTATGCAGTAACTTATGCATGGTCACATATTTTACACCGGTGACAAAGCTCTTTCAAATTCAAAATTAACACGTTTTTAACTTGGTTCTTCCGTAATGACATGAATTCAAGATCAGGGACAAGCTATACTAATCACAATTCGTTAGTCAAGGACATGACGAGTCCGATTTCGAGCAATTCGCAAGATTCGTACGTACTGGAAGTTATAGACCTGCTTGGGCCAAAGCTACAGAAAGTGACCAAACAGTCTCATAATCCTTGTGTATACGAGATCCCCAAGACTCTCCGATCCTGTAGTCCGCAATCATATACGCCTTTTCGGGTAGCGATTGGCCCTTATCATGGAAATTATTCCAACAATCCGGGTTTGGAGCCAATGCAACAGTACAAAGAATTATACTTAAGTACGTTGCTCTCACGTAATAGCAGTCGTAAATTGGAAGATTACGTTGCAGCGATACCAATTCAAGACCTACAGACAGCACGGAAGTATTATGAAAAGATCGACGAGAAGTTTGAGAGTAATAAGATGTTTTTAGCAATGTTACTAACCGATTCTGCCTTCATAGTGGAGTTCATTTGCAGGGTGATCGAATCTGAGCTGTGTAATAAGCATAGTGCAGCAGGAAAAAGCACTACTTTCAGAGCCTTCTTCATGAAGGCTCGAAACGATCAGCATAATCATCAAGATGAGATCGACCCCATTGCGGGAAATTTAAGGACGTACTATGTTGTTTGCCGAGACATGATCCTCCTAGAAAACCAAGTACCGTATTTCATTGTGGAGAGGGTGTTCAACCTCACCTTTGGGACTCGGGCCGAAAATGATCCGACTTTGGCCGAAATTGCTTATCATGTACTCAAGATTTTGGTCCCTTTTAAGAGTGTGTTGGGAAGAGATGAAGTACGGAAACGAAGCAGCGGCGAAGTCAAGCATCTAGTGCATCTTATGTGGTTGGGCTGCCTACCCTTTCCCGACCAGAGTAAAGGCTTGACCAAGACGCCGAGTACTACACCGGCGAGAAATAACTTTTTTTCAAGATATTTTGGGATTAAAGGCGGAAAATTGAGGCTTTGTTGCATCCAAGTAATGATCAAGTCCTTCCTAAGGAGTAAGACGGATGAGACCGAACATCTTATTACCGCTACGCAACTACAAGAGGCCGGAGTACGCTTCAAGGTTACGAAAAAATCAGCCAACGTCAATGCCTTGCTCGAGAATTTAAGCTTTAGTAATGGGGTATTGAACCTCCCTTGCCTTATACTAGACGACACCACGGAGATGTTCTTCAGGAATGTAATTGCTTTCGAACAATATTACCTTAACAAGTTCCACATAACCAACTATATGTACTTTCTGGATAGCTTGATTGACACGCCCAAAGATGTGGAGATACTTGAGGAGTGCAATGTTATAGAAAACTTGCTTGAGTCTAAGGACACTGCCACCTCGGTCTTCAACAACATGGGCCGGTACACTGCATCTGACGGACGCGACTTCAGCACCATATCTAAGCGAATCAAGAGTCATGCCACTAGGCCGTGGAATCGGTGGAAGGCCATGTTAAGGCGTGATTACTTCGCTTCTCCGTGGGCTATTATATCCTTCTTTGCTGCCCTTGTATTAGACGTATGTAATTGGGCTTGGGTTGTACGTAACCCTAAGCCCGGCGCTGTACTGTATTGTTGCATTGTTTCGTATTTAAGTCCACCGTATCATAATGGAAGAGCAACAAAGTATTCGTAACCGTAAACACATATCGTATCTTGATATGGTATCAGCTAGGTAAAACACAAAACCCTACACACAACCTAGATCTCATCATGTCCGGCGAGGCACTACCTCCGCCGCCGCCGCCCCCCTCTCCACCTCCAGTCAAACTGGAACCAAATAATCCGTTCTACTTGGGCGGGCAGGATCAACCCGGAAATTTCATCACTCCGGCTCGCCTCAAACTCGATAATCACTCCTCTTGGGCACATGCCATTCGTATCTCCCTCCTGGCTCGGCGCAAGTTTGGCTTTCTGGATGGGACGATTACCGGCCCTGAGTCTCCGGCCACTCATGGTGATTGGATCGCCGTGCAAAGTATGCTCCTATTGAACAGAATCACTCCCTTGCTCGGGCTACCGGGGATGTACTTCCGGACCCTACTCGATATCGCCGTCTTGTTGGGCGTTTGGTTTATCTTGCGGTTACTCGTCCGGATTTGGCGTATGCTGTACATGTCCTGTCACAATTTCTGAAAATACCTCGTTCGGAGCATCTTGATGCAGCACTCCGGGTGGTACGCTACATCAAGGGTACTCCGGGACAAGGCATTTTTCTCCCCTCTGATTGTCCCTTGACTCTCTCGGGGTGGTGTGATTCTGATTGGGCCGCCTGCCCGCTCACCCGTCGCTCTTTAACGGGATGGGTTGTATTTCTGGGTTCCTCCCCTGTCTCGTGGAAGACAAAGAAGCAACACACGGTCTCCCGTTCCTCCTCCGAGGCCGGGTACCGCTCTATGGTTGCTGTCACGTGTGAGCTCAAGTGGCTCTCGGGTTTACTGACCAGTCTCGGGCTTCCTCCTGTTGCTTCGATTCCTGTGTTCTGTGATAGCCAGTCTGCCTTATACATAGCTCGTAATCCGGTGTTTCATGAGCGTACAAAGCATATCGAGGTTGACTGTCACTTTGTTCGTGATGCTATCACTGACGGTCTCATTGACCCCTCTCATGTCTCTACTACGGAGCAGTTAGCTGACATTTTCACCAAAGCGTTAGCTAGTGGTCAGTTTTTGTATCTTTTGGGCAAGTTGGGTGTTCGTGATCTCACAGCTCCCACTTGAGGGGGGGTATTAGACGTATGTAATTGGGCTTGGGTTGTACGTAACCCTAAGCCCGGCGCTGTAATGTATTGTTGCATTGTTTGGTATTTAAGTCCACCGTATCATAATGGAAGGGCAACAAAGTATTCGTAACCGTAAACACATATCGTATCTTGATACCTTGTCTTGCTTGGTCTCACCATTGTTCAAACTATTGCAAGTGTTCGTTCTGTCACTTGGTGACACTTCGCAAATCTGTGTGGCATGCCAAGCTTAGTGTTGGTTTTACGTTTGAGAGAGAGAGTGAGACTATTCATATACACAACCATAACGTATATATATGGGTGACATTTTGGTTAATATGATATATATATATATATATATATATATATATATATATATATATATATATATATATATATATATATATATATATATATATATATATAGAAATAGGATCAAATGAGTCCTTTAGGCTTAGATGAGTCCATGAGTCCTCATCTCAGCCATTTATCGCTCTAGATCCTACGCTCCAAATTTCGCTGCGCCTATAGGGGTAAAATAGTCAATTAATTTAGAAATATAAAAACAAATATCCAACTCTTTTCCCTCATTTTTTCAGTTTTAATTTATCTCTCCTCAATTTCCGTTTCCCCCACTGCAACCCGATTCTTCTTCTCTCACCTCCGCTTCGCCGCCGATCTCCACCTCTCCGCCGCCTCTATCCGCCGCTCTCTGCTCGTCTCCGGCGTCCATATTTTCCTCATTTGTGGTGCATCTATAATCAAGGTATGATTTCTCGAATTTAACGACAAATTCCTCGATTTTTAGGGTTTGATTTGATTAAATTGATTATTTTGAATTTCTAATGAATTTTTGTTGTAAGTTGATGCTGATATGTTTTTTTTTTGTTGAATTTAGGGTTTACGGCGACATTTCAGAAATCGGAGCAAATACGGCGGCGATTCGACTTGAGAGCAACTACGGCGACCAAATCCGGCGGCGATGTGGCGGCGCTTTCGAAGTTTCGCCAGATTTTATCGCCAACTCTCCGGCGATATTAACGGCGACGAAATCCGGTAAATATCTCCGACAATGTATTCATTTTCTTTCAAAATTTAGATTTAGGTTTTGTTGTGGCAGATTTATCGACGACAGATTCATTTTCGTTTAACTGTGTGATTATTCGTCGATTAGATTTGTTCGGAAATGTCACCGGTCTCGATTCACGCCGCTGCCGTGATTCTCATATTGCAATTTTCGTTTGATTTAGTTTGGGTCAATCTGTTGGTGTATGATTTTATTTGACATTGTGTGTGATTCGATTTGGTATGGTGTGTGATTTAATCTTCTAGGGTGTGATTCAATCTGTTAGTGTGTGATTCAATCTTTTAGTGTGTTCATATCTGATTGTCATATAATATGGAGGACCGCCACATCTTGCCCTGCAAAAAAAGGAATAAGCTAGCAAATACCGTGTGTTTCTGGTATTTATGCTACTGTAAAGTTAGGTTACTTGCTTGACCTACCTTTGCTACCAAAATATACTGAGCTCAAGGATGACTGACTTTTGAGCGAAACCCTTTCTTTTACCTGGAATGTTGTTTTAAAAACATAATAGCAGTATGCTTGCAATCAATATAAATTGATGCAGCTCTCTTTTTTTCTTTTCTTTTTTTTTTCTTTTTTTTTTGTCCAAGTCACTGCAGCTTTGTCTCTTTGTAGTAGCTTTTGTAAGGAGTAGAATGTAATTATAACAATATTACATTGTGGCAACCACTGAGAGACATGGTCCAACAGATTTTCTAAGGATATCAAGCTTCAGTAGTACCTGGTTTCTTTAAAATTCAATGGCTTGAGTGGTTGTATATCTGGGTTGTCTATAATGAGCTTTCTGGCTGAAGCCAAAATCAATGTCGGGAGTAAAATATCCAGTTTGGCATACTGTGTATATTGTGAATGCTTTAACCCTTTTTTTTTTTTTTTTTTTTTTTTTTACAGTTGTAGGTTCTCAATGTTCGTTTGCGCATAATTAGATTTCAGTAAGAGCTGTTGAATCTAGACTTATACAGATAAGGCTTTTCTCGGAAGATTTGGACAACTATTATGAGAAATGTCTACTAACTGTTATGTCGGAGTGACAGACATGGCATATATACGTGAGTGAGATAGTAGATTTGAACTTATACAGAGGAGGCCCCTTTTTTAGCACCTCTTGCTCTACCCTGTGGTTGAATGTTGAATCTTTGTTGTTGCCAGTGTTAGTTCTGGCTTGGGAACACCATGATTTATGGAGCTGCAATGTCAGGCATGCTTCGTGGCAACAAATCGAAGGTATGAAAGATGTTTTCGGGTTTATAGTTTTGGTAGTTGTTGACCTGTTATAAGGCTAATGTGGAGATATCGACACTCAACGGTTCAGAGCAGTGTAGACATTAATGTATCCTGCTGATATCTTGGCTTCTTCTATCTGGACTATGAAGGACCTGATTTCTGCAGGAAGTGCATAAAGGTTCCTCCTCTCCTGGTCTTTAGGGTAGACTTGAGGAGTGGAATAGTACCACTGAAATCAGGTACATTGCTTTGCATATAGTCGTAATTGTCAGTGCCATCTAAATCATGCTATTGATTTTGATGACAACCCACAACTTTTATCCGTACCTGCTGCCTCTTTTGATGCCACTTCAGGTATGGCATCTGATTCAAATTCTTTACACCAATGTGACATTTGTGTAATTTTTATGTCCGTGGTTATATTTTTTTTTCTTTAAAAGCTGGCTACCTCAATGGGAAGAGCATCGTGTTATGCACGAGGTGTGGGTTCGATTCCCAGGCCACGTCAACTACACAATGTAGAGACTTTTTTAATTTAGTTCCAATTGTGATTCTAATGTGCATTGAGCCTACTAAGTGACGGAAGTTTGTTTTAGAATCGAGTGTCAGTTTCACAATCATTCATTAAAGAGCTTATATAGGAATTGAACCTACAACACTAGTGCATATCTGCAAGAGTGTCAAACCAATTGAGCTAGTATTTCATTAAATCCATTAATATGTACATCAGAAGCTCTTTCATATGGAGCAGCTAGTCCACAACTGGAGGTTAGTACATGAGAAGCACTTTCATATGGAACAATTAGTCACCACTCACCACCAACTGAAGGAAGTCCTGCTTATATAGGTATTCAAATGAAACAGGGAGTGAAATCAAAGACATCCTTCATTCACGATTCAATGCAGTCTAAAGAAATCTATCTCAATTCATAGAACCAACCCCTGTCGGCCAGTCTAACGACAGCATTGCCTTGCGGCCTTGCTCGAGGAATGTAGAAAAGGAAAATGCAATTTGACATCTTAATGTATCTTTCTATCAAGCTGTTGACTATAGGAATCCACTTTGTGTTCTGAAACTTGTAATTTTTCTATAGATCATACTGGTGCTAAATAGTCCGAATCAACTAAAACAACTACTACTTCACAGAAAGAAAGAAATAAAGCTGCATACAAGAAAGCACAACATAACTGCACAACAATAAGATTACATGCTACAATAAACTTTCCGACAAAACTGTTGCAAAGCTAGCTAAACAAAGACACATGAACAAATTGAATCACACACACTATCAAATGAAGTCACACACTCTAACAAATTGAATCACACACCCTAATTAATAGAATCACACACACTTACTAATAGAATCACACACACTTTCAAGTATTTGGATCCCCGAGAGTTTACTCAAAATATCAAGAATAAATATCTAACATTTTATGTCTGCATTTAAAAATGCTTTTTAATAAATTGTACTGGAAATCCGCCATTTAAGGTAAACTCTACCAACCCTATAAAGAAACGTCCTCACCCCAAAAAGTAATGTAATAAAAGTCAGCCACCTTATCATCTACTCTCGAAGAACACAACCTTAGCCTAAAATCTGTTTCATGCTGATTGCTGAAAGTTACCAATGAAAAGTGCTACCTCAAAGCGTAAAAGCTGTCTTTATAAGTTAAGTATAAGATCTTGTGTCACAGCTGATACAAAGACGAAACAACCAAAAGTATTGGACATTAAAATAAGTTATTCAAAATTATCCAATGTGTAATGTCTCCTGATCTTCTAACAAATCAAGTCCAAGTCACCCTTCCTGGCCATTATTGCCTTTACAGACAGAGGTTACGTTGCTCATATTCTATTAGAATGGTTATGCCAATTGACCCAAAACATCATAACCAAACCCAGTATAAGATGCAAGTCAAATTTCGAGAGATTATTGTAAATGCTTGAAATGGTCTTCTCCATAATGTTTGCAAGTATTTGCACTACTAAAAAGAATCTAACGACAAAGAACATATTCATTGTCACTACTCACTCACTAAACAGCCTCCTTAAAGGACCATTAAGGTAACCTTATGTTGAAGCTTAATGATACACATATCCCCTCTCTCTTTTTCCTTTTCTCATGGCAGGGAACAATAGGCTAAATAAACGCTATTTTGGCAACATAATTACACAGCCATTCCTTAACAACAAAGGAGACGCGAGGGAGAAAAACATAAAAAAAAAAAAAAATAGTAAGCAACCACAATGAATGGAAACACAAGCAAGATATGGAATACTATTAACAATACGACTAGGTTAAGATTGGGAAATAAAACACAAACAAAATGAAAATGTACCTTGACGGGATAGGACAGGGATTCATCCCCATTTGTAATTCCATGAACTCAAAGACAACACTAGGAGAGCTAGTATAGATATCAAATAGAATCACGCAAACTAATGAATAAAATCACACTAACGCACACATAGAATCATACAAGCTATCAAATAGAATCATACACTAACCAATAAAATCACACACTATCTAATAGAATCACACTTACTATATAATAAAATCACACTTATTATCTAATAGAATCACATAAGACTTATGAATGGAATCATATACAAGTATACAACAACGGATAGAATCACATACAACAACGGATAGAGTCACATACCATTGAACCATTATAATAAAATCACACTTACCATCTAATATAATCACACTTACTATATAATAAATCACACTTCCTATGTAATAGTATCACATAGACATACTAGATCTATTACACTTACTATCTAATAGAATCACACTTCCTATGTAATAGAATCACACACGGTTTTGACTATTGAATCACATTCCATTGCAGCTAAACATTCGAATATATATCTAGAAAATCATTGTATATCATCTACTCAGGAAGAACCTACTAGAGAAATGTAGCATCTTATGAAAACAGCATGTAACCAGACCAAGACTGTCAGGCATTCAGCAAAGTACCACTGCTACATAAAATTATGGCCAACAATAGTAAATCCGCAAAAAGAAAAAAAAAAGCAAAGTTTCTAATATATCCAAAAAAAAAGCTACAATGCTCTTTGATGAATTGTAGAAATATTAAGAAACTTGAATGTTTTGTGGACAGCCTAATTTGTTTCTTATATAAAAAACATTATCATCATGAACCACACAAATAAGTTGTACTCATAGCAATGATAAACCAAAAAGAACTTAGTCTCAAAACTTGATACACAAGAATTGACATGGAGTACCATCACGGAAAAGTTCTTTGAGAACCCGATCACCAACTGTTGGTGGAGGAATTGCCGCAGAAGGCTTTAGATTTTCAGCACTTGATTCTGGTGACATGATAACAGTAGGAAAGAATGTTAAAGTACTCAACAAGGAAGATAATAGAACTACCACTACATCATTTTGTAAGCTTGTAAAACTAACAACAGGAAATTTAAGACAGACACTGAAACCTTTCGAACCTGACACAAAATCTTCCAGAAATTGAGCCTGAAAAAACATCTCTAAAGCGTCAACTAAAAGCGATAATTGCCAATATTTTCAACCTGAGACATAAACCGTGTGTGATTCTATTACACTTATTATCTAATAGAATCACACTTACTATATAATAAAATCATGCAAAACAATAATTTCATTATAAATTGGAAATCGAAATCAGAGTTGTGTGATACAATAACCAAAACAATGTGATTGCAAATTCCATTATAAATTCGAAATCAAAAGAAGAGTTTGTGTGATTCAATAGTCAAAACCGTGTAATTGTAAATTCCATTATAAATTCGAACATAAAATCATACATAAAAAATTGGGCGAAATTACCTTATTCATCGTTGTTTTGAGGATCCATAGCAATTTCAAGCCTTGAACCTTTGCAGTTGTGTTCATTTTCGATCGTTTTAAGGTATAATCGAAACGATCTTTTTTCTAGGGTTTTGATTTGGGGAAAAACTTCAAAGTAGAAGATAGAGAGAAAGAGCACGGCAGCGGCGGCGGAAACGATGAACAAATTCGGCGGCAGCGATGGCCCGACGAGAGAAGGGTGGTGATCGAAAGGAAACATGGTTTAATTTGGGGGGTTTTTATTTTTGGAGGAGATAGAAGAAGCTGAGAGAAAGGAGCGGGGAAGAAGAGAGAGAAAATTTTGGAGAGAGAGAAAGAGTGTGTGTAGAATGACATTGCTCATGAAGACCCCTTGGTCTATTCTTGTGCGTTTTTCTTTGAGCGCATCTAAGCCCTCCATCTCGTCTACATCCGACGGTTCAGATGAGGACTCACGGACTCATCTAAGTAACCGGACTCATCTGAACCCGCCTGTATATATATATATATATATATATATATATATATATATATATATGGTTGTGTATATGAATATACCAAGCATTTCTCCTATGCTTAGAATATATATCCTCATATGTTACTCTATAATTGGGAGCAAATTTAAAGATGTGCCCCGTGGTGGCCGTTGCTGGCGACATTGGTAGAAGTCGAGGTGCGTGGTGGTGGCTAAGCGGGAGAGGAAGGGAGAGGAAAGGAGAGAGAAAAGGAAGGGATGAGGTTAATTAGGTTTATTTTTATTTTTTTCATTGAAGTTACATATTTTAGTGTGTGGAGTTATAAGAGTTATATGTTTTAATTAGTAGAATTATGTTAGGATACGTCATTTAGTTATTGGAGTTAATAAGTTGAAGTCATTAAAGTTAAGTTAGAAATTATTGGAGTTACGTGTTTCAGTTATCGAAGTTAAGTTCGAGTTACGTATTCTAGTTAATAGTGTTAAGTTAGAATTACGAAGTTATTGGAGTTAGGTGTTACACTCACTGTTAGCAAAAACGCCTATTAAACGCCCGTCCCATTTTTTAATAAAAAGACGTGTCAATTTCGTTTAATAAGCTTGCCGCCGTTTAAAACGCAAAAAAAACGCACTGTTCCCGAATAATACGTATAAAACGTATTATACAAAAACGTGAATTAAGAATAAAAAAAGTAGAAAAAAAAAAACCTGGAAACGCAATCGACCAAAACATTGGACAAAAACAAGTGAAATACAAGCAAGATCCCTCATTCTTAACGACAAGTAAAACAAACCCCAGATCCCTTCTTCTACCTAGCCTGTACTCGCCGGAATCCGGACATCCGGCCACCTGTGCCGGCGACCTCGCACATCTTTGGTCAGAAATCACATACATGGTGCTCGCCCAGTGGCCCTTTCTCCATTTGACGGTTTCTAACTTTTTATTTTTCCTGATTTTAAGTTTTGTACTTGATTTCAAGTTGTTAGTATGTTATAAGATTGATGGGGTTATCATTTGTTAAAGGTGGTAAAAATATTTTGTGAATTTTGGGAGGTTAAAGAGACATGGCTTTAATGGAGGTGGCTACCATGGATGAAGAAGGGAGGATTAAGCGAAGGGGTAAAAATGGAGATTGGGTTTTTTAATCGAGTGAGGGGAAAAAAATGTGATAATTGCTCTGATTCTTAGCCATTGATAAACAAATTTTTCTTTTTTGTTTGTTTAATACGTGTACTAAAAAGTAAAAACTGATAACACAAGCCCAAATTTTTTATCCGAATTTTTGAAATTGAAAACGTATTAAATATGTATACGTACGAATCCGTTTTTTATAAGTCAGCGTTTCTTTAGACGAATAATTGACTGTTTTTGAGAAAGTTTGCCATTTAAAACTTGCCGTATTAAATTTCGTTTAAAACTCGTCCCGTTTTTAACTAAGAGAGGTTACACTTAGTGGCGTTAAATAGAAATTGGAGTTATGAGAGTTAGTGGAGTTACACAATTTAGCATGGGTGCTTATTTTACTAAGGCAAAATTAAGTGACTTTCTTCTTTGCCCTCCCATAATAATTCTAAAATATGCAACTTTTTTTTAAAAAAATTTATATTTAATGTGTACCTCTTATCAGTGTATTTTATCAATCCTCTTTTCCCCTCCCTCAAGCTAACCAATATATGCCCGACCATCCACGCCGCATCTTTACCCTCGCCTGAGTCGCCGGCCTCCTGTTTTACCATACACCAGTGACACCACTACTAGGATCATGGCAGTCGTACCCATATAAATATATTACCAAACATCCTAAATTACCCAATTTTAATCGGATTAAGTCTTTTTAATTAACGATAAAACTCTAGATTAGAGGTAATAAATTAAAATCCCCATATTCTAGGGTTAATTGAGCATAAGCTGAAGACGGGTGGTAAAAGAGCCGGGGAGGAGAGAGAATGCCGGGGGGGGGGGGGGGGGGGGACATGCGAGGGAAAAGGGTGGTCTTTGGTTGATATTCCTGATCTGTGGATATTAATTTTAGTTATTTATTTTACTAATTTGACTATTTGAGGGCAAAGAAGGAAGTCACTTAATTTTATTTTGGCTACTATAATAATTGTTGACTTGGCAGAATCAACACACTTTAGTATATGGACTTATGATTTCCTATTTCTGACAATAAAAGCACCATTTTGCCGACGTCGTCACTTCTTGCCGCAAACTCAGCCGACGCCGTCACTTTCTTGCCGCAAAATCAGCTGACGCTGCCGATTTATCGTCACTCTTCTTGCCATTTTGTCTTCTGCCGATCAATTTCCGCATCCCACCGTTCGCCTTCCGCTTTTGCCGATCACCCTTGCCTTTTCCAATCACAGTTCCCATCGCTTTTTCTAATCGCAGCCATTGCAGGTGGGCTGGTTGCTGCTGGGTGGGGCTCGCTGGCGCCAGGGTTGCTGTGGTTCGAAAGGAAGGTCAGATGGGGTTTGGGATATTGGGCAGGTGGCTTCGTGGATGCCGTCGTTGTTTGGAGTTGGATGTTGTTTGAGCTTTTAAGTGGCTCTCGTTTGGGGGTCATTTGAGGGTGCATGTCCCTCCTTTTTATTTGTTGTGGCTTTGTCTCTTTTTTTAGTTTTGTTTATTTATCTGCTGCCCTTTCTTCTTTTGGGTTTGATCCTTTATTTTGTATGGCTACTCCTATCGTACGGTTTTATTGTCCCTTTGTTGGCCTTAGTGGTTGCCAGGATAGGGGCGGTGTGGGGCTTACGAGGAGTTCTATAGTTGCGCACTTGCGTGACCGTCACTTTGGCAGGGATGCTTTAAACGATACTAAACTGGCTCTTTCGACTAGTTCAGTTGTTTATGACGAGGAAGAGTCAACTTTTCGCCGGATGGGTCGTTGGCTTTGTGGGGTTTGTTTCAGGAGCCATACTGTTCGGTCTAAGTGTCGTCATGGGGATGGTTCAATTGTTTGTTCTCCTGACGCGGCTGATGGTGTTGTTCATTATGTTTTTTATGATTTGGCCAGACCGGCGGTACCTGTTTCCTCACCTAGTGGACTTGGGGTTGTTAATGTGTCGGACCCTCCTTTTAGTTTTGACGTCGCTTTGTTCGATTGCTTGCTTTCCAAGAGACTTTGTACCGTGAAGTTTATCCCTCCGAAGTGTCGTTTGAGTTTTGCACGAGTACTCAAAAGGCCGCTTGATAGGGTTATTGGTCAGCCGGATAACATCTCCTGCTAGGTTCAGTTGCTTATGTTGCCGTTGTGTGTCCTCCGGAAGTTTGTTCCGCGGAGTTGTCGTGAGCGTCGATCTTCTGTTAGACGTCATTTGCAGCAGGAGAGTATTCTTAGTGCCCTTCGGTCGTGGGGTAAGCCGGGGGGTACATGGGCGCTTGTGCAGGATGGGTTGGCTGCTACCCCACCTCTTTCTGTGGAGGTGGTTGAGGACGTAGGGGAGCGTTCTATCGTGCAGTGTAAGCGTATGGTCTCAAATGGTCATTTTACTGCAGCGGTTCATGTCCTTTCATCTTCTGGCATTGCTCCTTACTCTGATGCTACTTTGGAGGATCTGACTGCTAAGCACCCTTTTGTACCGGGGCCATCTTTATCTTCCTTACCTTCTGATCAGCCTTTTCTTGATGCTCCTGTCGCGGTTGTTCGTGAGAGGATTCGGAGTTTCCCGCGTTGTACGTCATGTGGGTGTGACGGATTGAGTGCGCAACACCTTCTAGATTGTTTGAGTGGTGCTGCGGTGGCTGTTTCAGATGAACTCTTGGCGTCGATCACACAAGTGGTTAACCTTTTCCTACCTGGCCGGTGCCCTGCTCTATTAGGCCCTTATATAACTAGTGCTCCTTTTACTCCGCTGGTCAAGCCCGGGGGTGCGATTCGCCCTATTACAGTGCGTACTGTCTGGGGACGTCTGGTGTCTAAGGTCTGTGCTAGTTTGGTAGGCCCTACCTTGAGTGCTTACTTTGCTGATCTCCAGTTTGGAGTGGGTGTGTCAGCGGAGGGGGCGGGGGAGGCGATTTTGCATGCGGTTAATTGTCTAGTCGAGGCGAGGGGGGTGGGATTGGTCTTTCTATATTTTTGGTAGACTTTAGGAATGCCTTCAACTTGGTGGATCGGACTGCTATGCTTCGGAAGGTCCGGGTTCGTTGCCCTACTCTTTCGCGTTGGGTTGAGTTTTGTTATTAAGGTCTCGTTCGTCTTTATTATGGGGAGCACACTCTCTGGTCTTGTCAGGGGGTGCAGTAGGGCGATCCTCTTGGGCCGTTGCTCTTTGCTCTCGTGTTGCATCGTTTGGTTTGTCAGATCCGGGATTTCTTCGATTTGTCCTTACAGGCATGGTATTTAGATGATGGTACTATTATCGGCGATACCTTGGTTGTTAGTCAGGTCTTGGAGTGGATTCAGTTGGCGGGCCCCGCTTTGGGTCTTCATCTTAATGTTGATAAGACTGAGGTGTTTTGGCCTCGCGAAGACCCTCGGAGTAGGCTCAACGGTATTTTCCCTCCTAATATTGCTAGGCCTCACTGTGGGGTTAAGCTTCTAGGTGGGCCGGTTCGTGCGGATCTTAACTTTTACAGTTCTCTTGTTTTTGGAGCGCGTCACCAAAACCATTGCGCTTATGGATGCGGTTGCAACACTTTGCGATCCCCAATGTGAGTTATTGTTACTTCGGGCTTGTATCTGTGTGTCTAAGCTTTACTTTTCTTTGCGCACTTGTCCACCCCGTGTCTTTGAGTCGGCTCAGGTTGTTTTTGATGCAGCACTTCGTTCCTCTTTAGAGCGTATTGTTGTTGGTTCGGGATCGGGTTTTGGTGATTGGCAGTGGAGGCTGGCCACCTTGCCTTTTTCCCATGGGGGGCTTGGTGTTTATTCGGCTGATGATGCTGTCCATTATGTGTTTTTAGCGTCTCGTTTGCAGTCCGGTGTCTTGCAGGATAAGCTTCTTCAGCGTGTTGGTGTTGTGTCTTCCGGCCCATCTTTTGATGATGCTCTCAGTGTGTTTAATCGGATTATGGAGGTTGATATTTTGATAAATTCTAGTGATATTGCTGCCCCCAGACTCATGAAGAAATTGGCAGATATATATTTTACGAGGGTCACTCAGACTTATCGATGTGTCATGTGCTATCGTTTGGAGGTCCCTTTGTTCTCTTTGGACAGGCCGTGTGCTGCTTATTCTAGGACTTTTGCTGGGGATATTTTTGGGGACCATGCAGTTTCGTGTGCCAGGGTTGTGGGCATCAAGCATCGTCACAATGCTATTCGCGACAACTTGGTGGACGTCTCCTATCGGTCCGGGATTTCCGCAGGCAAGGAGTTGGATATTGGGATGGTCGACACTGATGGCAGGCCTTTTCGTCCAGCGAATGTGTTATTATATTCGTGGGATGGTGGGCGTGATGTGTGTGTCAATTGGACTGGTTCATCGCCTTTAACTCAGTCTGGCTTGATTGGTTTTGAGACAGGCGGGGTTGTGCGTGCTACGGCTCATCGTAAGCGTACTAAGTATGCGCTTCTTTGGGTTATGACTTCCTCCCTTTCTCCTTCTCCTGATTGGGAGAATTGGAGTCAGGTGTCGTTGCTTTGCTTCAACGCATTCAACGGTAATCCAGAACGCATGACATAGGTGCGCATGCTGCGGCACATATTTTTACTCGTATTGGTTTTTCTATAGCTATGGGTGTGGGAGCCCAGATTGTTTCGCGGCTCCCAACCAACTTCTTGTAATTCACTATTTATAATTAATATATCGATATATTACTCACTAAAAAAAAGCACTTGATATAATTCGTACATAATTATTTCCTAAATTATTACATCCTGTTTTTCTTTAAATTTGTCTGATTTGCTTTTGGCACGCTTCTTCAGAAAAGTCGCCCAAACTTGTATTTTTACATATAAAAGAGCATTGTTAGTGTTTCTATTAACTCTGGCACATGATTTTGTCAAGGATGAGACCAGCTTTCTCACAATAAAAATTCGACCAAGATCAGAAATGTGCCAAATTTATTACACACCTCAAAAAATGAAAATGGGGTAATTCTAAAGCATAGGAGTACTAGAATATTTCATACATCTATATTTGTATTTAATACAAATTAAGTGCATACGCATTTTTTCACATAATGATAAATATTTTCATTTACATTTACTTCCACGTAATTGTTTTCAAGTCACTTTTATATCTTATATTATATTTCACCCTGCGTACTTGTGCGCCGCGTTTTTTTGAGTCGGCCCAGCTAGCTTTTGATGCGTCCTTACGCTCTTCCTTAGAGCGTATCGTTGTTGCTTCTGGCCCGGGTTTTGGGGACTGACAGTGAAGGCTAGCTACTTTGCCTTTTCCTTTCGGAGGGGTTGGAGTTTATTCAGCCGTGGATGTTGTCCATTATGTTTTTTTAGCTTCGCGACTTCAGTCTTTTGACCTGCAGTCTAAGCTCCTTCGTCAGGCTGGTGTCGTCTCTATGGGGCTTGCCTTTGCTGATGCTGTTGGTGTTTTTAATCAGTCTTTAGAGGTTGATATCTTGGGTAATCCTGGTGAGATCACCGCCCCCAGACTTATGCAAAGATTGACAGATCTGTATTTCGCTCCGGTCGCTAGGGATGCTGCTTCTATTTATTCCTTGACACCGCGTCAGTTGGCTTTGTGGAGTTCTCAGCAGGGTTCACACTGTTCTGATTGGCTTAGGGTGGTCCCGATTACGGGGTTGGGTCAGATTATGAATGGTCGCACTTATCGTTGCGTCTTTGCTATCGTTTGGGGGTACCTTTATTCACCATGGGTTACCCCGTGCTCTGCTTGCTCGCGGGTCTTCGTGGGTGATATTTTCGGGGATCATGCTGTATCATGTACAGGAGTGGTTGGCGTCAAACATCGGCATAATGCTGTTCGTGACACGCTGGTTGACATCTGTTATCGATCAGGGATCTCAGCTGGTAAGGAGGTCGACATTGGTATGCTTGGTGCTGATGGCCGCCCTCTTCGTCCAGCAGACATGCTGCTTTACTCTTGGGATAGAGGGCGCGACGTCTGCGTCGATTTGACTGGGTCGTCGCCCTTGACTCAGACGCAATTGATTGATTTTGAACCAGGTAAGGTGGTGCGGGAAGCGGCCGATCGTAAGCGTGCTAAGTATAAGGCTAGGTGCGCTGCTTTAGGTTATAGCTTCCTTCCCTTCCCTTTCTCCTCTTTGGGGGAGTTGGAGCCCTCAGCTGTTGCTCTGCTTAAGCGGATCTAGTAGTTCTCCAGAACGCAGGATTTCGGTGCGCGGGCTGCAGCTTTTATCTTTAGTAGGATTGGTTTTTCCATAGCAAAGGGTGTGGGGGCTCAGATTGTATCTCGCCTCCCCACCAATCTCTTGTAATTTATTATTGCTTTATACACTAATTAAATGAAAGATGATATAGGAGTACTAGAATATTTCATACATCTATATTTGTATTTAATACAAATTAAGTGCATACGCATTTTTTCACATAATGATAAATATTTTCATTTACATTTACTTCCACGTAATTGTTTTCAAGTCACTTTTATATCTTATATTATATGTCTCTTTATAAAGTTGGGTTTAATAATTGTAGATAAATAGTTTATAGACCAATTAATCTGCTATTCAACTCACGTAAGTGTTATATAATGTGAAAACTTGTGCTTTAGAAATTAATGTGGAATTTGTGTGCAAACTTGGGGGAAATTAAAAGAATGTTCACAATTTCAAAATTAAAGACTCTATTAGAAAATTGTGTAATTTTATGTCAAAATTTCTAGATTATTGTTGATTATGTAATTTAGGCGGTGTGGTGAAGACACTTGACAAGTTTTAACTGGTTATAAACTTTGTACTCTCAATATTATATGCATGCTCCAAAAAAAATGTTGGTTAGAAACTTTAAGTCTATTTTAAATAGTGAATAAAAATGAAAGATGAAAAATATCATATATTCATATGCACTCTCTAAGTGCCATGTTGATGAGAAGTTTAGGTTCGTTGAAGGTTTAGAATCATTGTAATCAAGTTAAGGTCCTAATTAGTTGAAGAGAAATGTAGGTTCTTCCTATTTGTATTTGAGATGCATGAACATATTATAAAAAAATATTGCTTCATACGATGCTATGTAGAATGGTTTATAACATTGTAGTACATATGCATGTATAACATATATGAATAATTAGTATAAAAAGTACACTCTAATTAAAAGGGTAAATCCATCAAACCAATTCCATCATATCTTGCATCGAAGGATTGTAACATTTGATTCATATATTTCTCTTTTATATATTTGTACAAAATGTTGAAAATATGTTCAGCGACTTTTCAAATCTTGTATGTTTACTTTGATTTTGTATTATACATGTAACTTATCCTTTAATTTGATTATCTTCATAAGTGTGGAATGAGAAATATGTCCTCTTAGATACCATACAAGGGAGAAAGATGGTTTTTGGAAGGTCAAAGTTAGAGTGTCACGACTTTGGATTATTGTTGTCAATGCAAACGACAAAAATGAGTTGTTATTCAAGATGGTTCTAAGCTTCTAATTGATGAGAATGCGTGCACTATTTGTAATATTAAATAATTTAATTTTTTTTACAATAATCCAATTGTCTCTTAATCTGCATAACTCGTATATCTATGAATTGAAACGTACAATTAAGTTGAATCTGGCACATTATTTTCGTGGAGTATTCAAAGATGGTGGCGTCTATTTGGTGAAAAATTTATCTGTTATTGACAACAAAGACAACTACTGCGTTGTCTCCGAAAATAAGCAAATGATTCAATTCTACTCAAATACAAATTTCTGTTATGACCTATATACTGATTTTGGAAAACTGCCCCAGTGTCTTGAAAACATTTACATTTTCACGAGTAAGGTTAAGTTTATTTTATTATATGCAATTCTACTAACAACATATGTAGTACATTAACTAATTCACAATTTTTCCTTTTTTGATAGATTGGTGAGGGACCAATCGAGACCAAAAAAATTCAAATGCAAGAAGTCGACACCATTATTGAAGTGGAACTCATAAATAGACAATCGAAGGATAACCCCAAAGTCCAATTTGTTCAAAGATCCTTCAGCAATCCACACTCTGCCTTATGGACACAATTTATATATAACTGAAATTGTTATGGAGAAAACACAACACTAGAATTTAACACAGGATGTGCGTAGCACGCAATGCCACCTAGTATTACATAATACCGAGATTCTGATATGAATGTAAAATGATGTTAACAACCTTATAAGCTGCTTTCTTGGATGTTTATACAAATTACAGATTCTTCTTATCCCTCCGTCCATGTGATATGTTGTCTTTTCCTTTTGTCACAAAGACTAAGTGGTTAGTTAGACTTTCAAGTGGGGGGAGATGTGTTTAACAATTTTATAACTTGCCATTAGTCCTCACTAATCCCATGATTGTATCCCCTCTTGCTCAACAACCACCCTCAACCTTTACTGTAACAACCCTAAATTTTCTCTATCTTTAAATATAAAAATAAAGGATTGTTATGCCGCCATTGACTACCAAGTCAACGACAAGGCTAATTTAAAACAAACTTCATAACAAAATAATCCAAAAGAATAAATGACAGCGGAAGACTTCTAGCTGAGTCTACAAAGCAGAATTCAAACAAAAAAGATAAACTACAAATCTTTCCCAATGTAAATGATTCATGACTCGTAACAAATGCCCAACATGCACTGACGCTTCAACCATACAATGCATCTTAATCTACAACCTGTCAACTGCGCCATCAAAGGATGACACAGGCCCCATAATAGGGTAGGGACATAGCCCAAAACAAAGAACGTCACCACATGCCGAGTAAGAAGTTTAAGCAATATAAACGATTAAGATACGCGCCTTACTGGCACTTAGCTAACAAAGAATAGACAAAGCTACGCAAAAGAGCAAAAGCCGAAGCAACAAGAGTAAGAATAATCGCGCACGCTTTGTGCCAACTCAAGCTTTCAATTCCTTTGTACGTTATACGAGGGCCTCCGTGAGATCCCCAAACAAGTCAACATTATACGTTATTCGAGGGCCTCTGTGAGGTCCCTAAAGACAAGCCAAGGGTCCTACCCCAAGACTACCACATCTAGAGTAATATAGTAATATCAACCTAAAGACCCGAGTGTGCACACCCCTCGCTAGGGGGACGGTAGGACGTACAAGTCCCTAGGAGGAAGTCTATTAGGGGGTTCGGTAGCTTATCTCCAACCCTTAAACACAAGACTTGATCAAGGATTATATCATAACGAATACAAACGACACAAAGGCCATTCTCTAGATTGGTTTCTCAAATTATTTCAACATTCGCTTTGAACTTTAAGGTACATTATTTCGTGCTTGCACTTTTCAATTTATAGATGGCCATAGCCGGAAATAATAACATTCGAATCAACAATCGATAAGGGCATAGCCATACAACGATATAAGCATAAGCATGGATTCCAAAAGAATGATGAACTAGATATGTAAAGATCACAATCATGGATGAAACGAATGATAAGGCTCTTAAGACGAACGATATAAGCATGCTCAACTTTAGAAGGTCAACGTTTTTACCTTTCAACGCTAATCTTTAATCAAGTTCTTCTAACAAGATTTACGAACTACACCTCCTTGAATCCATAACTGAGGTAATCAATCAATCACAAACTCAAACCATAATGCCCTAATTCACAAGGTGTATCCATAAGTCATAATTCTCACAATTAACACTAATCTATGATGAATCCAAAAGGAGACAGTAGTAAATAAACATGAATAACGTCTACCTCCAACATTGGATGACCACCAAATTTTAATATGTCATAAAAGGTTATGTCAGGAATGTATCCTCCAAATTTTGTCCACAAAAACCAAGCGGATCAACGAGAATCAATCTCACACTGAACCATAAACATGAATTAGGGTTTACCCACAAATTTTGATATAACTTTTGTTACACAAATGTAGGCCTTACCAATTTTGGATATGTTGTCAAAAGTCAAGTTAGGAACATCTCCATAAAATATCGTCCCAAAGTACCTTAGGAATAAACGGGCATCAGCAAAATACCGAGGGGGCGGAACAGTTCTCGGATAGATGGACACAACTCCACTAAAACACCTCTACCGAAAGCATCCGATGGAATCTTGGCATGATCTACATGTTGATGGATTTGTATCGAAATCACGGTTCTAACGCAACCAACCACGTCTTAATCAAAGGTCGTATGTGAGAGTTGTGTGCGTTTGGAATTAACACGGTTGTGCTGAAATCTTATGCGGGTGTAGGCTACGAAAATGAGAGAGATGGAGAAGAGGGGGCCGAATGACTATCAAAGGGAAGCAAGAGTTTTCTTTATTTTTCATAAATGGGTATGAGGATAGACTCGGGTTTGGGCTTAATTAGTTGGTTGAGATGAGTGATCCACAAACCCGATCCAAACCCGAATGAGTAATAATGAGTCCTCTTGTGTAATTTTATAATCAGAAACTCATAATAGTACAATCGAATTTCAATAAAGTTGACAAAATCCTCGAATATACAATAAAATGTAACACCCTTAATTATTCGAATTCCCAAAAATTACGGGGTGTTACATTTAAATCTCCGTCCTCTCAACCAATTTAATTAACATAGCCACCTCGTCGTGTAAACTCATAGCGTTTCTATTCTTTGCGTTTTTACAACTCATAACCATTGGCATCATTATCCTTTGTCCACCAATTGAGATGATATGACAAGAGAAAAGAGGGACGAGAGAAGATTAATGGAGGAAGAGAGACGGGTGAGAAGGTGGAGGAAAATGAGAGGATATACGATTTAAGGCTGCGGAGGGGGTGGTGCTTCCAATGGAAGAGGAAAGGAAAAAAAAAAAAGACTTTGGCAGTACAAAAAGATGGAGGTGGGGTTTTAATTAGGTGGTTATGTTAAATGTAAAGTAGTGTTATTTTAATGACACGGGTAGTCCTGCATGTATCCCTAAACCACCCGAAAGCATTCCGAAAACAAATTGGACAACATATCACTGAAACCGAATTCATTTTCATCATTGTTGGAGGAGGGTTTTGTGGGGCTCAAGGCCAAGGCTTGGTGGATCAGGGCTAGAGATGGTAGGTTGTGGGTTGGGACGTATGTATGTGGACGAAGGGGGGGTGAGAGCATGAGAAAGAGAACTTGTGAAGAGAGAAATGTTGATGAGAGGGTGATCGGACAATGGTTGGGCATGGGCGGTTAGGTTCACTGACCAGAGTGCGCCATGGTGGATGGGGGCCGGGTTCCGCCAAATGGGCGATTGATGTTATTTTTTTTTTTTGAGGGGGGGGGGGGTTGGCATTGATGAGGGGGGAGAGAGTATAGCTAAGAATTGGGGACTGATGTATAATGTCAATCATATCAATTGGAAAAAAGAGTTAAAGCACACACATCTAGACTTAACGTAGGAATATGAGGATTCGAATACTAGATGATTCACAGGGAGTTTGGCTTTTTAACCATTAGGGCAACCTTTATTATGCCATCTAGAGGCCTTATCATAGAAACATTTACATGTGCTTTGTTTATGATTGCTTGTCATTTTGGCATAGATAAGACTTGTTGTCCAAAATTCTATATGCAGATATGTCACCTTGCTAATGCACTATACAAAAAACGCCGCAGTGCCGATCGAAAAGACTTATTATACGCGCTCCATTTTTTTTGGTTCTTACGTTTGGTTTGAATTTGTGAGAGGATTTCAAATCAAACGTAAAAAACGAAAAAAAATGGAGGGAGTATATCATTTGATCAACATACATTTTACATATGGCCTTAATTGCGAACATAAATTTTACCCACAAAGATATATATATTGAATGTTATACATCGCACCTTCTGAGGTTTCGTGAGAGTTCCAAACTTAAAACACTCAATGAAGAGTATTTGTAAAAAATAGAGAGAAAATGAGGAGAAAACTCCACCATTCTCTCTCATTTCCCCTCTAATATTACGCTGGTATTGTGGCTAGAAATTTTGCTTGTTGTAATTATAAAAATATTCGGGTCTTTTTGGCTCATTGCCTGAACCGAAAATAGTCATCTATGGCGGCTTGTCAGGCTGTGTACTGCCACACAAATCAACACGGGTCCTTTCGGCGCACTTTGAACTATTCTCAAGCAAGCACGCTTAATTTTGGGGTTCTTATCGTATGAAATTAGTAAAAGAAAAGTCGACTTTATTGGTATGGGTAACACGATCAATAATTTTAACCACCTCATATAAGCCCTTATCTCTTATAGCCTTTCTCTGAAATCTGGGATATTGCAGATGGATTCAAGAGAATATCTCTTAATTAAGAAAATAAATTAAGTTTTAATAATATGTGCTCATTGGGCACACGTTAGAAAAATCGATAACTTTTAACCAAAATCATTATTGTCAAATGAGTGAAAAACCAACGGGACCAATTTTTTATCTAATTCACATCACATTCTAGTGCAATTTCCATAGATAACAAAACTTACTAATTCTACAATAGCTACCAACCTTTGGTAGCCATTGCAATAATATCCATTGATTTTATTGACTAAATTTGAGCCTTTAGATTGATTTGACCATTAAAAACAAAAAAACTCCACTCATTCCGGTTCTTTTCTCTCTCCTCCCGGCTCCCCCTCTCCTCTCCACGGCTTCACCACTCCACCACTGCCCACCCCTACGGCCCTACCCCACCACCGCCAACCCCCCAACTTCACCAGTACAGGCGCCTCACAATTCCTCTACGCCAAATGTCATCAGCCCTGCTCCTCACCCCCGCGACCGCGCTTTTCTCCTCTTCCACATCTTCCCAAAAAAATGATGGTGCAGGTCAACTTTAGAGAGCAGCAACGAGGATTAAGGGTGACGAACGTAGAGGCCAAGATGCGGCGGTGGCGGTTTTATTATTGGTTGGGAAATGAAAGGAAAAGGAGTATAGGGGTAGAGCGGAAGGCAGGGGCGGGGAATGGGGTGGACGACGTGACTAAGGCGGCGACGACGATCATGGTGACGTGGTGGTCGAGGCGGCTGGTAAGGTGGCGACGGGTGGTGGAGCCCTGGGTTGGTGCTGTGGGTGTGGCCGTGTGGGAAGGCGAAGAGGAGGGTAGAGGAGAGAGAAAATGATGGGTGAAGGTTGGTCAGTTGGATTTTTTTTTTTTTTTTCAATAGTCAAATTATCAATGGTTGAGATTACTCTAATAAAATCTAAGGGCCAGATTTGCTTATTATACAATAGCTATCATGGCTTGGTAGTCATTGTAGAAGCAAATTGCTAGAGGTCTACAGTGTAGACACAATTAATTTGTCTACAATGTAAAATTGAGTTAGTCGTAGTAAAACTGAGATCGAAGCAGTAAAATTAATTGTAATGAAAAATTCAGGTAGTAAAATTAGTTGTGTGAGATGTAAAATTTTGATGTTGTAGTAAAATTATTGTTGATTGTAGACACTTTAGAGTGTCTAAACTGTAGACCTCTAGCATTGTCCATCGTAGAATCACTCTAACAAAACTATTGTGGTGATATTGAAGAAACAAAAGTACATACATGCATATACTTCAAAGTTCAAATTTAAATGAAGTACTCGATGACAAGAGACCAAATTGTTTCCTCTCCAGGTAAGAGAACTTGAATAGCGCTGGCCAGATTTGTGAGGGCTTTCAGACACTTTGTAATGCTTTCAAAGTATTCGCTTTTTTCTTCATGCTTACCCTGCATAACACACAGCAACCACAACAACAACAAAGCCATGGAAATGACTGCCTTATTTGAATTTTTATCTTTCTTTCGTTTCCAACCCTTAGCATAGACCTTCTTGAGGAAAGTTGTTACTTTTTCATAGTCAGACTTATTAGCAGTAGAGACGATGCTGCCCTTACCCGAGGAAACTCCATCTTGGTGATTGTTCACGACTCCGGGTTTTGTTTGGTTCGGAGCTAGTAGTTTTTCGATGTCTTGCTCGATTTTAGGCACCCGAAACTTCTCATTGCTATCAAATTCTCGAGCTTGTTGGGCAAAAAGATTGGCAATGGGAGTGACATATGCTGGGAATTTAATTATCTTCTCATTCGCCTCACCTCTGTAAGCAAAACGCTGGAGATTATGCGAAAGCGCAGATGCGACTCCAAACGTATATCCTGCCGCCTCAAAACTCTGTTTGTTTCCCACCAAATTTTGGAGCTGCCGGACCTCATCTTTCAACTCATTGATCATTTCACTTCCATCATTAGTTCCGTCAAATCTATGAAGTATTGCATCTGCTACTATGAGACACCGTTTAGCAGCATTACATTTCTGGCTTACAGCCTCTGATATTCTAACCATTGTCTCTCGACGCGCATCCTCCACGGCCACAACCTTGAACTCCGGTGACAAAGATGAGTATGTGCAACTCACTGATGCATTGTATGTGCTATGCACTGAAGTATGTATAGCGGGACTCACAAATAATTTGTCTTCTCTGCCGCTGGCCCTGTAACTTGCCAAAAGGTTTACTAAGTTTCATGGTTACGAATGGATGATTTTAGGGGTAAATTATACCATGTTTCCGGGAACACAGGAGGATCGTTGTTGAACCATGTAGTGTGTTTTGATGATGACAAGATAATATGATTCATATGTTGATTATTCCCTTGTTATGAGCTAACGTCTTGTGTAGTTTTGGTAAGCTAACATTTTCAGGAAGATTTGATTGACCTATGGTTATAGGCTATACCAATGGAGCTACAAAGTGTGAGGCGTTGAAGATTAGATTAGAAGGTTTTTACTTTCTTATAGTCTTGATTGTAAGATGAGTTTTGTGTTTGATTGGTCTGCAAGAGAGTGCTAAATGGTGCAAGAGACAGATTGGCAATCTGTCTCATGTCTTGTACTTGGACTGTTTTACATAACTGTTTTCACAGATAACAGTATCTGGTACTGTACTCTGTACTGATAAACTTGAGATTTTGAAATGGTTTAAAAGGGAAACGTGTTTTTGCTTTGCAAATGATTTTTTATCAAATGCCAAATATCTTAAGGATTTTATATTTGATTCACATATTTTGAAATATATTATTTCCTTTATAAGAATGAATATTTATGTGTGATAATCTTGTTTTAGGAAAATTGGAAAAGATTTTATTGAAAATATATCTTTTGATTATCCTAAATATTTGTGAAAATAATTTGGCTTCTTGATTCAGAAATAATCATGTTTGATTTTGGATAAAATCTTGATTTGTTTGAAAGATATATTCTAGGAATTTTATTTGAGGTAAAATTCTTATTCTATCCTTATTTGGAATTATCCTATGTATTTTGCTTGGAAAGAAAATCACTTGAGTATCTCTTAATAATTCTCTACAGCATAAAAGGAGTCTTGGGGTCTCATTATGCCTTAGACGGTTTTTTACAATAAAGTTTTGACCTCAATTTTCCAAAGAAAACGTCCAGATAGTACAGTATTGCATACTGTTCCATGCACTGAAATCTTACACTATACTCATTATAGGTCTAAATTGTTAGCTCTATCCGCTTGTCTAATAAGCATTATTGCGAGGTGATTGCTTTGTACTTTTCTCTTCAAGAGTGAGGTATTTGGGGTATTGGTTGTACTCGAGTTTCCTATTGTCTTGGGTTGAAAGAGTAGGAATACTTTCATAGTTGAAACTAGCATAACTATAGTTAGTTGTGGGGGTTCCTCTACTTGTCTTGGGTTGAGCTAGTAGAGAAGAAAATTTTAGTGAATTTTGTGAACGTAGCCCTTGGGTTGAGGTCGAACCACGTAAATCTTGTGTGTACTCTATTCATTATTTCGTGCTTTATTTCATAGTACAGAACTGTGCACTATACCATCAGAAACTACAATCTCTAGTTTGTGCTACAGTATACTTGTCTGTCTCTTCCGCTGCTTTACACAAGATAAACTAGAGCAAAATGAAAAAGTTCCAATCAAAGTCCATACTCAATTCACCCCCCCTCTTGAGTATATCTCGCGACACGACTCTTCAATGGTGGTCTTTCTCACAATAGAGGAGTAGGGAGCTCACTTAAATAGATTTTTAATAATTTTGGTTGGTACGGAGTTGGATTCATCGTACGAAGAACATGAAACTTAATTCTTATTTTCATTGAGACTGTGTTTGGGGATGAGAGTTTAATTTTCAAATCGTTAATTTTGCCCCGATTAAAATCACATGTTCGGCAATAATCCTAATAAATTTGAGAATTTAATTTGCATATGTGTCAAATTCGTAGAATTCGAATATCGACCCCAAACCTCTCTATTTGCAAATTATACTTTTGCACCACAATCTCAAATGACAAATTTTAAATGATTGTTTTCACATGCTACTTGAAATAGTTTTTTTAAATTATTTTTATAGTGATATTATCTTATATCTATTTAGAAAAGAATTATTAATTCTCGTGCATTTGCACTGGTCAAATAACTACTAGTATATGGTTTAAACTAATTAAATTTGGCATACAACTCTGGATTTTCAAATAAATAAAATATTAGAATTTGTAAATGTTTATTTTTTATTTTTCTTCAAATAGGCATGAGTGACTAACCTGAAACTATAGCTTATAGTGAAGACATGGGCATGCGTGAGGCGGCGATGATGAGCTTGAGGTAGTTCAACATCGACAAGGATTCTGCGTTTCTCAGAGCAGTAGAGATTGCCGAATAAAATAGTAACAGAACCATTTTTTTCTGGGCGTTGTTCGTAGGATCCTGTATAAACCTTATCTATCTTCATTTCTGAGCTAATGTTGAGCTCCAACTCTTGAACCACCTCTGTTAGAAGCCCAGCCAAACATGTCGACATTGCTATGCTCAAACCCGCTCCATTTGAGCCGTCGAGATCCACCACTGATGAGAATGTTCCGTTATTACTTCTCTCGGCAACCTGCTTGAGCACCTGTGTTTAACCGTCATGATTCATTAAAGCAAATCAAGCTTTAACAACACGTTGTTAATTACCATACTTAATGGATTTCGAGCTTAATTTTGCACCAATTAGATCTATATATGTTCTATCGAATAACACATTGCCTCTTTTTAAAAGGGACAAGTCAACATCCAAAGTAGTTGAGTTGACATCTTGTAATTGTAGGATTGCAGAGGAGTACGTTAATGCTCTTCAATTCGATGTAATATTCCCATGCATATTAATTTTCAAGATGTCATAAAAATTGCAAAGCTCATGTGACGGGACACTCTAAAGATTAGAGCACGGTATCAGCGTGAAAGGTGTGAAGTAATGACTCAATATAATAATATAGACAGACAGGTAAAGTAGTACTTTAATCCAATCAAAATATTACTTTCTACTTGTTAATGTTTTGTTGAACAGGGCGAATGGATGGTTTTCCACCAATCACCATGTTGACTTCTGAAATCAACATCTACTTTACTTTTCTTCACGAGAAGAGATGAGACTATTCATCTTCTTACATGGTCTAAGTCCTTACTATGGGACTCTCGGGAACATTCTCCTCATGAAAAAATCCTCTTCCTAAGGTAGATGACAAGAAATTTGTTGAGGCATGTCGCCTCGGGCCCTAATGGTTAATCTAATGTTTTTCTCAAAGCACCATGGCGCACTGTTGGGGATGATGTGATGAACATGCATGGTGTAAGACTTCTATAAACATGGAAACCCTTAATGCTATGTTTGGGAACTAGAATTTGGAATTGAATTCTCGAAATAGGTCAATTCCAGTGTTTGGGAACTACAAGAATTTGGAATTGGAATTGGCCCAACTCCACCTCAATTTCATGATAGTGTAAAAGCGTCTAATCTCAAATGACATAAAAAACCTAGTCATTTCAATTCTTTTTCCTCTCTCAACTCCCCCATCCTCCCAATCTCTCTCCTCTGACCACCTGCAGCCACCAGGATGCAACACCGCCGCGGCGGCCACCCACCTCGCTCCTCCACCTATTGCACCGTGGGTGCTACCGATAGCGGCGCACACCAGACCCAACCACCCTTACGCCTCCACTATATATCTCTCCTCTCTGTTGCCACCCAACATCTCCACGGCAGGCCCGCGTTTCCGCCATCTACGACGGCCTTCCTCCACCTCCTACCGTTTGCCGGCAGCCTCCACCAGAACTCTGCGCCGTCGTTGACCGACCATGGTCCTCTCTCCACCCTCACTTTCACACTACGCCAAAAACGGCATTTAACATAGGTAAATATGACACCGGTAGGCTTAGAACCGGTGTCTGAAAAATATAAGACATCGGTTTTCAATCAACCGGTGTCAAATGCTTCCCCAGTCAATTTGCGCGCAATTGCTCACTTAGCAAAAAATAATAAAGAAAAAAAAATTGGACATACGACACCGGTTATAAGAAAACCGGTGTCATAAGTTACCAGAAAAAAAAAAATTGGACATAAGACACCGGTTATTATAAAACCGGTGTCATAAGCACGTAAGAGAAATATACGACACCGGTCTTTCGTCACCCGGTGTCATACATATTAAAAAATAAATAAAAAATTGCGCAAAATGTTGAAAGAAAACTGTACGCACTTTTAACACCGGTTTGAAGGACAACCGGTGTTTTAACACTATGAGAAAAAAACTAAAAAAAAAAAAATTAATAATACATATAACACCGGTTTTGTGGACAACCGGTGTTATATGTATGATCCACTTTCTTTTTTTTTAATTATTTTTATTTTAATTATTTATTTACTTGCTTTTATACGGAGTAACTCCCTTCCCTTGCAATCTCCGCCTTCCACTGCTTTATCTCCCTTCCCTTGCTATCTGCGCCTTCCATAACTCTCTCTCTCTCACCATAGAAGAACAAACTACATTCCCCAATATGCTCCTCTCTCTCAGTTATCAATTCAATCAACAACTTCATTCGAAAAAAAAAAAAAAAAAATTGGAGATCTGCTCAAAAACAATCTAAGTTCCTAAAAAATCACATCTTACTTCGTCTAATAGTTGTGAAGAAAATAATCAAACTCCCTCAAAAATCATCTCTGATTATTTTTCTACTATATATATATATATATATATATACATATCTACTCTTTTAGGAAGAAAATAAAAACCCTCTAACTTACCTGCAGCCTTCCATCTCCAACATTTTATTACCAATGTCATCGAAGTCCCAAGATTTCACTCGAAGGAAGAAGTACACATGAAAGAGAAATATCTTCAAATCGACATTTTACAAGTTGTTTCTTTTATGTAAGTTTTGTGAATTATATTAGGGTTTTTTTTTAGATCTAGTTTTAGTAGTTTTTGTAAATTTTGCAAATGTACTCGAAATTGAGATCTAATATACGGTATTTGAGATTTAATGTATTTATCTAATTTAGGATCGATCTACGAATATGCTAGAGATTGAGATCTGATTTAGTTTTCTTCGGTTAAGATTGAGATATTAATTAATCTTACTCTTCGTCGGTTTAGATTGAGATATTGTTCTATCTTTACTTGCAATTCTTTTGAGATTTAATTTCTTAATCTTAATCTTCTTCCCTTGAGATTGTATTCTTGTATTTTTTTACTTGCAATTCCTCCTAGATTTTCGTTGTATGCCCTGTGTATGAAATGTAATATGGAAGATTGTTGTTGAGTATGAACTCAAATTAATTGTGTTTAGCTATTGATATGTGGGTTGTACGGTGGCAAGGTAGGTGGGAGTGGGTATACAAACGAGGAACAATCTGGGTTTCGAAGCATGCAGTAAAAAAAATTATTTCTCTTTTTTTTTTTTTTGAAAAGTTTGTGCATATAAGACACCGGTTGGGGCCACAACCGGTGTCTTATGTGCCTGTTTGACCAGATCCTAATCACACATAAGACACCGGTTTTTGACCCAACCGGTGTCTTATGTCCTACTTTTCACACCGGGTTTTTTTTCGAGTAACGAGACACCGGGTATAACCGGTGTCGTGTTAATTTTAGACCCGGTGTTATATTGTATTTCTAGCGTAGTGTCACTCTTTCTCTCTCCTCCTGACATTCTTGAAGCTTTAATTTGGTGGTAGGAATTCGTCTTGGGGCCGAGTTGAGGCCAATGGACTAGCAGCGACGGTGGAAGACTGGCGGCGGTGTGGGTGGCGGTGTAAGACTAGTGGTGGCATGTGGTGGCGGGGTGGTGGTAGGTGGTGCGTGGGGAGGGGAGGGTGATTGTTATAAATTCAATTCCAAGGTTACCCAAACATAACTTTGGAATTGGATTTGGAATTGAAATTCTAGATTTCAATTCTAAAAAACGAAATGAATTACGCGTTCCCAAACGCTACTTAAAAACAATTGAATGCTACAATATCAGCATTGTTCCCAAAAATGGGTACACGTCCACCTAGGTGAATGAATTCCAGCCAATAGAGCCTGTTGTAAAGTACTTTACAAGCTAAGTGCATGTAAAAGGTCCACAATTGATGTGGAGACAACCAAGGTTCTCACTCCCAGGTGCTTATTGAAGGCTGTTCTTCAAAAAGCATCTGACTCTATCTAGTGGGCCTGTGTAGAGGGTATGCTTTTTGGGCTGAACTTCCCCAAGAGTATGATAAAATGGATAATGCATAGAATTTACTACAAATACGTTAAAACTTATTACGAACTATATTTTTTATTACTTGTTATCTTTAATTTACTACACTTAATTATGTTATAGACAATTTTGTTATTGTCTAGATAAATACTCCTAGGATCGTCCTAAAAAAAAGCATCTATGTCTAGAAAAATAATATAAGGTATCTAGACAAACCAAAAATGTATCTAAGTTTATAGTTTGTACTAAATATAATCAGATTTTGTTATATACTGAGTCCTTAATTAAGGCTAACTGGCTAAGTATAAAAATTAATTATGTACACCATCTGTCCCACCTCAAACGCCCCGTCTCCAAAATACTGCCCGTGTTGAGAAAGGTGTACACACTAATCGGTTAATCAAAATTTCAAAAAAATTATACAACGAATTAGATTAGAGTTTTCTCTAACTTGTCATTCAATTTTTTTGGAACTTTGATTAACCGAGTAGTGTATACACCCTTCCCAATACGGGATCGTTTTTTATATGGGACGTTTGAGTTGGGACGGAGGGAATAGGAAATTTATGTGAGTCAATAATAACTAACAAATGCAAAATAATAATAATAAAAAATCTTACACCATTTTCATTCGAATAAACCAAAGATAATACAAATTGCGCTAAATTATGTTGTATAATTTAGAAAATAATTTATTACAAGGAGAGTGGGACAATATTAAGGGTCTTAGATTTGCTGCGATTATGTTAAATTTTTTGCATACTCACATTTTTTTTTGGATGCTGATAGGGGTCTAAACTTTAGACAAAGAAATCTTGTCTAAACTTTGTCATGTCATATGATGTAGTAAAATTAGCTATTTATAGTAAAATTAAATTGCCTAGGAAGAGTAAGGGTTGGGGTAAGATTTTAGGTATGGGAATGTGGAGTTTAGGTAAGGATGATTAACATAAAAGGAAAGAATTAGAACTTACAGAAACTTGGAGGAAATTAAATTTAATAATACTTTGGCCAAAAAATAACGTTAACTTTTTATTATTGAAAAGTAAAGAAAAAAAAAAAGATTTTGTAGTCAGACAACTATCAGCAAGAAAAAAAAAAAAAAAGAAGTGTTCAACTCCATTATATATAGGTACAGACATAAAATAACTAAAAATAAAAAATAAAAATAAAAACACTCTTTTCTTTTGACAACTTGATTTGGGGTTTTTGTTGTTATAGGTAATCAAACTGACGATGGATGATACAAAGGTGAGGGAACATGAGTCCGAAGACGAGGATAAAGGTTCACGGAAGCAACCACGAGCGCTGGTATGTTTAAATTGTAATTTTCTACTATTAATTTTGGTTGATTATGCTAAGAGAATAAAAAATCTGATGATACGCATTGATTGAAATATTGTACAGGTACCCAACATTAGATGTTGCCCCAAAAGAGTTCTTGGTCTTATCGTGTCTTTGAAATTACCTCATCAACGCCAGTGGGTGAAAGAATTTGGTTTTGAATCCTTATTATACATGCGTAATTTCAGGGTAAATAGGAGGTTAGCATATTGGTTAATGGATAGATTTGATCCATTTAATTGTAAATTACAGTTAAGGGATAATTTAATTGTTGATATATGCGCAAACGATGTCTCCTGGGTATTAGGAATCCCAAATAATATTTTGCGTGTTCCGCGTAAAATTAAAGATAGTTCAACATACAAAAGTGAGCTAAAAAAATACGGAAATGTGGCCGGGATTAGTAATAGTGTTGTTTTGCGCAATATAACTCCAGATGTGTCAAGAGAGGAGTTTATAAAAAAACTTTCTTTTGTATACATTAGGAAACTTTCTATGTCCTAGCCAAAGTAACAAGATTAGTCCTCAATTAGTAAAGACTGTGTTACAAATTGATAAAGATAATGTGTAACAATATGATTGGGCTCAATTTGTTCTTGATGAGTTGGTGAGAGCTGCAAAGAAATTCAAGGTAAGCATGTCCAAGTACAAGAACAAAGGAGTAACCGAAACTAGAGGAGGATTTGGAGGCTGTGTCGTTTTCTTAATGGTAGGTGATGATGAATTACATTTTGATTTGAGTTAGTCTTGTAAATTCTTAATACTCCGTATTAGTTTTAATAGTATTTTGATATTTTATGCAGATTTTTTATTTGGAACGCTTAAATATAAAAAAGGTTGTCCATTGGGACAATAGGTCTAGAATTACCGCCTGGGATGAGGAGAGTATGGAGGAGGCTATAAAAGCTGACTGGGATAAAGAAAAGGGCTTTGGATGCGGAGAGGTAGGCTTTGCTTTGTCATGTCAATAACACTTTGTAGGCAACCTAGATAAAATGTATCAAGACATGTTATGATTTGTTGGGATTTTAGATATTCTTCATGAGCACTTTGAAGTACGGAGTTCCACACCCAACTCAAGGAGAAGGGCCCTTATTCAGAGACGTTGGCATACTGAAACCTGCCCCACTTTCATTTCCGCAGGTGATTTGTTTTGCGCCTTATCGTTCGCTAAAAATTGTGTACTAATGCCTTAATTTGTCCCCTGACATCGTATAATAAAGGATTTTCTTTTTTGAGAAATATAATAAAGGATTTTCAAACCTTTGTCAGGTGCAATTGGATGAGCTACATTATCCCAATAGGGCTATGATTGCCAATCAAGTTCAATTGATGGAGTCTAGTGAAGCTATATTAGTTGATATCCCGATTTCTGTGAAAAATGAACAACTACTACATAACGTTGAGGAGAATATGGACTTGGATACTTCTAATGTGGATGCAGAAAGTATGAAAACCCCATGTCAGATGGAAAAAATGATTGAGGAAAAGTATGACTTAGCCTTGTTTGATGGACTACCTCTTGAGCTGGCAACTTTGGGATTTTTATACTTGAACCTTCTTTTTTTGTATTCATCATAGTCACCTACCTCCGATCCCCTAACAAGGCATCATACTAGGACCTCCATGTTTAATAGTTGTTGCTTTGATTACTTTACTTGTTTGCACCCCAATTGTGTCCATATACTCGAGCCTTCTCTTGACTTTTGGAGGTATTCGCCTGTGTTCTACAATGAAACGAGAGTAGCTTGGATCCATATTATGATTATGGACCAACTCTACTGTAAGAATAATCCTCCAACGACCATCTTTTCCTCTTGACGCACTCACCTTTGCAGTGCAACTTATCCTTAAACAAGGTTTTACCCTTTGTTTGAAGAGATTTCTTGGGTTTCGCTGGCCCGCCTTATGGCAAGAAAATGTCTGATGTACGGCATCTCCTTCTTTATTTTTACTTAGAGTGAATTTTACAAAAGAAAAACCCACCGATCGTGCATACTTTTGGACCATATCAAATGCATCATCTAATGTTTCGAAGGACATGCCTCTCTTTGGCTTCTCCTCTTCATGCTCTTGATCATTGTTGGTTACATGCGTGGGATTTTGCTCCATATGTTGTTGATTTAGTAAGATGAAAATTTAATGTTGTACTAGTGAGTTTATAGGCTTGTTCTAATACTAATGCAAGGGAAAACAAAATGCTATTGTACCAGAAGCTCTTGTCGCCCCTCTTACCAAACAAAATTTCGTTTTCCTTTTTTTTTTTTTACAAGGATTCCAAAGTCAAACGTTCATAAATTATGTCCACAAAATCCGGCCATTTGTCTGTTCTTATTCGTCAATTATGTTTCTTCCCAAAAATAAAAAAGCATAATCAACTACTATTAGTCTAACGTATTAGTGTATGAGATCTTTTTTTTTTTTTTTTTTTTGTCTCTCTAAGCTGTTATTACTGATTTTATGAGAAAGATATTTATTAGGATAGCGTAATTTATACGAGGAATAATTATTTGTCTATGAAAGAATTGAGATTGGGATGATATATAAGGAAGGTATGTCAAAGGATTATTATGGCAAGTCTGGATATTCAGAAGTTAAACCCTAATAACCCTAAAAACCCCTAATAACCCTAATAACCCTAAAACCCATTTTTTTTTATTAATTATGCATAATGTGCTGAAAAAATATGATAATTAGAGAAATGAAAAAGTATCCAACAAACTTTTGTCGTAGATTATATGATTAACCAGATTGACAAGCAAATATTGTCATATCTCCGAACTTTTCTCTTATATGTGATTTTCACTTTATGGTTTGTTAAACACTTATTTGCCTTAAGCAACTTACAATATACTTCTTTTGTTCATGCATACGAAATTCCGTACAAATAATTTGTTATTTTAAATTCAATTGACCTTACACAACTACACACTCAAAAGTTACTAGCTCAAGTTAACCTTACACTACACACTCATGTACGTACCTTACTTATAGTTTATATTCTTTTCACTTGAAACAACATCCAAAGCTCAAACTTAGTGTTTTACCATTACACTCGATGTCGTTACCTTATTTGTTAAGCAAGCTCAAACTCGATCTGCGGGGGTGTGGATATGAGGATTCGAACCCGGGACAACTCCCAAACAGGTTGTGCATCTAACCACTAGGCCCGAGATACATAGTTTTACTAACTTACTTATGAAAACAAAAATGAGCCCTAAAATTTTCGATCTACAAAACACAAAATAAAAACGTAACTACAATTTTTTTTAATAACATTCAATTTTATCGTTTTATTTTGAAAATATTGAATTTTTAGTTTACCTCCGCGAAATTAAAAATTTTGAATTTTGTTTTTTTTTTTTTTCCGAAGGGGGATTTTGAATGGTTCAATCGACCTAATGTAATTACAAATAAGAAAGAGAGAGGGATCTTAATTAAAAGATTTTTAACAAATAAAAAACATGCTACCCTTATCAGAATTGAACCCACGACATTCATAGGAAACCAAGAAGCACTTACCAGTAGGCCACAACTTCACTAATGTGTAAAAGAGAGACTGTTATTTATATATCAAGCACAAAGTAAAAAAAAAAATTATGCACGTCTGCACGCATTAATTTTTTCCCCTTATTTTTGTTTTCCTTATTTTCGTTTATTAGTTCAATATTTTTATTTATGCCCTCAAAAAAAAAAAAAAAAAAAATATATATATATATATATATATATATATTTATTATCTTCCTCCTAAAAAGATATATATGTTGGGTGTATATATATCAATAATTATTTGGTTTGCTTAATTTTGGCCTTTTCCTAATTTAGTATGTTGATTATAATGGATCCTTACCTAGCTTAGTTATTTCCTAATTAACCAAACAAATTTTCCTTACCAAATTCCTAACCATTTATGAATGACCCCACATATTGCCATATCATACTCCACATCACCGCCATGTCACCTTTAGACAACAATAAATTGTCTAAAGTTTAGACCTCTATCACTAAGCTTTTTTTTTTTACCACATTTGACATATATTGACCAAGTTAT
This sequence comes from Spergularia marina, assembly GCA_963680865.1. NCBI lineage: Eukaryota > Viridiplantae > Streptophyta > Magnoliopsida > Caryophyllales > Caryophyllaceae > Spergularia > Spergularia marina. Next base: position 6,237,078 of record OY804549.1, on the reverse strand, counting down.
GAACAATTTTTTCTATTGTCTATATATAGACCGATTAGACTGTTAGGATGATCCGATTGAAATTAAAAACTATCAAAAAAGGATCAGATATTCAGATCACATCATCAACTAAATGAAAGGGATGCTAAAAATTTGTGCTAGTCATCAAAACCTGGCGGCATGCATGCAGTACAGTTTCTAGGCCAGCAGAGTACTGGTATGTATTAGTGTTTACCTTGGCATCGTGAAAATCTCCAACCCCAAAAGTGTGGACAGGTACATCATAGGAGTCCAACATCCCGGTAGTAATTCCTGTACTCGGTTTTCCGTAGGATATAAGCATAAAGGCCGACGTGCGACCGGCTTTTTGCATACGATTTATTAAAACCTGTAAACCCTTCTCAAGACCTTTGATGATGTCCGTGTCACCAGTTCTAGGTTTTGATGGGTTTTGATGGGTAGTTCTAGGTTGTTCTACCAAATCCACTAATTCCTCCACCTGTGATCGAACACTATCAGTCATCGGCCGCAACGGGCATAACCTCTTAGCGGCTTCTTGGAATGTGATTATCGATAAGCGATCAATGGGATTTAGTTTCTTAATTAAGAACTTGATCGCGCATTTGAGTTTCGTCATTTTTACGCATCTCATTTGCGCTCCCCGCTTACTTCTAAGACTAACACAAGATCCAAACCACATGGTGGTTTTTTCCCAACATCCGCCCCCTTCAGCTCCACCACCACCTTATAGTCGTCGCTTCCTTCCATTGTCGCGTCTTCCGTGAACACTTGGGCCGTCACAAAGTCCTCAACACTTCGATAATCTACATTATATTCATATATATTTATATACAATATTGTTTCAGACGTACACTTAATTTGAAATAAACATACATGAACACTATAGGTGCACATGTAAGTAATAAATCGAAACATATATGATATATACCTCATTTAATGATCTTTGGACTCTCATCATCTGACAAGTCGGGGCGCATTTTTGCAGCTACCATATCTAAGATGTTAGATGTGGGTAGAATACGTACGATTCAGCCTTCCATCCCTTTGGTAGGCTTCCTCCGATGCTCCTAATTAATTATGAGTAGGAAAATAGTATGAAAAAAATTATTGCGAACTTTCTCCCGTAGGCTAATTATTTGATAATTACGTTTTGGATCTAAGGTCAACGAAATGAGATTAAAGTATAATTTGTATATTTACATTTTGATCGATCCAATGTGAAAATGATCCAAGTCGCTTATTTTTCTAGCATTGACATTTTGACTTAAAAGGATAAGGGCTACGGAGAGTTGCTTTAAATTAGTCGGGGTTTTTAATAGAAATAAAAAATAAAATAAAATAAAAACTTCATTGGTTAATGGTTATTAGGAAATGGTTGAATGACTGATCCTTGCGCGAATTAGTCACCGCCTCACCGACTACCGTAGACCAAAACCATAAGTTTAGGGTCTGTTTGGTATCGTTTTCTTTTTTCAGTTTTCTGTTTTTTTGAAAACCAAAGTCCCGTTTTTGAAAACCAGAAAAAATGGTTTTCAGTTTTCAGTTGTCAGTTTTCATTTTCTATATGACTATTATACAACCACACAATTTGAAGTTAATTTTGTAACTTATTTAACTAATTTTTTTACGCAAAAAAACCAAAAACTGAAAATGGCTGTGATACCGAACGGGCCCTTAATTAATGTATCCGAGAATGAACAAAGCAGAATAAAGTGAGATGAATTTGCTTGTGTTGTTACATTACGAAAGTGAGCTTTCATAGTTTAGAGTAATTTGCTTCATCCTGTAATTCGTGGCTTTTAAGCATGTAGTGGAAACTAGTTTTAAACCCGTGAGTTGCACGGTAAATATATTATATATAGTGTTTAATGATTTTTATACAAAAGTCTCGCGTTGAACATATTTCTTAGATGGTCACGTGTACTATTTATATTTTGTTTGTTGAGTTTAGTTTGGGGATAAGCACGATATCGTTTTTCCAAATTTCGTTGGATGACTGGAGACTAATGTTATATATACTACCATACAGGCGTAGAATTAGAACACATTTTAGACTAAATTTAAAAAGAGCTTTGATGAGATATGTGCTATAATTTTTTGATATATAAAGTAAAAGTTATGAGTAATTTTTTAAATAATTTTCAAATCACAGTCTAATGAAAGTTTGGATTCTGCCTAATAATTATAGGACAATTAATTCAAATAATGCTTAAAAAGTAAAAAATTATCAAAATGGGTTCCAAAAAAACTATTTATAAAAGTAAGGTGCACGTAGGCTTGGAAATTACGGAAGCTCAAACTCGCCATGGCGTGTGGCGTCTTTCTGGAAACTCGCCATCGCCAATGGCGTCTTCTACCATTTCTAAAAATCCCATATATTTAACTCATCCCTTAAACATTCCCCACCCCCGCCTTGGCACTGCTAAATCTCACCCCGCCCCATAACCACAGCCGCTGACAACACGATATTGGCCTATAGAATTTGGCCTCCAACCACCACCCTCCACATTTCACGCCATCATCTTCGTTAGTTCCTCTCATCTTTTTCATTTTCTCTCTCTTCTCTAAACAACAATTCAAATGACGGCCACATGGAGCATAATTGTGGGGGCGGAGTGATCATGCAAGGGTGGTTTAATTGCAAGATGGTAAGGGGCGGGAAGGAGGGGAGAGGCAAAATCGAGATAACAATGGAAGGGGTTGTGCGGCTCGAAGAGTTGTTGGTGGGGGAAACAAGCAGTGGTATTAGTGTTGTCGGCGCACGGCCGCATGCTTCCTCTTATATATAGTGGTACCGGCTCCCACCTTCAAGGTGGTCGGAGTTGGGCGACAATGGTAGCTAGGGTGGAACTTGGTGGCTGTTGTAGAAGGGAAGAGGAGAGAGACTATGGTGGGGCCAAATTTTTGGTTTGGGTTAAGGTTTGGACTTACCCATCTTAGTTGGACCCCAAAATGATAAATAGTCTTTTTGGAACCCTATTTTGATAATTTTTTATTTTTTCAACATTATTTGAATTAATCGTTCATAATTATGGTTAGAACCTCTCCATTTTTTACTCTCTCAAAATTTCACTTCTTTTTTACTCTCTTTAAACTATTAAGAAAAAAAAAAAAAAAAACCAAAACTCTACTATATTAATAACTGAATCACTTTTGCAATTTTCGTTGGATGACTCTTCACTAACGTATTTCTATTAAACATATGCATGTACAAATAGTAATCATTTTAGATTAAATTTCAACATAGGTTTAATGTGATATATGTTGTAATTTTTTGATATACGTAATAAAAGTTAGGATTGATTATGTCGTATCACATTTAAATAACTTTTAAATTACAGTTTTATGAATGTATGAACTCTACCTAATAACAATCTCTCATTTTTTGGACCCTCTCACCATTCTTTTTTTTTTTTTTTGACACTCTGTAAGCTCTCCAAAAAAAAAAAAAAAAAAAAAAAAAAAAAAAAAAAAAAAACCTCTTATAGAGCCCTTCATTTCATTTATCTGTTTTCATTGATCCTGATTTTGTGAGGAGAACTCAAGCCCCACGGAAATAAAATGAACAAAATGAAGGGAGTACATTAGATTGAGGAATATTGAATACGGATAATATTATAAATAGATAATATTAGGAGTATTTGTGGTTAGGAACATTAAGTTTAGGAATATTATATTGTTAAGAGTTTAGGAAGTCGGTTCCTTGTTCGTCAAGGATGCAAATTGTATTTATGGAAGTTTTTTCTAAGGTCATTGTAACTAGTTATTTACGAATTATATTGAGTTTATAAATTGGCTAAGTATCGTGCATTATATTTCTTGTATGGTGCGAGAGACTCTTTCCTAGAGGACTCTAAAAGTGGCTTCCGCGGCTTGCCGGTGGACCTTCGACCTATAATGTCCGTTGGCGGGATTTTGTTCTTTGCTGGAGTTTTATTGTTCGTGATTTTGTATGTTAGGGTTTTGTTTTTCGATTTTAGGCTTATTATTATTTTTAATTTTTATTTGTGTTTGAATAAAACCCCCTCGGTTGATTATTATTTGAGAATTGATTACGTCGAAATAGTTTTATGGTGGATCGAAATTAAGAAGATTGTCCATGAAGATGATGGTGTTGTTCTCGTTTGCGTTGTTGATGTTTGTCGTTTTCATTGTTCGTGGATTAAGATTGTACGTAGCTTACTGGCTTGTAAGTACACTTTTTGATTGACGTACGTGATAAGTCTTTATTTTGCATAGTTATATAAGACTTTACGGTGCTATAATTTCTATATTTGCCCTCATTTATACTTGATTGTCATTCATTCTCGCAATATTTCACATCCTTGGTATAGTTGTTGGTTTTTGAGATTTTCAGGACATAATTAGAACAATTGGAGAAAGTAAGATGCGGGATTGAAGTTCATTTGTTCAGTGCCAACTTCGAAGCTCAATATCTCTCTACTTGGAATTTGGCAGTGAAACCAACTAGAGGTAAAATATTATGATCTTAGCTTTCTAAGAAGTGGTCACACACCCAAATCGGATAAGTAACGAAGGAATTAGAGGCGTTTGAAGGTGGACTGCCAGACCAGTTTTACAGGACTCGTGCTCTGATTGCACGACTCGTGTAAATTCACGATTTGGTCACTGAAGTGGGCACGACTCGTACATTATGTTGCATGGCTCGTGTAGCTGCACGGGTTAGCTTTCCGCGAGATTTTCTTAATTTGTTTTCGTGGGTTTATTTCCTATTTTCTATTAGGAAATTATAAAACAACCTCCTAGGTATTTATACCTAGTTGAGCCCTTGTAATATCGATCTAGGCTTTCATTATTTTATACATCTAACTTTATTTCAAGATTCAAGCACTTTTATACCAGATTCGAAGATTTATTTTCTCTATTATATATTCAGAGTATTATTCAGACCAACATAGTATTGCAATTCTTTCTCTCTACTCTTTAATCATGTTTTGCTTTAATTCAATTGTTGTTGTTGTTAATTTTAATGTGTGAGTAGTCTTTTTCTAGGGTTTGATTCAACCCTAACATGTTAGATACTATGATTTAATTCATCAATTAGCAAGTTTTTTTATTCATATGATTAGCGCTTATTATGGCTAGGTTTAATTATCAACTTGAGTTTGATTATTGTTGTCTAATTTATATGCATGTTGCTGCAATTATATAAACACTAATTTATGCTTGTTGAGTGCTAAATGGAGTTTATAAACGGCAGTTGCAATTCTTGTTTAGTGATTAGCCCTCTAATAATATTGATTATGACTATTTCACCACGGAAGTGGGTTGCTAGGACTAGTTGGAAATTTATGCGTTCTTAGTGTTTCTATTATTGCATGATCATTTCATTGCGGAAGTAAGACATAGGATGGTGATTAGAAAGTCTATGATAGACTCGGCCGGATAAGTAGTAGTTATGTTGCATAATCTCCCCTAATCTAAGTTTTTATGACTTGCTATATATGTGTGTTTTAATGTCATGGTTGATGCATGTTAGTGGCGATATCTACGCCCTAGGCTTTTTACCTATTGATTTACATTCATTCCATTTGCATTCTTGTTACCATTAGTTGATACACACCAAACCATTTCAACCCTTAGTGTAGCTGACTTTATAATTAGACGATCTAGATATTATTCATACCTCCATGAGACCAACCTGTTAGCTACAACTACCCGTACGCTTGCGGTTAAATAAACATGTAACAGTCCGTGATGATACTCGAGTGAGATTGTCGGCAAAATTCTTTGAGCACTTCTTTAGTTCGGAGTTATTATTATTTTTTTCTTTGAAAAATTAGACGCTGATATAAAGCAAGGTAAACCCAAGTTACAAACAAATTAAACAACAAGAAAGGAAAATTTATAACAACTACAACAAGCTAATCACATCTTCTATCAGTTGCACTTCTAATAGGCATGAAGATGTAGTTCTCATCAAAGAAATTCTTAATCTTCTTCGGCAAGATACAAAGGATATCCTGCCAAATTTCTTTGCTACTCCTCGGAAATTTCTTTGCTACTCCTCGGAAACTTCTAACAAATTCTCAGTTTCTTCCACAAGATTTTCGATATGGTGGATTCCACACACAACAGCTCAAACGAGAGAACTTCTGCTACAAGATCTTATGAGGTTTATGATGATCCTTTGTACCTTGGATCAGCTGATCAACCAAATCTTGATCTGATTGGATGTACTTTTAATGGATCAAACTACCTGGAAACGCGGTGCAATTCTGGCGCTGACTTCAAAGAACAAAGTAGGATTTCTGGATCGAACCTGCACAATGCCTGCAGAAACTGACAAGACATATCATCAGTGGCTTCGCTGTGACCTGACAGTTCTAAAATGGCTGCAGAATTCAATGGACAAAGAGATCAGGGACTACACATCATATCACACTTCGGCGTATGAGCTTTGGAACGAGCTTGCTGAAAGACATGGCCAGAAAAACTCAATTGAGTTGTATCAATTGAACAAGGAATCAGGTAATATCTCACAAGGCAATGCTTCTTTGGTTGATTACTATAGGAAAATAAAGCGTAATTGGGAAGAGATAGGTGCCATAGATCCTATCCCTGTATGTTCATGTGGTGCTATGGAAATGTGTACCTGTCAGTTACTGCAGAGAACTCTTGATAGGGAAAACCAAAAGAAATTTTTGGTGCTCATCCTAACTCTGCAATGAGTGCTAGTAACTTTGCAGGTAAATTACTTTTACCTCTGGTGACTCTGATCATATGACTACACATGTTGAATTACTGAACAATGTCACAAACCTTCCTCGACCTATATTGGTAGGATTACCTGATGAGTCTGTTAAATATGTGCATAAAACTGAGGATATGCATTTAACTGATAACATTACTGTAACCCCCCCCCCCCCCCCCGATTTTCTAAACTTTTAAAATAACGATTTTCTTTGAAAACAGGACAATCGGTAGTGTTACCGCTACACTTAAAGTAAAACAAGTGTTAAGGCGGAAGATAGTACTTCTGATTCTCTAATTATGTTTAACCAAGATAAAAGGAAATGAAAATGTAATTACAACTGAAATTCGAAATAGTTCAAAAGTGCGGAAGCGTTTAAACTGTCTCTAGCTAAATATTTATTTATGTGGAAAACCGAGCTCGCTCAACCCGGCCCCGAGCCCTGCAATCAACACAGAGGGAACATCACCTGCAAACTAAGAAAACATTTGAAAACAATCAACAAAGGGTAGTAAGGAAGAACTATATATACCTAGAAGACATTTAATAAAAGAAGACGTTTACAACAATCTTAAAACGTTAATGAATAAATTCTTAGTCTAGTATTTTTAAAATGTGTAAAAAGGTAATAATAAAATAGTATCACTAATGATAAGAACTCTATTTATAAAAGAAGTAATAAATCTCATACTTTCTGAAATGCTCAACTTGGGGTAGAGGTATCCGTATCAGTTAACTGGCCAAATGTCCCGAGTGCGCGCACCCCTTAGAGGGCTAACCCCAATAAGGAGGATCAAGAGGCAAGGAATGTGATCAAGTCATCCCTCCGGTAGCTATAAGGGACGTCTCCCTTGTAATAATAATAATCCTCATACCCGGAGTGACCCATAAAGAGTCAACCCCATCTTTCTTTAAATAGTAACACTAATCTTTTCGTATTCTTGTAACATGAAATCTTAATAAAACTTTATAACTCAACAAAACTTCTCTTCTCAAAACTTATTTGAAATACATATAAAACATGCTTATCTTAAAATTTTTTGTCTTAATCAAACATATGATTAAACACTTAGTAAACTTTAGAAGGAGGTAGAATTCTTTCTTACCTCGACAAGAATCAACCAACAATGGTACCTACCTCGAAGGTCAAAACTACTCCTCTACGAACTTGGAATCTACGATAATTATAACACTAATTAAAATCGTGACCTATATTACCTACTATACTAAAACGAGACCCTAATGCATCCCTATCTAAAAAACTAACTTCATTAATTTAGAAACTACCTATCTAAATCTCGGTGACCATACTAGTAGTAAAATTACCAAAATTATCAAATCCAAGGCATCAGACAACTAATAAGCAATCAATACTAGGCGACACCAACAACTGTGCTAATCCCATTATATCTAATGCCCCTGCCACTGTGTTATTACAATTTGTATAAAGCATGCTACAAACTCTTAGCTTGTCGATCAACATTGCTTTGGCTATTAGAATCGCATGCAGCCCCACGACTAATGCACCACCGACAACCAGTCCGACTCAACGACAACACACATAGCAACAGCAGCTCAGTACTCTATACCCGAACCACACAAAACACTCAGGATGTGTAAATTTCTTTCTCTAATTAGACCTGACTACCAAGTCAATGGCGCCGCCCCGACGCGATACATAGTCCAACAAGCCGTATGAACCTAACTAAAATAGCCCCTATAGTCGCCTATAGACTACCCTGGCCTCGACTATCTTCGCAACAACCCCAACTAAGGCATGTTTTTCTTCTCTAAACCCAACAATGAAACAGTTCTAATTATGAAAATGGAGTAACGCTGCAACTGACACCGAAATCGTACAACAACAACCTATGGTCCGATAAATATAACAACAATACTAAGCCACTCAATAAAAAAAAAAAAAACAGGATTAACGATATGGCTACTCAAAGACAAGATGGCATAACTCTGAAATTTAGTAATGTGTTATCAATCGAAAATAATGAAATCAGCTTCATACCAAAGCAACTATTCATGATTAGAACATTAATGAATGAAAATTTAGAGTTCAAAAGAAAGAAAGGGAAGACATACTGGAATCAGAATTGTGAGGTCGGTCTACCATAATGCTTGTTTACGTTGAATTGGGAAGGCAATAGAAACAAAGTTTCCGCAGAAATAGCACAAAAATGGAGCACGGCGGAGGGATAACCCCTATATGACGTGGGGAGTAGTTTGGTATGATGGGTGAGGCTGGAGAGTTAGATACGTGTTTTATATTAGGGTCTAGGGTTTTGCTAGTAGGTTTTGTAGTATTAACTTTGGAAAAAGGGTTGACCGAGGACACGCGGATCATCAAATTTGTTTGTTTTTGTTTCGAATAAATAATAAGAGGGTAGGAATTAGATATAATTGTTAAATAAACTTATTTGTGATTTTAGACTTTTATTAATGGAATTATGAAAATATGGGATGTTACAATTACTCTGCATAATGTGCTAGTTGTGCCCGATTTCAAGCAAAACTTGGTGTCTGTTGGGAGAGTTGTTGAGAACGCTGACATAATTGTCATGTTTTACTCTCACCATTGTGAATTCCAGGGCCCTTCAAGTAAGAGAATCATGGCAATTGCTAAGAGAAAGGGAGATCTCTACTGGATAAAGCCTGGAATGCAACACAATGTTGCCAAGAATAATACTGATGGTTCATCTCTTGTATTAGCTAGTAGAAACAGCACCTGTAATGCTGGTAAAACTAGAGTATGCAAACCAGTAAACACTAATGTAGGGTTATTACATGCTAGACTTGCTCATTCTTCTGTTGATAAGTTGAAGCATGTACCTGATATATCTCTCAATGGAATAAAAGAGTTTTTTTGTGAAACTTGTGTTTTAGCCAAAGATCATATGCTACCCTTTCCCAGAGTCAATCTTATGCTAAAGACTGCTTTGATTTATTGCATGTGGACGTCTCGGGACCTTATAAAATCCCTACAATATCTGGAGCCAGAGCTTTCTTAACCATTGTGGATGACCATTCAAGGAGCACTTGGACATAGCTAATCCAAAATAAAACCCTAGTACCTGTTTTACTCGGAGATTTCTTAGCATATGCCTCCACTCAGTTTGGAAAGAGTCTGAAGGTTATCAGAAGTGATAATGGGACAGAATTCTTCCAAAGGGTATGTGGCTCAATGCTCAGAGAAAAAGGGATTGTTCACCATAGAAGCATAGCTGGAACACCTCAGCAAAATGCAAGAGTAGAAAGAAAACACAGGCATCTACTTGAGACAGCCAGATCTCTCAGATTTCATGCAAATCTACCCAAGAAATTTTAGGGAGACTGTTTGATGACTGCAACTCATCTAATCAACAAAATGCCCACTGCTACTTTGGGTTGGAAAACACCTTTTGAAATGCTATTTGGAGAGGTTCCTTCTTATGATGAACTCAGAGTATTTGGTTGTTTGTGTTATGACACTGTACCAACTACACAAAGGGATAAGTTTGAGAAAAGAGCAAGGAGATGCATATTCATAGGGTATCCTTTTGGATAGAAGGGATATAAGTTGTATGATTTAGATGATCATATAACATTTACCAGCAGGGATGTATTGTTTAAGGAAAACATCTTTCCTTATCAGACAAAAGTTCCCATGAACCTACCACAATCTAGGGGGAGAACCAGAGGTCCAGATTGTTTTATCAGGCTCAGAGTACTCTCCAACATGCTACATGCCAAATGAATCTGCACCCCAAGCTCAAGTTTCGGAAAAAGAATCAGTTCAGGGAAGTATTCAGCACCCTGACAACAATATGAATAGCCCTGCAACATCTGTAAGTTCACAGCACATTGGAAATGTTCAAAACTCAGAGTCTGTAGGAGGAGATTCATGAATAATGATGGGAAATCCACCAGTGGCTGGAGAACCAGCTCCTGCTAGGAAATCAACCAGAAACAGACAACTCTCTACAAAACTCAAAAACTTCAACTTCAATATAAAACTTCCCAATACTCTGCCATCAGCATCAAACTCTGCTTCATGCTTGTTCCAGGCCGAGAAATTGAAGGAATTATGTGACTTTGATCCCACATACTTGGCAAGCTTGAATCATGTCTTCACTGAACATGAGCCATACAACTTTTCACAGGCTCAAAGCCATGCAACAGGAGTTGGATGCATTGGAGAGTAACCATACATAGGAACTCACTCAGTTATTTTCTAGACACAAGGCAATTGGATCAAAGTGGGTGTTTAAAATCAAACACAAGCCTGATTAGAGTATAGAGAGATTCAAAGCTAGATTAATTAGTAGCCAAGGGTTATAATCCTGTGAAAGATAAGGACTACAAACACACATTTTCTCCTGTTGCAAAGCTAGCAACAATGAGAACATTAATGGATGTTGCAGCAATCAAAGCTTGGCCCTTGCACCAATTGGATATAAATAACGCATTTCTACATGGTTTTCTGGAAGAAGAAGTATATATGAAGCCACCTGAGGGTTATCAGAAAGCTAAGCAAGGTCAAGTATGCAGACTGAGGAGGTCTCTGTATGGATTAAAACAAGCATCTCGACAGTGGAATATTGAGCTGACAAAGTATTTGATCAGTCTTGGATTTGTTCAGTCAAAACAAGATTATTCCTTGTTTACAAAGCAAGGTAATATTCCTGGTACTTTATGATTGCACTGGTATATGTGGATGATGTGTTATTAACTGGAGATGATGCTGATGAAATACAACAAGTTAAAAAAGGATTAGATGCAACTTTCACAATAAAAGACCTTGGCATGATGAGATATTTTCTGGGATTAGAAGTTGCAAGAAATGAAACTGGTATTATACTCAATCAAAGGAAGTATATAATTGATATTGTCGAAGGATCTACATCTGGAGAATTGTACAGAGACTTTATTCCCTATGGAAAGGGGTTTAAAACTCTCTACTGATGATGGAGAGCTGCTGGAACAATGGGAATAGTACAGAATGTTGATTGGAAGACTATTGTACCTAAATCTAACAAGACCTGATATATCCTACAACGTACAACATCTAAGTTAGTTGCTGAGCCAACCTAGACTTCCTCATCTTCAAGCTGCACTCCATGTTGCAAGATATCTGAAGAGTGTAATACCCCGGATTTCAGAGGAGATCCCTGAAAGATTAAGGGCTCATATGAGGTGTTTAAAAGGAATGATAGTGCTACTCATACCAACAAAGTCGACTTTCCTTTTAGGAATCCCATGTGATAAGAACTCCAAAGTTAAGCGTGCTTGACTGGGAGCAATTTCAGGATGGGTGACCTCCTGGGAAGTTTCCCAGGGTGCGCACGAGTGAGGTCAAAGTGTGCCGGAAGGACCCGTGTTGGTCTGTGAGGTCAGCCCACAGCCTGGCAAGTTGCCATAGGTGACTACTCTCGGCTCAGACGATGAGCCGGGGTGTTACAAAGAGTACATCCAATGTTGGTATGTTTTATGCAGCAAATTCTGATCTGAGACTACAGGCCTATAGTGATGCAGATTGGGGAAGCTGTGCATTCAGCTATAAGTCTCTCAGTGGACATTGTGTTTTTCTGGGATCATCACTCATATCATGGAAAACAAAAAAAAAAACAAAAGCGAGTCAGCAAAAGTTTAGCAGAATCTGAGTACAGGTGGATGTCCTATACTACAAGTGAAATTATATGGGTTGTGTAGATTCCACGGATGGTCTCTATCGCGGCGGACGCGCGAATCATGCGATGATTGCACTAGGATAGGAGTCGCCACCAAACAATTGTGGAGTGTTTGGAAACCATGCAACACGATCTTGTTCCTTGTTACCGAGGGACTACGTAAACGCTAAGTGAGTCTGTACCTATTGAGCATAAACGCTTGGGGAAGCGAGTCATGCCAAAGTACAAAACACTTTCGCGAGTCGTTAACCGAAAGGGACAAAACCGAGGGACGTAAGGAACAAAATGCGCATTGTGCCTTACGCCAATATTGGGGAAGCGAGTCATGCCAAAGTACAAAACACTTTCGCGAGTCGTTAACCGAAAGGGACAAAACCAAGGGACGTAAGGAACAAAATGCGCATTGTGCCTTACGCCAATATGCAGTCTACGGTCCGCAAGACTGGGTTTGGAGGTGACGGTACGTGTTGGGAAGCCATAAGACACCCAACCCCGCCCACGTATAGCAGCCTCTACTAGTTGAATTATCGTTTACAAGTCGTCAAGAAATCAAGTCATGCAAGTTACAATCATTTACAAGTTAAATACAACCTAATAAAATTTAGCTAAGTCGGTAGTGTTAGCATATAAAACTAGATCTTAGGTCATAAAATTATTAAGGTTGATTTAAGGTCCCTAGCTACCAATTTGTCCAAGCGCTTTGCGCTATGTGTGTTAGGCGCGAATCACATAGTTCATTTTAGATCTAAATCTTAGTTAGGCAAAATGTAAATCTAGGTTGAAAGCAATAAATTGTGCACGTAAAGAAGGGGTAGAAGATGAGAATATAGTAAAAGAAGAGTGTAGAAAAGAGGGGGTGCCCTCAGGACTTACGTGTGTCCGCGATACCACTACTTGCTCTACTACGCTTCGAGATCGTTGCGTTGATCCTTAGTTAGCGTCGTAGGGGCTAGATGTGTTCTTGAGGCGATGTGTTGCTCTACGAACGTAGGTGTTTGATAGGGGCTTTGTTTGTGTTGTTTTTTAGATGTATTGTGTTTAGCGGTGCCCTAGGGTTTTTGTAGTTGGGTTGCTAGGGTTTTTTTGTTGTGCTAGGGTTTTTTGTGAGAGAAAGGGAGAGAAAGGAGCAGAGATTTGGGGTGAAAATGATGTGTGAAGGTGTCAAATAAGGTGGAGAAGGGTTGTATTTATAGTGGAGGCCGGGGTAGGCTAGGGTTTCGGCCCCCTAGGGTTTCGTGCGTCAGGCGCACGGGGTGGTGCGTCTAGCGCACCGTGGCGAGCGTCATGCACATGGGGGCGTGTGTCTGGCGCGCGACGTGGTGCGTCATGCGCAAGCCTAAGTGCGCAAGGCGTACGCGCTTGTGCGCCAATGCCTCTGTGAGCGCGCGGAGTGCGCCTGCACCCCTTGATGCACCATACAAAATTGCATTTGTGGCTTTCTTTTGACATAATTATTGTACATATGAATTTGGGTGGGCAAATGATGTACAAAAACATGTTTTCTAAATGGTTTTTGGCGACTTAGGCACGCGGGTCATTCCTGAGTTCGGTCAGGTGTTGAAGGGGAGGAAAATGGTTGTTTTTTGCTTTGCTAACGGATTCACGACAACGGTGGTTCACATAGTAGAGCAAGTAGACGTAAATTACAGTATAGTGTGCTTTCATCATTGGGTATTTGGGTAGGGACAAATGCAGGTGTCTACAGAAGCCTCCACTTTGACTGAGGCTTGGACAAGGCAAAAATCAAAGTATTGAATCGTTCAAATGGGCTGCGAAGGCATGTGGAGGGTCGTTTAAGGTCCATTAGATCGTCGGTGCGTTTTATTGGTTCGCCAACCAATTAGAAGACATACATGGTTTTTATAGTCGGTGCGACTACAGCTTTGTTTAAGGTCGTGCGACCGATAGCATTGTGGAACTTGGTGGTTATGTCAATGTTTAAGGTCAGTGCAACCGTTGATTGCTTATTGTGCTTGTTTTTACTTTTATCAGAGGTTGGTCCGATGTTGCTTGATCATGGTGAAGTTAGGTCCACATCTATTGCTTGAAATGTCTAAAGTGGGTCTGATGCTGCTTGATCGTGACGGAGTTAGGTCTGTTGGTGTCGAGTATAAAGTTTTGTGATGCTCGCGTTTAAAATTGGTGCGACTGTTTCATGATTTGAAGGCCGGTGATCTTGCTCAATCTTTGATGGTTGACATCTTCGAGGGAAGCCCCCACTTTCGCACGAATAAATCATGGAGTCATTGTATGCAGCTTGGGCCTCTTGTTTGCCTAGCTGATTATGTATGTTAAAATATTTGTAGAACATTGTCCCACTCTTGTGCGAGCAAGAAGGAGATCATGGAGCAGGGTGTGCGATTTGACAACCTTGTGGTGTCAATGCTTATAGAGTAGTGGCTTGTTGCACTTTGTCTCACTCTTGTGCGAGCAAGGAGGTCGTGGCGCAGAGATGTGTGCTTTTGACCTCGCGGTTCCAATGCTTGGTAAGTAGTTGTAACACTACGGAATATGGAAAGTGGATTATGGAGTTGGTTTGTCCCACATTGGAAAATTAAGGCTCATATGATCAGTTTATAATAGATTCCTACCATCATACTACCAACAAGGCCTTCACCTTTTAGAGCCCGGAGAGGATATATGGGCTTAAGGGGTGCCTACCCATCTTATTGGGTTGTGTTGCGACGTATGATGGATCGGGCTGTTACAGATGGTATCAGAGCAACCCTACGACCGCGTGCTGAGTGCTGGGGTTGGGCCCAGGTCAGCCGTCTAGCGGGGGAGATCTTGGACCTGTGTTGTTGATGTTGGTATGGAATGTTGAGGCGCAACGGGGACGTTGCGTTCTCTAAGTGGGGGAGTTTGTAACACTACGGAATATGGAAAGTGATTTATGGAGTTGGTTTGTCCCACATTGGGAAAATAAGGCTCATATGATCAGTTTATAATAGATTCCTACCATCATACTAACAACAAGGCCTTCACCTTTTAGAGCCCGGAGAGGATATATGGGCTTAAGGGGTGACTACCCATCTTATTGGGTTGTGTTGCGACGTATGATGGATCGGGCTGTTACAGTAGTGGTAGCAGAAGATTGCATCTTGTCCTGAGGGTAGGCGAGTGCTGCCTAGTTCTCATGTAAAGGTTCATGCAAATAGTGTGTAAATGTATGCAATATGATGATGTTATGAACTTTAGAGTTATGCAACCTAGACCCAAGTTACATGCAGATGTGAAATGCGAAAAAATGCAAGGGGGTACCCCTACTTCCACCAAAAGGGAAAAATGGATGAATGAGGTGATAAAGTTTCGTGGAATACGACTAGGTTCTGTCAAAGCGAAAATGGTGAGGAAACCAGAAATGTGTAATAGTGAGTTTGAGGTTTCTCCAAAATAAAAAGAATGAAAAAATGTGGTGATATTGAGTGGAAGAAAACTTGAGTTTTCCCCTAAAGAAAAATTGATGAAAAAGGTGAGTAAAAGTTGTGATTGTCCAGCTTATGGTGACGGCGCATAGTTACATTCCTACTGCTGGAGGATGATCTTCGTGCTTGCTGCGGAGCAAAGCTTTGTACTTGTGGTGGCACAAGAGTTTATGCATGTGGTGGCACACGACTTGATGCTTGAGGTGGCTCAAGGCTTAGTGCTTGCGGTGGCGCATTATTTGATGCTTCGACGAGACGTGCTGCTCGTGATTATGACCGTTCTTGTTTTGACAAAAGATTCCTTGCGTGGGCAAGGGAAAAGAAAAGTCCAAGGATTTGGAATGTGGAGTTCGGTAACTATGGCAAACTTAATGGGGCCTTGGTTCTTGATGCTGAACCAAGTAGGATATAAACTCTGGAGGCATATTTGATGCAGCTGGCCAAGGGTTATGGCTTGTAAGATGGCTGGAAAAGGGGAATTCAGACCTGTGTGTCGCCCTAAATTTGCAAAATGGTAGGTCAATAACGTGGGTTCTGATTTCCATGTCATTTGAGCACTAAGGGAAAAGAATCAAAGAACACATGCATGGTGAGCTTGATGAGCCATCCTCAAAATTCTTAGTGTCTTACCTTCGCGATTAGCATCCGTCGTTCGGAAGAACTCTCGCGGTGAATCAACAGATGCCAAGGTATATATTTGAAGAGCAAAATAAATTGCGGTGGCGTGATTTGCATGATCTCGAGGGGGACTTTTTCGGCACTTTTGTAGCTGTTTTGGGTGACAAATGGCGGATGTGCATGAAGGGTTTGGCCCATTTTACTCTCAATTGTGCTGACTTGACCATGTTAGTAGTTAGAATGGCAAATGTCATGCTATTTGCTTGATGTTGTCAATTTGTCCCTATTGAGGGATGATTTCACTTATTCGTGACACTTGTTATTTGTTTTTGTTTGGTGTTGACTGTATTTTTAGAAGGTTTTCCTTTTTTGTTAGTCGATTTTCATTTTGGCTCCACTTTCTAAAGTCTTGCCGTTTGTTAGTCGAATTTTTAGTTAGTGACTCCACTTTTTTAAGCCTTGTCGTTTGTTAGTTATCAACATTTGTAGTTAGTGGCTCCACTTTTTTGAAAAGGCTTTCAGCACGGGGGATCTGTGCGCTACCAAAGAAAAATGAATTCAATCGTTAGGTATCAAAGTCATTTATGTAGTTACAAATTTTTACCTCTAGTCATTAACCGTACGACGTAACATATGCTAGGATTCGTCATAGGATGCTCATAAGAAATATGGTAAACCAAAAGGTCATTTATTCCATCAGCGAAAGAGAGAGAACTATCTTGGTTGGAGGTGTCTATGCTACACATGGAAAGAAGGTAAAGAAACAAGCATGAAATCGTTTGTCTTGTGGTTGTGTCTCGAAAGACTGCCTACGTACCCACTAGTGCGTGGAATCAAACCAAACGTAGTTCGTAAAGAACATTCATTGTCAATTTTGTTGAAGGTTGCATCATTGTAGTGGTACTTGTTCTCTTCGTCTTGGACTTTCGTGCAATGTAAGTTTTAGAGTTCACGACATAGTGCATAGAGTTTGCTATCCCTTAATTTTTGGGATGCTAATGTCGAGAACTTGTTATAAAGTTTAGCATTGACGGGAGGAACGTGCGACCAATCTCGTGTGGATTATGGATCCATAGAGAAGTAGTAGTCGTCCCTCAAACCATTGGTGCTTCAATTGAGTTACTTGAAAACGTAGGGTTGTCGAGTTGGACAAGGTGTGGACGATCTTATATATGTAGAGATCGAACGGTCGTGAAGAGTAGGCTTCAACGACGGAAAGGAAGGAGGTGAGAAGTGGGTCTCGATGATTTTAGGTGGCTAAGACCCAAACAAAAATGTGCAATGTGTGTGATATGTGCGTATATGGATTGGCGTATGGACGAGATGCAAAAATTCAGTGAATTAGGCGAGGAGTGAGTCTCTATGATCCTAGGTGGCTAAGACCAAATGACATGGTACAATTTTGAATATGGTGGATTGATTTTGTCAAAAAATGAGTAAGGAGTGGGCCTCATAGATCCTAGGTGGCTAGGGTTGATAAAACGAATTGACGTATCGATAAGGTGCAAAATTTTTGGCAAAAAAGATCGATAGTAGGCCTCGAAAATTCTAGGTGGTTTGGGTCGATGATACGGATTGACGTATTGATAAATTGCGAAGATTTTAGAAAAAAAAAGAGAGAAGTGGGCATCAAAAATCCTAGGTGGCTAGGGTTGACGATACGGATTAACGTATCAACAAGATGCGTTTCTTTGTGTAATAAAGAGCGAGGAATGGGCCTCAGAAATCCTAAGAGTCGAGGATACGGATTGACGTATGAGACAGACTTGATGCATGATGTAACTTGGTTTTTTTAGGTTCGATGCATGGGTTCTGATGCATGGATGCATGTGATCATATAAGTCGTAGTGCAAAATGCATGCAATGGTTCGGGGTCCTAGGATGCATGAGTTCATAGTTAGGTACGAACTTGACCCTACATGAGACGGTTTGTTCTGGAATAGGATGATGCATGATTTAGATGACAACATGCGTGTATAAGGCCATGGACGCATGCGACAAAATTTCACAAATAGTGACGTGGTGCATAGGGAAGACATTGGTGCAATTGAAACATGATTTGACAAAGTTTTGGGGGTATAAAATGGCACGAATAAGGCACAAAAAGCAACAAAAAGAAGCAATCTCCTCCTTACTTCCCTCTCTCAAATCATATTGATCTGCTTGAAAAATATCACATGATAAAATTATCTAGTTACAAAATATTTTCAGCAAACTTAATTTCATCTGCATAAAAGTATGGAATTTAATTTGATCTGCATTAATAATAGATCAAAAGTATGTCGCATAAATAATTGGCTAAATTAGAGAGAAATTTGAGCATAACTCAAACAAATAAATAAAAGTAATTTGATTGATTTTGAATGAGGAGAGAGAATAGGGAGTTTCTGCTAAAAAAAAGTGTGAAATTTTTGTTGAGGAGAGAGAAAATGAGAATCTGAGAAATGAGTTTTGCTTTTAATAATTGGGCTGATCCTGAATTGAGAGCTAAGGTCAAATATAAAGGCTATGTTTGGTAAAAGTAGCTGAAATAGTAGCTGAACGCCTGAAATAGTAGTTGAATGCTGAAATAGTAGCTGAAAGCTGAAATAATAGTTGCAAAGTTTTTAGCTGATAGTATTAGGAGTGTTTGGAGCTGGTATATATAAAATTACATAAAAATACATTATTTATTTATAATCTCATTTAATTTTAGTAAATAATTGAGGGTAAATTAGGAATAAAATTATGATAAGCTAGCTTATTTTAAATAAGTTACATGGGGTAACTTATTAAATAAGCTAGCTTATTATTTAAGCTAGTGGTGTTACCAAACCAACTTATTTGGTCAACAAGCTTAAAAAACTAGTAAAAAAAACTAATTTGGCCAAATAAGCTAGCTTATTGTGCATTCCAAACATAGCCTTGGCTATGTTTGGTAAAATTGGCTGAACGTTGAAATAGTAGCTGAAAGCTGAAATAATAGCTGCAAAGTTTTGAGCTGATAGTATTAGGAGTGTTTGGCAGAATTAACTGATATAGGAGCTGTTATATATAAAATTACATAAAGATGCGTTATTTATTTTTCATCTCATTTTATTTTAGTAAATAATTGAGGGTAAATTAGGAATAAAATTATGATAAGCTAGCTTATTTTAAATAAGTTACATGGCGTAACTTCTTAAATAAGCTAGCTTATTATTTAAGCTAGTAGTGTTACCAAACCAACTTTTTTGGTCAACGAGCTTAAAAAACTGGTCAAATAAGCTACTTTGGCCAAATAAGCTAGCTTTTTGTGCATACCAAACATAGCCTAAGTGACCCGCCCCTGTTCAATATTGACCCTGATTGACCCGCCCCATTAACACATGAGTCGGGTCTGACCCTGTATAAATGTGTTGGGTCATGGGCTTTAAATGGGGACCTACCCCATTGGACAGGCCTATAAGTAGGAGACCAGACCCGACCCAACCCATTTAAAACTGACCCGGGCCTCACCCGACCCGCCCCATTGGACAGGTCTACTAGTCATGTGTGCTAATATGCTATTAGCGTCCTTAAGTAGTTTTGTACTCTACTACATTGTGCGAATCATTTGAACTACGGCTTCTTCTTCTTCTTTTTTTACCGAGGAATTAGATTGTATCCTTTCATTGAAAGGAAATTAAAGAAGAACAAAAAATACCCTCTTCCAGGATAAATTATAACATGATGTATAGATCAAAGTAATGAGGGTGATCCAAGGAATTTTTTTTTTTTAAATAAAGCGGAAATTCATTAATATAATCGTTGAACGGCTCTTACATAAAAAAAAAATCAGCGATTTAAATACTATCGAAAAGATCTAATCAAAACAATTCTTCGCTAATTAATAAAATCGATCTCTTACACATTGACGTAGTTTTTGCGTATTTCATCGGCATAGGAGATCTGTGTAACTCAACAAAGAAAAGACATACAACATAGTTAACCCGAAGGGAGGATTAAGGTTGGCCTAGTGGTTAGAAACTCAACTGCCTGCGGTTTTTCCGGGTTCAAATCCTTATACCCCCACCCTATCAGCAATGTTACTCCTTTGTACCCAAAAAACAAACACAAAGGAACCCGCAGGACCCCAAGTCCCAAATAAAAAGTGAATGGAAACCATTCACTCACAAAATAAAATTATATCGTGCAAATGAAAATGAAAACCTAGAGATCGATAAAAGGAATACAGGGGCTTACCAACGGTGTAAATGAATCGATGGCAGGCTCACAACTAATCCAAGAAAAGAGATGCAAAGAAGAGGAGAGATTAGGTGATCCAAAGATTAATTTATCATTTTATATGACATTTTGAATTCCAATTCACTCTCTTTTCCCCTCCTCTCCCCTTCTCCGACTTCTCCTACCCCCCAGTTGCTACCGCGTTCACCCACCAAGTAGTGCCATCGACACCACAACAACTGTCGAACTCGCCCTTCACCCCTCGCGCCACCCTAAAATCGAGCCCATACCCCTCCCAGAACCCACCACTAGTTGGGTCGGTGTCCCATGTCCAGCCCAATTGTCACATATAAGACGTACAAGTTGTTTTTGGTAGTAAAGCTATCTTGGCCTATTTTTGTCTTATATGGGTTGGCTTATGACTTTGTCTTGGATTTGGCAAGTCTTAAGTCGGTTAATTAGCCTTTGTTAATTGGTATAAAAAATGACCTAACTCCCTTTGGCATCACATGTGGCTACTGCAAACGATAAGCCAAATAGGAGTATCTTGTTTAGTCTCCTTCGCTCACGGAGGTATAGACGGGCTAATAATAGCTGGTGTTAAAGATGGTTCAAGTCTTGGTGTGGGAGTATAGCTTCTGGCGCAAGTCGACTCTTGCGATTGAGATTAATATCTCGGTTCAGTACAAGGTTCGTCTACTATACAGGAACGGTTAGTACATCTATTGAGGTGTGGTTTATCTCTAAAAGTAATATTAATTGGTGATTATTAATTATACTCAGAAGCTAGGGGTAGTTTATCTTTGATCCTGATTTGTATCGTGTTACGAATTCAGTGTTGTAATTCGAGACGGTTGTACTGGTGTTATTTTATATAGTGGAATTCAGAGGTTTTGCTGGTGGGTTTTATCTTCGGAGTTGGAGGGTTTGGCCCTGGGTTTAGTCCCTAAAATCTGTGTCTCATCTTATTAGCTTGAGTATTTTCTACTTTTGTTTATTATTGTCGATTGGCTTACTTCCACGGCGCGTGGGAGATTGGTCATATTTCCCAACAAGTGGTATTAGAGCTAGGTTTTGTGTTAATCTAGGTACCTGTGGTTTAATCGGCAAGGATGTCAAACATGGGATCTCAATTTGCTTTGACGAATTTTGACGGTAAGAGTAGTTTCACCCTTTGGCAATGAAGGATGAAGGATCTCCTGGTTCACCTTGGCTTATCAAAAGCCTTGAAAGGAGCTAAGGGGAAGCCGGAAAAGATGAGTGATGCCGACTGGCAAGATGTGTGCGACAAATGTGCTTGCACCATTAGGTTGTGCATCTCGGATACAGTCATCAATTGTTTAGTTGATGAGGACTCTCCATCGGAGATATGGGATAAATTGGAGAAACTCTACAGATCGAAGAGTTTGACCAACAAGTTGTTGTTGAAGCGACGGTTATATCGGTTACGGATGGACGAGGATGGAAATCTTATTGAACACATGAATGTGTTCAATGGACTGTTAGATGAGTTGAAAACCATCGAGGTCAAGCTTGAGGAGGAAGATAAGGCGTTGTTACTTCTCAACTCTCTCCCGGATGCATATGATAATTATGTGGATACTATTTTGTGCGGAAAGGATACCATTACGATGGATTATGAGCAGACAGCTTTATTGTCCTTTGATGCGAAGAAGAAGGGACAAGGCTGGGATACGTAGCAACAGCTCGGATACGGTTGCAGTTGCTCGTGGTGGGAGAGGTTGATCGTCTAACAAGGATGCTAGGTCTAATCATGGCATGTCTCGGTCTAGGAACGCCTCTGCCAATGAGGTGCAGTGTTACAAGTGTGGTAACCTTGGACATATTAGGCGGTATTGTCCTAATAAGGGTAACGGCAAGAGCGACGCCAACTTGGTTAGGAGTGAAGAGACAAGTGACTCGTCTTTCATGCCGAATGACTTACTTGCGGTCATAGATGAGTGTGATGCATATTCCAAGGAAGAATGAGTTTTAGATTCTGCTAGTGTCATTCACGTTTGCTCCCGGAAAGACTGTTCTGATAAGCTCCAAGAAGGTATGACTAGGAAGTTGAGTTTGGTGAATAACTCGACAGTTGATGTCATTGGTGTTGGGGTGGTGAAAATCAAAACTGGTAGTGGAATGGTGCATACTTTGGACAAGCTAGCAAATGTTCCAAAGTTGCGGAAGAATCTAATCTCACTTAGTTGGACTCCCAAGGTTATGAATACAAAGCTCATAGGGAAGTGTTAGAGGTGACTAAGGGTTCAGTGGTCCTCATGAAAGGGGATTCACGAAAGGGGAGTTGCATCGTGGTTTGTACCGTCTGAATGGTTCAACCATTAAGACCTCATAGGATTGGGAACGGATTAGATGTTGACGTGTTTCATTCGCTCTGAGTACAACGAAGGTGAATTGTTTCCAGGTTGCAGATGGGCGCAAGGGCAAAAAAATTTTTGCTGGTGGTAGAGTAGTAGAGGGGTGGAGGTCTCTCTCCGGAGTCAAATGACGTCTTTGACTGGTTCGGTTGTACACGGTACATTGGTCATGATAGTGAGTCAGGGTGAGGACTAGACTCGGGTGTGCAGATGGTAATTATGGTAGGCCAATGATTAATTTCTCGGTGTTACCCCTTGGGCTGGAGGGGGAGAATTGTTAGGTCGGTGACCCATGTCCAGCCCAATTGTCACATATAAGACATACAAGTTGGTTTTTGGTAATAAAGCTATCTTAGCCTATTTTTGTCTTATATGGGTTGGCTTATGACTTTGTCTTGGATTTGGCAAGTCATAAGTCGGTTAATTAGCCTTTGCTTATATATATATATATTATTAAAGTAGTCTTTTTTTTAGCTCCCATAATGATTGGAACATTCTAGAATGTCCATTTTTTCATATCATGTAATTAAAATATTATATATAAATCACATGTATGGTAAATAACCAAAGAATAAAATGTTAATTGTACATGATATGGTAAATAAAAAATAATTAAATAAGAATAGAACTTTCTAGAAACTCTATGCTATGTATAAAAAAAATTGTATTTAAATCTTACATGGACTAAATAAGTGATATGGCAAGTGAAAAACTAATTTGATGTCAGTTATACATGATATGGTATGTAAGAAAATAATTAAATAAGAATTATACGTCTTATGTAAAGTAAGAAATAATTTAATAAAATGTAATTTTGACCTAAAACAAAGAAGGTTTTTTTGAGTTCCCGCAGCGATTGCAATATTCTAGAAAGTCCATATTTTTTACTTACCATATCATGCATAATTGGTATTGAGTTAATTGTTCATTTACCATATCACTTATCATCATGATTAGTACATGATATGGCAATATATATAAAATGTAATTTTGAACTCAAAGAAAAAATGTATGTGATATGGACACGTGGTTCACAAAAATGGAACCTCAAATATATATACAAACATGAAAATGAACCATGTGAAAAATATAACTACAAAGATACCATGTGAATGTTCCTAAGTAATAATTGTTTTAAGAGGCCGGCTAACTAGTAGTATTGAAGGTAGTGTTTTTAAAGAAACGTTTAGTTCTAATGACATTAGAGAGTAATGATTTAAAATTTTACAATTAAAGAACAAGATTTTATGTTAGATTTTATCAAAAAAACAATTTCAATTATGTGTTTAAAGGGCAAAAATTAAGTACATATTACACACAAACCTAAAAATGTTGACACCATGTGAAAAATAGAATTATAAGGCTACGATGTGAATGTTTCGAAGTAATAATATCTTTTTGTTTTTGTTTTTTTTTTTTTAAGTAAACAATAGTATTCGAAGTTGTGTTTTTGTATAAAAGTATAGTTGTAAATGACATTAAAAGTTGTTGATTTAAAGTCGAACAATTAAAGACAGAGATTTTATTTTAGAATATACTATTTGTTTTCTTTTTCAATCATGTGTCCAAAGGGCAAATATTAAGGTACATATTTTTGTGAAATTCTCCTAATTAATCATAGCGGATCCCTAAATTTATTTACACTCAAATATAATTTTCACATAAATAAGTCATGTAACATGCCCTTGGGTCACTCTATCAAAATTTTATAGTAATTATTTGATATTTGACACTAAATTATATATTTTAAATTGTCTTTAAAAATTATGTACAAGCTCATTATCAGGAATCTAATTATTAAAGCTCAGTAAAAGGGTATAAGTTCTCAATTTGTAAAATAAATTCTATAATAAAAGTAATTGTTTACACGGGTAAAATAAAATGCACGTAATAGATCATATATAAAGGTTTAGATATTCATGGGTTCAATTTTATCATTATGATTAGACATTATTATTAAGTGACCCGTGTGATACACGAGGTTTTATTAAAAAAGTTAATTTAGTTCTAATTTATTAGAGGGTGCTAAGTTAAAATTGTAAAATTTAAAACAAATCCTTTATTGTAGATTATAGTATTGTTTTTTCAATAATGTGTCCGAAGGGCAAAAATTATGGTACATATTGTAAACAAACATGAAACTGTGGAAATCAGGTGAAAAACAGAAACACAACAGTACTATGTGAATGTTTCTAAGTAATAAAACATTTTTTTCAAGAGGTTAAGTAATACCCCATCTTCAAGGTAGTTCTATTGAATTAAAATATAATTGTAGTGACATTATAGTGAGAGGTCTGATTTTAAAGTATAAGTTTTTAAATTTATAAAATGAGGTTCATATAATGAAAATAATTGTCTAAATAAAGCAACGGTTTCTATATAAGGGTCAGATATATACCGGTTCAAGTTTATCATTATAATTGGATATCGTCATTAAGAGACGCGTGCAACGCACGGGCTTACATCTAGTTGGTATAAAAAGGGACTTAACTCCCTTTGGCATCACATGTAGCTACGGCAAACGATAAGCAAAATAGGAGTATCTTGTTTGGTCTCCTTCCCTCATGGAGGTATACACTGTAACAGCCCGATCCACCGTTCATCGCAACACAGCCCAATAAGATGGGTAGTCCCCCCTTAGGCCCATATATCCTCTCCGCGCTCTAAAAGATGAATGCCTTGTTGGTAGTATGATGGTAGGAATCTATTATAAACTGATCATGAGCCTTAGTTTCCCAATGTGGGGCAAACCAACTCCATAATCCACTTTCATATTCCATAGTGTTACATACACGGGGTAGTATTAGCGGGTGTTCAAGACAGTTCAAGCCTTGGTGTAGGAGTGTAGCTACTGGCGCAAGTCGACTCTTGCGGTTGAGATTAATATCTTGGTTCAGTACAAGGTTCGTCTGCTATACAGGAACGGTTAGTACATCTATTCAGGTGTTGTTTATCTCTAGGAGTATTATTAATTGGTGATTATTAATTATACTCGGAAGTTAGGGGTGGTTTATCTTTGATCTTGATTTGTAGCGTGTTTCGAATTCGGTGTTGTAATTCGAGACGGTGGTTGTACTGGTGCTATTTTATTGTGGAATTCAGCGGTTTTGCTAGTAGGTTTTACCTTCAGAGTTGGAGGGTTTTGCCCTGGGTTTAGTCCCTAAAATTTGTGTCTCATCTTATTAGCTTGCGTATTTTCTACTTTTGTTTATTATTGTCGATTGGTTTACTTCCGCGTCGCGTGGGAGATTGGTCATATTTCCCAACACCACTACAACAAGAAAACAGTTTCCGTGGGAGCTATTTTTGAAACCGCCTACAATTCAGTCGCTATTATACTATTTGCGACTAGTTTTACAACCGATGGCCAATTAAAACTAGAATTTAAAAAAAAACGGAATTACTTATTCAATATGGCTTGATGTCGTAGTCACCCAAATTAATACCTAAACAATTAACTCGTAGTTAGTGTAAGTAGGGGTCGATCCCACGGAGAAAATGCACTTCTATTTACGATTTCCTATGTCGTATAAACACCCTGATTATGATTATTTTCTAAACTAAATTCACTACACTAAATCAACTACAACTAAATTAACAAAATGAAAATGCGACGGGAACCTATTGTAATGCCAAATAGCAATTGATCCTAGAACGAAAACCAATTCACTTACTTCTAACCATCGACCAAGAATGTAGACAAGTTCCTACACCCCATAATGTCCATATAATCGATGAATCAAACAAGTTCTTGAATTATCATCTAACCTAATAGCGATCCAGAACATGCTCTCTAGACTCGACTATTCAATTACAACAACGGACACACAAAGGTCAATTTAAGCCACGAATACATAAGCTCGATTCGTGCAACTCAATGAATCAATAAAATCGGAGAATAAGACAAGTTTCAATTACAAGTCCCATAATCTGGTGCTACTCTTGGTTGTACAATTAACGATTACGTGTTAAACATACAACCCTAGAAATCAACCAATCAAATAATATGGGCGATGATCAATTCACCATAATAATCAATTAGTCATATCAGTAAAACAATTATCAATTCAATTTAGAGAGTAAGAGAAATCTTCTCACAAATTTGCTACTCCGACATTACATGTATTCCCGATTACTATTTGATTTTCTTAACATAATAAAAAGAGAGTGAAATCAATCTAATTTACGCACGAATTTAACTCTGGTCAATAGACAATAATCATGGAACAATCACATAAAGAGTAAACTAACTAAACTAAACATGCATGACAAGAAGATTAAACAAAACAAAAGGAAAGAAAGTGCCTGATAAATGGTAAATGATTGAGTAAAGTTGTACACAAGTTCTAATCTATGGTGTTTGTTTGTACAAATGATAATAATATTGGAGAAACTAACCGTCCCCCTCCAAGGAAGACAAACGAGCCCCCCGCTTACAATTGATATTCTCCTCCTTTTATAATGCTTTGCCAACGTAGTTTGTTTTGTCTTTGATCAACCGACATTAGTTTCTCTTGTAACCATCTCTTAAAGTATTTTTGCACTTGGATTGGATGGAAGAAGATGGCCTTCTGATACGAGTACGAATGCGTGCGGAAGCGGATTGCTGTACAAAACAGAAATCTGTACTCTGGTCAGAACGAACAGGACTGAACTCTGGTCTGTACGTCAGAACAGAATAGGAATCTGCTTCTCTGAAAACTCGTGGGTACAGAACTGACTGCTGGTCTGAGCTGTTTCGAGTTTAGAGAATGAAAAGTAAAGATATGAACGAATGAATCTCATCCCTTCGAGACCCAATCGAGCTAAGCCAATCCCTAAACAGTACGGTCGTCTATTTTTAGCCTTTGACCTCTAGTACCTCTAGCCGATCAACGATAGAACGAGTGTCTTCCGTTCCCTGTCTTGAGTTCAATTACCTTTAGAACTTAAAACGAATGCAAAGGGGATGAGAAAACCTTTCTCAGACTCTTTTATTTGCTTTTCTTGAATTCAACGATACATGATACATAAAACGTCCTAGACTTGTTTAAATAGTAAACATAAATTCTAGAATATTCCTTAACCTAACCTAATACGATATGGAAAATAAGACTCCTAAGGAAATAAGAATACTAATTATCCCTTAATTTTATTCTAACAATAATAAGGTAAATAATACTACCTAATAATATGGAAAATAATCTCGCATCACTAAGGTCCGAATATGCAAAGTACTCCAACGCCTAGGTTGAAACGAGTATCTGCGTACAGACTAGACATCTGTTCTGTGCCAGTGCGATACAGACTAGCCATCTGTTCTGTGGGAGTGTCAACAACCTGATCAAGCGTACTTGCATCATCCTCCCCCTCTTGAAAAGATTCGACCTCGAATCCAATAGGATGAAGTCTGTCTTGTCTCCGCTGCTTGGTGCGCTCTCCTCCCATCCTCCCTCCGAGCCCATGCATAAGCACCTTATCACTTAAGTTAACCCTCCTATTCTTGACCGACCTCACATCACTTGGTTTCATTGACTTCAAAGTGATTCTTTTCCCATCATGATCAAAGGAATATGTGTTAGCACGCCCTGCATAATCAGTATCCAAATCAAATTGCCATGGTCGACCTAATAAGACTTGACATGCATCCATATGTAGCACATCACATAAAACCTCGTCCTTGTAAGGTCTAATAGCCAAAATGACTTTTGTTTGCTGATTCACCCTAACCTTACTACCGTCATCAAGCCAACACAACGTCTATGGTTCAGGATGCTTAGTAGTGACCAGATTAAGCTGCTTGACCATCTCACTTGAGGCCACATTCGCTGAACTACCTCCATCCACTATTAGATTGCACACAACACCTTCCACGACGTACTTGGTGCGAAATATCTGTTCTCGCTGCTCATCTTCATTTTCGTCCACGGAAGCTTGTAGAGCACGACATATGACTAAGGATTTGAACAATGATCCACCACTCGCCTCCACCACATCTTATGCCTCGACGTAGTTAGTTTCTTCATCACAATCAGCTCCTTGATATTCCCTTAACGTCACAACCCTCTTGTTAGGACATTCACTTTGAAAGTGACCAAGCCCTTGACACTTGTAGCACTTCAGTTTATCAAGTCTTCTCTCCTTTGGTTTAGACGTAACAGGGTCGATTGGAGTTGAAACCTTCGTTTGAGCCCCTGTTGCGTAAGTAGGTTGATGCTCACTAGTACTTAACTCACCCACGTTCTCTAGCTTGGGCGTAAAACCCATGGATTTGGATGAATAACTTGTGTCTTTGGAGCCTTTCATCTGCTTCTCAAACTTAATTGCCAAAACACAAAGCTCATCGAATGTCTTGAATTGTTGCACATCAACCCGATTGAAAAAATCTTTTCGCAAGTCTCGTAAAAAACGTGCTATTTTTTGTTCAGGCAACTCGGCTACATCACACATCAATGTGATCCTTTCAAATTCAGAGACATAGGTCGTCACATCCACGTTACCTTGCACAAAGTCAGCCGCCTTTCGAAAAAGATGAACTTTGTAAGTAGCTGGCACATACCTCTTTCTCAATTTGACCTTGATTGTATTCCAAGACTCAACCTTCTCCTTGCTGTTCCTTGCACGAGAAGCCTTGAAATTTTCATACCACAATGACGCGTTCTTCTTCAGCTTGAGGATTGCATAGCGACACCTTTTCTCATCGGACATCTCCTTAAACTCGAACATCCTCTCAATTGATCTCTCCCACTCAAGATATACCTCAGGATCCGTACACCCATCAAAATCTGGCTACTCATTCAATTTAAATTCCTCCTCACGTTTGGGTGGGGGATTCTCCTCGCGAAGGGTATATATAGGATGTCTTGGAGGGGCTTGTTGCATCTGTAGACGAAGCTCAGTCAACTGATGTTCGGCATGTTGTTGCGTCGCCGCGAACTTCTCTCCAAACTCCTTTGCGAGTTTGTCAGTATATTCAGCCATCTGATTTTTTATCTCTCGCAAAATTACATCGATTGACACACTACCGGCTGGTGTCTTCAACTCGTCTCCGGCCATGATCGTATTTGATTAGAAAAAATCAAGAGCCGAAACTCTGATACCACTAATGATACGAGTACGAATGCGTGCGGAAGCGGATTGCTGTACAAAACAGAAATCTGTACTCTGGTCAGAACGAACAGGACTGAACTCTGGTCTGTACGTCAGAACAGAACAGGAATTTGCTTCTCTGAAAACTCGTGGGTACAGAACTGACTGCTGGTCTGAGCTGTTTCGAGTTTAGAGAACGAAAAGTAAAGATATGAACGAATGAATCTCAGCCCTTAGAGACCCAATCGAGCTAAGCCAATCCCTAAACAGTACGGTCGTCTAGTTTTAGCCTTTGACCTCTAGTACCTCTAGCCGATCAACGATAAAACGAGTGCCTTCCGTTCCCTGTCTTGAGTTCAATTACCTTTAGAACTTAAAACGAATGCAAAGGGGACGAGAAAACCTTTCTCAGACTCTTTTATTTGCTTTTCTTGAATTCAACGATACATGATACATAAAACGTCCTAGACTTGTTTAAATAGTAAACATAAATTCTAGTATATTCCTTAACCTAACCTAATACGATATGGAAAATAAGACTCCTGAGGAAATAAGAATACTACTTATCCCTTAATTTTATTCTAACAATAATAAGGTAAATAATACTACCTAATAATATGGAAAATAATCTCGCATCACTAAGGTCCGAATATGCAAAGTACTCCAACGCCTAGGTTGAAACGAGTATCTGCGTACAGACTAGACATCTGTTCTGTGTCAGTGCGATATAGACTAGCCATCTGTTCTGTGCGAGTGTCAACAACCTGATCAAGCATACTTGCATCACCTTCTGTATTGGGTTGTTCCAATATTCTAATACTCAAATTCCACATTTCGTCGTTTCTTGTACAAAAATTCTTCTCCCTGCATCAAAAATACAATTGCGATAGTAACCACTCCAAGGATCGAAAACGTCGTAAATGAAATTAAAACTACGAGAATGTCACATAAAATCGAGAATAAGAAAAATAAAATATAACGGTCTTTTTGGGTTCATCACAATACCGACAAGAACATCTTCTACGCCGTGCCAGAAATTTCACAAGGCTTGCTATGCATACAATCCAATGTTAATGACTTAGGTGTAGAATTTCTCAATTCACACTAAAAAGAAATAGACATATCCTTTGTCCCCAAAAAAAAAAAAAAACAATCAAAGGAAAGGAAAAGAATAGAGCCAATAATAACTCCAATCCCAAATCCTAAATTCAATCTAGAATTCTAGACCAGATGAATGAACAATGAAATACCCAAAATGCCCAACATCTCAATGCATTGCTAAGTTTAATACCATTCTCACCCTTAATCTTAATTAAATTCCCTTGACCGTTGACTCTCAAGTCAGCACCCACCACTAAACTCCGTCGTTTACTCTTCCACAATGGCCTCTTAAACCTCACCTTCGTCGCCAGCTTCACCATAAAACCCGCCGCATCATCACTCCCCACAAAAGCATTTTCCAAATTTACCCCCATACTAGGTTCAATATCACCAACGCGGTGAGTACTCTTCCAATACCCTTGGTAGAAAGCCTCAATGGTGGCATTTCCTATAGGGAAGCTGTTGCGGTTTGGCGCGGGCTTGTAATAAAAAGTGAGATTAAGCTTGAGATCATAGTGGAGCGTGTGGTTGTTAGCACTATTATGGAGGGCAAAAACGTCAAACTCTTCAATAGAACATGTTGGGCTAAGTCTTCTGTAGGACACCCATATCATAATAACGACTAATGGTATAGTAAACATATGCAGCTAAAGCAACCTTTCGCTTGTTTTGACACCATTTTGAGCTTATTATTAAGGTAAAATGGAGATATAGAATATCGATTAGGATACCTTAACACTGACTTTTTGTATCTTATATGAAAAACCAATACACTATTATGTATTTATTTATGAGTAATCGAACACTACAATTTAAAAAAAAAATAGATAGTAATTAAGGTAAAATGGAGATTAGAATATGGATTTTGTTTGTTTGGGCTTATGGAATAATGAATGTATAAATGGATGTGTTTTTAAGAAAGCTAAAAGTGGGTTGCAATATCGCACAATACTAGAAAAAAAAACTTGCCTCTCTCTCTCCCTCTTCTCCTCCTCTCTTTCAAAAACTCTAGCCTCCAAATCTCATTTTAGGGGCTACCACCTATCAATTAGATGGTGGCAAGCCCCAAAATTTCTTCAATTTAAGTTTTAACAATGATTAAAATAACTCCGTTCTCTCCATGTGGGAGCGTTTTTCCCATCTATGTGTGGTTTTTTCTCTCACTATGAGAGCGTCGAGATCTCTGATATTTCTAAACATGTGGAAGATCTGGGCAATGATTTCAAACGGTACGGTATTGCAATCATATACTCGTCTACATGTTAACAGGTTAGATGAAATCTCTTTTCATCGAAATTTCTTTGGATCCGTAGGCCCGCTCGTGGAAGGCTGTCTCAAACAGCGATATGAAAGTGGGTACATAGAAGCGTCATATTCTAACATTAGTGATCTTTATTTTGATGGAGAATTTCGTCTGATTTTGATAATTCTGTATTCAATTTATATCGATAATATTGTAGATGCCGTATGGCCTTTTAATTAAATGATATTGATTTTCCCTAAAAAAAAAGAAAGCTAAAAGTGGACATTTATATATAGTACAATGCAACGAACTGGTATTTCAATATTTGTAATATGATGTACTCCGTGCATTATTCTCCTATATAATAAAATAAGGATTTTGTTATACTTATAAAAGAAAGACTAGTCAAACATACAAAGTAATTAATTGATTAAAAATTTAGACTTCTTTAGTCTCCTTTAATTTATGGAGGGGTCTATATTTTTTTTAAACTTTACGGAGTACTCTGGAGATCTTTTAAATTGCTTATTAATGATAGTAATAAACTATTCACTTGGGAGAGGAATCTAATACTTCTTCCATAAATAAATGTAAGTCGTTCTCATATATCGATACGGTGGTTTGACTCTCAATTTAACGAAAAATTACTTGGAA
This sequence comes from Spergularia marina, assembly GCA_963680865.1. Taxonomy (NCBI): domain Eukaryota; kingdom Viridiplantae; phylum Streptophyta; class Magnoliopsida; order Caryophyllales; family Caryophyllaceae; genus Spergularia; species Spergularia marina. Next base: position 6,204,013 of record OY804549.1, on the reverse strand, counting down.
AAAAATTATGAAACTTATACTATTAGATTCGTATCGAAAAATCCTTTCAGAAAAGTATACTTTCATAATTTTCACGTGTATATGTTAAGAGATATTGAGGTTTGAACGGAGTGTCTCGATATGTGAAAACGACTTACATTAATTTATGGAGGTAGTATTTGTTAAACTCTCACATTAAGTATTAAATTAATAATTTGGAGCGCATTTGAGAGTGTCGAGGGGTCAAGAAATGCACAGAAAGAGACCAATATTTGTTAAACTCTCACATTAAGTATTAAACTAATGCGCATGAAACATTAACAAATGCACACGGAGAGTCCAATATTTTCAAAACTCTTATGTAATAAAGTTATCAACATGAAACATAATATAAACTGTTATAACTTGGGGTACGTATATCAGAATATTACGATACATGTATCATTAAGTTCGTGTCGAAACATATTTCAATACAAGGTCCATTTATACATATATAGTTTTGAAAAATAAAGTATAATTTAAATGATTAAAAAATAATTAAAAAAATGAGTATTATTTAAAGATAAAGTAATATTTAGTACAATGATATACTCCGTAAGTGATTTACTGAGATTAAGAGACATCTTAACTAACCAACATTTAACTAGTTATCATAATTTATTCATTTTGAGATTAGCTAATTAATAAAAAAGAATATGGAAAGTGTCCCCTGCAGCTAGAGCTGGCTACGGGCCGGGCTGGGCCGCGCTAGTGTCGGGCTCACCCGGGCTAGTGCCCAGAAAATCGAGCACTAGCACTAGCACTACACACCCGGCTAGTGTCAGGGCTCGATTTTCTGGGCACTGGCACTAGCCCGCCAGTGCTTTGACCGTGCTAGGGTCAATGTGAGCCCTGCCTCGGCTGGAAAAAAAAAAAAAAAAAAAAAAAGGCTTTGACCAGGGTTTGACCGGGTTTGACCAGGGCTAGTGCTTGAAAAATCGAGCACTAGCACTAACACTACCTAACCCGGGCTAGGTAGTGTCGGGCCGGGCCGTGCTTTGATCGGGGCCGGGCTCCTAGTGCCCAATGGCCAGCTCTACCTGCAGCGCACGGACTTTCCATCTAGTGTTGCAAAAATCTAGAGGTCGACACTTGGATCAGCTGGCGTGGATTTGATATCTTGTTCCCTAAGAAATAGCCCTATGTATATATTGAGAATAGAAATTAAAAAACTAGGAATACGCGAAACTTACCATATATTTTATTAATGATATAGTTTAGGAATATCGGTTACTCTTGTTCACCAAGAAATAGCCAATGTATATATTGAGAATTCTAATGTGAATGACGTCGTGAATTAAGTACTCGGAAATTATATATAGAGTGTATGAGAGTTCTTTTAGAGTTCCATAACTATATATGCTTCGTGATGAAAATAGGTACATACATGAACTTACCTTATTACAACTTGATTCAAAGAGTAGCATATTACTATCCACTTCTAATTATTCTACTACAGCAGATCGATTTACATTGGCCTTCGTTGCATTATTTAAGAAGTGGCATATATATATACTTCACACTCATTTTAACCAAAACATTAACACTGAAAAAAACTCAAAAACACTTGTTGATGAAGGTTTGGCAACCTAGTGACCACTGGCGACTTCTTGCACCGGAACACCGTTGACATTTCCCTCAGCCTCCACCTCTACACCATACGCTTCTTGAGGAGCCCAACCGCCACCGCCATATCCACCGCGCCCTCCACCCCATCCACCACGTCCACCGCCCCATCCGCCACGTCCACCGCCCCATCCGCCACGCCCTCCACCCCAACCACCGCCATATCCACCACGTCCCCAACCTCCACCAGGACCGCCCCAACCTCCACCACGTCCATAGTAGAGGGACTGCTCTTCCGGTGACAATTGGCCGCCGCCTCCACCGTATCCTCCACGTCCTCCACCCCAACCTCCACCACCCCAGCCTCTTCCTCCACCACAACCATGATAGCCACAATATAAGGATTGCTCTTCAGGCTGTGATTGTCCACCTCCACCCCAACCGCCACGTCCCCCACCGTATCCTCCGCCATATCCACCACGCCCTCCACCGTATCCTCCGCCATATCCGCCTCGCCCTCCACCCCATCCTCCATATCCACCACGCCCTCCACCACCCCACCCTCTTCCCCTATACAAGGACTCTTCTTCCGTTGTAGGCTTTGGTTTGTTGTCTTCTTCTTTCACATTCACAACATTTTCATCCTCTGGACAAAAATTAAAACCAATAAGAATCTTTGTTCTTACATTTCTTTTTTTCTTTTCTTTTTTGTAAGTTCGACGACATCAAATTAAAACAAACGGATATCCCCAAGGGCTAAGGCTATATTATTACATACTATTATTAAAAACAAATAATTAGAGTTGCTGCATGCATATTCAACTGGATTAGTATACGTACAACATCCCACATTAAAAATAATCAAGACAATTATATACAAAAGTCTGGTATTTGGTTAACATGTACTCCGTAAAACTTGGATTATTTTCCAAAATGACCATTTTGGCAAAACTATTTACCAAAATGGTCATTTTCTAAAACTATTGCCCAAAGTAGCCATTTTTTAAGTAAAAAGTGTCAATTAAACAATAACTTAATTACTGAACCAAAAAAAAAAAAAAAACAATGTAATTAGTGAACCAACTGAAGCCATTCTAAACCAGGAAAAAAAAAAAAAAAAAAAAAGGAATGAAGATTAAATAAAATAAAAAAAGAGAGGGAGTACTAGATAGATATTTTGGCGACATTTTTATTTGTACAATTTTTAGTTTTACTCTACTATCCTTTTGTGTAGTGTGTGTAATCAAGACACACAAATATTTGATGAAAAATTATTTTCGTATGAATGATAGTCATAAAGTAATTTACATATGACTTTTTCTATACATGTTGTATCAAAAATCTAATGCACCGTGCGAAGGAGACAAATGATGTACGAACGACAATAAATTCGTTGGCAATATTTTATTAAGTTTGTAGAAGGGAATTAACAAAATTCCATGAAAAAAAAATGAATTAAAAAAAATCTAAATAAATGATAAAAGAAAAAAACCAAACCGGTTCACTATAACTGAAAAAAAACCGAACTGGTTCACTAATTAGAGTGAAAAGAAAAAAACCAATTTTCTTGAATTGTCATTAGAAAATGGCTACTTAAGGCAAAAGATTTAGAAAATAGCCGTTTTGGTAAATAGTTTTAACAAAATAGTCATTTTGGTAAATAACCTGTAAAACTTAGCTTGCTTAATTATGTTGTGTATACACCGATCGAAGTGCAACTATTTATTTTGATACAAACTACATGTCATTATTATTATTAGGAATTTGGTCAACTAACACTACGTAAAATAATAGTTCTACGACATCAATCATCAATAGGCCAAAATAATAAATATATAAATATGGATTCACGTCCTCTGCAGTTATTTTTTCATAAAGTTGGTAGAGTTTACTATAAACGGAAATATAATTGAAAATGTATTTATGAAAATAAGAGATAAATGCACATGGTAGAGTTAGTGATCCTTTTCAAATAAACTCTACGTATAGAGTTATTTTTCCACTATAGGAGTGTTGGGGTTTTAGATGCTAAAAGTGCGGAATTAGGAAAACAGTTTTCGTGCATCTAACCCAAGATCGCATACATAGATTAATAGGATCGATACAAATAATCATACCTCTTGATGCGTGTAACAATTTCACAGATTATAGGAGGAACAGGATCCCAAACGCGACCCCTCTACTCAGTCCACGCGAGCACTGAACCAGATTCCTCAAGTCTTGTCTGCTAGAACGCCAGGAGACAGTCTCACGTATTCTTGAGGAGGATGTGTTGTACGTGTGATTAGGTTTTTAGGTTTTAGAGTCAATTACTCTGTATGTTGTGTTTTTTTATTTACGTAATACAGCTCTCTTGTACATATATACTCTGAGTATATTTAATACAGTAAATAACCTAATCACTCAGTAAAACCCTAAGCCCAATAATAACTAATAACCCATTAGATATTATCGTCTTAGACCTGGTTCGAGACTCTAAGCGTGTGACCCTGTAGGACTCGGTAATAGTTAGTAGTTGGCTTAATCATTAAGCCAACAGACCGTAGTTGGTTTCTAGCAAAACACTACGACCACCTAATATTACCGAATATAATATCCTCGTAATATAATCCTCGTTATTATCGAAAATGACACTTGATCGAAGGACACGATCCTTCAATCTCCCACTTGTCTTAGAGCAAGTGTGTCACATGAATTCCCTCATCTCTTAGTGTATAATTTGAATATATTGCGATATCACATATCCTTCATATCATCAATCAAATTGTTCCTTGAAATCTGAGTTGAACTGCAAGACGAATGATTAACATATAATCCATTCGAGCACGGCCATGCATTTTCGGTTCCTACTCTTCAAGTGGCCTGGACACCATTCCTATCACATAGGAGGACTCTCCAATCTTGTACACCCATTACTCCCACTCAATTTTTAGCAGCCCCAATCATTGCCTTTATAGTCCCCTTTTACAGCATGACGTTGAGCAAGATCAAAGACATACCAATCCTTTCATAGGAGAAATGATGCACTCATGTCTAAGGAATTTACCATAATAATCAGTACGAATTCCAAATGTAATTTACGGAATTGCACAGTGGGTCAGTCCAATATATGCTATCTAGTATATATCCATGTAATCGACTAGACATCCAATGTCCCTATGGTCCATGAAACAGCACCATCAATCAACTTACAAACTAGTATTTCCGTGTCATTAGTCTGTCCATTACAAATGACTTATACTAGGGACTCAAATCCAATTTATAATTTCAGTTCACTAAATAGCGTTTCATTCGTCAAATAACATTTTGACAAACCTATTTGAAATAGTAAATTATTTCGGACAATATTTAATTTCTAAACCATAATTAAATAGATCGTGAAACAACGTTTCACAATAATAACAAACATAATCGTAGTGTATAAATCAAACCATGAACAAATTCATAATTTCAAAATCATACAAAATCAAAGCCAGTCTCCAACGTGTTTGATACCCATATCTCGAATATGACTATCATGCTTTGATTGCGGTAAAGGTTTAGTCAACGGATCTGCAATGTTAGCATCCGTATGTACTTTGCAAAGTTTCACATCTCCTCGTTTGACAAACTCGCGAATGATATGAAATTTCCTGAGCACATGCTTGGCTTTACTGTGTGACCTTGGTTCTTTTGCTTGAGCAATAGCACCATTATTATCGCAATAAAGGTCTATTCCGTTAGCAACACTAGGAACAACACCAAGTTCACCAATAAAGTTCACCATCCAAACAGCTTCCTTTGCTGCTTCACCAGCAGCAATGTACTCAGCTTCAGTTGTAGAATCAGCCACCGTGCTCTGCTTTGAACTCTTCCAGCTCACTGCTCCTCCATTCAGACGAAAAACATATCCAGATTGGGATCTGGAGTCATCTTTGTCAGTCTGGAAGCTTGCATCGGTATATCCTTCAACGATAAGTTCATCCTCACCTCCATACACTAAGAAATCATCTTTAGTCCTTCTCAAGTATTTCAGAATGTTCTTAGCTGCATTCCAGTGCGGTACACCGGGACGTGATTGGTATCTGCTACACACGCTTAAAGCATATGAAACATCTGGGCGAGTACAAATCATAGCATACATGATCGATCCTATGACTGACGCATAAGGAATCGAACTCATCTGTTTCAGCTCATCAGGTGTTCTAGGACACTGAGTCTCGCTAAGACGTATGCCATGTTGCATAGGTAGAAAACCTCTTTTAGAGTCTTCCATGCCGAACCTCTTAAGAACTTTATCAATATAAGTTCCTTGGCTCAGTCCTATCATCCTCTTGGATCTATCCCTATAGATTTTGATTCCAAGAATGTACTCTGCGTCTCCTAAATCTTTCATTGAAAAACATTTTCCAAGCCAAACCTTTACAGATTCCAGCATAGGAATATTGTCTCCAATGAGAAGTATGTCATCTACATACAAGATTAAGAAGACAACATCACTCCCACTAACTTTCTTATACACACAGGGTTCTCCTTCACATTTGAGAAAGCCAAATGATTGGACCGACTCATCAAAGCGAAGGTTCCAACTTCGAGATGCTTGCTTCAATCCATAAATAGATTTCTGAAGTTTGCATACTTTACTAGGATTATCTGGATCCTCAAAACCTTCAGGTTGTGTCATGTACACATCCTCTTTTAGATAACCATTAAGAAAGGCTGTTTTGACATCCATCTGCCAGATCTCATAATCGTAATGAGATGCAATCGCTAGGAGTATCCGGACGGATTTAAGCATTGCAACTGGGGAGAAAGTTTCATCATAGTCTATACCATGAATCTGCTTAAAACCCTTTGCAACTAATCTTGCTTTGAAAATATCTATGTTTCCATCCTTGTCTGTTTTCAATTTGAAAACTCACTTGCAACCGATAGGTTTTACCCCATCTGGCAAATCAACCAAGTCCCATACTTGATTTTCAGACATGGAATCCATCTCAGATTTCATGGCTTCAAGCCATTTTACGGAGTCAGCACTCATCAAAGCTTGTTTATAGGTGGTAGGCTCTTCACTTTCTAAAAGTAAGATATCGTGACTCTCTGTCAGAAGAAAATCCACATATTTTCTCGACGGTACCCATGGCCTACTCGATCTACGTGGGTTATTAGCAACAGGAGAAGAAGTCACAACATCTTGTGAATCTTCGTTAGAATTAGATTCTAGTGGGACGGAAGAGGATTCGCGCGTGGAATACGCCATCCTCTGAGCTTGTTCCACATTCCCCGAAGGGACGGTGGAATCCGGCCAGCCCGTCTCTGATGTGGGACCAACCACATCCATTTGTTGCTCATCTCGAATTTCTTCGAGAAACACACTACTACTCCCACTTGCCCTTTTGGAAATGAAATCTCTTTCCAAAAAGACACCATCACGAGCAACAAACACCTTGCGCTCGTTTGGATTGTAGAAGTAGTAACCCTTTGTTTCTTTGGGGTAACCCACGAAGAAACATTTATCTGATTTGGGTCCGAGTTTGTCTGACAGTAACCGTTTTACATAGACTTCGCAACCCCAAATTTTCAGAAAAGACAATTTAGGAGTTTTTCCTGTCCATATCTCGTATGGTGTCTTATCCACAGCTTTTGATGGTGACCTGTTAAGTGTAAATGCTGCAGTCTCGAGAGCATATCCCCAAAAGGATATTGGAAGATCGGCAAAACCCATCATCGAGCGAACCATATCTAATAGGGTTCTATTCCTCCTTTCAGACACACCATTCCATTGTGGCGTTCCTGCGGGAGTTAATTGTGAAAGAATTCCACAATCTGCTAGATGATTATCAAATTCTCGGCTCAAATATTCCCCACCACGATCAGAACGTAATGTTTTAATTTTCTTGCCAAGTTGATTCTCCACTTCATTTTGAAATCGTTTGAACATGTCAAATGATTCAGACTTTTGTTTCATTAAGTAGATATACCCGTATCTGCTTAAATCATCAGTAAAAGTAATGAAGTAACTGAATCCGCTTCGAGCTTGTGTACTCATTGGTCCACATACATCAGTATGGATGAGTCCCAATAGATCACTAGCTCTCTCTCCTTTTCCAGTAAAAGGTGACTTTGTCATTTTTCCCATTAAACATGATTCGCAAATATCGAAAGATTCGAGATCAAACGATGCTAAAACCCCATCCCTTTGGAGTTTTTGTATGCGTTTCTTATTAATGTGACCTAATCGACAATGCCACAGATAAGCGAGATTAGAATCTTTTGATTTTTGCTGTTTATTATTTACATTATAGATATGGCTCTTTAAATCAAGTATGTAAAGACCATTAATTAACTTTGCTTTGGCATAAAACATCTCATTCATATAAATAGAACAGCAATTATTCTTAATATTAAATGAATAACCCTCAGAATCCAAAACTGAAACTGAAATGATGTTTTTGGTAATTGCAGGAACGTAATAACAGTTATTTAGTTCTAATGCTAAACCAGAGGGTAATAGTAAACTATATGATCCTACGCTTAAAGCAGCAACTCGTGCTCCATTTCCAACGCGTAGATCTACCTCTCCTTTTGCCAAACTTCTACTTCTTCTGAGACCCTGCACATTCGAAATAATGTGAGAACCACAACCGGTATCTAATACCCAAGAAGAAGAATCTGTGAGATTAATTTCTATAACATAAATACCTCTAGTGGATTTGACTACTTTTCCACTCTTCAAGTCTTCCATGTACTTGGGGCAGTTTCTTTTCCAATGTCCAATTTCATTACAATGGAAACACTTGCTATTGGCAGCTATCCTCTCCTTTTCAGGAGCAGGAGTGGGTTTTGGCTTAGGGTCAGCAACCATTTTGCCTTTCCCTTTGCCAGCCACATATTTCTTGCCAGCAGCCCCAGTTTTCTTGAAACCCTTTCCTTTGGTGACCGTAAGAACTTCTTTCTTAGGTTCCGGCCTTAAGTCCTTTTCAGCAGCTTTCAACATCCCATGTAACTCAGCCAGAGGTCTATCAGCTCCCTGCATGTTATAGTGCATGCGAAAGGTTCTAAAACCATTGTGAAGGGAGTGAAGAATCATGTCAGTTGCCCATTCTAGACTTGCAGGAGCACCAAGACGTTCCATGTTTTCAAACAAACCAATCATTTCAAAAACATGCGGTCCTACCGGTTTTCCTACTTCTAGCTTGGCTTCGACTATAGCTTGTATAGTGTCATACCTCTCCAATCTAGCACGATCCTGAAACATGGTTCTCAGGGTGGTGATGATTGTATGGGCATCCATCCTCTCAAACCTCTTTTGAAGGGATGGTTCCATGACAGCCAGCATCAGACAAGTGACAGGCACCGATCTTTCTCTAACTCGACGCTCAGTATTTCTGTCAGCAGCAGTAGCTGCTTCCTCTAGGACAGGAATTGGGGTATCAAGAACATCTTCTCGACCTTCAGCCCTTAGAACTATTCTCAAAGTTCTCTCCCAATCAAGGAAGTTCTTGTCGTTCAGCTTATCCTTCTCAAGGATCGAACGCAAATTGAAATTATCGCGATTCATGATATCTACAAATAAACGCAAAGATTTTAGATTATGTTTATATGATAGCGTATAATTTTAACTAATTTAAACATATAAGCTATCTACATTCAATTCAGCAAAATAAATACCCTAGTTGAATTAAACGATTCCAAGACCCCATTTCACCTAAGTTCTAAGCGGACTTTGGCCCTTCCCTAAAACTTAAATGATCAAGGTAAGTAAACTCTTTTACTAATTATAACCGTTTATAATTCTTGGTTTGATAAGTGCAATCTCATTATCTCCTTATCACTATGCCTCAAAACCAAAACTTTGTCTTTTGATATTTTGTTGAGAGTAACCAATTCACCCACGCAATTCCCCTAAGGAATTACCCGTACTATCCTAAGATTTTAGATAACACTTCGCTTTGGCGAAACCTATCACCTAAAATCTAAGGCATCATAGGTGTTGAATTGGAAAGGCATCTAGCTCAATATTACTTAGGGTCTTCTTATTTTATGTATGACCTAATATCTAGTGAACACGCGTGATACTAGTGACCAAACATAAATAAGTTGCGCAAAATAAATGCGAAAATAAATGTGATCCTAATATGGCCCCTAATCCTAAAGATCTAATCTTCTAGGCTCCGTCTTGTAAGCTGGATCCCATCCATGATCTTCAATCATCGGCTCACAACTTCTTTGTAATTACAATTTATAAAACGGTACGCAGACCGTAAAACGATATAAATAATAAATTACAAAAATACATAACGGTACACAGACCGTATTTCTATTACAAAAAATACATAACGGTACGCAGACCGTATTTTCTATCCTATTTTGGGCCATATTAGTCACCTCCACAATAATATCACATATTATAATCATTCATTCAATATAACATATTAAATAGAATAAACATGCATTTAAACAATTTAAACACAAAAGAGCATTTAACAATTAAACACATAAATAAGCATGCTCATAATTAACAAATTAATTACATAAGAATTTTATTATTTCATTTCAATTAATATTAATTAAGTGGTATTATTCGGAATAATCGTAAGTCGTACGTTATTGTTTAAACCAACAAATTGGTCAACATTATTATTTATTTTCTGCTGCACTACACGTACTCAACGCCTGCTTTTGTTTCATTTTGGCTATGAACACACGCACAGCAAATCAAAACACTTTCCCAAATCAATTTCAATCAAAAAATTTCAATCAAATTCTTTTAATCAAAATTGATCAAACTCATCTTCCCCAATCAACACAACTCCATCTACCGAGCCCAGCTCAGTTCGGCCACTGCCGCTACCGCCGATTCTGATAATCGACGACGCTAGCACTACCACCAGTCTGTCCCGGCTACCATCTCCTCTGCGCTCGTCCTCGCCCTCGCGCGCGGCTGCAACAAATTGCAGTAGTGAGGAGTGTGTACCGGCTTTGCGAGCCGAGTGCGATGGTCAGTACCATCGACCCAGATCGCCGCCGCAGCCCAGCCACAGCTTCCACCACCGAGTCCAACACTCGACGATGCTAGCAACGCCCACGAATTAGCCCGAGCGGCCACTTCCTCAGCGCTCGTCCTCGCGTTTCGCGCGCGCTGCAACAGTTGGACAAGTGGGGTTCTTACCTGATTTCGCGACCCGAGTCCGATGGTCAACACCATCAACCCAGATCACGCCGCCGCAGCCCAGCCACGGCGTCCATCAGGTGAGTTGCGAATTTTTTTTTTTTTTTTTTTTGATTGATTTTCGACCAAAAATTTACCCAAAACGATTTTTGGATTAAAATTTATCGAATGAACATTTAATTAAAATCCTACAACAAATTCGAATCCTTAATTACCAATTAATTAAAATTCGAATTTCAAATATGGGGATTTTAATTCCGAAAATTCTTAACCTAATTAAGAAAATCGATTGTTCATTTTTCGTGAGTTTGATTGCAAAATTAAGCATGAAATAAAACGAATTTTTAATTTGCTTAACTTTAAATTCGAAATTTTTGACAAAATAATTGGTTAAACAAATTTCCCCAATTCAATTTCGACCTAATTTCGATTTATACCTTAATTGACCCTAAAACAAGTTTTCTGTTCAATTAGAATTTTGGGAAAACTATAGAAACGAAATTTTCTAATTTGTGAGTAATTTGTGAGATTTTGTAAAATCATAATTTTACGTCAAAATAATCGAAATCGAATTTCACTTTGTACGACTAAACCATATCATAATAATTCCAAATTGAAATGAAATAATCAACATGCATCACGTATCAAAATTAATCTTGATCACTATTAATGTATGTAAACCTGGCTTTGATACCACTGTTGGGGTTTTAGATGCTAAAAGTGCGGAATTAGGAAAACAGTTTTCGTGCATCTAACCCAAGATCGCATACATAGATTAATAGGATCGATACAAATAATCATACCTCTTGATGCGTGTAACAATTTCACAGATTATAGGAGGAACAGGATCCCAAACGCGACCCCTCTACTCAGTCCACGCGAGCACTGAACCAGATTCCTCAAGTCTTGTCTGCTAGAACGCCAGGAGACAGTCTCACGTATTCTTGAGGAGGATGTGTTGTACGTGTGATTAGGTTTTTAGGTTTTAGAGTCAATTACTCTGTATGTTGTGTTTTTTTATTTACGTAATACAGCTCTCTTGTACATATATACTCTGAGTATATTTAATACAGTAAATAACCTAATCACTCAGTAAAACCCTAAGCCCAATAATAACTAATAACCCATTAGATATTATCGTCTTAGACCTGGTTCGAGACTCTAAGCGTGTGACCCTGTAGGACTCGGTAATAGTTAGTAGTTGGCTTAATCATTAAGCCAACAGACCGTAGTTGGTTTCTAGCAAAACACTACGACCACCTAATATTACCGAATATAATATCCTCGTAATATAATCCTCGTTATTATCGAAAATGACACTTGATCGAAGGACATGATCCTTCAAGGAGATCTCAATACAAATTAAACTAAGGTAGCTACTTCGTTCTCCAACTCATTTGTATTCCTTGATTATATTATTGTTTTAACATAACAGATATTAACAATTCAAGAAATGGAGTGTATTATATATATATATGAACTAGCTAGACTTATAAGATCAGTTATATATAAAACCTAGCATGCGTAAACAATACTGTAATAATCAATCATGCATAAATGCCTACGAGAGTCATGCATGCATGGTTTAAGTAGCTATTACTACGAGGTATAGTATGTGTATTAAGCAAAATAATTTACTTTTCGGTTGCGGGTTCGAGACTTCAGAGGAAACCAGAACAACAATCGTTAAGAGTACGCTAACAACGTACAATACCCTAGAATAACTGCCCATTTTTTCTTTGATGTATGAATATATGAGTAAGTGGTGAATTATGCTTCTTTCTTATGTATGTTATTGTTCCAGGTGACTAAATGCAGCAGCTATTTATAGGTAAATAAAGTATGTGATAAAGGAGAGAGGATAATTTCTGGAAAAATAGCGAAGAGATATTCATGCAAAAATGTTTTTTTAAGGATAAGAATTCAAATGTAAATTGATGGTGGCATGGTGTATCAATTTTGATGGGCGGAATTGTCCGCTTGCGCATTTGCTCCGGTACGGTATATTAGAGTGTTTCTGTTTCTGGATAATTGGTCGTCATTGTTAAAGTTTGTTTATTTAATGTTTAATTTTACGATTTAGGCTCTTTTTAATGAGAATATATCTTTCTGATTGTGTAAAATTTTACTGATGAGGAGTGATCAGTCTCTTCCGTGCAAGAATTAAGAATGATCTGGCCTGATTCGGATGCAATTACGGATTTAATTTGAATGACTCTAAACTGATCAATCCAACCTGATTTTGTTAAAAGATTATATGAAATTCGACAAACTAATTAATATTAAGGAATGGACTACATTCATTAATCATTATTTAACCTATTGTGTTTTATTCTTATTTGATTTTAACTTATCAGATTTGGATCCATCTAATCGAAATCTGATCTAATTTGAATATATGGTTTATTAAGTTATATCATACATAACATATATCAACGTCTCTAATCTCCTCTTTAAAAAAATTAAAAGAGAATTGGGTATGTTTGGTATCGTTTTCTGTTTTCTGTTTTTTTTTTTTTTTAAACCAAAGTCCCGTTTTTGAAAACCAGAAAAAGTGATTTTCAGTTTTCAGTTGTCAGTTTTCATTTTCTGTATGACTATTATAGAAACATGCAGTTTAAATTAATTTTTGCAACTTATTTAGCTAAATTTTTTACGCAAAAAAAAACAAAAATTGAAAACGGCAGTGATACCGAACGGGGTAACTTAGAATGTCTGGACATACACATAACTACATAAGTGTCAAAATCTAAAAGCGGACAAATTATGACATTTTGGTGAATACGATGTTGACACTTGTCCCGTAAAACACTTACGATAAATGAAATAATGTGGCCGGCCGGTAACTTCGAAAAAATCTCTTTGTTGATCTATTTTCAAGCAGCTAAGATATTATAAATTTGTTGTAAGAGATAATATTGACTTTTAAACAAATATTTTGAGGTTCGAATTATTCTAACTTTCAATAAACCGATAAAATGTAGTCAGGGATAATGACATCTAAAAAACCTTAAAATGAAAAATCTAATAATAGAGGATAGTATGGAGTATTCCGGAGAATTCCGGTTAAGAAATATTATGTGTGTTTAGGAATACGATATATACTAGAATATATGTTTAGGAATATATTATGTGAATTGATAGGTTACGTAAGGGTCAAGTTTTGTGTTAGTATAAACAGGGGATTACCCCAAGGTCATTATTATAATAAGTTAATAAGTATTATTACGAATTATATCGAGTTTATGAATTCCCCATATATTGTACGATATATTATTATATCTAATTGGATAAATATCAAAAACAAATTAAACTTATGCAACATATTCAATTAATTGATGGTCATAATCAATCAATATATATATATATATAATTCAAATTGTTAGAGACAGTCACTCTCATTGCGATCTTTTTCCGTTGTCATTTCATCAGAATATTGAACTTGTAACATCCAAATTCCCAACATATAAACTACAAAGTATACAAAGTCAGACGTTGTAGACTTCTCTTGTACTCTACTTAAGTGCAGAGGAAGTAGTGAAGTACATCTGATATCCCACGATAAGAGTCGAAGCTTATCTTAGTAGTAGTGTGGTACATGTATTGCGATTTGGGAGTATGTTCTCATGCTAGAGACAACATAAGCTGAACTGTTGCCACGCGTCGACTTCTCCCAGCTCCATGAAGCTGATTGTTGGTTGCATGAGCATGGGCCGCCGATCGCTCTGCCACTACTACACCTCACTTACGCATGTGCTAACTTAATAACGAGGGTTGACTGTATGTTGAATCCTAATTAATTCACATTTTTTTTTTTTAATGATCGATGACTTCAACTTTTCGAGGTCGAATTCGGATTGTTACGAAAAAGTGCACTAACTAATGAATATGTGGTTGAGTTATGGGTTTGCACACTCGTATCAATTTAACTAGATTTTTTGAGTTCGAATTCTGGGGTGCAGGTAATGCAACACTACTAAAATTTATTGCAACAAACTTGCCGCCCAATATGATCATAACTAATTTGGACTCTGACTAAGGACATGATCGGCCAATTTAAGCTCCGATTTCTTTAAAAATACTCTTGCATAAGAATTAAGAAGCTCCAAATTGAAATCTCTATTTCTAAGTACTCGTAAACATTTATGATGCTAGAAATCGATCAAAGAGTTTGGTAAAACACTGATCTCTAAATCAAACTAACGCACTATATATTTATTGAAGCCAACCTATAAATTGGTGAACCATCTTTCTCAAAGCCGTCATTACATGCCACAAAAATTCTTACATGCGTGGCCACTAGCCATTATTTTGTTGGGTGCTAGCTATGTCCGACTAGTAATTATAGGCCCAACCAAAAGAATTTGATGCTGTAAATGGTATCAAGTAATCTTGCCTACTATGATAGTTCCTGACTCGATCAGCTGTAGGCCCATATGATGCATGGGCTTACATTAGAGACTTTAACTCCTAGGTTGTCTACCTTAGATAGGGAAAAAAAAAATAAGTTTATTTCAGTTTCAAAAAAAAAAAAAAAAAACTATAGTGTAAACTTAATAAGATTTCGTGGCTACGATTACCAATGAATGGTTAGATATGTTCCCTTAAAAAAAATAATAAACTAAGTAAAGTGATAACATCATAACAAACAATAATGCTAAAATTAACTTATTTTGACGAATTGATAGAAACTAATCCAGTCTGGTTTAAAAGAAAAAAATAGTCTCAATCGCTCAAAACCAATATGCATTATTCCAACGGCGATATCTCACACATATGTATTGATCAATGTTTAATTCTAAGGACATCTATAAGAGTACAAGACTTTTGTGCCGTTGGTGACTTGGTGTGAAGAAAGATTTACGGAGTATATCAACATCATTAGGCAAAATGAGGATAAATATTTGTGATTTTAAGTTCTAACTGTACACGTAAACTGTAAAATATAAATTGTCTTGTACAATATAGTTTCGTTTGATGTTAGTCTTGTATTTTGGAAATTCAGGTAGTTGTTGCAATACCGTACAACGAATTATTTCTCTTTATAGTAGCTTTAACTCAATCAAGCAAGCCTACCTTCTTTTTCTATGTACTTTCTTTTACTTTGTATTTGACAAATTCTAGTATAAGAGTATATGTGAGGAGTTATTACTACATCTAAAGCTTAAGGAATGATAATGATAATGTCAAAAAGAAAACTCCTATTCGACAAACACTTAAACAAGGCTGTGTACATTACGCCAGCGCACCTAACGCGAAACTTTTGAGTCTTTCCTTTATTAACCAAACGAGAAGGCATTTTTGTCAATCAACCATGAGAAAGAGGAAGGATGTTGGTGATAGCCTACTTTCCCAACTTGTAAAGTTGAGAGAGGGTCTTCTAGCGAGTTCATGTCTGGTTTTAGTTGTCTTAGTTGGGTCTTCTTATGATTTAGGATTATCTAAATAATCCCCCTAACTCCATAGGAATTGAGTCTTTCAAAATCAGTAATATACTGGTAAAAAAATGAAAAAGAGGGCAAAATATCCCAGAGAGTTTAAATGAAGAAAATGAATATTCTAAAACCCTAAAAACCTTCCCCTTTCTCTCTCCTCTCTCCTCCCTCCCACTGAGAGGCAGAGAACAAAACTCTCATATCAAATCCCACATTTCTCTCTCTAAAAACAATTTCAATTTTTTTCTTTTTTTTTGTTTTTTTTAAAAAAAAAATTGTAAAAAAAAAATGGCAGCAATTACATTTACAAATGCAAATGCCAATGATTTGGTGTCATCCCCATCAATTTCCGCCCAATTTCACACCCAGAAACGTTTCAATTCTCTCCCCAAAACCTGCAGTTTCCGCAGAAAATCGTCAAGAAGAAGTAACTATGCTGCTTTTAATGCTTCTTGTTCTTTCACTTCCATGGAAAATGCTAAGATTAAGGTTATTGGTGTTGGTGGTGGTGGTAATAATGCTGTTAATCGCATGATTGGTAGTGGTTTGCAGGTACATTTTCTCCCAGTTTTTTGATACTTTTTCAGCAATTTTCTTTCAAAGTTTTGACCTTTTTCATGTTTTGAATTAGACCCATTTTTTATTTTTATTGTATTTGAATTGGGTTGTTGGGGATTTTTGGAAATAATGATACATTCTATAGGTTTGATTTGAATGGAACCTAAATTTATGTGATTTATTTTTAGTGGGCATTTTGCAGTTAAGGTGATTTCTGATTCTAACTATGTAATCTGATACTGTGAGTTTCTATAATTAGCTCACTATGTAATGTTGTATGGAGCTCGTAATACTTCCTCCGCTTTTTCGGATTGTTAACGTTTGGTTTGAATATGTGAGAGGAATGCGAAGGGAACTGGGAACGGAGGGAGTGTTAGTTATGTGTGTATACCAAAATTGATGTTATTGGGTGTCTTTACATTGTGGCCGAGTTCCGATGTTAACAGTTCAATGTGATGTTGTTTAGTCCTCAAATAAGTTGCATTTCCGTTGTTAAAGTGCGTTGGACATTCTTAGATGCGAAATTGGAGTGCCTCATTTGCTTGGCTATTGTAAAAAATGTACTACAATTGTCCTTGTGATAGTGAATCTGCTCTTTCCAAATTTCGGAGGTGCAGCCTTTGTTTGTTTTGGATAATAGGATCGTTTTGAAGGGTTGAGCCCGAAAACTTACTAGTTATGCAAATTTTCGTTGTATCTTGCCGTGCATTGCCTTACTTTCCTTCGTACGTTACCTGTAGAAAATGATTCCTGATTGTTGTCTCTATGTTTGAAGCTGCTAGCAGGAAGTTTAGGTTTTTCTGGAAACCGTTGCCTGTTTGTTGCTCAAGTGTTTTTGGTTTTGACATTGAAGTGCTAGAATGATAAAGTGATAGATGCTGCTGGATTTAGTCGACAGACGAGGCTTTGTTTTCTTAGAGAACTGATCTATTACTATTTAAGTTTGAAAGCTTTTCCTCTTGAGTCTAACCTTGGTTTTCATTTTTTGACTATTCGTCATTGGTTATCAACCATAATCGCTCATCAATTCTCTCAAAATGAATTGTATTCTCATCCCAACTTTTTGTTCCACGTCCCTGATATTTTGGAGGTAGCTCCCACATAAAGCATGGAAAAACCTACTTTTTATTCTATAAAATGATTTGAAATTTTGAATGAAATGTGACCTGTTTTTGGAAGAAAAAACAAACATCTTAATAAAGCAAACATGATTCTACCGATTCTGATCTTACCTGTATGGCTCTGCTCTCAGGGAGTTGATTTTTATGCTATAAACACAGATGCTCAAGCATTATTGCAGTCAACTGCGGAGAACCCGATTCAAATTGGAGAGCTTTTGACCCGTGGATTAGGTATGGCACTGTTCTGAACAACGAATTTGCATTCATCATTCTCATGCACATTCATGCTGTAAATCTCTGATTAATGCCTTTTCTTGGAATTGACTTCATAGTGATACTGATACAGGTACTGGCGGAAATCCATCATTGGGGGCGCAAGCTGCTGAAGAGTCAAAAGAAGCTATTGCAAGTGCTCTCAAAGGATCCGACCTTGTTTTTATAACTGCGGGTATGGGTGGGGGCACGGGATCAGGTGCTGCTCCAGTTATTGCTCAAATAGCTAAGGATGCAGGTTATCTCACTGTAGGTGTGGTCACCTATCCCTTCAGCTTTGAGGGGCGCAAAAGGACACTGCAGGCAGGTGCCATTTTAGCTTTTCTGGCATAGTGACTGAGTGTGTATCCGAATTGAAATGATAACTTGTTGCATCTTCTTGATGATGAAATCATTCGTCCTGTCTGTTCCATCTTTCAAATTATCAAATATGAAGATGTCTCTGACGTATGGCAAAGCTTTATGATCTTTGTCACTGAAGCTCACATTCTATTTTCACATTATGTGGACATTAGGTCCCAAGGTGAATTTTGTGCTCATTTTTCTTTGTTGCTCTCTTCAGGCTCTGGAAGCTATAGAAAAGCTGCAGAATAATGTTGATACTCTCATTGTGATACCAAATGACCGTCTTCTGGACATTGCCGATGAGCAAACACCTCTTCAGGATGCTTTTCGGCTGGCTGATGATGTTCTTCGTCAGGGTGTGCAAGGCATTTCAGACATAATCACGGTATGTTTTTCAGTTGAAGCTGATATTCCCTTGGTATTGCTTTGACTTAAGGTTAATACTTGTGAGATTTTTGGCTTTAGGATAATTATCTGGCATGAGATTGAGAAACTACCAATACACCATTAAGTTTGATATGTAGTAGTATAATTGTTAGAATTTGTTGTCAGACGCGCCTTTTTTTTTATTTTTTTATTTTTTTTTATTTTTGGCAAAACAGCACCTTTTATGTTCAATATTGCAAAGCTGCACCTTGTAAGATGTTTTCAATTGAAACCAGCACCACTTTTTATTCTTTTCCCGGCCAATTTTAACCATTTTCCAGCGTTGACCCATTATTCCCTCTCCTCTTCTTATGATCCCCCCCCCCCCCCCCTAAACGCCAAATTTCAATCTCGACTCTAGATTTACACTTCTTTTCACTTACCTAATTGGCTAATTCTCTCTTCATTAATTGATTTCACTGCTCTTCTTCTCCATCACTGTGATTTAGATTGAGAAACACTGGAAGATGATACTTCAACTCGACCCAATCTAAAAACTGAAATATGTGTAGTGAGTTGTATCAGTGTCACAATTCATAGAATAATAAGAAAACTTGAATTGATTTCAAGGATGAAAAGGGAGATACAAACCTCAGGAGTGTTGCCTTGCAAATTCAATTGCAAAACAGCTTTGAGCCTTTGAACAATGATCTTCCCCCAACAACCAACAAAGGGTTATCTCAGCGTGGAAAAGAGCATTCATGTCGGGGATTGGGTAGTGTATGGCTAATTTCTCACAATACTTAGAAGACTGCAGATTAAGAGTTTGAATGATGAAATTTGGGTACTGCTTTTTTCATCATGCATTTTTCGAGTCTCAAATCCAATATTAGCAGTGAAGGGGAAGAGATTTTGACATACGTCTGCCCATTCCCACCATCAAGCCAGTAAGAGGTCTTCAAGAACGGGGCAGGCGTTGACATGTTTAGCCACAAACTGATCCTCTTTAAAGAGAAGAGAACAGAGATGGAGCAGCTTCAAGCGTGGGAGACGGATAGGAAAAGCTTTGACATCATCAAGTCAACAACACCGAGATTGAGATTAGATCGAGCTTCAAGATCTCCAAGGTTTCGTAAACAATTTTTAGAGTTGGCATATAAACTATTTTGGGGGTAATTTTGGAGGGAAAATCGAAAGAGGATAGAGGGAAATTGGGTGCACGCCGGAAATCGACCAATATTGGCTGAAAACTAGAAAGAGGTGCAGCTTTATAATTGAAATCATCTTAAAAGGCGCAACTTTGCAAAATTAAACTTAAAAGGTGCTGCTTTGCAAAAATCTGGCTTTTAAAAGTTGCAGTTTGACAAAAATCGTAATTAGTAAACCTGTCGGAGTTTATGACATGTAATCATACATGTCTGAGTACTCCCAAGACTTGAGACTCCAAGTGTCAGTGCCGGATACACTAGCTGTAGTGTTGGTGCTTCGTAGATTGACGCTCTTAGAGTCTTAGGTAATTGGTTTAACATTCACCACAGAACCTCCTTATCTGCAGACAACAAATTATCTACTCTCTTGGCTAGTTAGATATGCAACAGGGTGCACGTATATACAACTTATGATACTTGCAAATTTACATAAGGGTGTCCCACTATGGCCATATCCTTGAATGTTTATTTGAGCAATTGCGTTTGATAGTACCAAATTTTGAACTCTTTTTCATGATTTTCCAGATATTAAATGTAGACTTTGCAGGAGAGTGGCCATTGGTCATTTTGTTGACTGTTTATTTGAGAAATCGTATGTGGTCATAGACCTTAATTTTGAATTGTTGCGCTGTTTTCTAGGTACCCGGACTAGTAAATGTAGACTTTGCTGATGTCAAAGCAGTCATGAAGGACTCTGGAACTGCAATGCTTGGAGTAGGTGTCTCTTCTAGTAAGAATCGAGCAGAAGAGGCAGCTGAGCAAGCCACTTTGGCACCTCTTATTGGAGCTTCCATACAGTCTGCAACAGGTGTTGTATATAACATAACAGGAGGGAAGGACATAACATTGCAAGAAGTTAACAGAGTATCGCAGGTATTATTATACACCCACTATCTCACCAAATGAGTTTAAGTTTTTGCATTGTTACAACAAGGTGACACTGAAGGAAAAAAATGAAGATACATGGTGGCAATTGCGTTGTCAATATAATAGATCAATTTGAACTGGCTGGTAGTCCGAAAAGTCTACAAATATAGGCTGAACAAGTACCAACTTTTTGCAAATTACCCAAGATTGCTCAAGTCTTTCCCCATACAACTACTAACAAAAAGCATTTTGACATTGTCAGATTGTCACTGGTCTGGCTGATCCATCTGCCAACATAATATTCGGGGCTGTTGTTGATGATCGGTACAATGGAGAGATTCATGTGACAATAATTGCAACAGGATTCTCCCAATCATTTCAAAAATCTATACTTTCTGATCCCAAAGCTGTCAGAATGGTCGATAAAGTTGCTGGCCAGGAAAACAAAGGCTCTGCTATGCCTCTCAAATCCCCCGTCTCTCCAAATTCTGTACCGCCCCGGCAGCCTCCGAGAAAGCTGTTCTTTTAAGTCACCAAATTCTGAACTCTCTCTGTATCCCCCGTGGTTGTAATGATTTTGATTCCAATCAGTGTTATATCTTCCCCACTTCTCCATCTCAATCCTGTTTGTTGGTTGTTTACGCGTTGTGTATTGTTTTTGAGTATCAAAACTATTTCTGGGTTTACTGACGAGGTGACATATTACGTCAATAATCTCATATAGTACAATTTCAATTTGATTCGAGGTCAAGTATCGTACAGGGTTGTAGATTGACATGAAGTACACGAGCAAAACCATTATGTTCTCTGGCAGTCTGGCTGTAACCACATGAGAAATTTGCGCATTTGCTAGATCAAAGGTCGAAGGCAATGCACTGGGGAAACTGGCTTTGGTGGTTCGACAGTTCAACAAGAACCATTAAGCACTGACTAAATTATTTTCTTGCATGATTAGCGTAAACTGCGATTGTTACAGGGAGTCAGGGAGTTTCATGGGACAGTGGCATAGCTCTCGAGGACAGCACTGTGCTCAAGCGACTTCTCGTTAGGGTGACCAATGAAGATGCATGTTGAGAGATCCAAAGCTTTCTATTAAAAAGTTTGTGAAGGCAAAGACTTGAAAATAAAGCAACTGAAATAAGCGAATGCCTTAAGTAGATGGATTTACACAATTTTTGTTAGATATAGCTGCTACCAAAATAAGGATGATTCAAAAGATGGAGTAAACGAAAACATGCCATTACCAAAATATTCGAACAGTGAAGACAACATACGGCCACCATCTGTCTCTTCCTTCCATGCCTGAGCTAAAACAGATGCTTTCTGAGCTTGAATATCGCCTTTCTCTCTTGCACCGCTGCTTCCTGGGGCGGTTTCATTTTGCAGTTGGGAAAGTACTGAAAGACTCGCATCAGCCCCCGCAACTGTAGAGTTAAATCCTCCAACCATCCCTTGCATGTTGGCTAGCGAGGAATTCATTGGCATTACTCCAATCATACCATCACTAGATAACTTTTTCAATGGCGGCTGTTGGAGCAGGTTATCCATGCTAGCTTTCCTCTTTCCTGAATCTATCACAAGAACGCGGAAGACAAGCCTATACATCAAATTCCATACATATAAATGGATACATCGACTCCTATTGAGGTGTTCCCTTGCGAGTATTAAGCTATTAGCTCTTTGACCACGTACACCTCTCATTATATGATTCTTTTTAATTTGCATACCCAGAAACTCAAGGCATCATGGTAGCTCACACTTGAATTTCACTAATACAAAATTTTCATGAAACATCTTTATAGCTGTACTGAGATACATCCCAATTCCACCCTCTTTTCTTTTCTTTTTCTCCAGACTTCAGCCCCACTAAATCATGCACTTCCAGACTTCGTCGACAAAAGAATTCACATTTGAGAGATTACGTACCAAGTTAAAGATTGAATGCAGGGCTAGACTATAACCAAGAAAAAGAAGAAACAGATTTATTATTTATTAAGAAAATGAAGTCTCACTTGGTAACATGGCGACCCCTTTCTTATTAGGCTGCAAGATAGGTCTCGTTGCCAGGATAGGTAAATTCGGGAATTTCTTCAGCTGATCATGCATGCATTGGCCAGCAACAAACTGAAAGTTTTGTTGTTATGTTAGTTCCCACAATAAAAAATAGAAATGAAGACAACAACCAAGAAGCTACAGAAGTGGCAATCGTATCTGACCAGTAAGGCCCCATAAACCCTCCATGCTTCTTGCCTTTTCATTTCATTCTTCTGGCCCTCTAGTTGCATTTCTAGTTCTAAAAGTTGCATGTATGGTTGAAGATTTGGTAGCATGAGGAGACGAACCTGCATGTATTGTGACAATTTTCTTAATCAACTTCTAGCATCCACATTAGTATCTACACTTCTACAGTCATTCCTCTTCAACATCTCTGTTCAACTAATTATATGACTTATTTTTTACCTAACTTCTCTTAACATTGCTTTCTCTGAAGAATAAGTGTCTCTAATTATATGACAAATCACTTTTTCCTCATTTTTTGCCCTATTTTAGTTAGAAGAAAATAAAGCTGTGAACTTGATCCATTGTTCAACATAAAAAACTTATATGAACATACCACGCTAGGTCCCAAAGCACCTAGTCCCTGGATAGCACCGTAATGTTGAGCCAAAGCTTTTGATGGATCCAAGAAAGCATGGAGCAGTGTCCTGGTAACTCGAGGCTGGAGGTTGTGGTAAACATGCCCAAATCTGTATGGTTGGCCACTAGTTAAGAATTTGAAGCAGATACCCGGTACATAGTACAGAACAGCAATGTACATGAGAAACCAAAAGCATAAATGGGTTTGTTAACTTCCTCTTTATAATGACCCTTTCTTCAGATGTTTTGAAAGAAACTTTATAAACAAGGTGATTCAAAAAAAAAAAAAAAAAAAAATTTATAGACAAGGATATAACAGCTCAATATTCATCACTGTAGCTTTTCTTTCGCATGCAATTATAACAGAATCCAAACCTTACCTTCGGCATATTGTGGCAATTAAATTTGCAGTGAAGTTCCTGAGATCCCAGTGATTATCAGAAACTTTGTTTCCAAGCCTCTTTGCGACTAGACAGGTAAGCACTGATGGCATCAGTTGATGTAGCTGCAAAACCATGAGCACATCTTTGAAAACCAACACACAGAGAACATTCACGTGAAGGACATTCTTGGTGAAGAGCAATTCACAGCTTCAGGATTAAAGCCTCGTTTTTTTTATACACCATGACCAGCACTAGTTCTGGACAACAAAACAGTAGCTAAAACAGATATCTCCTTAAATGCATATTCGCATGCAGCTAGTCTCAGTCGCTAAAAATCAAACCTGCATCAACTAGCTCCAAAAGATGCACATGTGCTAAAGATGTATCAATCGCCCGAAAACTTATAACCAGGTTACAGAGTTCCTTATTGCTTAAACCAACTTCTGGAAGCCCTTTTAATCTATGGTAATCTGATGCACTTAATATTCTATAATCGATTCTCCAATGAATAATCAGGTGAATGAAAACAGTAATACAAAGAAACAACAAACCCTAAGAAATAAGAAAATAGCTGAATAAAACTAAGACGACTTACATAAGGTTCTAAATGTATATGCTGATTCCGGAGGATGCTCCAGACAACACGCATCAGTGCAAATAGCAGATCTATCTTACTCAAATTCCGAGAAACCTGTGGTAGCCAGAAATATAATTTGCTAGGTGTAAGTCAGAAAAAAATACACTTGGGCAGTACACTTTAGATCAACGATTTAGTATACACAATATGGAAAGTTACCTCATCTGCAATGAAACAGGTAATATAAGGGACAAGAGGATGAAGTCCTGCATCAGTTGCCAGACTCCGTAAAGCTACTTTGAAGAGAACAGTGTCAGATTTGCGTGTAGTAAGCTCAATAATTTTGTCAAAATAAAGCTGCATACAGATGAGCCAAAAGACAATCAGTCACTGTGAGGAAAACCAAAGAAGACATTAATGTAACATTGGTGCATATATGGACCTGCAGCTCTCTAGATAAGACGTGCTTGACAGGAAACTTAATGTCAATAGGAGGTCCATCTTCTTTACACTCCAATTTCTTTCCATCAGAATAAACTGCAAGTGCTAGGGAAAAGCAAACAAACATTAGAAATACAAAGGAGACGTTTATCGTAGTGGATGACCCCACACCAGATGGCAGCCTGTTGGTGAAAGTTGGGTACCTTCAGCTGGAGGATTCTCAGGAATAGCAGGTTGTACTCCTTCAATAGCCAGCCAATGGACGGATATAGATGTATCCAGTGGCGCTCTTGGCAAAGGCGCTTCAGTGACCTGTTCAAAGAATGTAGGTTGTGGATGATAATTATGAAACGAAATGAGAAGAACAACTCTTCTCAATTAAAACCAAGGGAATGACCTTACATATTTAAGGTCCAGATCACGGTCATTCACATAGAACAAATCGTTGTGTCCGGCAGCCCTCTTGAAACGCAATGGGTCATTAGAAGCAAATCCATAGATCGGCTGATACAACAACAACCAAACCTTAATATAGGGGAACAGCTAAATGCTTACTGGTGTAAAGCGAAGAATAATAAAGAAGAAAATCAAAATTAGGTAAAAATGTGCATTTAATAACATTATCCCAGAAAACATTGACGCTCTAAAATACGCTTCAAAAGATGGAAGAATGTGACATTCCAGCATAAGCAAAAGAAGTCTCACCTCAACATTTCTCAGTTTCAGAGCAGCATCAACATCCTCTGCTGTCAAAACAGTCCGCTTCGAATGTCGCATGCATTTGATAGCTTCCTAGTCCCAGAAACCAAAATCTCAGTTTCAAAGTCCATAGACACACACGACACACAAGCTTTTGATATTCAACCAAAAACAGAGATTGACTTGAAGAATTCAACAAATGAAATCGATCAATACAAAATTTGATTTTTCCTTACTTCCAAAATGTACGGCATTAACTTACAGACTAGGCCCACAGTGTCAAAACTAAAATCCATTATAAAGATTTGTGAATACATGCTTAGATTAAGCATATCAACAAGTTTCAGTGATCATCGAAGAAGCTTCAAACCCCATGGCTTAATGAAAACAATAAGGCTACATTTGGTAGTATGTAAATCAACTTTGTAATCTAATGGGATTGTTTAGGTTCAAA
The DNA here is from genome assembly GCA_963680865.1 of Spergularia marina. Classification (NCBI taxonomy): domain Eukaryota; kingdom Viridiplantae; phylum Streptophyta; class Magnoliopsida; order Caryophyllales; family Caryophyllaceae; genus Spergularia; species Spergularia marina. Next base: position 6,177,914 of record OY804549.1, on the reverse strand, counting down.
TTGGTTAAAAAAATAAAGAGGATGCTAACATGAAGGTGGATGAGTACAGCATTACACGAGTTGATATATTGGTTCGACTTAAGTTTTACATAACAGTCACCAGTATATTACCTGATGTAATGAGAGTCCATTTTCTTTTGTTGGTGATTACAACCTTCCCATACCCTTCCTAATATCCCCACTATTTTTGTGCTTTATGGGTGGTTATGGTGATTGAATACCAAACTTGACGTAAAGGCTTGATTCATTGCATGTATTCTCACTGCAATGAAATCAATCTTTTTTAGTGAGAAAAAAATGGAGAGTGAGATTAGTCGGATGTAAAGAGATCTCCATGTAGCTTAGGTAATCATCATTGTTGACACGTAAACGTCATTACATCATTAGATGCAATCAACTACTCGCTCCCTCTTGTGAGTCTTTTTTCGCCAATTCATTTCCTAATATAGGTACAGCAGGGTCATTAGAATCCAGCTCTTTGGGCTTTTCAGCTTCAAAAATAAGAACCAGGCTGGAAATGTAGATGTTGAAATCCATACAAAAGGTAGAATTGAATCTAAATTCTGGGGTTGAAACGGAATACATCCAAAAAAAGCCCATCAAGACAAGTCCAGCGCCAACAATTATCCCAAAAATCAAAACTTTAGAGAATATCAGCACACAGGATCAAGGATACTATGACGAACTAGACCTCCCTATTTAACTGACTCTCCTAACTAAAGTGGCAAAGGGAGCCGCAAAAGCAAAGAAGCTGACTGGTTTTGAACCATGGTCTTGGGTAAAACAACTCAAATGTTCGCAAAATCAACATCCTGAGTCCTGATATACGGAGTAGTACTTTTACAGACTATCAGCACACAGGAGTTAGGGAACTTAGGGTACGACAAAGCGGTCTAAACCTGCTTAAGGCAATGATGCCATAAACGTTCGGAAAATCGACCTCCTGGGTCCTGATATGGTACATTTACACTCTTCCTGTGAAACCTTCTCGAGATCCTCTCAACTTTAAGTTGGCGCAGCCATTTCTAGCTCAAATTGAAAACCCCAAAATCCATTGCAATCAACATGCTAATTATTCTCAAATTCCACACAAAATGATACCAAAGAACCCTCCCCAAAAATTACATCAACAATAACAACAGTAACAGCTACAAAAGTTCATATTTTCTAACTTCCTTTCATTTCTCCTCACAATAAATTACCAAACAAGCTGTAAAATTTCGTAAAATTACAAATCACTAAAAACACATTAAACCCAGAAAAATAAGGTTCCTAATAGAGTAAGTTTTACCTGTATAATCTCACGAACACGGTATTCGACATCAGGAGCAACAGCAAGAGCAGCATCTGCGGATAAATTGTTGATACCAATGCTCTGAGCTATCACCTCAATCGTCTCCTTTTGCACTACACTCATCCCTTATGCTTCTCAAATTCCTCCAAAAAAAATGGTTTTTTTTTTTTGGGATTTTGATTTGGAGAAAAAAATTGGTGATTATAATTTGTGGGTATTAATTATCATTGATTTTGAAGTAGAATTCTTTGCACCAAAAACCCCACCCACAATATTGAACTCCCCCCAAAAAAATCTCAGATTTCTTTTCCTCTTTTTTTAACTAATGAATTGGCATTTTCTCACATTTTTAAGCTGATGAACATTTGCAAAGATTTGAGCTTTGACATGACACTATATGATAGGTAGCGGGAATTACAAGTTACAAGCTCTTAGAGTTTCAGGAAATACTCGTAGGAGTTCAAAGACATGTTTGGGGTCATTGTAGAGATGGTCAATTGGACTAACCTAAACTAGAACTATCAATCAGTTCGGTTTTGGGTTCGGGTTAAGCCGAGATTAATTAGATGAAGTCTAGGACTTACTGAGTCGACGTGATGAATAGAATCGGGTTAAGCCGTTAAGGCAAGGCAAGTGGGATAAGCAAAGTCAAGGACTTGCTGAGTCAACATGATGGATATTCATTTTTTTTTTTTTTTGACGGGAACGATAGTGGTATGAAGTCTCTGGTTAGTTGATAGGTAGCACTGAGTAGAACGGACAAGCAACCTTAGACGATTATAAAAAAAAAAAAAAAATGACAAGTTTCTTCATCTGGATCATTATTGATCTTAGTCAATGTTGCAGTTATTATTCATACCAAGTCATTATCGCTCATGGGTTCCTTCAGGTAAGTATCATACTATCATTTGTTGTGTTCAGGTCGAGTAAGCTTTGGTTCATCACTTATCCTAGATCCGGATCAAGTTTCGGGCAGTAGTGCAGTACCAGCTCGATTTCTCGTTGCACCTGGTTTTAAGAATTTGTTTGTCAAGGGAATGCCAAAGTGCCAATTGTTATTCTCACTTTGTAGTTGCGCCGTGGCTGATAGCAAATATTATGTGCTTACCTTAACAGCATTGCCTCTGCGCTTATCTTAGCGACAAGACATGAACATTTGTTTCACTTGGAAGTTTGATAACTGAACTTAGTCCAGTGAGAAAGTACTATTGAGCAGATAAAATTTAAATTCCTCCAACTTACTATTAAAAATGAGGTTCTTCGTCAAACCTCTTGCTCTCCGGGGGAGGGCAATGAAAACATAGAGAGATGAGTGAAGAGAAGAAAGTATGGGGGTAATCATTTGTGCGTATCATTCCCGTGTCTCAAACACTCAATTACATCGTGGCAGTTTATAAATCACATACACAATCGTAGGGCAAACCCGTGAAATTTATACACGCATAGACAACCGTAGGGCTAACCCATGAAATAAATACACAAGAGGCATAAACCCAAAACCTTGGAAAAGGTGGGGGAGGCGAGGAGAAAAGGGAGGAACAAGAAATTTACAAAATCACACATGAAGTTCATTATAGGGTTACAAATACTTAACCAACACAAAGATGGCAAGAATACAGATGACAATCCCACATACAGATAACACCAAACATGAGCAGGAGCAACTATCCTTGGTTCTCCTATTCAGCACTGCCAGACTTCTTGAGAGGCGCTGTTTTCATTGTTTTCAGCATAAGAAGAGAAAGCAAACATCAGTATATCTTACTAGCTAACTATGGGATGTGTCAAAGAGAAAAAGCAATGTCAAATTGTCAATTTATAAATCATGTTCAAAGATGAGTACAGGAGACCGAAAGCACAAAGACTTGGGACAGATCCCTCTCTCCTACCCGCTTTGTCGGGAACAAAAGATGCCAGAATTTTCGGAACAGCAACATTACCACCAACAACAAAGCCATATTCCCAAAATAATTTGGGGTCAGCTAACATGTATAGTCATATGAATCGTCCATGTTGGAGAAACAGAAAAATTAAGAAAATAGAGAAAAACCGGTAGAATCAAAATGAGAATAAGAAGGAAAAGCGAGAAAGATCCAAAAAGTAATGAGGAAAACATATTGAATGAAAGAAATCAAGAAATTAGATTTTTAATACGAAACAAAGAAAAGTAATACTACAAAACATTGAAGGAAATAACCAGAAAAGTTTCAAAAGGATAATAACTGAGAAATTCAAACAACAGGAAACCAAAGAGAAATAAAAGAGTAAAAAATAAAGTCAAACTCCTTCCCAAATTCTTTCCCTCCACTCCACTGTTTCTAACGCAATATTCTCCTTTGTGCCTAGTCGATTCATACTGCATTTCGATCACCCTTATCAAAGTTTTTATATGTCTTGCTTTACCGCTTACAGTCTTATCTTTCCTTCACTCTTCAATCCTCTTCAATGGCGTCTAAGTTAGTCTATGGCTCAGAAAGCCGACTCAGCTAAGACACAATTGTCACTCATCAATTTTTCATTTCCGCTCATTAGTTTAACTAATCTTGTATAGCCACACATCCACCATAGCGCATGCATCTACGCCACATCCATATGAACGTGATAGTCTCACGGCCGGGAACCATGTGCCATAATACAAAGCAGGTCGTGCAATCCAACACAAGTGAGAAAGAAAAAGAAATTCAAATACAAGAAGACAAGGATATTTTCTTTTATAAAAACCCTTCTTTTAACTTCTTTAAAGATGTTCACGCCTTTTTTCACTTAATCTTATAGTTCCTTTATTTGATTAAAAAAAAAAAAAAATTCTCGCAGGTATTTCACTACATCAATTGTTCACTATTTTCTGTGCCTACATGTGACGAGTTCAAATGACGGTTCATATTAGCCAATCCCAAATCATTTTGGGATTACGCCTTAGTTTCGTAGTGAATTGATATAATGATGCAACACAACATATAGCCAAAGGAAAAGAGAGCAAAAATGACCAGAAAAGAATTAATACGAAAAGACTAAAGAAGAATACCTGCAGCCGAGAGCCTGAAACTTCAACATGGTGATCCAGGGTATCCTGCTCACAGGATAATTATTGAACAATCAAATTTACTAGTTCACACCTTAACTAACACTTACAAGATAAAGACAGCATGGAATAAGGTGTTGTAACTATTTAAAAATATGACTTCGGAAAAAAAAAAAAAAAACATACAATGAGTCTAGTATGCAGGTTAAGTTCTTCATTTACAGCAAGTGCAATATGTTTTGTACTTGACACAGTCTCCTCTAACTTTTCAAGTCCCTCATCTTGTTCTGCTCCAAAAAAAAAAAAAAAAAAAAAAAAAAAAACAATTAAAAAAATTACATCAGTATACATGCAATGATAAATCTATTATTTAACTGAAGCAGGATGGCGAAAGAAAGAGGAAAGCATGTCCCAGGCTGAAGTTATTAACCAACTTGCCTCTCATAATCTGCCGTTGAAGACCAACAACACCCTGATTATCCAGGCCTGCAATCATAGTCGTAGCATCAACAGGCTTAATCTCCGGGCCAAGCAAGGTATCTCTATAGCCAAAATTTGACATATTCAAAGTATTTGCCATCTGCTTTGCTTTAGATCTCAAATTTGAAAGCATATCCTTCCGCCGATTCAGTTCTTTCTCTGTTCTGCAACGTGACAAGAAAGGCCAACCTTCAGCATCGTATTCATCAAAATAAACAAAATGCCATCATGTAACAAAATGTTGCCCAAACAATATATCATCCTATAGTTACAAGTACCACAGAAGCCAAAGCACAAGTCAGATTTTAGTTTTAAAACTCAGTTTTGGATTGCAGTCGCGGAAATTGCTTCCGGGTAAACTTCAAAACCTTGATAAATCGGTAACATTTAGATGTCTATTTAAACCAGTGAGCGTCAGAATGACAGTTTTAAAATTCAGTGTCTTTGTAGATCAGGCACATCAATGTTAATTTGCTGCAATAGTTACGCGTTAAAAATTTGTATGTTGGATGATGGTTATCAGGGACTGGTATTCTGAAATTTTCACATACAGAATCATCTGATAGACTGGTTACATGTCCAATGCAATAAAAGAATCACCATCTTTTAATTTTGAATATAATGCAAAATGTCTCACAAATTGTCTGCTTTAGTTGTACAATAAAGTAGCAGTCAGTTGGCGTGATCCTCGACTCAATCTTCATTATGAGTCATCCAGAATCAGTCTCTCTGATGAACATGGTAAGGCTGCATACATCCGACCCCATTACCTTGCCACAGACGAGAATAATTGAGGCGCTAGGGTAGTGTCATTGTTATTGTTGTCATCTACAACTAAATGGAATAATGTTCCAAGTTCAATCATAGGTTGACAACAGCAAAACCCAAATATATTTATCCATAACTGTCCACCTTTGCTTCTATATGCCATTGACAGGAGTCCACTTACCGGTAAAGCAGTTTTAATATAGGACTTTGAGAGGCTAACTTTCGTGCACATTGTCCAAGAACTAAGAGGCGCAATTACGGTGGGAGCAGCTAACTTCAACAGGTCAGAGTTAAATTAAAAGCTGTAGGCAGAAATGTGCAAGGCAGGTGACTCAGCAAAAAGGAATCACAAGGTGAGTTAGGTGACTCCAGGAAGGGTTCCCAGATTGATGGGTGGCATTGGGTTAATGATTTGAGAGTCAAGCCTAGAGCCACCGGAGTGCAAGAATATTTCCCAACCAGTACAACCATAGAACTTTAAGAGACAGTTAAAAATCCACAGTTCACCAGCAGCAATACCAGCAATGTTCCCCAGTTATTCTAGCCAGTTCTACTCATACGTGACGAGCTGATTCCTCAATAGGCTTGAGCCGCAGTATCAGCCCAAGTCAGAACGTTCACCCTTAAACTCTGAAACACGCCTTCTGCTAAATATTCTCTAAAAATCACGAACAAAAAGGTACACACCAAACCGCCCTTGTCACCAACCGCTAACAATCCAACAACAAAATGATTTCTTCAAAAACCCACTTTAGATAGCACAACAGAGCACCACTCCAAACTCCAAAGTACCACCCTCCACTAACCCAAAACAACTAGCTATTCAGCTGGTAAACCAGTACAGAAAACTCCATTACCACTAATGAGTCTCAGGAGAGACGGGGTCACGAGGTGAAGGACTTTTTCTGGTGTGATGAGAAATATGAGATTGGTCATAAATGCAAACGTAGAAAACCTTGACATGGCAATAGAGATAGGACAAGAAGAGGATGTCGGAAACTGGGCTAAAAGGTACACAGGCGACTGAAAACGCTCAGGTATCTGTGAATGCTCTATCTGGAATAAGTAGTATTCAGACTATGAGGATTATAGCTCTCATGTCAAAAAAAAAAAAAAAAAAAAAAAAAAGGCTGCAGATGTTTTTGCACATTGGATGTACCCAAAACTTCATCAAAGGGGCCATCACTTATAAACTAGATTGTCACAATCAGAAGATTCACTAATTGAAGCCAAGGTAGCAAACGGGCATAGCCTCATAGGTAATCTGTCACTCTTGAATCTTTATCTGAAAAAGGGGGCAGAAATTTAGGGCAGATGTAGTCTCTTACCTTTAGTGGGGTGTGATGTGGTGTTGCGAGTTTGGTGGCATGCGGTCTCGTTTTGACTATCAGCCATTTACCATAGAATTCAAGCACAAGGGGAGCAAAGAGAACCTAAGGATACCCACCAAAAAGACTCAATTTGGAGCAAGGCATTACTAAAAACAGTCACAGTTCATTCAGACTCTGGGGTATTACTATGAAAGAAACGTCGGGTGGCACATTTTCTGGGTTACAGGAGCTCGAAACTTGAAAGGCAATTATCAACTTATCAAGGCTAGAGTCCTTACTCCACTGTTGCAAAATGGCACAACTTATGTCACCATGATTGACCTCAAAAAGTGTATTGTAAAATCACCAGGAGGAAAACATGCATAAACTTCTTACATAATACATGTAAGTCATTTGGGATTCATGATAATACCATTTGGCCTCACTAATGTACCTCCCACATTTCAATCCCTGGCTTCATGAGTCAGATATTCCAACCACTTGGGAAAAGGAGTCCTAGCCTTTTTTGATGACGTTCTCATATAGCCCTGATCTCATTTGATACCTTGAAGAAGGGTTGAATCTTATGAAATAGACCTGTGCCACTCACATCTCTAGATTTTGGACATATCGTATCTACACAAGTGGGGACTAACTAGCTAGGTGTTAGGGGGGAAAAAAGGTGCTCTCCTGAATTGGCCAACTGCAACTACTTTGAAAATGATCAGGATCGCCTAGGTCTCACTAGACGGTATGGAAGACTTGTAAGTGTCGGTAAAACCAGAAAAAACCTCACTCATTTAATCGAGAAAGTAGTATTCAAATGGAATCCCAAAGCTGATAAAGCCTTTGAAGAGCTGAGAAAAGTTATGACCCAACCACCTCTGCCAGGACTTCCAGCTGTTAGCAACACGTTCTGTGCAAAAGCTGATGCTTCAGGGTAATAAATCAGGGACATACTATCACAAGACGGCACCATATTCCTCTCATCAGTAAGAACATGCAACTTTCCATAAATGAGAGGGAACTGTTAGCTATCATACATGTTATTGACCCGTGTGGTATTTGATATTTGCAACCAGTCATTCATTCATCAATACTGACCAAAAAAACCTCAACCATTAGTTAGATTCAACTATTCAAGAATATCCGCTCCATTCCAGCTAAAAATTTTTTTCCAAGCTTAAGGGAATAGAGTATATTATGGAATTCAAAAACAGGGCAGAAAATGAAGCAAAAGATCACAAGAACATCGGTCAAATTTTCCATCATGATAATTGTGGCTATTTATAAAGAGGGGGTTAAAAATTTAAGTACGAGCTATAATCTTAAACGAATATTTGCAATAGAAAGATCATTTTCTAAACTCTTGCATCTCAAACTACCCATATCCCCTTATTATACTACTAGAGAGAATACACAAATCTTGAAACGCTCTATCCCAGCTTTCAAGCTCATAACTTCCATTACATCAGAAACTATCCCTTCTCCACCCAGAAAAGATAAATAAACAATTATGGTCTCCAATTTGAAACAAAGTTGATGTTTCACTCCTATATTTTTAGTACCTTGCAACTTCTTTCAAAGAACCATGGTAGGCAAATAATGGATCTTTTTACAGAAACATATGCAACTTTACATTGGGTCATCACCACCAACAACAACAACAGCAACAACACACACACAAACAAACAAACAAACAAACAAAAAAAACCCTGAAAAAAGAGGGAAAAAAATCAAAGAAAAGCGAAGGTAAATTTGATGTCAGCCGATACGTAACCAAACTTTCACAAGTGGACGATGAAAAAAGATCACCAAAACTCTTTCGTCAGCTAACAAACAAACTTAACACCTAGCCGCATTTATCAAACAAGGTGACTTGAGCTAGACCTTGTCTATCATTTATGTGGAGGAAAAAAAAAGGATTCTATAGCTCCTTTATGTCAACATACAAATAGATCATTATATCCATTTATGTTAATAAATAGCCTTTTAGCCTTGGCGCACCGGTAAAGGTGTTGCCGTGTGATCGATAGGTCACGGGTTCAAGCCCTGGGAGCAGCCTCTTGTCAAATATATTGACAAGGGACTTGCCCTCATTACACCCTTGTGGTGGGACCCTTCCCCGGACACTCGCTTAGTGGGGACGCCAATGTGCACCGGGCTGCCCTTTATGTTAACAAATAGCCTTTTATCATGCAAGAAGTTCGCATATGTGAGTGAGTAGGGCTCAAGTATTGTTCCTTAAGCTTTAGTGAGGCAAAACCAGCAGAGGTCCAAAGGTAAATCGCTATACTAAGCTGCCTTAAGAGTGACTGCTCAACTTGTTGAGACCCCTATATCTACAACTTGTGGGAGCAGTTTACTCTAGATTCTTCCAAGGGGCTAGCGAGTAGGGACAAGCTGAATCTCGACCCTATGCAGACCTACAACTTTCAGCTGATAGTAGAATTTGGTTCATCTAAGAAACACGCTCAAAAGTGTCATCTTGCATAGAATTGCTTTACAAAGTTTTGAAGGTTATTTAGTATCGATTGCGGATAGTAATTTCCTAATCATCTAGGGGAGCTAAAGAAGCAACTGACCACATGGTCAACAAAATAAGGGGAGGTATAATGCTACGTCAAAAAAACTACTCTTCCACGGCAAATGGATGGCATATGGCTATAATGTGGAGCATGTCAGCCACACAAATACTGAAATAGCCATGGAGCAGTCCAAAATTAGCGTGGCATTAGGGCCACCCCAAAATAAATATGTAATTCTATTTCCCATCTTACTTTATGTCATCCAAACAACCACTTATGACAAATGTACAACTGATAAGGCCAAATATGAAGCATTTTACTCGGCTCTATATCAAAAGTTCAAAGGTACGGCCCACATATATCATGAAAGTCAAGCTCTGGAAGCTCCTCGGGGTTTGCCACCCGCCCCTTTTTTTCTTTTTCTATTAGTGTATAGCTAATGGAGCCAAAGACTACTTATTCTTTGGTTTTTGGGATAAAATGGAATAAAGCAAAATGGCTCATAAAACCGTCTTGTGCTCTTTATTTTGTGAAGTAGCATCAGTCATGCAATTCTCGAAGCAATTTTCATTTTGAGTCATCTGTGCCCAGCCTCTCTATGTTTCAATAGAGGGGAAGGCTTGCGTTCATTTGACCCCTCCTTACCCCGCCTTATGGCGGGAGCCCTTAAGGCACTAGGGTAAAGATGTAGCTCTTACCACACATGTAGAAATAGTTGTCCTCGATTGGGGGGGGGGGGGGGGGGGTTGACAAAAATACCAATGATCCTATATGTGTAGCCGTGCATCACCAGACATTTCTCGACCCTCACTTCCAAAACTACAATTAAAGCAAAACAAGTACGTTCAACAAAAGGAAGAGGCAGAGATGATTAGACTCACATAGACTTTTTACTAGGAAGCTTAGCCAACAAAGACTCAAGGCTGTCCAATCTAGTACCCAAAATCGTAATTTTCCGCCTTAAAGCCGAAAAATGGCGCTGTGATTCTGATCCTGGACCTGACATTGAAGAAGTCTTCTCAGATATCATGCTGTTAACATCATCGCTCAACTTGGCAGCCTCATTGTACTCCTTCATCCACGAGTCTGCGGCCGACGACGCCATTGACGCCTTTCTACAACATAATCCCCAATTATATCAGCCCATTCTCAAATTTCGATTGATTTCCCAAGATAAATTCATTCAAATTGGACCATATAATCAAATAATTGAGCTTTATAATTATTATAACAATATAATCAAATTGTGATTGATTCTCAAAAATAAACTCATTGAATCTTACACCACATAATAATCAAGCAATTTGAGGTTATGATAATTAAATTTCAGTATGTTAAAAATGAGCTAAGATCGTGGAAATCAGCATGTATAATGAAAAATTAAAGCGTAACGAAGAAGATAAAATGTTGAATTTTACCAATTGAGATTGTTTACTTGCTGAATTGTTGAATTGAATTTGAGTGATTTTGAGGAGAGAGAAAGTGGGGACGGCGATGTATCAAGCAACGTCGTGAATCGCCACCGCACGCCTCCTCACTTTTTAATTTGTGTATTTTGCCACCAAAATGATGAGCATCAGACTATACGGTGACGTTTTGAGTGCTTCGTTAAGGAATGGAGGTTTGCCAAAAGAGGTCCGTGGAGCGTCTACGTATAAGCCCATGAGGGGGCGTTAGGTTCACACGAGGATTTGGAAATGGATAGGTAATAAATTAGAGTAAGGCAAGGATTCAAAAATAAAGGGAGCTGATTTTGCCAAGGCAATGATTACTTGTAGTTGGAAGATTAATCTACATGGTATAGTTTACTTAAAATGGAAAATTAACTTTGTTATATTGATTTATTTCTTAGTTTCAAAAATCCAATTTAATTTATACTTTCCATCTATAGTAAACTCTATCAACTCCGGAAAAAAAAAAAAAAAATAACTCAACAGGATCTGAATTCATTCAAAAATGATTTATTGCTAACCTTATTTGGTTCAATTAATGGATAGGATCACCCTAACATGATACCATTTCTTCATGTTTGGTATAGTCGTTAGTGAATCAAAAAATTGTAAAGCACATACTCCCTCCGACCCAAAGAGATTTTTCTTCTTGGGTTGAACACAGCAACCAACAAACACAATAAACAAATCCTAATAAATTGCTAACTAAATAATCTGGGTGCTGATTTTGCCAAAGCAAGTATTACATTTTCCGAGGTAAATTATTGAAACTTACAATATTGCCCCCAATCTTGCTGCCCGCTGCCCCTTCTTAATTATAGATAGCTATCCCTTCTTTCCTAATAACTTGATCTTGGGCATTAAAAAAGGTAAGTACACATCCCACTACTTTATTATTATCTTTTATATATATTATTGCAATAAAAAAAATATTCTCTCTCTTCTACTTTAGTCTTCTGCATCAATAAACAAGAACGTAAAGTAGCAGTTTATGGCTTACAGCCACTTTTTGAAAGTGAAAAAAAAAAAAAAAAAGACATAAACAATTGGCCAAGCACTCCACAATTACAGTGTATCATCTCTCTCAAGTAAGTATTTAACTTATTATCTAATTATTTTCTCTTGTTACATTTTGGTCAATATTGATGATTAGCAAGAACAATGGTATATGGTTATGGCTATGTTTACTTATCAAAGTTCTGATCTTGTAGTAAAATTCTTGTCAAATGACACTTAAATATGCAGAAAAAGAAAAAAAAATGACTAATATTGATGTTGTACATTAGATTTACAAAGGCATGGGATGTAAATGGAACATTAACTAATTGTTTGGCCCATTGTTATTGTGAAGATGATTGATTATTAAGCATTGAGTGATAGGTTATTATTCATTGGAATACAATGGCCGAAGAAGCGAACGAGTTATATGACACAACATTTCAAACGCGTGACCACCTTGTTGAAGAAGTTAAAAAGCACTACAAATCAAAAGGATATGCTCTAACCATAAAGGACTCCAGAAAAGATCGTTATGTTACTATCGGTTGTGATAGAGGTGGTGCTTACAGAGATAGACGTATCACTCCCATGGAAAGTCGTCTCAAGGAATCGAGCACCCGTCTTATTAGGTGTCCTTTCCAAATTTATGGTAAGAAACTACCTCATGGTTCTTAGACTTTGAAGTTGCAAAATAGCTCACATAATCATGAACCTTCTGTTGATATACATGGCAATCCTTCGATGGCTGGTCATCCCTCTGCTCGTCGTCTAACTGATGAACAAGTATTAGATGTTGGGAAAATGAGTATGGCAGGAATTCGACCTTGGCAAGTATTGTCTTCCCTTAGACAAAAGAATCTTGAGCTAGAAGCAACATCTAGGACTATATACAATGCAAAAGCTAAAATTCGAAAGGATACATTAGGTGGTCGTTCGACAATAAAAGCCTTATTTGACGAGCTTGGCTAGTCAGGTTTTACTTATAATTACCAGAATGATAGTGAAGGCCTCTTAACACATGTGATTTTTTTCCCACCCGAAGTCTATCATGTTAAATAAGACTATTCCGGTTGTGTTTGTTATGGATTGCACTTATAAGACTAACAGATTTAAGATGCCTTTACTAAATATAATTGGTGTATCAAGTTTCAATAAATCTTTCTACTCTTAATATCATTTATAAAAACGGAGAAGGAAGAAGACTATATATGGGCTCTTAAGATGTTTGCTAGTATTATGGGTCCTTCATTTCAACCTGCGGTTATAGTAACAGATAGAGAAGTAGCATTGATTATTGCCATTCATGTTGTGTTCCCGGAAACGACTCATCTATTGTGTGTGTGGCACATTGAGAAGAATATCGTTTCCAACTGCAAAAGATACTTCAAGAATGACTGGGAGGATTTTTTGTCTGCTTGGAACACTATGGTATATGCCGATACAGAAAAGGAGTTTGCTGAAGCTTGAGTTTCTTTTCAAACTTTGTATGGAGAGAAAAGAGATGTTATTAACTACATTCAAAATGTATGGATTCCATATAAGGAGACTTTCTTCAGTACATGGACCGATAAATATGCACATTTTGGTAATCGGGCTACTTCAAGGATTGAAGGTTCACACGCAAAACTCAAGGGTTATCTACAAGTCTCGACTTGTGACTTTCGTCAAGTAAGGGATAAAATATGTCTTGCTATTGACAATGAATTTCATGAGATAAAGACATTGCTTCAAAGTGAGAGAATTCGAGTTCCTCACAAGTTTCGGAAACCTTTCTTTCAGAATTTGGTTGGTTATGTGTCCATTTATGCATTGCACAAACTTTATGAGCAGTTTGAGATGACTAAGTCAGGTGAATCCAAATCCATTTGTTCTGGTCATTTTCAATCTTCTATGGGTTTACCTTGTGCTCATATGATGTCCAACTGGAAAGAAAAACCTTTGTCCCTACAATCCATACATGTGCACTGGCGGATTGACATAAGGTCATTGGTGACACCGAATATTGGAAAATCCGATGAAGCTGATGTTGATATGATCAGAGGGTTTGCTGAGAAGTTGGTTGATGAATATCAAGGGATGCCTATTTCTAAGAAGAATGAAATAAAGGAGAAATTTTCTCACATGTTAGATACACTAGATTCTATATTGTTTGAGCCGAGTGTCAGGGCTCATAGAGGACGTCCATCAAGTTTGGGAAAGCGAAAGGGGTCATCAAGTTCAACAAGAAGGGAACCCTCACAATTTGAAATAATAGAAGCAGCTTTGAAAAAACAGAAGGACCAAGTGAATGAGTCTGATCTACAAGAGCTTTACACCTTCGACAACGATAATTTTCTCGGACCAATCGATCTCAATGAACCAACTTCATCAAATTCAATTTGGTTAGATTGAAATGTAAGTTATTTGTCCTTCTATTTAACTGTGTGTATGTATATTTTGATCAACTATGGTATTTTAAGTTTTGAGGTTATTTAGTCACTAAGTATGGGGTGAATTTGATTGATTGTGCAGGGCCTTTTAGACGCAACATGGAGTATCAAACTTAAAGAATAAGTCTTCTACAGTTGAAGAATGATTTTTTTTTTTCCTTATAAGATTGATGATGTTAGAATACTTTCTTTTGCAATTGGTAAATTCTGAGTTGCATGATTTTGATAGACTATTTGTTAGCAGATGGTGTTGTTTACATTTGTTACACTATAATTTTTTTGAGAATAAATAAGAAGGTTGCCTATTAAATTAATGATGAGTCGTTACCTTTTTTTTTAACTTCTTACGTGTTGCTGGTGTATGTCAATTTGTATACCCCTTGTAGAAGACAACTCCTTCCCAATACCATCTCGTACAATGTGTCACAATAGAAATGCCTAAGCCTGTTAGAGAAGCTAGACAACCAGAGTTACATCTTTGTATACATATACTTCTTATGAGCTTTCATTTTTTTGGCTTAGCTCAATAAGGTATGTACATTTCCACAACGTGAAAAAGGTTCCCTGTATTCTGGCCAATTCCACTTCTAATTGTTATAAATTTCAACCGACAAGCCAAAACTTCTAGTCTCTTGCCCTGCCGGACTATTATCGTATATGATTACACTAATTTCTTACGAGTTTATCAAAACCACAGGCTATGTGGGACTCGAACCCACACCATTGCACAAAATTTTGCACATAGCTCTCCCAATTAAGCTAATAGCCTTTTATATTTAATAGGTTTTGAACTAGACAAATAACATAGTGAAGTTGCAAGTACATTCAATTAAACATATAAGAACTACATCCTTTTAAAAAAAAACATATAAGAGCTACATTCTGATTGTTTTGAACCAGTACCAAATAAGAGCTACCCCATTTTTAGTACATATACAATCCCAGCCAACATATCAACGACACAAAGTATGTAAAATGTGCAAAACTTGAGCTTGACATCTTATATGCATATATATGAACAAATCAAATATTGGCCACATGTTCTGCACCTTTCATGGTCTGATCAATCCAACTTATATATTACACCAAGTTAAACTCCATATCCCAACCTTCTAATAAATTCTTTTTGTTCGACTAAACTTCTAATCAAATCAAATAACTAATTGGGATCGATATTCGGAAGAAATTCAGCGAGAAAAAAAAAAGATCGGAGTATTACCTGTATGTCAAGACGCGACGAGGATCGTAGATGAGTACTTTGAAGAAATCAATTTTTAACTTGATTGTCGAGCTTAATCTTCATTTCAGACTACCCAACATAGGTTGGAAGTTCAGGGAAATAATTTTTTTTTTCTTTGGCGGTATTTACGGAGAGTATAAGTAAATAATCTAAATAAAGAGTTTGAGTATGGATTAGCGGGCAGCGGGCAGCAAGATTGGGGGCAATATTGTAAATTTCAATAATTTGTCTTGGAAGATGTAATACTTGCCTTGGCAAAATCCAAAGAAACACCAAAGTGAAGGGGGTGGGATCTAAGAAACACCAAAGTCGTAATTGGTACTTATAAAACACCAAAGTCGATAAAGTTATTTTTATAACACACTTTAAACTACTTGGGTATTTATTAAACACTCAAACAAATTAAAAATAAAAGATTAAATAACATATTTTTGACAACCTGAAATTAAGAAATACGAGACTTGTTTCACAATAGGCAAGAAAAAAAAAATTACAGTTCACAAAATTGATCAAGTGTCAAAAAAAAAAAAAAAAAAAAAAAATCTACGAACATGATTCTACGGTACTGTAAAGTTCAAAACATAGAATAAAAACATGTTTATAAGTGTCAAAATCCTTGCGCTCCCGCTCCATCAGGTCTATGCCTAACCCCTTCCCTATTGCCTCAATTTTCGAAAGTATAACATAATCAATCATACACTTACACTTCACTTCTACCTTAACGGGTTCATATGTAATAGACGGGTGACATGTTCCCTCCATGATGAATATGCATGTCAATAAAAGGATACAAGTTCATTCTAACGACAACTATAATGATAAATACAAAAGTATAATGGCAGATCAGAACAAGAAGATTTTAGATTGTACTGTGGCCTTTGTAGAGAAAATCAATGACGGAGAATTGGACAAGAAGATGAACAAGCAACTATAACCCTAAAGGAGGGAAGAACGTTTATCAGAGTCGCTAGGTAGTTCTTCTTTTGTTTTTTTTTTAAGCAGAAAAAAATGTAAGAGGTAAAAAAACATTATTTTTTATTTTTTAAATTTGTTTGGGTGTTTAATAAATACCCAATTAATTTAAAGTGTGTTATAAAAATGTGTTTTTCAACTTTGGTGTTTTATAAGTATCAATTACGACTTTGGTGTTTTTTAGATCCCACTCTCTTCACTTTGATGGCTAAAAAATACTTCTTTGGGCAAAATCAGCACCCAATAATCTAATATATATATATATAGCTAATAATTGAGAGCGCATTGAGGGCGTCGGGAGGTCAAGAAATGCGGAGAGAGAGAGAGTCCAAGATATGTTAAACTCTCACATAGAATATTAATGTAATCCTCATTAAACATTAAGAAATGCACCCGGAGAGAGTCCAATATTTGTAAAACTCTTACGTAATAAAGTTATCAACATGAAACATAATATAAACTGTTATAACTTGGGCTACATATATATGAATATTACGATGTATGCATCATTGAGTTCGTATCGAAATGTATTTCAATATAAGATCCATTTACACATAGTTTTGAAAAGTGAAGTATGATTTTAGTAGAGATATGTCGACAAGTTTAAGACTTTTGTAAAAAATGACTTGAAAAATAACAAAAAAATGTCCGTAAGTGATTTAGTGAGATTAGAAGACATCTTAACTCGGCGCGTATACCGTAGTCCCGGTGCAGCGTCACCGATTTTATTTTAAAAACCGCTTTATTTAAAAAAGAAAGTCAAAAATTTTAAAAAAAAAATCTCACAGCTTTTCTCTCCTCCCGCGTCAGCACTAAACCGCCCATTCGCCGGCACTAGCCCCCACAAAGATTGTCGTCGGCGAAGCCATAATAGGCTCTCACCACCCAGTTCCGACCGTTTGGGAGTGAGAGAAATGAAGGAGAGAGTAAGATAGCGGGACAACTAGGCGCCGTGGGTGGAGAAATGTAGCCTTGAACGCCAAACCCGGTCGATTGGGGAGGGGGGTGATGCATGCAAGGTGGTGTAGATAGAGGCGGGAGCAAGGGGTGGTGGCTGTGTTGGGAATCTGGGGATGGAGGTATAGAGGAGAGAGAATTGGGGAATCTGGGAAGGAGGTATAATGGAATAGAAAAAAATAAAAAAAATAAGGAACGAGAGAAATGTGATTCTGGGGAGTGGGTTTGTAAATTTTATTTTAATTTTTTTTTTTTTTTTGGGTCAAAGTTGTAAAGTACGTACTAGTATTTGGAAAGATACGGAACATAGAGTAATTGCTACGTTTGAGTATAGAGTCGCATTATTACGCTAATGTTACGTAAAGTACATAAAATTTTAGCTAAAGTACATAAAATTATAGCTGATGTATATAAATTTTACGTTAAAGTACATAAGTTTTACGCTAAAATACATAAAAATTAAACTAAAGTACAATAATTTTACGCTAAAGTACATAAATTTGACATTGTACAGACTATGGAGTAGTCTATAATTTAAATGCGTAAGTATATTTTTTTTCTAATAGATTAATTAGACGTTACGGTACATTACACGTTACGTTAATTTTAGCTAAAGTACATAACTGATATGTTAAACCGCTGAAGTACATTATTTACACGCTAAAGTACGTTATTTTTGCGCTAAAGTACATAATGTAAAGGTTAAGGTACGTTATTTACATGCTAAAGTACGTTATTTTTGCGCTAAAGTACATAACTGATATAATAAAGTACATAATGTAAACGTTAAAGTACGTTATTTACACGCTAAAGTACGTTATTTTTGCCCTAAAGTACATAACTGATATAATAAAGTACATAGTGTAAACGTTAAATTACTTTATTTGCACGCTAAAATACGTTATTTTTATGCTAAAATATATAACTGTTATGCTAAATTACATATCAAATAGATATGCTAAATCACATAATTTAGATGTTAAAGTATATAACTTTTTACGCTAACGTACAATGATTGATACATCCATAACAATGCATAATTTAGAGGTCTAACCATCAAAGTACATAATTAATACGTTAAGGAACATAATTTAGACGCTAAAATACATAACTAATATTTAAAGTACATAAATGATACACTAATATAAATTGTGAATAATTTAATCTCAATGTTAAAGTACATAAATGATGTATTAAAGTACGTGATTTTTGAGTGAAAGTACATAATTTGAACGATATTGACGTAAGTTTAAGTGAATTTGATTCTTTAAGCAGGTGAAATAAGTCACAAAAGACAAAGTTACCAAACCCATACATTGACATTTTCATTATGAATGTATTGGGACTATAGGTACATATGCAAAATTTGTATACGAGTATTACTTTACAATTAAAAATAAAATATAATGTATTAAATCAACTAAACCAACAATGCTCCATTTTATCTCAAAAAGTAAAAAAACAAAAAAAAATGTTCCATTTCCCAAATCACACAACCGATCATCAATCAGTTTTCTTCACCTCTCTCCTCTATTTTAATTCTTTCCAAAATCCAAATGAGGTGAAGATTTTTTATCTTCAATACTATTTTCATTCCAATGGCCATCTCCTTATCTTCATGTTCTTTCCTTCCTTTAATTTTCTCTCTCCTGGTAGGTGGTGGTTAAGGTGGGTGGTTGGAACGCAACTGCGGGGGCGAGTATCAGGTGATTTCCGCGGGTAGTCACCAGGCCCGCCGTCAATGGTGCATGCGGCGTCGGATTATTGCCGAAATATCAGCAGCATCGCATGTCGTCGGCGCATAACCGACAGGAGTGACGAGAGAGAAGAATTTGAAGTAGGTGGCTGTTTTTTAAAAAATTAGTTTTGGTCATTTTTTTTTTTTTTTGCTTTTGGTCCGAGTTTCTTCTTCGGGCCGGTTAACAATTATTTTAGACCGGCACAGCTGGCTTCCACGCGCGTGCCAGCTCAGCGAGAGTAGGTACTCTCGACTCCACCCAATAATTTTCCATCTTAACTAACTAACTTTTAATCAATTATCATTTTTTTTTTTTGGATTAAGTAATTAATAAAAAAAAAGAATATGAAAAGTGTCCCGTGTTAATTTTATCATGATTTATTTATTTATTTTCAGATTAACTAATTAAAATATAAGCATAGCCGATTATGGCGAAGTGTCATGTGCAACGCACGGGCTTTTCACCTAGTCAATTAGTATTAACTAATATGCTTAACCTAATATCCACCTTCCCTCACCACAGTCCAACCAAGCTCCGCCACCGACGACCAGCGACGACCACCAGCGAGCACCAATCAGACTCCTATGTTTCCTCTCGATCTCCCTTCCCGTCGATTCGGCCATCACCAATCGAACTCCATTGTATCCTCTAGATCTCCCTTCCCGTCGTCACCTGTCTTCACCAATCTCTCTCCTCTGTCTTTCTATGTCTCATCTTGATCTCTTTAGCCCTCTGCCCATGGGCCATCTTTGGTGGGTAAAGGTTGAGATATGGGTCAATGATGGTGGTCGCGAGGTGTCTCAATAATATTGGTGGCCGTGTGCGTGGTGGGTAAAGGTAGAGATCGGGGGTAATGATGGTGATTGTGTGGTGAGCTAATGATGATGGTCACGTGGTGGGCTAATGATGTTGGTTGTGTGGTGGGCTCATGATGGTGGCCGTGTGGTGGGTAGATGTGGAGATGTTGGTTGAGAGAGGAAGCAGATCGAGGTCGCCGGAGCTCAGATGAGGGAGGTGGTGAGTTGGTGACTAGTGAGAGAATCTGGGTTGGGGAGATGAGTAATTAGTCCCTAATAGAAAATTAGTAAGTGCATTTTAGTCTCTAAAATTTGCCAAATGGGGTAAGTTTTGAAAAAAGAAAATCATAGTGAATCGACCCAAAGAGTAATACAGGAAGATTTCTTTAAGTCAGAGAGAGTATTATGTATAATTAATAACTATCATATTATTTATAATTGATTTTTTCGTACATTACTATCATATAATTTAAAATTATGTGATTAAAAAATCTAAAAATTTATTTGGAATATAAAAAACATAACAAGTAAGTTGGAGGATATAAAAAGTTATTTAGAATTTAAATTACATACCTGCGCTCAAATTATTGAAACAAAGGGTTTAAATATTGAATTCCTGGGAGAAATCAATGGCAGACTGGAGGGAGAAGAGCTCGATTAGCATGCAAATATTGAATTTTGATCAAACAAAAAATCAAAATAAAATCTCAGATTTTAGGAATTATCAACAATCTAGCAAAAAATTGCCTTAATAAGAAAATTTGGCAAAGTGGGAGGAGAGGGACTTGATCGACGAGAATCAGAAATTTGAAATGAATTTGGGATGAGCAAAGAGAGGAGAGAGAGAGAGTGTGTGTGTGTGTGAAAGATAAAGAGGCCGAAGTGTTTTGTTTCCTGAGGGATTCATTTTCGCATTCTTAGGTTAGGGGTGGGTTTAAATTTGATGGATTCGGATTCAGATTAATAACGGATTGGATTCCGAAAAGGCCCAACCAAACATAATGGAATGAAATCAGTCTTTCCACTCCGTTTCCGGGCCCAAAATTTTGTAAACCAAACAGGCCCTGAAAGTTAAAAACGGTACGGGTATTAAAGCCTCATTTGATTCCACTTAAATAATACGGAGTAGTGTTTTCAAATCACAAGACCCAATATGATTTGGATGAGGGTGATTAGAAGTGATATGAACTTCCTAGAGCTTGAAAAGAGTATGGTGTTGAATAGGGCGGTGTGGAGAGACGCTATGTCGCTATCCATGCGAAGGACTTAATTTGACTCTTTTTAGTTTCTTTGTTTGGTTTTCATAACTTGTTCAAAAACTTTTCCTTACTTGGTTTTCAAAGTTCATATGTTTTTCACTAATTTTCAAAAATTTTATTTATTTTGAGGACTTTCTAAAACTCTTGTCGAAAGTGTTTCAACATTTCTAAATGGTTCACAATGATTTTGAAATTTTATGGCGCGCATAAGAGGGTTACTAGACGACGATTCATGTAAGCCGACCCAAAATCATTTTGGGAATAAGGATTGGATGTTGTTGTTGTTGTAGTGTTTTCAAATCACATCATATATATTCAAATCAAATTAGATTAGATTCATTTAATTCAAATCAAATCAAATCAGAATTATCCAAATAACAATTAATGAATGTAGTCAAAATCTTATTATTAGTAGGTCTATATTCAGTTAAATTTTCAACTTATTCAAATCCGATCAATTCAAATCAAACTTATTCACATTAAACTAGTTCAAATCAAATCAAATCAGATAACAAATGCATTTTAATCAAACGAATTGTAATATGGCGAGTAATGAACGAGAAAGTTTTCAAAAAGACGGTCAAAACTCTTTCCAAAAAATCGTTGATTTTTAATCATCCAAAAGTTTTCCATTCTAATCTTTTTCTCAATCCCTCTTATTGTGTCTGTTTTTCTCCACCTATGTTACCATCTAACATTTACGTGCTTGTGTTGAATGGTAATAATTGTTATATAAATGCACAATAAAATAATTAATTAATTGAGGCTGCTATACAGATTGAAGTCAAAAGCGTCTTTTAACCTAGACGAGATTGTCGGTTGCCCAGGGCCCCATTTTTTTCTGCACCAAGTTAATATATGTAAAGTATTGTTGTGTAGCATAACACAACACATATGAATTTAGCGTAGCATATCCGTGATAAAAATGAGGGGCTGGAGACGAATATATAATGCAATTACAGTTCGGATAGACTTTACTATTGTATGAGTAAGGATCGAGTTGTGCCTTAAGGACAAATTTAACCTTAAGGCTTTTTCTTCATCATTATACAGGGGTAACGTTGAGATCACCAATATCTCAGAGTATGTAATTTGTTGGATAACAGAGAAGAAGATCGACCCATAGTCGTGACTAGATTATTCGGCGGCTATGGATCTCTTAAAATGACAGAATTTTATTAAAGAACCGAATGTATGAGCTCAATAGCTTGTTGCATCAAATTGTAAACCTATCATAAGTAGGGTTGTTCATAAACTAACCCGGACCAGAAAAAGACGCGGATCGGACCCGGACCGGCCCAAACCCATTTGTTCCGGTCCTCGGTCCTTATTTTTCCAGGGTTACGGGTCCGGTCCGGTCTAAAATCCGGGGGTTTCGGTCCAAGATCGAGGACTGGTACAACTATACTTTTATATTAAAAAGAAAAAAAAGAAAATCCCCATTTTCATTCAAAGGCCCGTGAAATCCCCAACGCCCACCAGGCCACCACACCTATTCTTTATCTCTACCTTCTCACATCATCATTCATCAAGACTGGAGAACTGAAAGAGTGACCACCGCCGCTTCCCAGCCGGACACCACCATCCTTGGTGAAGTCATCGTCGGCGAGCCCTACCATCCACCTTCGCGACGCCATACACTTCCCGTCACCTCGAATTCTTTCTCCTCTAATTTCTCTATCCTTGATTTACCCAAAACGTCAATTTTCCTAAAACGCCGAAAAACCACCACAAAAAACCGCTGCAATGCCGTTCCACCAAACCGTCCGCGCGAGAGACATGGACCGCGATCATCTAGGGTTAAGCAACGCTAATTTTCACTATCTCCACCAACGCATCACACCCGAAAAGAGGGCTCTTCTCGAAGACGCGCTGGTGGCGGCGGCGGCGCCGCAACCCGTCGTTATCCCGCTTAATCTGGTAGCGCAATCAACGGGCCGACTGTTTGATTGTCAGCTAGGGCGAGATTCGAGTTGTGATGATGCCTGCGGCCAAAATTTCATCGGCTTATTCTCTCTTCTCGAATTTCTCTCATTTCCCCGCGATTCCGCCCAGATTCGCCACCCCTGTTCCCTGATCGCCGGCGTCTCACCTGCGTCGCCGCCTCTGTCATTGAAAGAGCGAAAAGAAGTGGTAGAGCGAGGCAAAAGTGAGAAAATGGAGGAGGGAATTGAGGCGGTGCGGCGTGTGGAACTCGCGGCGGATTGCGCGTAAGGTCACCGGCAACCTCGGGTGAGATTCGACGTAATGTCGCTGGCTAGTGGTGACGGTGGTGTAGCTCAAAGATGATGGCGATTTCGACGTTCCTTTTTTTTTTGGCTACTGAAAGTTAGTGGTCCGGTCCAGGTTTTGTACCAGAACTTCCGGTTCGGTATTCGGTCCTCCGATTTCAACAAATTCTGTCATCGGGTTTTTCCGGGTCGATCCGGTTCAGACCTGGACCGGTGAACACCTTTAATCATAAGCATACTCTATAGTTGGTTGGACTTAGATTAGTTTTAGATGCGTCTTTTAACCTGTGAGAGTTGGGCTGTCACACAACCTCAAAATTTTGGACTAAATTTATATGCGTAGTGTAGCACGACACATAAGTATGTAGTTTGGTGGTAAATGATTTCAATTACGAGTTAACAAAAATCATAGAAATTGATTTTTTTATTATTCTACAGTTGATAATCTAGATATCTTATACTATATATTAAAAGTTGTGTTAGAGATTGGTCATCTCTCATGCCACGTGACACCATAGTTAAAAAACACAATTAAAAAAATCTACGAAAAATACACGTGGTACCCCTGTACTTTGTGGTTTTGCACGCGTTACCCCTAAATCTTAACTTTGTGCATGCAGTACCCTTAAACTTTTGAAAAATGCACGCCGTCTACTTTTTTGTAATTTCTGCTATTATTATTTTTTTTGTTATGATGATGAAGTGACAGTATAGTTTGATTAATTATGATTAATAATGATAATAAATACTGGTAATAATTCAAAGAAAAAATCACCCCTTCCATTTCTCTTTCCTCACCCCTTCCCTCTTCCTTACCCACCAGTCCACCACAACGTACTATCCACATCGCCGCCTTCTGCATTCAACACCACCACGTTCCGGACGACCACCATCATCGAATCGTCGTTGACCCTGATCAGTTCAGAGTCATTCAAATCAGATCTGATCAGTTCAGTTACATTGAAATTAGATCATATCAGATCAGAAAGATGCAGTCCTATATCAAACAGAGCCTAAGGCCTTTAAAAGATTAACATCGTTATAACT
Organism: Spergularia marina; assembly: GCA_963680865.1. Classification (NCBI taxonomy): domain Eukaryota; kingdom Viridiplantae; phylum Streptophyta; class Magnoliopsida; order Caryophyllales; family Caryophyllaceae; genus Spergularia; species Spergularia marina. The sequence continues at coordinate 6,153,391 of OY804549.1, read as the reverse complement.
GAAATACTAGAAATGGGTGCCCTGTGCAATTTTCAAATGTTTGGGGGTACCGGGTGCATATAGTTATGGTGTAGGGGCATTGCAGATCACCTGTCCTATTTTATAAAATAAAACATGGAATGCTAAATATAATTGGTGGGATACATAAAGTGGGATAGGAAAATGAGACATGTGTGCAAGAATCTAAAGTACAACGGTACCATGTGCATTTTCCGAAATATTTATTGTTTCCAAATCCAATTATTACAATTTGCACGAACCTACCTATACGACTTTCGTTATCTTTTTTCCTAAAAGATAACAAAATAATTTTTTTTTTTAATTTTATATAGGACATCTTTCATGCCATGTGACATCATAGTTAAAAGTACAATAAAAAAAAACCGAATTGTTTTCAAATCCAATTATGTTATTTGTCACTTATAAAAACGCTCTTACCTATACGACTTTTGTACTTTCTTTTCAGGTAGTAAACTAGTATCTATTGTTGGTTATTTTAATATTAGGCGGCCATCTTTCAGTATTGCCCAAGGTAGAGCCGACCATTGAGCACTAGGAGCCCGGGCCCGCACTGGCCCAGCCCTGGTCAACGCACGGCACTACCAACCCCGGGTTTGGTAGTGCTAGTACTAGTGTTCGATTTTTCAAGCACTAGCCCTGGTCAAGCCCGGTCAAGCACTGGTCAAACTCGATTTTTTCCTTTTTATTTTTTATTTTTTTTTTCAGGCGGAGTACTGGCCCGCCCTGACCCTAGCCCGGTCAAAGCACTGGAGGGTTAGTGCCAGTGCCCAGAAAATCGAGCCCTGGCACTAGCTTGGGTATGTAGGGCTAGTGCTAGTGGCCAATTTTCGGGGCACTAGCCCGGCCCGTGGCCACCTCTAGCCCAAGGCCCCTTGATCCTCCTAGGCGGCCCTATTTGAGGTCTTTCTTTCAACTACCAATTAACACACCCCTACGGCCCCACCAACCTGAACCAATGTAAAATAATACACAGATCCAAATCGCTTGAGACCCATCGTACAAGTACACAAAATTTGGTGAACCAAAACAGTTTGACTCATTTTATAATTATAATCACTCGAATTAGATCCATATACATTATCTCTTGTAATTAACTTGGTAACATTGATCAAAATGTGACCCAAATGATGCATAGTCATTCTCTTAGACCTTGACCCATAGTCATGGAACCGAATCCATCACGACGTAAAACAACCATTACAACCTTTACCTAAGGGCCCGTTCGGTATCGCTGCCGTTTTCAGTTTTTGGTTTTTTTTTGCGTAAAAAGTTTGGCTAAATAAGTTGCAAAAATTAATTTAAACTGTATGTTTCTATAATAGTCATATTGAAAATGAAAACTGACAACTGAAAATTGAAAACCACTTTTTCTGGTTTTCAAAAACGGAACTTTGGTTTTAAAAAAAAGAAAACTGAAAACAGAAAACGATACCAAACAGGCCCTAAACTATACATTAGACTAACTTTACAATTTTTTTTTTTTAAATCAACTTTACAATGTTATAAGTGGGGCTGTGATCGACCCAACTTTTAAAAAGTATAAACTTATGCGAAATTTGGATTATAAGAATATAATAATTTTTTAGTGCTATAAGAAAAAAATATTGACGAAACTAATATCCGATAGATTAATTTTAATACTATTTTGATTTAAGGCATAACTTGACTTGGGTCTACGTGAACCAGAGATACATCAACTACTTATATTCAACCTGAGCTAGCAGTGAAGCGAATCCATAACTTGGATAGCCGACCCATATAATGGGAAAAAATGCCAAACATTCTAAGATGAGATTTGGATTTTCCAACTTTAACCAAACCATGTGGGAGGAAACATATATTCCCATCACATGTATTATTCTCAATGAGCCTTACCAATTCCGACTCCGTATATTAATTAACACGAGTTTAGCGACCAAAATCAAAGTCGATTTAAACCTGAACTCAATATAACCCGAGTCCGCCAACTCCGTCTCCTTTTAGGAAAAGAACGGTTTAGAAAAATAAAAGGTCAGCAATACTACGACGACCCGTCTCGATCATAGGGGGTGCCACTGCCGAGCCAGAGAGGGTGAATCTTCTCGTTGAAGTTTTATTGCACCCTCAGTAAAAAAAAAAAAAAATCCAACTAGAAAAAATAACCCAGTGAAAGAACACAACACCCTCGTTCTCTTTCTCTCTCCTCTCGTCTTTTTCCTGAATCCGCTTCTCCTCCGGCATACCCTCCCGGCCCCCCCCACCAAAACACACACTCCTCAGTAGGAGGAGAGAGAGGAGAGAGAAAGTTGAGTAATAGAGCGGGGGGCAAATATGTCAGACTTAGACAGGCAAATAGAGCAGTTGAAGCGGTGCGAACCCTTGAAAGAATCAGAGGTGAAAGCCCTCTGTCTTAAAGCCATGGAAATTTTAGTTGAAGAGAGTAATGTTCAAAGGGTTGATGCTCCTGTTACTGTGAGTGTTCTAATTTTTTGTGGGTCTTTTTTTATTTTTATTTTATTTATCTTTGCTTAATTTCAACTGGGTATTCTCTCTTTTTTTATTTTATTGTGTATTTTGATGGGGTTAGATTTGTGTTTTATATTGGATTTTTATGATTGTTGATGTTGGTTTTGTAGTTAGTTTGCTAAGTATCGTATTGCTGAAGCTTCTATAGCTACCTTAATTGGAGATAAGGAGGGATGAAATTGAAAGGAGATATTTTTTTTTAGTTTTGAATCTAATTAGGGTTTTTAGTTAGCTTTAATTAACCGTGATATTGTGAATCAATGGGTTTGATATAGTGACTGATATTATGCCTAGTTTTGGTATTTGATTAGGGAAGTTCGGTCCTAAAAACCAATTATCGATAGGAGTAACCCACTAACTTATAAACATGTTCCACCCCACTTCAATTTTCCGAGGTGACATCAGTACTAACTTTCTCAACCTTCAAGAGTGAGCTCACCACCTCCCCCTTGAACATGACATCTCGAACCACCACACTATAGGACCTTGACATCATGCCATGGAGCCATGTGTGCCTGCTCACATGTTTCTGTTCGAATGTTTATGTACAATATCACTAAGCTGGATACAGTATTGGATTGTCTTAGAAACCCTCAAACATGAGGTATAGAGCAGAGAACTGCTGGCTTGAAGTTGGTTGGCTTGAAGTTGAACTTTAAGGATTAAGGATTTGCAAATGAAAATGCTTTATTTTATTTCACTCGTACATCGTTCACCTCGAATGTCATCAGTCTGTTTTAAGCTCTCATATGCTGTATGGCTGTTTAGTGTTATTAGTGTCTATTGAATATAGATATAATGTCTACTTTACTGTCTTCTACAGATATGTGGTGATATACATGGGCAATTTTATGATGTTAAAGAGCTGTTTAAGGTCGGAGGTGATTGTCCCAAGACAAACTACCTATTTCTTGGAGATTTTGTAGACAGAGGATTTTACTCTGTTGAGACTTTCCTACTTCTTCTTGCCCTTAAGGTATTTTCCTTCTACACTTTAATATGTGATATTTGTGAACACCGTAGATGGATGCATGTTGTCTGTGGTAGAGTGTTTAAATTAATGAATTTTCATGATCTGGATTCTGATGGAGTGTTGTTTATAGGAAGTGCAGAATTAAACCCAGTTGCTGTTTAGAGAACTACCCTAGAGTGAATGTCCTGAGTTGTAATGTTATATTCAGGGGATGAGGGTCATTAATTGTATTTATCTATTTTATTGCGTGGTAGGCTGGTACAAAGTCAAATTCATCTGTTAGGTACACCATTCAAGATAGTTAAGTGTTTTGATGGCTTGTGTTCAGTAATGTTCTGATGTACCCGACAGCATATCTTAGTTATAAATTCCTCCCTTCTTTCTGGAGGTCCATTGGCAGCAACAAAAACAACATTACCCCAGTCCCTCAAATGATCTCGCCATAAGGTGGGGTAAGAGAGGAGGGGGGGGGGTCGGATCAACGCAAGCCTTGCCCCTATGTAGAAAACATAGAGAGGCTGCTTATGGGTGATCCATAATGAAAATTGCTTGGAGGTTCATCAGTTTCACAAATATTGTTGATATTACGGTCACCGATAAATACTCACTAAACAAGAAAATATTACCTATAGATTAAAAAGGACCAAGCACAGAATTTTTAAGAAAATCACCTTTCGTCGGGGCTTGAAAATGAAGGAACCCCTATTCTACTGCTGGTGGTGGTAAGGCAAGTTTTGCAGATTCTTTGACCATGAAGCCTCGGATCATCCCCTAATAAGTTATGAACAGAGGTATGTTTTGCTGTCTGCTGGCGTCAGTGCATATTCCTTGACCACAAAGCCGTAGAACTAATCTATAAAATTGGAGGTACTCCTTGACCGCGAAGCCTAGGACCATCACCTATTAAGCTATGAGATTGGAGGTATGTTTTGCTGGCTGCTGGTGTCAGTGCTTATTCCTTGACCACAAAGCCGTAGAATTAGCTGACAGCCCCTTGAAGATGATGTTAGTGTGGTCGCTGACGTTTCTTCATTTTTGATCCACTAAACTTGAAGAGCATTCGTGAAAAATATTCAACTTAGAATTTTGGTGGATCAGAGTAAATGTTGGTACTGCCCATTTGCAGAGTGGGGTGGGGGTGGGGGTGGGGGTGGGGCTAACTATTAAGCAGTAAGCTTATAATTCCTCCGTTCTGGGCGATTGTTTGCATAATCCATTTGGCGTAGAGGAGATAGAAAGAAAGGGGTAAAACAGCAGGCGAGAAGGAGAGACGTGAATAGGTATTTTTGGTACTTACGTTGGTCTTTGTGGAAAAAGAAAACATAAACAATTAACTGAACCGGGGGGGGGGGGTATTTGGTTTGTCTTGACCAATGGCCAATCGCCTTCGGCAGATCTTTACTCGTGGCTTCTGGGGTATGTCTTCATACATTTGGGTGTTTGGCAAGTCTTCATACATTACATATAACGGATAACCTAGGGTCCTAGACTTTTGTTAGATGGGTGGTCTTTGTACTGGATTGAAACTGTTGTGGGAAGTTTGAAGGGATCAATTGAATTGGCTGAAGCTTGTTTCTTATGATTACGATGATACTAGGGCAAAGAAGCGAAAGAAGTCCATTTTGTTATAACGCCCGCCATTGACAGTTGATTCGCTGCAAGATGTCCAGCAGATTATGACTTCATGTGTTCGGATGGGAATAATTTGAGCTCAAGATCCAGAGCATGTGTTTCTGCTTTGAAAAATTCTGTATTCATCTGTGAGAAAGGGGCTGAGTGTCGCCTTTGAAATTTCGTACAAGCCAAATTTGGTTACTAAGGCCTTATCAAGTCTTTTCTCCGCATATCGTACGGCTGTACTAAGGGATCAGTTAGATGTAGAAAGCATGTCACTAGTAATGGGGCCTGCTCGCCTGGAAATCTCTGTCTCTCTTAATTCTTTCCCTTACCTGAATTTTGTGCTCACGAATTACAGAGGACGAACGTACCAAAATTTTAGCATGCGGTATTGTGGTACTGGTACTAGTAATATCTTGCTGGATTGATAGATGTGAAACCTATGAAACATTAATTTAAGAACTCAGGACATTATGTGACATAATGCCTGTTACTTGAGAATTGAGATATTAGTTGTTCAATTGTTACACTGCATTAATGTGATTGCATCCTCTTTTCTTGTTATTCTTATTATTGTTTTGTCAACCGTTCTTCCCCAATTGCTCTTTGTATCCTCAATTGTTCAAGTAAATCTGATGAAATGTTAGATGATAGGGTTCATCTCTTATTTGTTTAATTTTCTCCCGTGACTGAGATGAGAATCTAATTTAGCTTGTACTTGTAGGTCAGATATCCTGATCGGATAACGCTAATTAGAGGGAACCACGAGAGCCGACAAATTACTCAGGTTGCCACTGTTTCATTTCTGGTTTCCGGCTTCTTTTGATCTTTTGCTCTAGAAGTGGCTGATCTTCTTTTCTTTTCATATCAGGTTTATGGATTTTATGATGAGTGCCTCCGCAAATATGGCTCTGTAAATGTTTGGAGATACTGCACTGATATATTTGATTATTTAAGGTTAGCACATCTTTAAATCTTTTGAATTCTGTTTACTGTGATTTAATTGGTATTGAGTGATGATAGTATAAACAAATACTTATTTGATTATTCTTTTAAATTGGGCTTGTGTGAGTTGTGTCTGAGTTTCTTAACCATACAATAGTTCTCTAGAAAAACATGTCCTTACATGCTAAATCTGACTTAGTTCGAATGACTGTTTAATTTTACCCATTTCAAGTATTTAATCTACTTTTGTTTTCTACTAAGTAAATAAAAAAAAAGGTGATTTGAAAGTGGGGTATCTTTTTTAGGATAGAGGACACAGTTTTACTCGCTATTTTCTCACTTGCCGTGAGACTCTAACTCGAAGACCTTTTTTTATTTTTTATTTTGTATTTTTTATTTTTTTTTATGGAGTGTGCTTTCTGGAAGACTGCTATGTACTTTGAGATTAGAGTTTAAATCTAAACAAGTTTGAGCAATCTTTAAACTCACTCAAGGTACGGCTAATGGGAATGCGTACCAAGATTGATGAGTTTGTTCGTTGCAGTCTGCGTATTGGCCAACTCCTGGCAAAACAGAGCTGTTTCGTAAGTCTGGAGAGAAGTTTTTGATAAGACAATGATGCAGGAGACAAAACCGGACAAGGATAGCAAAGCTAAGAATGCTACCTGGCCGCTAGTACAGTCTAAAGAACGATGCACTCCAGAGAAAATACAGGAATTTCGCTAAAATTAAACATACCAGAACACTGCTCAAACAGTACAGTACTATAGGATTCCTATCTGTGCTGCTACCTTATTAGGTTTCAGGCGTTTTATCTGCTTTAAAGTTCCTCCTTCTATTTGCTTTTGCCGCTTAAGATGAGGAATACAGCCTCTAGGAGTTTGATGATGTCACTGCGACACTGCATAATTGCTGTCAATATTAACAACATGAATTTCGTGCCGAACTTGGTTGTGTTAATGCTGTGGTGCTACTCACTGTGTGTCACTTCTTTGGAATTGTTTACGATATTTCTGCCGCTCAAACTTAAACTTTGTCTTCCTTTAGTGATCTCTGTCAGCATATTCAGTTGATGCTAGCATGCAGTCTGTACCATGTCTGTCCAGAGCCTGCACTTAGTCTGGTTGATAGATTACATGAGTTTGCTAAGCTCCTGCCTCTGTGTTCTGCTAGTGTTTTTTCTTCTCTATATATTTTTTTTTTTTTTTTGAATTCACTGTTATTTCTTGGCTTTCCCTATGAGGTGTGTTTGTATGTTGATGCACTTCTTTTGCTCCTTGAGGATGAATACATACATTATTGATTCTCTTTTAAAAAAATAAAAAGTTTATGCCTGAATCCTGCTTGTGCTCTCATGACAGTTTATCGGCTCTGATAGAGAATAAGATCTTTGGGGTTCATGGCGGTCTTTCTCCTTCCATGTCATCTTTAGATCAGGTAAAGAGTAATTACGCCGTGTCATCATTAGATCAGGTAATAAATAATAACCAGAACTCTTTTCAAAGAAAATTATACATATTACTTTTATAGCCTTTGGTTTTCCTGCTCTAAGTAGGTAATAATGCTATCTATTTTCCAGATACGGACAATTGACAGAAAGCAAGAAGTACCGCATGATGGTCCAATGTGTGATCTCTTATGGTCTGACCCTGAAGACGCAGTGGATGGTTGGGGAATGAGTCCACGTGGGGCTGGCTACCTTTTTGGCGCCAACATCGTATCTCAATTTAACCACACAAATAACACTGATTATATATGTCGTGCACATCAGCTGGTAATGGAAGGTTTTAAGTGGATGTTTAATGAGCAAATTGTTACAGTATGGTCAGCTCCTAATTACTGCTATAGGTAAACATTGAAACTCCGACCACCTCATGTTTTGGATTAAACTATAGTTGCTACTTCTATAGTTATTCCAGCTATATGTAACTGATCTTGTCTTCAATTTCTCGTACATTTTTAGATGCGGTAATGTCGCTGCCATACTTGAGCTTGACGAGAATCTTAATAAGCAGTTTCGTGTCTTTCACGCGGCTCCACAGGTTCGTTCATCTAACCTTCTTATTGTCGTTGAACAATCATACTCAGTGTTTTCTACTGCCAAAGACTTCCTTTTTCTTTCTCCATGCTGTGTTTGGCTTAGCACTACAAAAGTACCTTTGAGGTTGGCTTGTGGAGATCGAAGTGATACATTTTCATGAATTACCTTTCCCTTGAAGGCTCATGTTGGGTTAGTGATTATGTGAATTACGTTAGAAGTAGCTTTATGTTCAATTAACGCCCGGAGATAGTGCTCTAATAGTAGCCATTGATTGAAGGCAATGTTGCCCTCTTAAAAAGCTAGGCTCTGACATATCTGGAGACTCGTACAAATTCGAACATCTTTGCACATGGGTTCAGAGTTCTGAAGTCAGAATTATCCGTGGACACCATAATTTACGTCAGGAATTGAGGCTCTGGCCTTCAGCATCAGACTGGTATTCAGTTTTGGTGCTCCACTGCAGCTAACAATATGGGCAGTGGTTGTTACCACCGGATGTTTATACATTTAAAACTGAATTGGGTGTTTTGCATTATAAATTTATAATCACTATGCTCACATTTTTTTTTATTAATCTTTATTCAAAGTGCTTATGTCTAAGTGTCTAACTAATACAGGAAGCAAGAGGAGCTCCAGCTAAAAGGCCTGCACCAGATTACTTTCTCTGAAGATGTCGCGGTTATCATTTATACTCTTAAAGGATCAGCGAGACCATTCATTGTTATTTGATGGTGAGGTTAGTCTGTTTGACGACAAGACAGGCCAATGCTTCCCAGCTTCTGAAGGATTCGTGTTCCAATTCACTTATGGTCTCGCACAGTACATGGATTTCGGCCTCCCAACTTTAGCATCTTGTGTATGCATGTATTTGTAGTTCTGTATCGTGGAATTTTCTCTTAATTGGCGAAGTTAATAGAGAAGCCGTCCTATTCATTGAAAATCCACAATTTGGGAAGGGATTGTCGCGTGTGAATGAGTTTTTACTGTCTAAAATTGTTTGTCTCCTCGAAGACAAGTAGGAAGAGCAACTTTGTGTCATTGCTAATGTTCGAGTTTTGAGTGTCTTCGGGCATTATTTGCACGAAATGGCAGCGCCAATTAGTTGTATATTTCATCATCGTCCTTATTCCGATAATTACGACTCCATAATCATGTCGGGAATGTTTTCATGCTTCTCTCGCCTATCTCCTTCCACGGAAGAACTTCTAATTAACTTCCATTGTGACAAACTATGTACTACTCCACATAGGATCATCGACTGCAATCCCTGATCCGATTACTGTAGTCATGCTATTTAAAATCGTATTACTTGTAAAAACGTTCTCGACATAAATATGCTAATTATCGATAATAATTGATCATACGACATCTATCAAAATACGACGCGTTTTTATATGACGGGGAACTAAAGTTGGAATCACAGACGAAGTGTGAACTGTGAAGTAACCCACCTGTTTCCTCTTTTTTTTTCTCACTCTCTCTCCAACTCTCCAAGTGAGGGACAAATAGCAGAGAAACCCAAGAAAATTGAGGTCAATAATTGGAGAATCAAAGCTGTAGATTGCGAAAAAGGGTGAACATTTAATGTGAGATTCAACCCAGAAGACAATATAATCAGGTAAAAATCCTTCAAATTTCTGTGTTAATTGGACAATTTGGTAATTTTCTTACCAAGATTTGGGCATTTCTGCATCTCCCCAGTAATAAAGCAGTTGAATTTTTGGGGATGCAGTTGTAACTTTATGCATCCCCCCAAAATCAGACCAGAATTTGGTGCGCAACTTTGAAGTTTCTGTATTTGCCTCATGAATTTGTTGAGTTGCAAAGTTTGGAAATTTACCCAGTTTCCCTTGATTTCTGTGCCATGCAAATGCGTAGCTTTTGTTGTGTTTGTCTTGGTATTTAGAGCTCTTGTGATCCCCAACTTTTCTGGGATTAATGTGAAGAATAGCGAGGTTGTGATTGGATTAGGCAAGAATTTGGGTTATGGGGTTCGTCCAGATAAGTTTGTGGAGGTTCCACAGATTGTTTGGGGGTTGAACAATCAGAAGATAGCGTTTGCGAGGGCGTGTTTGACTGCTCGAATGCTTAATCGGACTCTGTTGATGCCGAGCTTAAGTGCTTCCTTGTTCTACAAGGAATTTGATCAGTTGCAACCCATTGCCTTTGATAAATTGTATCAACTTGGAAAGTTCAATTCTTTGTGTAGTGGGTTTGTTCGAGTGGGTAGATATTCAGAAGTGTTGAATAGGACTGATGTGGTTGAATTGCCAAAGGGGAGTGGAAGAAAGTGGACTCCTGAGAGAGATATCGATCAGTTAAAGGATTTTGGAAACGATCCTTATGATGAGTATGAAGTTATTCGTGTTGTTGGAAAGAACCCTTTTCTTTGGCATGATCATTGGCCTGTCAAGGACTATGCTAAGGTGTTTGAGTGCTTGGTTTTGGTTGATGAGTTTGGGAAAGAAGCAGATCGAGTTATTTCTAGGATCATAGAGGCGGGCAGAGAAGTGGAGGGGAAGACAGGGTTATTGAAACATGCTGATGGTGGTGAGAAGGAAAGCTCGAAGTTGCAGCCTGTTCCTTATATGGCTGTGCATATGAGGATAGAGAAAGATTGGATGATTCATTGTAAAAAACGGGAAGAGAGATCCAAAATTAACGAAATTTGTAGCAGTAAAGAAGAAATCATTCAGAGAGCAGGTAACATCAAAGGGCTGGATAAGCCTTTAGCTGTTTACCTTGCTGTTGCAGATAATCTACTGGAAGACAAGACTATCCTGAGTGGCTGGGATGAAGGTTTGCTTCCTTTTGAGAAAAAGAAATTGGGTGTTAGTGACATATATGACAAATATCCTTATCTTATCAAGTCTGCCATTGACTATGAAGTGTGCTTAAGAGCCGATGTTTTTGTCGGGAATAGCTATTCTACATTTTCCAGTCTAATAGTACTTGAGAGGACACAAAAGATGATCCATTTGGGTGTTTCACATTCTTGCGATTCCAGCTTAAGGTGGCCTTCATATGCCTATAACATTAAGGGGAACTTTGATGGTCCGAAAAGTTGGATGACAAACATGTCAGATATAAGCCTTCAGGCCATTAGCTACGGTTCCAACCATGTCTCTTGTTGACTAGGTTGCCCTGTAGCTCTTGTGCTTAGCCATGTTTTTGTGCAAACTTCTCAACACAATGGCTTTGCTGCATGCTGGAAGAGTTGAAAATTTTGCAGCGTCTTGATATCGTTGTGTAAGGAAATCCAGCTGGTAACTGAAAGGTATAGTGTAATCGTTTGGCTATCATTAAACAGCATCAACATATATGCTGTTAGCAGTTTGATTGTGATGAGCTTGCCAAATCAAGTAATCTTCCAGCTTCCCGGAATGTCCAGGTCTTTTTTCGTTACTATACATACTTCAATTCAATTTTTCAAACACTATTCTTTGCTGTAATATCACAAAATGTTTGTAGAGCTTAAGATAAACGTGCCCTCCTCAAAAAAAGAGAGATATCAACTTGTATATGTTGTACACTATTCATGTTGGGCCCTTGGAATCAGAATAGAAAGGAAAATATTTTTTTTTTTGCAATAAGTGCTTGATGTTGTTCTGCTTCTAATCTATCTTGCGTGGATTTGTTTCTTATTGCTCTTTGTTCCACTGTTTATGGCTATCCAAAGACCTACATATTTGAATACATTGTTTCATAATGATTGCGGAGAGTGAAAGCTTGAGTCAAAAATGATTTATGATTTTTTTATACATAGGAAGATTGATTTTTGTCGAGTATTCATCATATGTGTTTATTTTGGGACATCCTAGTGTTTTGTTCCTTTTAGTTCTAGGCTAGTGGTTTTTCTGGTTCCCTGAATATTTTGGACGTGAAGAAGCTGCTCAAATTAGTAGTAGGATTTGAATTTCAGGCATGCCATTTAATAGTTCTGATTCCTATCTCTGTTAAGTAGGATTGTAGGATTCTCTCTTATGTTGTTGGCTGGCTACAGTACCCTTATTGTAAGTGGAAGAGCTTAAATGTGCAACACTATGATGAGGAAGACCCATTTTTCTTTTCTTTTTGGTTACAAGGGTCACTCCGAAAAATCTAAAAACTACGCTACTATCTAACTAGAGTTGGCCAAGAAACCCTGGGGGCATCCTCACGAAGTATACTCTGAAGTTCCGCAGGAGGGTGCTGAATGATGACAAGCTTCTATTCTTGATCGGCTCCTCGATTAGCTAGCCGGTTAGCCCCTCTGTTAGCTTCCCCATAGATATGCTCAACTTTGACCTCCCAGTTATCTCTCGTGGTCAAGGTCTGCAAAAAAAAACCCTCTCTATTCTGTCTGAGATTATTTCTTAGACTGAAAGTTGAGTCTCAGGAAGATGAGAACCAGGTGCTAATGACCTGCTGCACTATTCTCATCTAGTAATAATGGACTAGTGGTATACTAGCTTCCAACATTGTAGCTCCCAAAGTTACTGTATGTGAAACTTGCTCATTATAATGTGTGCGAAACTCTATTCGCTGTTACTTGGTTGAGTTTGAAGTTATTAATTTTTTGCTTCCTCCTGCCCGAAAAGGCTCGACAGATATGCTCATTATGTGCATCATCTCTTGTTTAGGAGATTTTTGCACTTTCTCAAATTGATTTCAAGTTCTGGTATAGGACTGCTTTATGATATGAAAAACTACATAATGACCTTGTTTGATCATGTTTCTAGTCTTTTGTAATTGTTATTATCAGTACACCTTATAATACATCAAATTAGATACTATGATCACATTCATGCTGCTTTCGTGTGAGTTACTATCTCCTGTTACCATATTGTAGAGTGGATTATAGATGTGTTACTCTGTTACTTTCCGAGCCATTTGAGTTTCAAACCATGGTTGGTGCTGGAGTATTAGCTTTTCGCGGTTATCTTGGATTTTAACTGTACATCGGGTTCTGCATGTCAGTGTAATTTTGACTTGTGAGTTATAATTTGTTTGATGAGATCTGAATAATTAATACGAATTCGCTATTAGCCTGTCGGCGAATATATAAGTAATAGACAAGTGCATTGGTAGTGCACTAGCTTTAGTTTCTAATGATCTTATAGCAGCAAACTCTCCCAGCTTCAGCAATTTTACAGCTCTGTTTTTGGACACAGTCGTTTTTGGCAAGCTGCAGTATCAGAAGCTGTGCAGAATATGAAATTGTACCTCAAATCAATTGGCAGATTTGGCACTCATGGCCTTGGACATAAGCAGAATGCATTAGGTACGCCGAGAAGACGAGAAGTCATTTGGATAGGATGGAGGTCTGTTCTTCTTGAAAGAGGTAATAAAATTATTCCTTTGTAGTGCATTTAAGTGTATACGGAGTGTGATCTAAAGCGGAAAAAAAGTACTCACTTTGTTACGAAAAAACATATGATCATTGAGTCTTGCTGAAATCATTGGATCTTCAAACACGTTTGATATGGAAGTATAGTCGAATAATGTTCCGAAAAGTTAGAAATTTTTTGTGGAAAGAAAATTTAACTTTTTTTTTTTTTTTTTGTTTAGAATAGGGAACCCTAATCTTACGAGCCTAGATTTTCCCTTGGGATGTTCTAGTTGCGGAACAGGGGTTGGCCAAGAGTCTATCTCATAAGGCATGACATCTTGTACGAACCCAGCTTCCTCTTCGGCCAACTTAGTTACTGACGCGTCTCTCATGTCCAGCAATAATGCCACAGTATTCCGGCTAATGTACTGTCTGTTTAGAAGACAAAGTTTGTTCCCAAAGAACGGAGCAATATGGAAGCCACGCAATGCGACTCCGTCCTCAACCTTATACCGTAAAGTCCAAGTCCGGTTGTTGTAATCAACAAGTTCCCACATACAAAACACATCCGTATAATACCTCGTCAACAGACGAAGTTTTCCTTCACTTGATGAAATTATGAAAAAGCCATTGATGCCGGCAGGTAGTTTAATAACCTCGCATTTGTAAGGGCTGTTCAAGGGATCGTATGCAATGATGCAATGCCCCGCATCCCAATGAAATATCCCGTTAATCACCTCTGGTTTACCCCTACAGTATCTGCATTCCTCGAATTCAACAGGCAGAGGCACATCATACGTCTTCCAGCTCCCAACTTTCGTCGAAAAAACTCGTACAGGAAATGATCGCTCCTGATGATCGGTGCTAGAACCATCCCACTTTGGCTTACGGACTTTTTCTTCCAGTAGTACCACAGTAATTCCAAGGATTTGATATCCATTAATACTGTCTATGCTAGTTTGACAAGTAAACCCTGCAACAGTCGGACACCCTTTGTCTAATATAGGTGAAGGAAGTTGTGACCATTGACGGGTGATTAGGTTGCAGATGTAGAACTTGGGCACGTACGATGTTTTGAAGTAGAACAACGACAACCAGTTACATGTAGCTGCCTAGGTGAAGGACACTGACCGGTCCAAGGACAAAGGGGTAAGCTTAAGTACATCCAATGCAGAAGATGTAGATTCATCGGGTCCTTTGTCGTCGAGTAGTGGAATGATTTTAGCTACGAAGTAGCCCTCAGAATCCTTGATATGGAAGATTAGATAGGTACGTTTATAAGGACGAGATTGTAGATACGAGAAGACGAAGAGAGGGTTTGAGATGAGGGAAAACCAACGCTTGCACACACACTTTAAGGTGTGGACCGTCTTCGTTGGAAGCTTTCGAAAGATCTCTATCAACTCATCATCGCTAACGGCATCGATCCAACTCCGACCACGATAAGCTTTCTTCATACTGCTTATTTTATTCGTAACCCTGGCTCGTAACAATACTTATGACTTATGGAATTTTTTTCGAAATAGGGCTCAAAAAATAAATATTGAACAAAATGGGTTGGATTGAAAAATGTTCAATCTTATGGGGTGCACGTCACCCCATTTCAAGTTCGGGACAAAACCGCCAGTGCCCCTGGCGGTTTTAAGTGTCTTGAACAGTAGCTATGAGGTTGTAAGTGATACTTTGGCTAGGGTAAATCGCCATGGGGGGTGGCGGTTTCACTTAAGTGAAACCGTCACCCCCCATGGCGGTTTCAATTTTTTTTTTTTTTTTTTTTTGGATTGACGTTATATCGGGGTGATATTTTGGCCAAGGGTGAAACCGCCATGGGGGGTGGCGGTTTCACTTAAGTGAAACCGCCACCCCCCATGGAGGTTTCACGCTCGGCCAAAATATGGGTGAAACCTCCATGGGGGGTGGCGGTTTCACTTAAGTGAAACCGCCACCCTCCATGGCGGTTTCACCCTCGGCCAAAATATCACCCACTCGATTTGTATACTCATTTTTGTGAAGAAACCGCCATGGAGGGTGGCGATTTCTCTTCACTTAAAACCGCCAGGGGCACTGGCGGTTTTGTCCCGGACCTGAAATGGGGTGACGTGCACCCCATAAGATTGAACATTTTTCAATCCAACCCATTTTGTTTAATATTTATTTTTTGAGCCCTATTTCGAAAAAAAAATCTGACTTATGATCCTATGTTTCTATAGATTCCTATTCCTAATCTTTTTATCTAGATTGGTAATTTACTCTGTCCATGTGGAGTTAGGGCAGTATTTAGGTCATGTGCGATTAAACTTATTAAAAAGTGTTTTCAATTTAGATCAGATTTATTTAAATTAAATCAAATCAAATCAGTTTTATTCAAATTAAATCAGAATTATCCAAATAACAATAAATGAATCTAATCTACTTTTAGTTATTTATTCGTCTAAATGCAGTTAATTTATTAATAAATTCAGTTGAGATCAAATCAAGTTCATTCAAATCAAATCAAATCAAATTAGATTAGTTCAATTCAAAACAAATTAGAAATTAAGTATAATTGCATAGGGCCTTAGTAGGGGCTAGGGGGTCCTAATTTTAGTAGGGGATATGAAGGTTTAGTAGTTGATCTCTTCGATTTCCGTTCTTGTTAAAAGAGGTAAAAACCTATTGCTATTCTTAGGCCATGTTCGATTGGACTGCATCTTTCCAATTTGATTTGAATTGATTTGATTTGAATAAACTTGATTTGATTTGATCTGAACTGAATTAATTGATAAATTAACTGCAATTAGACGAATTAATAACTAGAAATAGCTTAGGTTCATTGATTGTTATTTTGATAATTCTGATATGATTTGATTTGAATTGAATAAAACTGATCTGAATTGATTTGATTTGAATAAATCTGATTTGATTTGAAAATGCTGTTGAATAAGTTGAATCGCATAGAGCCTTATTCCTCTCTTATTGTAAGTAAAAATGACCCAGGCCCGAACATCCGACCCAAATTACTTGACCTGAACATCAGAACTTGACCCAATTTTCTAATTTGAATTCAACCCGAACCCGAAAATGAACCGAATTTTGTTCGACCCGACCCGAACATGACCCGAATTGAAATGATCCAGACCCGAATAACCAGACATTTTAGCGATTCAGTTGAGGAAAAATGACTTAGATTCGATATATCACATCTAATCACTCAAATTACCAGTAAAACTTCAAATTAAGATAGTATTAGACAAAATTTTGAGAAATGTGACATTAATATGATCAAATTTGAACAATTTAAAATAACCCGACCCGAATTTGACTCATAGGTGTCACATCCGAACTAGACCCGACCCAGATCGAACCGGACCCGATCCGGCGATCCAAAATAGGCCCAATATACATGACCCGAAAGATGACCCGACCCGAATACACCCAGCCCAGACCTGATCCGAATGACCCGTTTGCCGGGTCTAATTGTAAGTATGCAGTTTCTGATGTTGGTATGCAGTAATTGTATCACAGAAGTTTCTGATGTTCAAACTCTTTTGTATGGAACGGTTCTTACAAGTTTAGATAGTAGAGTACTAAAGTTTTTCGTAGTATCTCTTCTGAAGTGCTCAGAAACTTAGTAATCTTCATCAGTTCATTGACGTAGCGTGTCGTTCGCCTAAGAGCCTTCTCTTTGTGTATCGTTTCACATTTAATTACATTTTCATAATTGTTGCAGAATGGAGGAGCTCGTTTAATTACATCATATGAATAATCGTATACTGTATAAGCTTCAAAGACAACGGAATAACGAATTTGATCACCATGCTGAAAGTTGAACCGTAATTCGAAGGAGATGGGAATTGTCATTCCATTCTACTATTAAACAATGGTTATATAACTAAACATGGGGCATGTAGTCCCAGACTTTTCCGATAACATGTAAATATATACTATTATAGTCTACTAATAAAGCTCAAAAACAAGAAATTTTGTTTATTTTTGTGATTACAAACTAAAGGGTACCTTAATCTTACAGGTCAAGATTATTTGCCCAATTAACGTTGTAATTGCGGAACAGGGGTCGGCCAAGAGTCTGTCTCATAGGGCATGACATCTTTGAACTCCCAGGCTTGCTCTTCATACAACTGAGTTACAGATGCGTCCTTCATGTCCAGTAGCAATGCCACAGTGTCAGTCTCCCAGTGCGGATCAGGTACATTTAAGAGACGAACCCTATCATTTACAAGACAAACCTTGTCCCCATAAAATCCAGCGATTTGGAAACCACACAATACATTAGCTACGTCTTCAACCTCATACAGTAAAGTCCAAGTCCGGTTGTCGTAATCAACAAGCTCCCACAAATAGAACGCATAATTGTTATAACTCTGCAACAGACGAAGCTTTCCTTCACTACTCTTTGCTATTTTCGATATACACTTGGTAAGGAATACATCATAGTTGTTTTCGGGTAGTTTGATAGCCTCGAATCTGTAAGGGTTGTTCAAGGGATCGTATGTAATGATGCAATGTATCCCGTCCCAATGAAATATCCCGTTAATCACGACCTCCGGTTTACCCCTAATGCTTTTGCATTGTTGGAACCCGACAAGACGAGGCACTGCCACATTATACGTCTTCCAGCTCCCAACTTTCGTTGAAAAAACTTGTACGTGAAGTGTGTCTACCCCATGCCACCATAAATCAACTACTGTATCCAATATTACCACGGTGAATTCAACGATTTGATATCCATTACTACTGTCTACGCTAGTTTGACAAGTAAACCCTGCAATATCGTTCGTACGGGATGACGTAGAAGGAAGCTCTGACCATTGTCGGGTGATCGGGTTGCAAATGTAGAAGACGAGGTCGTTCGATAATGATAAGTTGGTGTCCTTCGACAATGATAAGAAGTCGATGTCTTTTGTTACTGTGAAGTCGGCTTTGAACAACCACAACCCCTCACTAGTAGCGGCCAAGGTGAGGGATTGTAACCGTTTTTCGGGTGTTCGATGTAAAGGGAGAAAGTCTAAGGACAAACGAGTACGCTCAGGTAAATCTAATCCAAAAGATGAAGATTCATCGGCCCTATCAGCAGTCGAGTAGCTCTCGTCGAGTGGCCGGAGTGGGATAAATTTTCCGTCGAGATCTCTCGTAATATGCAAGATTAGATAGGTACGTTTACAAGAAGGATGTGATTGTAGATACGAGAACATAAACTTAGGGCTTGAGATGAGGGAAGACCAATACTTGCACACACACTTTAAGGTATGGACCGTCTTTGTGGGGAGCTTTCGAAAGATCTCCGTCAACTCGTCATCGCCTAAGGCATCCATTCGACACTTGATGACTCCGATCGAATAGGAGTAAAGTGAAGAAGCTTTCTTGCGAAGGTTTCTTTAATGTATTCTCTTGCCAATTAGCGGCAACTTATTAAACCGATCGATGCTAGCTACTCCTTATCTTATTCTTACAACTTTGTTGAATATATAGATGAACAAATTTCCTTATCCTACACTATATATTAGTAAATAGAATAAAAATATGACAAGTGAGTGTATTGGTAAATTCACGTATAACACTAAAATTGGAAAGCTCTGCAATTAAAGACCCTTTCTATTCTGTCGTCTCAACATATTTCTTGAGACTGAAGATTGAGTCTCAGGGAGATGAGAACCGGCCAGCAGCAGGTATGATGACTGATGACCTGGTACACTATTATCATCTAGTAAAACTAGCCGGAGAAGTCACTGTATGTGAAACATGCTTACATGCTCATTGCAATGTGTAGGAAAATTTATCCTAGTATGTTGTTACATGGAAATTTTCTTTCTTGAGTAAGAAAACATGGTTGATCCTTGTGCATAATTAAGACCAAAACATACCTCAAACTTTCGGATATGAGAATTAATTAATAGAGTTAGTGGGACACTCTCAAACAATGTAGAAGAAATGGTCAAGTTGGCAATAAAGTCTACGTATAAATTAGGTAACTCATATTTACAGAGACACTTTCAACCCTTCCAAGTTAAATGTATGCATTAGGACCAACGCGCACTTCCAAGGTTTGTATTTTGTTGGAAGTTGAGAGGTGGTGATATTAAGTGCGTATTTTAACTATATTTATGTACGTGTTTACCCCTGAGTTTATACGATTTATTATATTTTCTAGTCTATTTTGGTGATATTCTTTCCTAGTTTTGGTTTACTACGATTATTTCGTAAATATTGCAGGAAGACAATTTTAATGCAAAAAAGAGCCAAATAATAGATCGGGTCGAGGAATTGGTCAAGCACAAAGCCACCGAAAAGCATGAAGTCCTAGAGAATTGGGCCACGTCGAGTTATTGATGCGTGATGCTGTGATCTATGGATTTGCTAATGAGTGTTATTGGTTTTCTATTTCAATCTCTGCTATTGGTTTAGGAAAGGGACAATAAAATCCCTTATATATACGTAACTCACGTTACCTACGCAGGAGGTTATGTTTTGAGTTTTATTTAAGGTTTGGTTTTACTTTTGTTCGTACGTTTTTCGCCACGGCTACTCTCCCAATTCTTGTTCAATCTTTCAGCACTCTTTATGCAAGACTAAGTTTATTTCTTTCTCTACTTTCTCTTGAATTATGTTCTTAATTAGTTTTATTATTGTTTATTTCATGATGTGTTAGTAGTCGTTTATCTAGGGATAGGTTGAACCTTAACTGAATTGATCAATGGTTTAATTACATGATTTATTTGATTGTATTACTTGGGTTTGATAGGGTTGTGCTTATTATTAATTTGATTAATTATTATTTATGTTATTAATTCTTGGTTAGAATTACAACGAGAGTTGGGTTTTGATCCTTGGGAATTATTATGTGAATTTGATTGATTTGATTAATTGTTACTCAATAGAGATTACTGCGAGAGTCGGATTTCTATTTAGAGAACTCTATCATGATTAGACGCTCCCCATGAGAATATGTGGAGTTTATAATTGAGATTATTATATGTTGTTCTTAATGCTCCTAATTGTGTAATAGATGCCATGAGAATAGGAATTATTACATATTAGGAAGACTTTATATGAGCCCGAGAGGGAGTTATAGGGTTAGTTCTTGATTATGTGTTTCCATGTTAACAAGTAGGAACATTAGTCTCACCTAAGTTGGCAATTAAATTTATCCGTTCTTATATGTTGCTAGTTGATCAATCCATGTAAAAGGTGATACCATTGCCCTAAAATTTCTCTTATCATTGTCTGTTACCTTAGTTTAATTAGTACAAAAATCACCCATCAATCTTTTCTCCTGCGTAGTTTACCCATATTCTAAAGTGTCTAATACTTGATTCCCGTCTCCTTGAGATCGACCCGTTTGCTACGACACCCGTACGCTTGCGTTTAAATAAACTCCTATCAGATGGAGGGCATTTTGGTCTTGTCCAAGCACATATCCCGTGCCCAAGTACATAAGGGCCGTGGAATTATGTGTTCCCATAAATTATTAGCGTTGTGAGAGTAGTGACTAATCTCTACTTTAGTTGTGAAGGAATGGAAGATAATTCATTAGGGGTAGTGATATACTGAGAAGTCGTCTAACGGAGGTGATTAATAGAAGAAAGGTACAGAATGGACCGCTCATAATATGTAATATCTATTTAGGATATTTTTGCATTTTCTCAAATTAATTTCAAACTCTGGTACGTACAAAATGGACCGCTCTATGAAAAACTAATTATAAGCTTGTTTTTCCCATGTTTCTGGTCTTTTGTAGTAATAATATAGTTAAAATTAATACACGTTATAAATTACATCATGAGATTATCATGTCAGTTATTATCTCATGTTACCATATTGTAGGGTGGATTATAGACCTGTTAATCTGTTAATTTTTGAACCATTTGAGTTTCAAACCATGATTGGTGCTGAGTATTTTGGCAGATTTAGCCTTGGACATAATTAAGCCGAATGCACTAAGACGTTTTTAAGACACTCATAAGATAAAGCATTTCAATAACCTAACGAAAGTGATTTTGCAGTGTGGCATCCAGATATGCTTGTGAGGAAACTTTCGGATGAAATGAAGCATAGGCTGAGCTTTGATGTGCATGTGAAATCTGAAGAGTAGAGATAGATTTGGGTAGAAAGTAGAAATCTGATGTAAGGCAGGTCATACATGCTCTTTGATTTGCTTTTTAGAATTGGAAATTGTCATGTATTTTTGTTGGTTTTGGGGGTATGCCCCCTTGATCTTGTAATCACATTTTTTTTATTAATATATATATACCTTTCAACAACAACAATAAAAAATGGTCGTAACTCGTAAGATACTTTTTTTTTTTTTTAAAAAAAGTTATTATTTGTAATCTAAAATTGGGGACCAATAATTGACAAATGATGGGGTAAAAGTAATACATTGGTGTGAAACTATTCTAAATGTTACAATTTTGCTTAATCTATTTTTGACATGTATCACTATTACGTATAAGTAGGACATGTTTATGTAAAGCTGAACGTCAGCTAAATTTTAATTTGACAGGCGTGGCCAGTGGTGTGTGGGCTAGATAATTTGACGCGGGTGGGAGTGTCGGGTATGATCATGTGGATGTTAAGAAGAGGAGTAGTTGACCGGGGTTAAGGGTCGGCTAAATATTTTGACGAGGGTGGGAGTGCTGATTTTGGAGTTTTGGTAGAGAAGTTGGCGTGATGAGAGTTATAAATAAAATATAAAACATAAACAAATTAAGAAATTATCGTAAAAGGATTACTTATAGATATGAATGAAATCAAGGGATGATGGCCCGTTCGGCATCACTGCCGTTTTCAGTTTTTGTGTTTTTTTTGGGTAAAATTTTTAGTTAAATAAGTTACAAAATTAATTTTAAATTGTTTGGTATTTAATAGTCATATGAAAAATGAAAAATGACAACCGAAAACTAAAAACCACTTTTTCTGGTTTTTTAAAAAAAAAAACTGAAAACAGAAAACGATACCAAACAGGCAATATTTTGGGGATTGTGCAACAAGTAAACAATCACAGTCAATTGGTTGCATGCGGAAAATGAAGTTTCACGGTTTAAGTTGTATAAACTCACATTAATTTCTAAAAGTTGTTTAGTTAAATACTTAAATATAGGAAATTAATTCTCACGAAATTTTCCAATTCCTGTATCGATACAAATTTTAAATTCCCATGATTTGCGACTAATCTCCAAGTGTTAAAGTAGATAATGTTGGTCCAAAAATATGATTCCCTCGCTAATCATTGTTTTGCTTAAACGGCGTTGAACCCACTGTATACTCCATCAAAACAGTCACCCCCAAAACTTAGCCAAAAAAAAAAACTGGGTGTTGATTGTTAAACATTAGATCTTCTACATCCTAACTTCAATGGGTACCTGTAATTATGTCAAAGTTTTGATCTTTTTATCATTAATTTCAATAATTTCAAGTACCCATTTACAATCAAAAGAAGATGGGTTCATATCTGTATCAATTTCTGAAAAGGGTCTTGATTTTGTCAAGGATTTGTTGATTGACAAGGCTGTTTCATCTCTTACCCCACTTGAGTTACCTGATATTGAGAAAACAGTAAAAATTATTCTTGTGGGTAAGGTAAAAATGGTTCTTTCTAACATCATAATTTACCATATTGATGTTCCTTGTTCAAATGTGGAGTTGGTTGATACTGGGGTTACTATTTCTGCTTCAAAGGCAACTGCTAATTTGAGTATGGATTGGAAGTATACTTATAAGAATTGGTTGGTTGAAGTTTCTGATCAAGGAAAAGCTTCTGTTCAGGTAAATTTTTTTGACTAGTAATTCTTTGTGATTTTACTGATAGGTGGATGTTTGATTCAGTAAATTTTCTGTAGCTGAATCATGGGAATTTTCTGCATTTAAGTAAATTAAATTGGACTACTTTGTATTTCTTTTGTTTTATTTTACTATGTGAATATATCATGTATGTGATAACCTGTACTACATGGAGTCGGCGGGGGTAAGAGCTAAAATGGTTACTGGGGACGAGGAACGGAAAGTCGGAAACACGAATTCGATGTTTTCAGGTTCAAAAATCGGATGAGGAACCTAGGGAGTTTCCGTTTATAACTTTCTTTTTTAGGAAGAGGGAGTTGAAGAGTGAAAAATAAGTGTTGCAGGAAGTAGCCAACTTGGATGTTTTTGTCAAGTTTGATTGGCAATCTTCCGAAGTTAAACAGTATTAGGGCTTGAACACTTTCTGTTGTCGAATGATCACCAAGTCGATAAAGGTTGGTTTTTTGTAGCCAAGTGGGATTGAGTATGACTTACTAGGCATTTTTTATTCTTGAAGTTTTGGATCACGGTGGAAAAGAGCGATGTGAAGGATTGTTCATGTGTCTATTCATTTTGTTAGCTGCAAAAGAAGCTTCTCACAGACGCTCTTACACTGATCTCACCATTTTGTTAGCTGGGAAAGAAGTTTCTTCTTACAGACGCTCTTACACTGATCTCACTAGACGTTTAGGGGGATGCAAAAAATTTGGTTTATGCTTTCTATGAGCAATGAGGAGCACATTCTCTGAGTAGCCTAAAGAAGTTCCTGGTAGTTGATTTGAAGTGCAATAATTCGACTGCAACGATTGTGAGGGGGTGTTTGGTAATCATGTATTCATATTTGCTGGTCGAATTAACATAATCTAATCAGTGGAGTCTAGACCAAACAACTGTACATTCAGTTGACCAAACCTTTTTCCGGGATTCTGTGAACGTTTTAGATATCTATAGATATATCTCTTGGAAAAATGAATTTATTGTTGATAGCTTGTTTTCCAAAGGTGGAAGATATGGAAGTAGGTTTGACAACAAGTTTGAAGAACAACGAAGGAAGTCTGGAACTGTCCCTCCGGGAAAGTGACTGTGATGTAAAAGACATCGACATAAAGGTAGAAGGTGGAGCGTCATGGCTTTATCAGGGGTATGATTTTATTGCGTCAGTTCGAATTGAACTTCCTTCTTAACGCAGATCGATATGCTATTTCTTTAGCTTTAAAGAAGTTATTGTTCTTTTATAGGACTATTTTTAGCCTCTGGTCTTTTTCTAAGTGAATCTTAGCTCGCAGGTTGGTGGATGCCTTCGGCAATCATATTGAATCGGCAGTGGAAAATGCAATTTCGAAGAAACTCAAAGAAGGGATCTCGAAGATTGGTTCTTTATTGCAATCTCTTCCCACAGAAGTAAAAGTGGATGATACCTCTGAACTAAATGTCACCTTTGTTAGTGATCCCATCTTAAGTGAGTCTAACATTGGTTTTGTGATTAATGGGCTATTTGTACCAACCCATGTAGCACTCACCTCCCCACATCTGCACCAAGTATCACGGGCTTCAGTTCCATGCCACAGCCCGGCTAAGATGATAGCAATGTCATTGCATGAGGATGTATTCAACTCTGCATCATTGGTGTACTTCAATGTAAGTTTTTCAGGTCGTAGATTAGTGTACTTGTCTTTTATGTTGCTGAGACTCGGCTGCAAAATATCCTGGACATGACTTGCTGTTTTTCAAAATATTTTCAATTTTCTGGCCTGGAATAAACTTAAAGGTGTCTGTACCTTGTCTTCCAAAACAAGAAATTTCCCCCATGTCCGAGTGTCATATATAGGTACTTGTGTATAAATGAAGTGACGGAGGTCCTTAAAATTATCTGCTCATCACAGACTCACTAATCTTTACTCTGTGATCAAGCTATGCTGGCGATATAGATGTCAATCACCAAAAGGTGTAAGAACTGCAGAACAAGTGCAATATGTGTCGGTAAACTTCCAACAGTATTAAGAACCCTAATTACAGTGAGCCTTTTTTTTCGGTTTTTCGAGAGTACATTGGACTTCAGAAATGTCAGCTATATAAACATTGCATGATTTTAGAATTCTTTCTATGTAGTAGGCTTTTGCCAATACTGCTTTTTGGATTGCACCATCCATGTTGGCAGCTTCACATTTCTAGAATTCTTTTTGATATCAATATCATGGAATAAAGAGCTGTCAAAATTAATCAGTTCCTTATGTAGTTAGGCAGGGCTAATGCAGTGGAGAGTTGACAAAATACCAGATCAATCTCTTCTAAACACTACCGAGTGGAGAGAAGTGGTTCCCCAACTCTACAAGCAGTTTCCTGATGAAAACATGCTTTTGGATTTTTTTACTTCTTCTCCTCCACACGTACGCATCCTTGACGATAAAATGGAAGCAACTTTCTCCGGAGATTAACAATTGATGTTCTGAGCAATGAGGAAGTAATACCTGTTGCGTGTGTATCCCTGGTAAGTCAATGTAGTTGAACGGTACCTCAGATCTTGTATATTTGGTTGCCTGTTTATACACCCATGCATACACCGATGTTCTTTTTCAGTGTCAACTACATTTGGTAATATCTTCAGATTAACATAGCTTGTGAGTTGTGATGTGGGCAGTTGACCAAAATATTCGCTTGGTTAAAGCTAGTAAATATTTGCTTTCTAAACTTAGAGATTTGGTGAGGTTCTTATTGTCGCTTTAGTAATTGAACCAATTTAGCATCACTTCTTGCACAATATATTTAACATAGGACACTAAGGGGGATGACGCTCGTCTATAAAAAGAGCGCTCCTCGTGCTCTTACCCCATTTCCATTTTGTATCCCAAACACTTCTGTTTTTTTTTTTTTTTTTTTTTTTTTTATTTTTTATTTTTTTTATTCATGGAAATGTATCCCAAAGACTCGATTTGGCTAAATTATGAAATTATATTCCACATACACCCAAAGACGCGATTTGGCTAAATTATGGAATTAACTTCCACATACACCCAACCACAGCATCAAAGAATATCTTGTGTCTGTCCATTGGTGACCATCTGAAACCAATTAATGTTGTCATTGAGGAATGAATCGACATCCTACAGGCTGCCATTTTCCAAGAAAAAAGGGTGACACAGCAGAATTTATTACAGGAGAGTTGTTTATTTGTAACGTGTGTAAAATATCAATTCAATTCATGACCAAATTCACCTGTATTGTATAGCTTGTGAACTTCACTTTAGCCTGAGAATTATGGGCTGCAATGCTGGGGACATAGATGTTTTGCTCCTAGAATCTGTGTTGTTGTTTGTCGAAAGTGCCACTGAGACATTGTTGACCAAGAAAGTATGGTACTATGTATAACCCTACCCTTGCCATGGCATATGATGTATTTTACTATCATCCAGTATCCATTATTTCTCCAATTTCATAGTGGAACAAAATCATCTCGAGTCTCAACTCATAAAGTAGGTGTTTTTTTGTTAATGCAGGTGTTTAGTGCTTCAGGTTTTGCTGTAATCTCTGGGAATAACCTAACTGGCGCTATTGAACTGGATGACTTTAGCTTATCAGCTAAATGGAGTAAAGTTGGTAACCTTGAAATTGATGTAATCGAGGTATGTCGTTAGTTCCAGTTAGCAATTGTGTAAAAGGCAGGATTGGCAAACTATGTTAGCTTCCCATTTCTCTAGTTTTTCTGACAAATATGGTAGAATTGGGAAATGGATGGTAGATTAGGAGCCAACCACTCCCATTCTTAGACATGCGACAGATCTGAGGGGAGCTGTCGGCACTTTTTTTTTTTTTTTTTTGGTGACGAAGTCGATGGCTCTGTGAGAGGTTTAAGATTTCATCATCTCACCCTTTTCTTTGCTTCCATTATTCTATCTTTCTATGTCCAGAACACCAAATATGTTGTTGCATCTCCACTGCTCAACTGTTGGGACTTGGGTGTCTGCATATTATGTTAAGCCCTTAAGATGACATGTCTACGACATAGTCCATAAATCATGGTGGTTTAGTCATAGATGGAAAAAAAAAAAAAAAAAAATCAAAGGATACTTCCTTTTAACGTTGAATTAGGTCATCAGGCAGACGACTCTGAAGTATGCTGTTTTTTCTTTTACTGGTTTTGGTTTGTTGCATTTGGTTAATCTACTGTATTTAAGTTCTGGTTTAACCGATGCCAACAATCTTATATTGAAATTTTACACTAAATACGTCATTATAGATAGTATCGAGACAGAATACAGAAACTAAACTCTGGGTCAGTAGTCATGGCTCATAGTCATCGTGTCCTTGTGTTGATTGCAATAGTGTCTAGCTTTAATAAGAACATTATGTTTAGGAGTATAGGTACTCATGTGATATTGCATTTATACTTTGAGTGCAGCCGATGATCTCTGAAGTCCTTAAAAAGGCCCTATTACCACAATTGAACCTACGTCTGTTGAGAGGATTCCCTCTGCCGCTTATCCATGGTTTTAGTCTTCAGGATGCCAAAGTTGTCTACACAGATTCGACAATCACTGTCTGCAGTGACGTGTCATTTCTTCAAGATCTTCAACTCTCAACAAAGTACAGCTTTAATAACCTGTTCAATTTCCGCTCTTTTATGTAAAATCTAGGCCATCGTCCATCCTCAATGTTGTAACGTTTCTCCTGTTTTTTCTTTCTTTGAAATGTAAATTTGCCTTCCTTCAGACAACATGTGAATACATTCACAAATTCTTTTCGTTCTTTGTGATCGTAATCTCTCACTGCTTGTTGTATAACAGATTTCTTCCCCTAAATGGCATTTTTATTTTCGCATATCCCTCTGGATTCAGAATTCCATCGACGTCTGACAACTGTTAGAGACTACACATTGCATGTTTATTCTGGTGAATGTGCTTCACAAACTGCAGATCTCACGAGTAGAAATTGCGGCCTCTGTTCGCCATAATAGACTGCAGATCTCGCTTGCAGTCTAAGCATCTACAGAAAATGAGGAGAGGAAAGAATGGAGTCTTTATCCCCAGAGTTCTGAAGAAGCCAAACACGTACATCAGTGTCCTCTGTAGACAATATTCCAGAGCTGTGTTGGTAACTTGGTACATCAGAATATGAGCATGGATTGGAAAATTATGCTATACCTCGAGGGTATATTGACCTTTTGTACCTCTCGAATAGAATTGATTAACAACGAGTGCAATCTGATGAAATGCAACAACTATTGTTAAACATCCATATTTTCGGTGTTATTGAATGATTTTTGATGTTTTTTACGCATATCAATAAATGCTCAACAAATTCATGTTTGCTCATTGAAATAATCCGCGTATGTTCATCAAATATTTGTGACGTGCTCATCAAAATGTCCCGAGGTGAAAAACTGCATATACCTCCGAAAATACGGTACAAAACATTGTGAGACCGTCTCATGTGATGTGAGTAGCCGTTAACTTTTTCTCCTTTTTTTTCTTCTAAAAATATGAATCTGGATCCTCTAGTCGCTTAGCAAGCGTGGGCTGAGTTCTCCGGATCCGACCCATAAAAACAAAACAAATACTCCAGTTTCACTCTCTCTCTCTCTACCCTCACTAAAATAAATAAATTATTAAAAAAAAGTCGCCTCCTCTTTATCACTCTCCTCCCTGTCATGTGATTGCGCTTCACTAATCAAAAAAAGCTTCGCGTAAACGATTCTTCTTTCTTTCTCTCGCTCTCTCAAATTCTAAACAACAAATCACTTAATCTCCAATTTACCCGCCAATTTACAAGGTTTGTAATCTTATCACTCTCACTCTCAATTTCTAATTTTTATTTTGATTATTTTTTTCAATTTTCGCAAACGTCTTCTTCCTTTCCCTCCATTTTTCTTCCCCTCTTTCTCTCCCCTCTCTCCTCACCTAGGGTTTCGTTCCCCCCCTCTTTCTCTCTCCTCCTCACCTCCAATTTCAATGGAATCATGCCTTTCTAACATTCTTAATTTCGAGTTTAATTGTTTTCTCTCTCTTAATTTTGCAGCTAATTTGTCTAATCCGTTGCTCTGGCGATCCAATTCGACAATTTCATGACGAATTCGCCGCAGCATGACGGCGGCGGCGGCGGTGGCGGTGGCGGTAGCGGCGGGAAGAGGCCGGTGGATGTGGACGGCGGGGGTGGGGGTGAGGGGGAGGCGAAGAGGAGGAAGGGAGAGGAGGGGGTTGGGGAGGACGAGATGAAGAGAGTGGCGGAGTTGGTGCTGGTGTTGTCGGCGATGGGGAGGATGAGAGGTGGGAGAGATCCGACGTTGGCGGAGACGGCGATGATGGCGGAGGCTAGGAAGAAAGTTGTGGCTATGTGTGAAGAGTTTTCCCCAAAAGATATTCTTCCTAAAGAAGCTTGTAATGGTGTTATGGATGATTTAGGGTTTACTCAGCGATTAGGGTTTCGCCATAATAAGATGTCGATTTCTGACAGGATTGCTCATTCTCAACGCAGGGTGAGAGCATTTTTATATCGCAGTTGTTGAGTGGTTGTTGTTCTGTTGTCGATTCGAGAATGCTATTGATGCCCTTTAGTGATTTATAATAACAAGTGAATATCTTTGGTTGTTTGAAGTTTTTATGTTTGTGTCGGAATTTGCATCTGTCGAGTTTGTGCTGTTGCCTCGGTGTGTACTATTAGAATTAATGGATCAACATCTTTACACCACACCAGTGCCTTAAAGGCTCCCGCCCATAAGGCGGGGTAAGGGGGGGGTCAAATGTACGCTAGCCTTACCCCTATTGAAACATAGAGAGGCTGCGCATGGATGACCCAAAATGAAATTGCTTCAAGGATCGCACCGACTGACTGCTACTTCACAGAATAAGAAGCACAAACAGTTTTCTGAGTCATTTTGCTTTATTCCATTATATCCCAAAGCCAATGAATAATTAGTCTTTGGCTCCATTTGAAATGGAAAATTAGAATTAATGGATATGGAATGAAAATCTAGTGTGTATAGGATGATGAAGTGGACAGATTGGGGGTGTGTGAGTTTTGTGATTATTGCATTGATGAGTCTTTAAAGAGACGTGTTGTGCGTTTTCATTGGTTGGATTAGATTGCGTTTAGTGAACTCATAATGTGGCGTTTTTCTGTCATATGCGTATATTTGATTTCCTTTTTAGTTGAAGGTAGTTGTACTACTTGTGGTGCTAAATCATGTACGAGCTTGACAGTTTTCTTCATTTCTTTGTAACGCCACTTTCCAAATATATGAAGGTTTGATATTTATTCGTCATCATGAGGATTGCATTTATAAATGCAGAATGTGTCGCCTTTTTATGTGTAGCACTAATTTAGTTTATTTGTATTGCTGTTGGTATATGAGGATCTGAGGTTCTTACATTTGACGAGACTTCTCTTCATTTAACGTGGTGTTTTATAACCACGAAAGGGTGTTATTGGTGGTTGCCTGCCAAACTTTTGAATTGCGGGTATAGGCTTTATGGTTTCAGATCGAAAACTTGATTGTAGAACTTTGTTTCATGACTTAGTAGGATGATTGTTTTGAGGCTTTTTGAATTCGTCACTAATAGGAGGAGGAGCTCCATTTCTCACTATGAAATGTCCTCTAGTTTTGGCAAATCTGGGTGCTAGTCATATTACCGTTTTTGCCAGAAGTAATAAAGCTGATTGACTCATGGGCTTGTAAAACAGTCGTTTCAATGGCTAGTAGTTTGTCTAACACAAATCCAACATGGTCTAGTGGTTGATTAAACGGTAGGGAATCTTATGTCATTGAATTACATTTAATGATGGAGAGGAAAGTTTATAATTGCAAACTACATGGTTGTTACTATGTTCTGTATAATTGCATGTTTGATATTTATAGCTCAAATTCAGGTTGTTAGTCTTTTCTGAATCATCTTGTAGTTTGGCATACCAAAAAAGTTGTCTCTATTGTTTCTTTCTGCTAGTTCATCTAGTGTCGATAGAGCAGTGTCTATGGTGCGTCCTGCTGTAGTTGTTTAATGATATTTGTAGGTTGCCCTCTTTATCTATGGTAGATAAAACATTGGCTGGCAATTTTTATTTGGCTATTGTTCTGTTTTAAATAGAGGCAATATGTGCTTCTTCTTCTGCAACATGGGCCGAAGTTTTTCGCCAAAAGTTACTGCCATGATTGAATTGCTTTGCTATCTCTGTTTTCTGCTGAAAGTGGTGTATCACTAGGTAACAAGGATAGCTATTTTTTTGAAGTTTTCGTGGCTGTTAATTTGTTCTCGTGAGCAATAATTGATCACACAAACTATTCTGAAATGGACTCCTGATCAAATCTGGAAACCTGGATAAGCTCCCTGCACTGTCTCAGGGCTCACTAATAATGAATACAGTTCTTTTCTTTCTTTCTTTCTTTAATGGATGGGTGTTTCTGTAGATGGAGGAAGCCAAAGCTTTTGCTACTCAACCTGCTTCATGTCAACCTCAGCGCTTGCAAAGTGGAAATGGGGCTGCTGGCGAAATCCGTGCGACACCACCCCCAGCTCGCATATCCTCTACTGATAAAGTGGGTCATATAACGTTTCAGCCTCCTGTTCAGGCAGCTCCGGTAGTTCAGGCACCACCTGCTGTTCATGTTTCTACAACAGCTTTTACGCCTTCGCCATTCCACCCACATATCTCTCAAGTTCGACCTCCATTGGCTAGCACTGCAGTGCCTAGTAATGCAGGAAAGGATCCTATATCAGCAGTAACTCCTAAACCTAATAGAGCACATATAAGACCTGATGGAAGACTGATTGGGCCATCTACCGTGCCGCAGGTTCCAAGTACGTTGTTTAATGCATTCATAAATGATCGACTTTGCACTATTCCTGGCTCTTGTTTACAGTTTTTGTTATTTTTGTTGAGTTTATGAAGACCTGTTCCTGCATATATTCTGGACGGATGTTAGCTAGCTTGGCATAGCATGATAAAATATCATCTTACTATTGATTGCATGACTTAAGTAACAAGTATCCCCATCCAGCATGTGATATGTATGGTCTGGCGTCTCATTTCTTTTTTTGGATGATGTACATTAAGAATGTTAAAAAGGTCAAGATATTGGCAAAAACAAGATACTTGTCACGTAAATTCAAATTGTATATAGCATAATTTTTTGTCACCTGGTGAGACTAAAGTCGCGATTATCTACCAAAAATAAATCGTAAATCCTAGCAACAGTAGTAGGGAAGTAGGGATCGTATCCACAGGGAAATGGGTTGTCCAATGTAATGAATTAGAGTGCTAAAGTAACAAATGGGGGGATTGAGAGTTGTTGATTATCAAACTGTCTAAAAGTAACAAATGCGAATTGTGAATGTAATTCAGGAAATAAACAGATCTTGATCAATTAATTCCCACAACGCACTGATTAATCGGTCCTAGTTGTCACTATTCTTCTATCAATCTCAACTACTCTATCGTGGAAACAGAATTCCCAAATCTCTCCTTAATAGCAGCTAAAAGGCGTGATCGGCACTACCCAATAACCCTAACTATCAAATAACCTAAGCGCACGATTAGATTCAAATTGATAATAGCAATACGGTTTAGAGAAATATCAATAAAGACATGCAATACTAACGCACATTTCGTATTTAACATGTGAGTCAAATCTTTGCCCTAATTCACTAACGATGATTACATACAAATCAATGAATTCGGGTTGCTACAATGTAAAGATCAATCAAACAATAGATTCCTTTGACTAATCTAAGCTAGCAATCAATCAATCGTAGGCAATTAAACTAGTTGTACACCTAGCAATCACAAAAGATAATTGAATGAATTGAAAACCAAATATAAGACAATAATTGAAAAGAATAGAAATAATAGATCAAACTCACGATATTGTCAATGCGATGCTTCGATTAATCAATCAAGAAATAAAGGAATTAGCTCCTCATACAATCCATGAAAATCCCTTCTTTTCTTCTAAAAAGTCTGAATATTTAACCTAGGGGTCGGGGATTTCTTATTTATAGTCTCGGAACGCGTAAAATAGGAAAATACAGAAATAGGAAAATCCGACCATCGCGGTCCGCCAAGCTGACTGCCGCGGGCCGCCAAGCATCTTCCGCCAAGCTGACTACCGCGGGCCGCCAAGCATCACCGCGGTCCGCCATGGACTCCTCGCGGACCACCAAAAGTTACTAGCGCAAATCGCCAAACTATGAGCCGCGGTCCGCCATATACCGGCCGCGGGCCGGGGTAAGTCTCTGCCTCGAATTTTCAAAAAGCTGCAGATTCTTCGTTACTTATCCGGTGAAGGCGTGTAACCACTTCTTGGAAAGCTAAGAACATGAAGAATCATCTCCAAGTGGTTTCACAGCAAAATTCCAAACGGTTTGAGAGATATGAAGCTTCAAAGTTGATCTTTCTACAAATGAGCTCCAAATCGCGTCCAAATGAATGGCCGCTTCCAAAAGATAGCCAAAACAACCAAAATCACATAGAAATGCTGTCCATCATACTCTAACACAAATTAGAAGTATATTACATCATTTTGACTGGAAAAGCAATATAAAAACCGGCCATATAGAACGTATAAACTGAGCACATCATCACCTTTTTCTTGGTTGTAAGTGTTTGATAGTTGTCTTTATTACAACGAGGACGTTAACATTGCCTTAAGAAGGTTCGTGGCCTTTGAGAGAGGGGGTACGGCTGTAAAGGAGATAGATGGTTCTATCCTCTAGCAATTCACTTTAATGGGGACAGAGTCTGTAATGTACCTTCTGGAATGCACTGCCTTCTTTGAACCTCATATATAGTACACTTGCTGTGTGTACTGAATATGCTCCAGGGACCTCAGTTACTGACATTCACATTGTTTTAGATAAAAAGTAAATATGCTGTCTTTTGACTATGCTAGGGCACGAGTTTTTTCTCTTTGTGGGCTAAGATTTTAAATGCTTTTACGGGTTTCCTATTTTGAAATTGAATGGCTCCGGCTAGCTCTTTCGTTTGTGACAGGAACTCCTTGTCCCCTTCACTTTTTTTTCTTTTTTCTATCCATTTGTAATCAATTACTTAACACTTGTGCAAAGTGCTCAATTATATGCAGTATTCCGGATCTTCAATAGAGTAGCTCAACAATTCTTTATGATGTAGAATAGATGATTGCCATCTAAATATACCGTTTTCTATAAGTACTGAAAGATATGAATCTCTTTTGCTTTTCAATATCGTTTTTTCTTTCAAATATCTTAAAATACCCAGATAGTTATCAAACACATAGGTTTTGGGTGCACTACCCGTCTGTGCAACTCTTTGTCTGATAAGATAACACAATTTATAGTTAAGTCATTCATTCTAATAGTTGAGTCTCTTATATGAAGTCTGTCATCTTGATGGTTAGGCAGGTTGGTTTAATAGGTGAGTTTGTCATATCAATTCGTTCCACCATCCTTTGTATTGAACAGGTGCACTGAGAAGTTGTACTTAAAACTGAGACATCCTTTCTTTATGCATGCATCAAGAATATCACAGATAAGATCTTCGTCTGAAAGAGGAGAAATTTGAGTATTTTGCTGTCATTTTTTATTTGCATAAAATTAACTTATTAGCAATTAGTCAATTACCTCATGGGAATTCAAAGATTTTTTGGCTCGATATAGGAAGCAGTGCATTTAGGCTGAAAAAGAGTGATGATGTGATTTTTTTTTATGGGTACATAGGTGCAGAGCTAATGCTGCGGGGTTGGGGGTATGAGGATTTGAACGCGGGACAACCCCTAGGCGGGTTGATTTCCTAACCGCTAGGTCAACCTTGATCTTTCGAGTGATGATTCGATAAATGTATTGGGAACTTTTTATACTCCTTTTATAAATGATACGATATCACTTTATAGCTATTTGAATAATATTTTAATTGGAGCATTTGGGTGGGGGAGGAGGCGTGTAATTATAATTGATTGCCACGTGTTTGGTGGTTGATAATTATTACAGTGATTACCTCATAAACAAAACTACATGGATACCATAATGACAAACAGGAAGTTAAATAACAAGGTAAGAGATTTTGTTGAAGCAGGGACCCAAATAGAACATTGTACAAAGAATCGTGGAAACTGAGTTTGAGATTACCAGTTGAAGTTGTCTCTTGATAATTTAGCTAGACCCTTTGTTAGTATATAGTTAGTGTCCTTTGTGAGTGAAATTCTGGTCTATCGTCAGGGAAACAATAGTGTTCCTAGTTTCTTCATGTCCCATGCTGGGGTGTTTTTTAAGGTTATTTCTATTACATTCGTTCATAGGACGGGGTTTTTTTAGGAAAAATTGCCAAAAATTTCTCAACTTCTGGAAATAACCACCTTACAATTGTTTTTTTTTTTTTTTTTTTTTTTTTTTTTTTTTTTTTTTTGTAAACAACCACTTTATATGATACATATTATTATCGGCTTTTCCCACCTTTCTCCCTATCACCACTACACGACCACCACTCATCACTGAAACCACCTTTTCTCAGCCTTCTCTTCACCACCTCCCCCTTTTTTCACTTAATCTAGTTTTTAATGAATCCTACCCACCCATGATTAATCATTATTAAGCCAAACTAACTGAATAGCCCCCGACCACTAATTGCCCCAAGCGCAGACACTCTTTACCGTAAAAAAAAGTTCCTCGCTCTTCTCCTCCACTACTCGGTTCTCTATCTCCTGTAAGTCCTCCATCAACGCAATGGTAAATTTACAGGAATAGCAGCTGTAGAGATGATAATGAAAGATCATTTTTATTAATTGCAGACTAATACAAATAATTAGGCGTGTGTACAGGATCATCTTGGATATTTTGATCTTGTGATGATGACAGGAATTAGAAGGATTTCCTTCCTCAATAGCAGCAAGAGTTGAATTACAATGTTCAGAGAATTTTAAACATCCTTCTGACTGATTGGCGTCTGAATGCTTGTTAACAAGCTTTTGAAGATATGGAATTAGAGATTCAATTCTGTCAATTGAGTCATGAATCTCTTCTGAAAACTCACCAAACTTCTTCACATCTTTCCACTTCACGATTATCATCATTGTTAAGATGCTTGAAAAGGAAGCTTCTAATAATATCATTAAGGATACCAGACTTGGCAAGTTCGGAAATCATACTCAAAAGCCTGAAGTGTCTCAAAGGTCTTGTCATTGTTGCGAAGTCATAAAATCAAATCTGATCTCAAATTCACCAAAATTGTTTCA
This sequence comes from Spergularia marina, assembly GCA_963680865.1. Lineage (NCBI taxonomy): Eukaryota > Viridiplantae > Streptophyta > Magnoliopsida > Caryophyllales > Caryophyllaceae > Spergularia > Spergularia marina. Next base: position 6,117,009 of record OY804549.1, on the reverse strand, counting down.
ATTATTTCGATAGAGGGAATGTAATTTTTCAGAGAATATGATACGATTGATACCTCTTACCTTAAACAATGAGGAATTGATGTAGATATGGCGGTGATTTTGCAGATTTAGTGAGATTGAGATGAGAGAGATAAAAGCAGTGGACAAGAAAGGAGAGCACTGAGAAAAAAACGAGGAATAAGGTAGTGGGTAGAGTTAGGTATGATTATGGAGTAATTAGAGTATAGATTGTAAAAGTCCAGTAAAACATCTAATTTTTTTTTTAAAGTTCAATAATTCTATCTAAAAATATTTAAGTTCAGAAAATGGAGGGAGGTGGATGAAATAGGCTGAGGAAGGGTGGTTTCAGGTGGTGGGTGGTGGTCATATGGTGGCGATAGGGAGAAAGATGGGAAAACAAAATAATATGTATGATATAAGGTGGTTGTTTACCAAAAACAAATTGGTGGTTGTTTTCAAAAGTTGGTTTGTATGGGGTGGTATTTGGCAAATTTCCTTCTTTTTTTCTATTGATTTGCACTTGAGGACCCCTTGTCCTCATTTTCCTTAATTGCTTTAGTATTACTTACTAGTGTCTTTCATGTTCTTGCCTTCTAGTGCTCATACTCTAGACTGAATTACTTTATCTGAAACTTCGTCTTCGCAGATCTGGTAAAGTCACAAGTAAATGTAGCTCAGACTTGTATTAAGCACAAAGTATATCTATGCGATGATGCTCTTAGAATTCGTAGACTTTAAAATTTCTTGCACAACAAACTGTAGTGCAAGTTTGTGAGAACTTCGGTGACGTCGATGTTAACAGTATCATCTTAATATTTTTTCTACTAGTTGGAATTCTCTTTATTTTTGCGTTACTCTATGATACCGTGATTTTGAATTACATGAACTCTGTGGTCATCTCATCTGTTCATTCCCCGTAGGCATGTTTAGTAGCTAATATTCCGTTCTGTATGATCTTTGCAGCTGATCGACAAACTGTTAGGAGTACCCCTGTTCATATGCATCCTCAACCTTCTTCACGGGCTAGTGGAGCAAAAATTACGGCACCAGATCAATTGCCTGTGAAAACTGGGAATACAGGTGGTCCAAAAATGACTGCTTATCCTGCAGTTGTTCAAACTCCAAAGCCAGGCATTAGTCAAACGCCTCATGGAACTATACCAACTATGCACCATCCTGTTCAAGGTTTGCAGTATGTTCATCCCCCAGCTATCAATCATCATATTGAGATTGCCAAGGTAGTGCAGAAGCTGCTACATCCAAAGCTTCCTCAACGTCCTTCCTGGACTCCTCCTTCGAGGGATTACATGAACAAGCCACATCCATGTCAGTTTTGCAAGTTGATTATCAATGAGGTGGAAAATGTGGCGATTTGTGATGCGTGCGAGAAAGCTTATCATTTGGAATGTCTTCAGTCACACAATGTGAAAAATATCTTTCCTAGAGGCGAATGGCATTGCCCTAGGTGTTTGACACTGAGCCATGGCAAACCATTCCCTCCTAAATATGGTCGTGTTACCAGAAATATGAATGCTCCTAAGGGACCTTCTACCGCGTCTGTTGCTCATTTTCCTTCAGAAAAAAAGATGGAAAGTGTAATTGGGAAGGTGACTCAGCCGAATGTCACAACAAATGGAATTGCGAATGCCAGAATGCAATCTCAGGCTGTCAATGTTGCTGAACCGTCTTCTGGGTCAAATTTGCAGCATGGTGTTGACACTGGTAGAATTGTCATGTCTGAAGGCATTAAGAAAGAAGTTGGATCTAAGATGGATAGTGATCTCAAAAGCACAATTGCGGTTGGCAGAGATGTCTCTCTATCAACTTCAACTGGATCATCTAGTGATAAACCTCCTCAGCAGGCAGTGAAGTTCGAAGTTCCTGAAGATGGTTTTATCTCTGAGACGGAATCCAGTACTCAAGTCATAACTCAAGCACGTAGTGCATCTGAGAATTTGCCAACAAGCAATAGAAATGATGTTGACCAAAAGCTTTCAAACTTTGTTGAAAGTTCACCTTTTCAACATGGTGATAGTAATGGAGTTGCTGAAACAAATCAAACTCTTGATAAAAATAGATGTGAAAACACTGCCGCGGAAAGAAATTTGGTTGTTGCAGATAGAGCTCAGGACCAACCTTTAGATGTTGTTGAGACTTCAGAGAGTGACCTGCATAATATTGACTGGGTTGGTGACATACAAAAAGTTGCTGATGGGAAGAAATTTTTCCATTCTTGTCGCATCAACGGGGTGGTCTACCATGTGCAGGATTATGCCCTTTTTTGTTCTAGAGCTGGCAAGCTGACACCTTTGAGACTGCAGGTTAGTGCTCTGTTTCTGTGATTTATTTTGTTTGATTCGTGTATTGTTATATAATATTCCACTGGAGTTTTTTATGTATTATTTTTCTCGAGTAGTTTATTGTTGGTCTGACATAATAAAATTTAAACTGAAATTTCTGCGGTGATTCAGGGCATGTGGGAAGACAGTCAAACTAGTTCAAATTGGCTTCTTGTCCATAGATGTTACTTTACTGATGACTTGCCAGATGAGGTTGGCCGGCCGGGTGCTCCTCAAAGCAATGAGGTGCTTTGCTATTTGTATTTGAAAATAGTTTATACAGTACTGGGGATACTCCTGTAGTGTGATGCTATGTATACAGGGACATATCTATATTTCTAATTTATGACACCGGACTACAACTAATTTATTCTCTTGCAGGTTTATGAGTCTACTCATGATAGCTGTATGATGGCTGGTTTAATTCAAGGCCCATGTGAAGTCCATCCTTTCAGGAAATTTGGGGAAGAAACTGAGATTAGTCATCCAAGATCTCAAGCAAATGAAGTAACAGGACCAGTTTACATACGCAAGTATGTCTTTTTTTTACTCAGCTGATTCAATGTCTTTTCTTTTCTTTATTGGTACATTGTTGCAGCTAATGCTGTGGGAGAAGGGGCTATGAGGATTTGAATCTGGGACAACCCCAGGGTAGGCTAAACTCCCAACCATTAGGCCAGCCTTGCTCCTCATATTCAGTGATATTTGACTACATGAACATGCATTGGATGCAAATAATTCATCTATTAAGAAATAAACTGTCACGCCTTCATGACATAAAACTTATTATGCCTTTATGACAGAAAACTTGCTAGGCCTTTGTAACCTGCGAAACATATATAAAGAATTGTCCTCCGCTTCTTTTTTGTTTAGCCCTTGGATTAGTTTGGATGGAGGTCTGAGAGCTTTTCCTACCTTCCTATCTATTGAGCTCTTCCTACCCGAACAGGCTTATAACTGCACAAAGATGTAATAATGGGAGTATAATTGTGGTGCTGACTACTTTACAGTTCACGTCAATAATGCTTTGCTGTGTTTTTGCAGTTGGTTCTATGATGAGTCAAAGCAAGCTTTCTGTCCTAATGATAGCTGATTGCGGATATGGATTATTGTTGTAGTTGTTCATACTCTTTGAAGCTTCTGATAACAACCCGCTGATACATCTTCAGGTACTTAAGGTATGTTACCGTTCCATTGCGTTATACTTTTTATCACTGGTTTAGTTTGGTTAGTTCAAACATCACTGCTTTATACTATTATTATTTGATCGATGCAGATTACATGAAAAATTGGTCAGTTAGGTTAGGTAGTTTTGCACAGTAGTCTGCATTCTCCTAATGGCCATAAGCTTTTCGAAACGTGTAAGAGCCTGTTGAGAGTCGGATTGAGATGGTACTTTTATTTTCGTTTTTTGTTTTGAGGTAGAGGCAAGCAGAGAGAAAGGCAAAAGGTTCCCCCCCCCCCCCATTTTCCAGGGTAGATTGAAATTGTAGTTGATTAAGTTATAAGATATGCCTTTGGCAGCATACCAGGCTCTATTTTATTCCTTGAGCTAATTTCATGCCCTCAATGTGTTAAGTGTTTTACAGAGTGTTCTCTAGAAGTTGTCATACTCACCAGTTTTTTGCAAACAAGAAATTAGGAACAATAGGGTAGCTTTCTTCCCAACTTCTGACCAATAAATACCGAGGGCTTGAAACGTTAACCCGTCTTCTACATTTTTCTCCATAGTTTTCAACTGTACCCTGAACTGGTGGTAGAGGGAGGAGAGTGGTGGAGGAGGGACTATTCCTCCCTTATGGGGGTAATGCAACCCACCTCCCCTGCAAGGTAATGCATTGCCCCTCCATCCCTTATTTCCTCCCTCCACCACCACATTTTTTCTCATTTTCCCCTTGTTTTAGCCCCTATTACCCCCTTAATGATTACTCTCAATCCAAGCATGCCCTTAAATAGTTAAATGATACGCCACTGGATACTTAAGGCTAAGCTGCATTTTTTCGTGTGTTTAGAAATGTTTGGATGTCTTCTGTGCTGAAGTCGAATGCTTCAATCTAGCAAGTGAAGCCATATAGCTGCTTCTCCTGACCGTCTGTCTTGTGCTACTACAGTCAATTCAGGGGCATTATCATGATTAAGGGAATAGCTGATGAGCTTAGCTAGGCATTAAGAAAATAACATTGGTGTAAATTTATGTGCGGATTCTCTGCTAATCTCTAGATATTAGATTTAGGTATTATTGACTTCATTTTTATCTTAAGGGGTTTAAATAGGCTGTTTGTTAGCATAAACTTGTTTGGGAAAAATAACTTTGGGTGAGACGGTATTATGATAGAGGAGGCAAGATTTATGATTTTGGAGCGAGCTTTTAAAGTTTCAAGTTTATCCTCACTTTTAAAACTAACCCCCCACGCCTCCCGTTATAGGATCGTCTTCTTCAAGACTTGCTGAATACAGTGTACAAGTTCTCGAGTGCAGAGAATACAGCTGTGTTCGCAGGGCTATATGAGATTCCATACATGCTGTGTGCCACATGACCCAAGTTGCCAGGCTTCATTGCCATTTAGTATAATTAACAGCATAATTATATTGCACTCTATCACGTGACAAATGCTTCATATGATGACTTCCCCTTTCTCATCCAGGTAATTTATGGCCAGCGAAGTTTTATTACTCTGGAAGTCCTCCGTTGTGTGAGCAATGTAGCATTAGTTCATCAGGTCACCTTATGTAACATCTCCTTGGTAGTCGTAATCTTTGAAAAATTTGTACAGGGACTGCCCTTAATTATTGGGTTGCCCAGGCTGTTAGCTAAAGAATTAGATGTAGTGTCGTTTACCCTTTTTCTGTGGTCAGAGATTTGGAACTCCTTAAACTCAGATGTACATGGCACATTTTTGTTCAAGTGTCCTTTCTTAGGTCTTACATTCCCCGTTCTTCTGAATTCTTAGCGACTTAGCATTTGCTTCGAATTCTCTAATGGAAGGAGTATCACCTAAGGTGTTGTTTCTAGCTTTACTGGATAGAACTTTGTTTTTTTCTGGGTGCTAATAGATAAGGACTCTTGATACTTGTAACGTACGTTACCAAGTACCTATGAGAAATTAAAGAGGCAACTTTCTGAATTTCATGCACCACCTACAATTTACGAAGAACCTGCATAGTCTAACGAACCTGCGCTTGGATACTCTTTTTGTATTACTTGACCCGTATTCCCACAAACGAAATAACTTGAATTGAATTGAACCAAAATAAATTCAAATTTCGGTTGCTTAAAATCATGATGACGAATTGAATGTGGCATAATCTTTGGTTTTGATTTAAGAGAAGAAAGGATAATGTGTCATCAAAGTGAAATTCGTCTCTAAGTTACTGGTTCGGGATGGCTATGTCCCTTGAGAGGCCAAGGAATTTCTATTATGCGTTGATCCTAAGTTCTAAGTTGACCCACAAAAGCTACTAGAAGTTTGGCTTGAACTAATTTATAGACACAATACACAATGACAATTCGAATCTACAACCTTTTTTTTTTTTTTTTTTTTTTTTTTTAAATCAAATCTACAACCTCTTGGGTAAGCTACTTAGCCTACCACCACACGCATATTATTGTGAATAAAGTTCGACATTAAATAGGTCATTCTACCAAAGCAAATAAAATACAATACACTAGATTATCTTTGAAATATAGATCACCATTTATACTTCATAGTGATAGCTTGTGATTGAATCAAGCTTATTATTAAGAGCACAAAATTTTGGCGTGGTGGTTCTGCATGCAAGAGACATTTCATCAAATTTGCATCCAATATAAGTAAATATCTTCAGTGTATGTCGCATTTTGCTTCCGGAGTACAAAACCAGACATTTACTGCCATTCTAGAAAAGCTAAGATGCATGTTCGTCGATCTTTTAATTTAAGTTGTTCTACTTTAGACCATGTTGTTATATAAAATCTATATTAGAATGTTCTAAACTTCTTACATTTCATAGCGAGCTAGCATTAGCAATTCATTGAAATGAGATTTTCTTTGAATTAAATTAGTATAAGCAATTGCCTTGGAAATGAAATTCCAAAAGACAAAATGTAAACTTGGTCACTTTCAATCTCTTAGTTAAGTTATTTTTGCAAATATTCTAGCTTTTATGATACTTTTCTTTTTATTTAGCCCTACCATATTATGGTTTCCACCGATTTATGTCTTCCATCGGATGAAGTCAAGTTTCCAACTATCTGAATTGTTGACTCATGTTCAGAGGAATAAAGATCACGTCTATTAATTATTTGCATTTCGTTTGAAATGAATGAAATCTTGACACATATTAAATCAAATGAAAAAAATCAAAGAAAATGGAGGAATCGCAAAAAAAGTTTTAAAAAGTTTCACATGCGAAATCAAGGCTTTGAAAAGCAGGGTACAAGAATTTTTCCCTCTAGAAAAAATTACGGAGTAGGGTGTTTCATTTAACTGCATACTATTTGAAAATAACCAACTCTAGATCCTTAGGAACTGTTTTAACGGTAGTAAGTTAGTTAAATTGAATTTATAATAATGGGTTACTTGGTAGTTAATCAAGTCAAAGTGAAAACATGTGAAGCGCCGACTATCACGGACTTTTTGGACTTGCTTGTGATTTCAAGTGTTTGGGGATACTACTAGACTTGAAATTAAAAGGCTACCGAAAGCTAGGGCAGCAAAGAATTTTAGGCAAAGTGTTTTTTATACATAAGCGAGCAGTTAATATTGTGAGAGAGAAGGATATGAACGACGTGTTGAATTTGGTTTTTTTAAGATAGGGACTCGTACTCCGTACTCGTAGTTAGTTTTCTAGTTGATCATTAAGGTTAGCCTAGTGGTTAGGAACTCAACCTGCATGGGGGATGTCCCGCAGGGGTGTAGCCAGGGGGGTGCACGGGGGGCACGTGCCCCCCAATTCTCTCTGAAATATATTAGTATATATGGTATTTATGTCCTCAACATGCATATAAATTGTGATAAACTAGTGGAATTTGGTCCATTTTAGATTGCAGACTACCTGAGTTCGAGCCTTGTGACTGTCACTTGGGCTCTTTTTTTTAAAATTTTTTGTTAAAAGACTCTCGAATATGCAACTCATGTTTGGTTTATAATTTTGTGCCCCCCTTTCTCTCAATCCTGGCTTCGCCACTGATGTCGCGGGTTCAAATCCTCATACCCCCACCCCCGCAACATTAGTTGCTCCTTTGTAAAAAAAAAAAAAGAATAACTAATAAGGGAGATCATTCCAAAAGTGATGTCAAAAGGCTTTAAAAAGGTGTAAAACCGGCAAGTTTAGATTCACCAAATTAAAGGCAAAACACATTCTATGGTCAAATCGACAAAACGAAAGATAAAAGTTACATTTCTGTTTTTTCGCACCAAAAAAAAAAAAAGAAAAAAGAACTTCTAATCTTTAATTTTGACAAGCCGAGGAAGAACAATTGAACAAAGGACCATTCAAAGGCTGTAAAATGTAATTCTTGGTCTGTCGGTCGATCGAGGAAGATCAGATGCAAATAATGAACTTGTCTTTTGCTTTCTCATTTTCATGGACTTTGAGTTTTATCTTAAGTTTCAAAAGTTGACAAGTACTTCTCTTTTTTTATTCAATTGATCACAATGTCTATATATAATAATAAGTTGAGGATATTTATTTGATTCCTAAACTCCACACAATGGCACATTAGTTTCGAATTAGGAGCACACAATTCAATTCTGCACGCAAAGTCTTTTTTTAAGGTATATATGCGGTAATACAATGACAAAAAAATTAGGAAACCGTTCTATACATGGTTTTATCTAACAATTTGGTTTGGCTTAACTTGAATTAATGTAGTTCAACAATAATTTTGATTCATTTTATTCTGTTCAACTTAATTAAATCGGTATTAGACTATTAGTTCCTTCTGAACCCTTGAAACATGTTGTATGCAATGGTTATGAGTGGTCTTATGAATGAGTTAGTATTGTAATATGATACTGTAAAATAAATTGATAATTAAGCCAGAGTTATGAACCCTAAGTACCATTATTAGTCCATTAATTACTACCTCAATTATTATGACAATGATCCCACGCACTAATGTTCGGACTAATTGATCTAATTGGCTTGTAATCAAGGGTTATTATGCAAATTTGCAAAGTAATTTTAATAAAATATGTTAATCGATCAACGAACTCCATCCGTATGTAGTAAATGTAGAACATAATGTATATAGTAGTATTTTAGAAAAAGCAATGTAAAATGATCGTATGATGGGTTATTATGATAAATCAGTGAGAATGAAGAATGGATAGGGTTAAAATAATTAAAAGCTAAAAATAGGGTAAAATCATTGTGTCTTATAATTAGGTGAAAGCTCTACAGTAGTGTGGTCTCCTTAGAGTTTAGGGGGAAATAGCAAACTGACACAGTAAAACAGTATATGCCTTGCTATTTTTGGATGAACCTTCTCTTTTCTATCTTTTACAACAATAATAGTACTTCCATTATTAAATGGAATTATGCTTTTGTCTTCTTCTACTGTACCAAATTCTGAACTTCTTTTGCTTGGTTTGGTGAAGTGTGGGAGATAGTGCTTAGTAGTCTAGAATTATTATTATTATTATTTTTTTATTCTTTTATGAAACTATTAGTAGTTCAGCATAGATCATTAAATTATGTCTTAATTTGCCTATTTGAGGGTATTAATGTTTTTAAATTTAAGTGATATTCACGCAAATTTATCAAGTTCACATAACTTTAATATAAATTCATATTCGAAAGGGTGTAAACGGTATATGTATCATGTATATAGAAACCAAAACCACTTTAGATTGTGGTATTGGAATTGAAGGCCGTAAAATTGTCTCGACCGATGATAAGTATACAATATTTGTCCAGATTGATACTAAAATGCATTTATTGATTTGAAATTGGCATATCTTTCGTAGCAACAAGATTATAGTGATATAGTAGTAGGCTAGCTAGCTTGTAGGGGGGGTGTTAACTATACGAGCGAGATATCTTCCATAATAACTTCATTTCAAAAGAATATATACGACCAAATTAAATTCCGCCGTCAATCTTGGCCTTCTTTTCCTCATCCATGTGATTTCTTAAGTCAATACCATTCTCAAATTTCATCTTAACTATATTTGTTATTATCTCCATGAATTTCCTCCCTAGAATGAATTTTCCCAGTTAGTTTTATAATATACACCGCTTAATACTAAAACTAAATTGTTGATAGGGTTTACTATAAAAATGCTTTAAACAATTAGTTAGGAAAATGTAGTAGTGCAAGATATTTCTTCTCTAAATTGTAATGTTTATTTTTAGTTTTAAAATTTCGGAGTGAATTCGGTGTTTTCAAATCAAGTTTTAGGCTTCATCTGTGATTAGTTAGAAAAATAGAAAATGGAACGCCAAAAGGTAGTACATACGGTATTAACCACAAGCTCACTTTTTACAGTCACACTCACACTACCCTACTTCGCTTAGTCCTTTTCAGATATAAAGCAAAGGATTCTATTGCCCATTTTCTCTATATATACCACACTCTCCTACTATAGCTTCTCCCCATCACTAATATCAATCCTAGCAATATTGATTTGGATACTTCAACAATAATATATTTCACTAATTAATTCCCTCTTTTATTGATAGAAATCTACATTCAAAATGTCTACTCATAAGGGAGAAAATGTTGTTAGTTCAAATTTGAAGCTTGAAAAGATGTTTTGCATGAAGGGTGGTAATGGTCAAGCTAGCTATGCCAATAACTCTCAAGCTCAGGTATTATATAAGTGCAAATCTCGTGATCAAATAAACCCACGTAAATTCAACATCAGATTTGACTGTGTAGCGTGCGTATACATATATATAACGTGTAAAAAATATATATGCATTTTATCGATCATTACTATTGTCTCACGGGCGATCACTTGCCGTAAATCAATTAGATAGGACTAGATGTTTTGTTAACGCTTGCATACATAATATTATAATAATATGAATCTGTCAAATGTGTAGGCACAACATGCAAAATCAATGCTACACCTTCTAAAGGAAGCCCTAGACAGGGTGCACATAGGATCACCGGACACCCCCTTCGCCGTGGTGGACCTAGGATGCTCAAGTGGGTCCAACACCATCTACATTGTTGACGTGATAATAAGACACGTGGCGAAGAGGTACGAGGCTTTGGGAATTGTGCCGCCGGAGTTCTCGGCCTTCTTCTCAGACTTGCCCTCCAATGACTTCAACACCCTATTCCAACTCCTCCCTAATCACTACTACGATGGAGAGGGGGGTGGGACCATGGAGGAGTGCTTGGCTGCTGATAAACACCGCTCTTATTTTGCTGCCGGTGTCCCCGGATCTTTCTACCGGCGTCTTTTTCCGGCGAAGTCCATTGATGTTTTCCACTCGGCTTTTTCCTTGCACTGGCTATCTCAGGTATATAATATCAAATTTTTACAATTCATTTTTTGGCTAACTATAAGTACGAATAATAAGGTCTTATTTATCTATATACTACTGTAACGAACAAATTTGTTTCACCATCTTACGTAAAACTAACGGGCTCTAATTAAGGTCGGTTATTGTGGTCACATAGAATAACGCAGCTCTAGCTCTCTTATGAGTTCAATCTTCTGCATTATGAAAACTTGATTAACACAAGAATATTATCGATCAGGTGAAACTTGTATGTGTATTGTGTAGGTACTTTTTGTTCATGTTACAAGTCAATTAAGCTAAGGTCGATAACATAATTAAACTATTGAACACGGTAATCAGTTTTTAGACTTAATTAGTGGCTTAATTAAGATCTTTGGCATAAGACAGTGTTAACTAGTTCGTTTGATCTATTGAAGTAAATAATGTTATATATGCATGCTAGTTATTAATTTTGGCGTATAGTGTTAATTCGTCCGATGAAGAATTTGTTATTTATATTTATGTGCCCTATGATACTTTTAAATATTGTTATTAAAAGAATTTGATGACATAGATCCTCATTTTCTTCCCAACAATTTTTTCTCCTAGGTACATATATAGGAGACACTAGGACTAGCCCTAAAGACCTAAAAATGACTATTTAGCTATCCCAACTAAAGAGCAAAGAAGTCTGGCGAGGCCATTGCGATCTTATTTCTTATATACGGAATATTATTCTTCGAGTATATATTTTTTGATTGAAAATTTGATAAAATTTTCAAAAAATATGGATTTAAGAGGCGAATAAGCAAAGGATTACCCACAAAATGTGTGGTTGAAACACCAAACATTCCTAGAAAAAGGGTATTCATTGAACTAGAATTACTCCAATGTCAAACCAACTTTGACACTTACGCAGTAAAAGCACCAGGAATTTCAAATGTGCTACCTAATCCATCATTTAACCTTTCTTTTTGTTGCACATCGTATCATGCATAGATTCTTGCTTGATTGGTCAATTTGAACTCCCCTAGTATTCTTCATATTCATATAGCTCATATTTCTCAGTTAGTCTTGACTTAGTGTTATAGTAATGACCAATCTTAACATAACCCGTGTTCATTAAATGATTTACATCTTGTTTGAATATATAAGAATAATTCAAATAATCTTGCATGGTAATGCAATATAATATTATAATGTATAATATAATTTTATAAGATATTTACAGAGTAATGAATCGTTGTATAGATGAAATTCCTGGTGCAAACACTGAATATATACTATATATATATTTTTTAGGGTAAATAGATCGATCACTAGCATACAAAATAATATAAATTTTCACTAACCATATATTTTTAAGATAGGTGACGGTATAGCTTATAAATGACCCGTTATTGTATACACTATAAAAGCTTTGCATGGGAATGCATTCAGGTTCCGGAGAAAGTGTTGGAAAAGAGATCCATAGCATACAACAAAGGGAGAGTATTCATCCATGGCGCAAACGAAAGCACAGCGAAAGCTTACAAGATACAGTTCCAATCTGACTTGGCCGGGTTCCTAAAGGCAAGGGCAGTCGAGATGAAGAGTGGTGGGTCCATGTTCCTTGTTTGCTTAGGTAGGACCTCCGTGGACCCCACTGACCAAGGTGGTGCTGGTCTACTCTTTGGCACCCACTTTCAAGATGCATGGGATGACCTTGTTCAAGAGGTAATTAATTACTCCCGAATGATTATTAGTTATCACCCTTAGCTTGTGTTAATAGTAATCACATAACCATGCTAATTAAGAAGACAATTAGCCTTATGTGAGACTGCTCGACGTTGGATATTGGGAGTATATTACATTTAGACGACTTATATCAAGTTATATATGTTTAGAAAACGAACATGATATATATAATACACTACTCGATTAAAAATAATACAAAGTACGGAGTAATCAGTTTAAGCATTGCATGCATTAGACCGTAAATGGTGATTAGGCTTTCAAAGTGTCTGTCAAACCAAATCACAATTACATCATTTTCACAATAATGCTACTTAAGAAAAAGAACATGATTACTACACTTCCACTAGTAAAAGAACAATGATCCCATACCCTTCCCCTTCTTAGACAAGTTGGAGAATTTTGCATTGGCATGCTTTATACCTTTCACCTAAAAGAGCGAAGTTCAAATCATATCCTACTTTTAGTTTATTTAATAAGCTTTAATTTAATGTTGAAACTACGGAGTATATGGTATACAAATGATAACTTTATTAGAAACATTGAATTATAATCAAGGTCATTTTTACCCACAACTAGCTACTAGTATATTGGATACCCATCACTTTGCCGATTGATTTCATCCTTGAGTTGTTCAATCATATTGTCAACTACTCAACTCTTAGATTACATGATGAATTGACACTTGTAGTAGTATACGAGTATAAAGTTTTGGTAACTACTGTGTTAATGGTCCAGCAATCACACAATTCTTATATCTTAAGACAACCTTGTGAAAGTTAAAATTATGTGTCTATATATATATATATATATATATAGATATATATATATATATCCTTATATTCCATCATATTGTCCACCCCATCACTCGAATTGAAGCTGTAATGCCCCTCTCCTTTCACTTTTGACTACCCTCCACAAACATTTATAGCAAAAATAAAGTGGTGTTTTTTCCAATTGACGAATGATTCGAATTACACGTTAATTTCATAAACTTGTAGCTTTGATATTTTCGTGTTTGATGAGACTATATTTTGAATTGGCTTTGGTATCTATGTGGTCGAATAAGAATAGTGGCTCGTTAAACTGTACAATTATGACAATGTGAAGCGGTTCTAAAACCTAATAAGATAAGTAATCTATTAAACTATTTGTTTTTCTGACATGAATTCTGTTTGTAGGGCCTTATTACTAGTGAAAAACGTGACAGTTTCAACATCCCAGTGTATGCACCAAGTTTACAAGACTTCAGGGAAGTAGTGGAAGCCAATGGTTCACTTGCCATTAACAAGCTTGAAGTGTTCAGAGGAGGGAGCCCTTTGGTTGTAAACCACCCAGATGACAAGGCTGAAGTCGGTCGAGCCTTGGCCACCAGCTGCCGGAGCGTGTGTGGCGTACTTGTGGATGCTCACATAGGGGACCGGCTAAGCGACGAGCTGTTTACAAGGGTGGAGCGCAGAGGCATGCACAACGCAAAGGAGCTACTGGAGCAGCTTCAGTTCTTTCACATAGTCGCCTCGCTCTCCTTTTGCTTGGAGGGCACTTCCAAAGATCGCAATTAGTAGGGCAGACAAAGGGCTAGGATTAGAAAAGGATCCCATAAAACTTTTGATCTTAGGTTCATCTACTATTGCAAAGGAACATTTGTGGGGCATTCTTGGTCTAATTTCCATCTAACTAAACTTAATTAGCAACTTTAATCTTTCGTTGGATTTGATCCTTGTTTCTTCTTGACGTCCTGTAATTACTCGTAGTACACTATCTTCTGTATCCTTTTTTAAGTAAATTATAGCAGATATCATCAATGCTCTATTGCTATAACTTCGAGTTCCATTTCGTGTTCCAGACATCTTATTGTACTGACAAGTTTACCAAGAACCCCAGTAAGATCTTATCGGTCAGATACAAGACTATTACAGTTACGGCTTGAATCCACATTGCTTGTGTGTTCGGAGAGGAAATTTCAGTGTTATAATGTATGAGGATGGAATACATTATTAGATGCTCTTTCATAATATCAATGACAAAGAGTGTATCAAACTGTAAATTTGAAAACCAAAGTCAACAGCAGTGATACCGAACGAGCCCTAAAAATCCACAAATCCATAAATTGCAGCATTTTTAAGAGCCTGATTCGCAAATGTCTAAAACCACATCAATTATATCTGTCAGACCTACAGAGCACATCATAATTCATAACACATGCACTACAAACACACATAATTTATCGTCAAACCATCTTAACTTATAACTAGTATGTATCAGCCTTGGGAGTATTGGAGGTCGAGTCACAACAAAACGATAACCAAAACGATAACATCAGAGCCATTTACTGCACCGGAAAGTGAGCGACAAATACGTCCTGCTCAAGTTGTCTCAACACAATAAAACAGGAGAAATAATGCACCGAGGAAAGATCAAGAATCAGGTGTCATATTCATCCCAAGGAGGTAAACACAATAATGTCGAACATCAAGAACAAATACGAACAAATTCCTCATCCAGCCAACCTCAATCAAAAAACAGTTACGCGTGATCTGAAGTAGTTATAAAGTAGACACCAAATTAAGTTAATTCATAGGGTAAAACAAGGCAGGTTCTACAATGCAAAAGGGTAAATGTACTATAGACAATGTTAAGACAATCATTTTGAAGCACGAATGGGCACAACATAAGTACTTGTGTAGTTGTGTCTGGATAAAAAGGAATTTCCCTGCTGCAAGGGAAGTCTGAAGTTAACGAAAAAAACGCTGTCCATGTATGATTGAGTGGAGCAAACATGAAGAGTATTCTCAACTGTATGCAATCATGCAAGTTCCAAATTGGGATGTTTGATGTACTTACTTTTGGCAAAATCATAATAGCATGCTAAATGAGACAACATCCAGTAAAGCTACAAAGTGAAAGTTAAAGATGATAGGAGCAAGCCGATTTTACGTGTTTTTGCTCTGTTAGGCAGGTAACAATGGAACATATAAGAGAATCATGCATTCCACCAAGTTGGACAATGTCAGGTTCCATGACAGTAACTGCAATCCCACAACAGCCAAACAACTTGAGAGCAAGAGTAGTGGAGTACACATATGACACCAAATCATGAATCTCATTCACATCAGGCACATGGGAATTGAAGATCTTCGTTGTAAGATAACCAATCACATTTACAAACCAATCCATAAAACATGGATGTTGAGGTAAAAAGTGAAGTAATCATTAGAGTCAAATCATTTCTGCAGGCTCACTGACCTGCTGATGGATTTGTTAGATACTCGAGTGCTTTCTTGAGGTGTTCAACAGCAACAGGCACCTCATCAAATGCCAATGCTCCCACCGCAAACCTCGCTGCCTTTTGTGCTTCAGCTATCTTCTCAGGTGCAGGCTGGTAACTGCTATCATACTGGTATGTTTGAGGAATGGCAGGACCATCTTGTAGAGCCCCATTTCTATTGCTGGAATTAAATTGAGGAGCTGTTGCATAATTTACCACTGGAGGACCAGATTGTTGAGAATATGAAACGTCAGAACCCTGATAATAAGTTGGATTATGTGATGGGGCAGCTGGGAGACTGCTTTCTGAAAAACTTGGGTATGACTGAAAATTGGGTAAAGTATAAGGTGCTGGAGCATCCTGTGAATAATAGTTTTGAGGAGCATGAGGTGGATGTTGAGGTGCTGGAGCATCCTGTGAATGATAGTTTTGTGGAGTGTGGGGTGGATGTTGAGGTGCTGAAGTGTCCTGTAAATGATAGTTTTGAGGAGTGTGATGTGGATGTTGAGGTTCTTGTAAATGAGTCTGACCTTGATAAGACTGAGGATAAGTAGGGTTTTCCGGTAGTCCAGAACCATGACCAGATTGAAAATCATGAGAAGGATAGTCCATGGTATGTGAAGAATAATCTCCACTTGGGAATGAGGGAGGAGATGGTGGGATATTTACAGAAGGTTGTCTCTTCAGACCACTTTGAAACTGAGAGGGGGAAGTTAAATCAGGTTCTTGCGCTTGATTGAAACTAGAATGCAACTTTCTGGGTTGAAGTTTAATAAATGTGCAGCTTAGCATTAAACTTGCATCAACAAGAAGATTTCCAACCAAGGTCTGACTCAGATCTGTTTCCTTAATAATGATCTGTTACTGCCTCTCATTTTTCACAAAGAAATGAATTTTGTTGACATGGATAACAAGACTAAAAGGGGGCAAAGAGCTCATTAAACCACCAAAGTAAATTTGTTTCTCTTAGCAAGTCCGTGTCACATCCCCCATAGAACACTCATATATTTCCCATCTAGCAAATCATGTCTCGGATTCTCGTTGAATGCTTACTAGAAAACGAAAAGCTTACAACACTTGGTTGAAATGGCCTGGACCTAGCAGTACAAGTTAATGTCCCAAAGACCCAAACCCCTACATAAATCATAACTACGACTTCTACAGTTGAACCTCGGGCAACGATGTAAAGAGAAGGACCTTCAATTGCAGCAACATAAAAAAATGGAAACAAAAACATAACAGAAATGAAAGAAACAGAAATAGAGCCAAGGCCCCCAGAAGAAGCTTGAAGAACAGAACCAGCTGTAAACCCTGCTGTCACTACAACCACACCACTTGATCAAAAACCATAAATTCAAGTTTCATGACACAATGAGGCTACCTCCTCCCCAGAAATTCAGGACATTGGTTTAAAACATGGGGACCTTCCTCCTACAGAACTACCATTATCAATGAGCAGGCGAAGAATTTTGTCAACACATTTGACCTTAGTCTCAAATAGCAGTGTGTTCCCAGTAATCATTATGACGAAAGGAAGAAAGTACGCATCTCACAACATTAAGATTTCACTCTTTCTCGACCCTTATCACCACCCCCCTCAGGATTTATAGTCTCAACCCTCATCTACAGCTTCTCAATAGCTCTATCCAAACGTACAGAGAGCTCGTGACCTACATGCTCAGACTCGAGTACCCGATTCAGACACATATCCAAGTATCCGACACTTAAAGTTTAATAGCAAGTGCAGTTAAAACAAGTGAACAGTGCAATATTTGACCCGGTCAAGGTATTCGACTCTTATGTAGGACAGTCTCAAATGCTTCAAACCAAGGACACCTGTACACTTACAAAATGTTGACACTGCTAATTGTTTCTTATCGATGCATTATTTTATTTGGAGTTTGACCTTTACTGATTTTTATTCTTTTTTTTTTCTGCTTAATGTTCAAACTATTTTTTAATGTGTTTTACTACCTTATTTTTGTTGAATATGTAAGACCTCCTTTCCCTAAGGTCCTATCTTGAAGTTTTTCTAATAAGTTTCACACTTTCACTACTTCACTTGATTTTCATTATTCTGTTATTTGTTTTCCCTTTTCAGAGTCACCTGGGATTTGTGAATATATATCCGAAGTTTGAACATTTGACAACTTAGAAATAGGATGGATCAGCTTTGCCTCGGCTGGTTGACCTATAGCTCTAGGTTGGGGATGGTGTTTGAGGCGCTCGAACTAGGGGCTGAGTGAGCTTGTGAGTGGACGGCTGGTGATCAGACTAATAGTGGGTGAATAAGGCACATCTGTAACTTCAGGCTGAAAAACATGTCAAATAAAGAAATCTAAAGAACTAGTTAAAATAAAGAATCCAATCAAATGAAGGATTTATTTTATTTACTTCAACGAATTGAGTGACTTAAAGATCTTTTACTTGTACTGCCTGATCTACTTCTTTCCTGTGTCTTTCTTGTAGTTCATTAATCATCCCATTGATTCCTCTCCCACTTCTCCTAAATCTCCCTTATACCCTCTCTTATTTTCCTAATATCACTCCCCCCCTTTCCCTTATAATTGTCAATAAACTTTCAAGGCGCCAAAATAGTTGCTTCCTCACCCTTCTCCCAATCATCCCCTAAGAAACTTGAAGAAATTGAAAAAAGTAGGGAGTCTTCGATAGTTGTTTGTTTTGACACTCAGCTTGTTCCCAAGAATAAACCTAAATATAATTCACAATTATTAGAATACCACAGGAAGATGAGATGGGATCTTACATATCCACCAGTTGGGGCTGTTGACGGACTAGATAAATCTTGTTCACCACCAGGTGGTCCTGGCACTGGTTTTCTTCCTTCTTTTATAGCCTTCCTTATATCAGCAGCTTTCCATACTGCATACTTCTGCTTCTGCACGAGCTGTGAAATGAAAAGTTCATAGTAGTTAGCTGAATAATTTGTACGTGTTCAAACTACACAAAAGTAAATGTCAAGCCATTGCAGTAAGCTTTGACGGAAACGGAGCGCCAAACGAAAGTAGCGGCAAGTATCAACAAAAAGGGTAGAAACTTACATCTGGCGCAGGTTCTCCAAATTGATTAAGTATTTCAAAGAAGATGCTCGCAGCATAAAAGGTTTTTGCAGTAGATCTACAACAGATAGAGAGAGAGAGAGTCAATTACCATAAGATAATTATATATATAAAGAAAAATAAAAATAAAAACTGCTCTACAGAAGTACGAAACTCGTCGAACTTCTTAAAGAAAGAGCACCTTGAACTCGTAAGAAAACCTGCTCTACATAATTACAGACAAAAAAATAAAAAATAAAGTCGTACAAGTCAGCTCGCCCAGCTCGATCTTGCTTGTCTGCCTTCGCAAACACATTTAAAGCAAATCCTTCCAAGTGTAAATGGTCATCTGGTGACAAATTCAACGATTTTTTGTCCTGCAACATACCCACAAATAGTGAGCACAAGCCAATAGCAGTGCAGCACAATACCAATACCTATACCTATTCTCAACAACACCAATAAAGTCGCAAAGTTACATTCAACCACAAAAAAGGTGCTTTGCTTAGGCATATATCTCATAGAAATCCCAAGTGGCTAGTTCACCATCTGAAGTCTAGACTCAGAACCCCTGGATAGTCATATAAGCTTTACGATAACCCCAACTTACACCAAATTCGATCACTTTCCACAAACCTATTTCAGCTGTAAGAAGCGACATACGCTTATGGGATAGCAAGCATACCTCTACCTTAATTAATATGGAATCTTGGGTGTCATCCTTTGATTTAAGGGGAAACCCAAGATATGCTGGCAGTTCTGTGAGATACTCACAACAAACACGAGGCTTAGGAGCGTGAACCCCAAGATTGGTAATTCAACCTTTTCTTTTCAAAAAAATTTACTTGCACAAGATTCTCCATTTCTTTACCTATTCGAGATTTTTTCCATTTCATTATTATTTCTTATTTGGTAACTATTTGAAGTTAAGCTGACTCATCTCTTACTTACCCCCAACCTTCTCCCACATCAACCCAATTCACTGCCGACCAACCTTCCAGCCACCACACCACCAACCGCCTGTCCACACCAGCTCGTCGCCAACCACCTCAACTATCTCCAACAACTATGAAGCCCACCCCCTCCCACTGTCGACAACCAAAGACACCACCCCTAACCCCAGCATCCCAAAAACACCATAAAATAGGGCTAAGTACTCCAACCCCGATATCGATCAGACCACCCTCACCCCCAAGACCCACGTCCAACATCGATCAGCACAAATCTGAACCCTCACACCCTAACACTCAAACTTCTGCGAACGGGGACGGGGATGGCCATGGCGGCAAATCAAGGGATGATAAGGAGGGATATGGAGAGAAGAGAGAAAAATAAGAAGGCTAATAGAGGGTAAAGTGGGTAGTTAATTGCTTTATTAGTCTGTGTACCCGAAACAAATGAAAGCAAACTGGAAACTATGGAGTAGAATCCAAAGATTCTACACTTTCTACAAGAGCCAGATTTTGAAAACACAGAACTCGACTCATTGCCATAGCCTGATTGCAGCTGAAGAACACAAACCCATATGAAAAGGTGCTTTCTGGAATATCTACTCTTTCATCACCAAAACTTTCCAAAAACACATTTTAATGCTCATCTTAACAATTGAACATGATAACAGCTAACAATATGGCTTCCGTTTTTAGGGTACCAGCACAAGGCTGATTGAAAATGTTCCGATTACCAAATACCAAAATAAATTTTAGAATTGCCTCAAACATCTACTTTCCCTTTCTCAAAACTTTCTAGTAACATTTTTTATGCTCAACCTTTATGATGAACACAAAAACAGATGGCTCCCACTTTTCAAGTTTCTACAGGAGGCTGATTGAGAATGATCCAGTCACCAAAATCAATGTGCAAGAGCCAACTACAATTGAGAGGCCCCATCACATATTCTTTACCCTTGGAAAGAGTTGGGGGATCCAATGGAGATCTCTGAATGGAAAGTATATCCCACGAATTCGATACCAGCCATTCACGAGTAATAGCATAGACCTGAATTACTTTCAGGTAAACCCATAATCCTGAAGATGAATGAGTAGCCCAAATGCCCGTAAGCCACTCAAAAATGAATTAATATCTCGTAGAAGGATCACTCAACTTTCTAAAATTATTTATACAATCTCAGTTTCAGCACATCCATGTTCAGCTGATATTCGAGGCGTGAACAGCCACGGCTACCTTCATGCTTGCCAGATAAACATTTTTGTTTTGATTTTAGTGTTGCAGCAAACTATATAGCAGTAAACTGGATCTAATACTGGACCTAAGCGGGATAAACGATAACAAAAGCAACCAAAATAGCCAAGGATGTACAAGAATAGAAGTGAGGATCTAAGAAACCCAACATAAATAGATAAGATGAGGGAGCAAAAGTGGCACGAGAAGGGAAATATAAATAGAGTAGTGCAGAATAGCTGACATCATTCTAGTCATCAACACTTGACAACATGCAGTGCTACCAGTTCAAATGTAAAATTACTAAAATTTCCAAAATACCCAATGGATACTACGGTAAAAAGGTAGTGCAACATTAACAATATATCCATATGAATAGGCATCAGATACACTGCCATCACTTGTTCAATTTTTATCCTTTTTTGCTGAAAATGAACCATTTATTCTCATACATTAAGTTGGTTAGTGACCCCAATCATATAAATGTCCAAAAGAAGACGTCGGCGTAGGTTTTTATACTGAAACTAGTCACTTTTTCTGAAGATGATGGCTATTGATCTTAATCCACCTCATGCTCCAACAAAAAGAGAGTAGGCTTATTTTTACATCTTAGCAAAAGATGAAGTTACTCAAAAATTCAATACCCTTAATCTAAATTGCACAACAACAATCAAAAACCCTTTATCAAAGTATAAGCTCTAGACTTTATATTGATTATCAAGGTTAGCTTCAAAAAGGTTCAATTAATTAAGTAAACATTAGCAACTATCAATGAAGTAAAGCAAAGTTCAGCAAAGTTCAAAAAAGTGAAGGGAAGTTCACTGAGAAAAGCACGCGAAAAATAAATCATAGAGAAGCTAGCCTAAAAGAGACAATTCAATCCCAAAAAGAAAAAAGAAAAAAGAAGTTTTAACATATCCAAACAAAACCGTTCACAGAGAAGTCCTCCCAGCACTCAACACACATTATCCCCTCCCAATCACAAGAACCAAATAGGACATAGACTGCCACTAGAAATGCCTTCAAATTTGCAAAACCCCATCTTTCGCAAAATCACTTATTTCTTTGCAAAGAGTACGCCAAAAGATCGTTATGACCAACAATTACGCACAGGTGAAAATCAGAACCTCAAAACAACATCTCATATTGAACCACCAAACAAACTACTTTGCTATCCTGCCCCGCATCTTGCTTGTGCGGTTAGAAGGGTGTAATGTAATCACCATTACCATCCATTTAGCCCAAAATTATCATCGTTCCACTTCAACAACAACAACAACAACATCCAAGCTTTATTCCCAAAATGATTCGGGGTCGGCTAACATGAATCGTCGTCTAAGAACCGTCTTATGCGCGCCATAAAATTTCGAAAACGTTGTGAACCGTTTTGAAACATTGAAACACTTTCGGAAAGAGTTTTAGAAAGTCCTCAAAATAAGTAAAAAGTTTGAAAATGAGCGAAAACATATAACTTTGAACACCAAGTAAGGAAAAGTTTTGGAACAAGTTAGGAAAACCAAACAAAGAAACTAAAAATAGTCAAATTTAGTCCTCCACATGGATAGCGTCTCTCCACGCCGCCCTATCCAACACCATACTCTCTTCAAGCCCTAGGAAGCTCATATCACTTCTAATCACCCTCATATCATCGTTCCACTTAAACCTATTTAATTGTCATCACACCATTCGATGCAATCAACTACTCCTCCCTCGTGTAAGTCCTCTATCTCCCTCTCAATCCTCACGTCTTATTCCGTTACATTGTAATGAGGATCATACCCAACCAAACATAACCTTAGGGGATCCGATATAACCCCACTACACCCTAAATTGAATAAAAACCGTCTCCCCAGCTACCGAAATCATACCCAAGACTCCATAACCTAACAACTAATCAAGTCATCACCTTATTACTCATTATAATCACTAATTCAACCCAAACCCGGCTTTTTTTAACCCGAAAACACGAGCAATCAACAAATTACATAATCAAGGACAAAAATCCATCACAACACAACAAGAAAACATTGTGTAATCATCAAGACAGAGTAAAATAAAGACCTTTTCAAGCTGCTTGATAAGAGACATGAGGATTTTATTGGTAGTATCAGTGCGTTCGCTTTGCGGAATCTTCAATCCTCTTTCCATCGCATATAATCGACCTAAATTTCATCAATTAAATCGATTAAATTAGACGAAAAATTAGGGATTTGCGAATAAATGTGAGATTAAAAGAGAGAAAGAAAGATTTACAGTAGTAAGCGACGAGAGGTTCGTGCTTGAAGAGCTCATCGGCGCGTTGGAGGTACGGGAGCAAGAGCTTCGCTGGTTCGCTGTCGGACGCCATTGTTGTTGTTGTGCTGGAATTCTCGCAAGTTTTGGGGAAAGAGTCGTAAACTTCAAGTGTTGTTGTATGTCGCGTTTTCTGACGTTTGTTTATTTTGATTTGGGAAGCTTCCTTCTTCTTTTCGGCTTAACTCATCCGTACGTAGATCATGTGAATTATGACCCAAATTCTTAGATCAACTCATCAACCCAACGGTAGAGTCGGAAAAGATGACGCGATATATAATAACTTTAACATGAGTTCGACACTCGTGTAATTACATATCTACATGGAGAGTATTAAAGTAGGTACTCCCCGTATGAGTTTTCGGTGTTAAAGTAGGTACTCCCCGTATGAGTGCTGATAGGGTCACATTGTTTAACGGTTGGACTACTAATTATGGTCGAAGCATTCATTCTTTCCGATTGAGAGATACAGAGAGAAAAACCTAAGAGAAGTTTCACTTTTCTAGAGTAGCAAGTGTAGTTCTTGAACACAGGAGTACTAAATACTCGGAATCTCCGCCTCCCGGCATGTCAACAATGTTTGAGTGCATGGCATTGGCAGTACTACCATATCACCTGTGAATATCTGTTCATCTACTAAAGGTGGGTAGCTTTAATCAAAATACGGAACCTATAAATATTAGCAATAATACGAGTTGTTTTACAACAGATTTGAAAACCAGAGATGCAATGATTCATCCTACACGAAGAAACTAGTAGAGCATGAATTAGTAAGCTACTTGATGTCAATATAACACAGACAGTGCTCAGTATATACTCCGTACTTCCCTATTACATCTCACCGTTCATAGCTACCATCCTACAAACAGTAAACTAATGCTACCTATGATAAACAGACAGACCTACAGATTTATCTTCCAGTTTCGACTTCTACAGTCTACGGTGTAGCAGGGTTGGTGTCTGAGGTAGATATATGTGAAACTTCATCGTCTTTTGATATGGAGACATAGTTGACAGGAGCTGATGGCCTAGGTTCTGATCTCCTGCCCTCTTTCATTGACCGGTTACCATTCTGGGTGTTTAAAGAGAGACGTCGATTGGGAGTCCCATTGGAGCCTCCGTTTGCGCGTGGTCCAACCTTCTTTGCGGCACTGCCAGGTCTGGCAGGGCTTGGTCTTGATCCAAAAACACTTTCTTGGTCAGTGCCCATTGAGTCTTGGTACTTCTTGAGGTCCTGTTAGATCCAGAAAGGAGACATTAGTATCGCCTGTAGATACAACTATTTAAGCACACAGTTTAACGAGGACGATACACTCAAACCAGTCACTTAATCAGCCCATTGTCCCAGTCCACACACTAACAGGGGGGGGGAGGCCTATGATTAGGTTCAGTTGCAGGGGAAGGAAGAGAAAGATGAAAAGAAAGAGCCATAACGGAAGGAACAAGTCTATTCCTCTCTTTTTTTCTCCATTTCCTACAATTATTAGCTATGAGTGAGGCAGCAATCCGCTCCATCAGATTATTAGGAATCTGCACTAATTAGTTTCCAATCAAACTATTTTGCTAAAAGGAGTTTTAGCAAAGGAGTTTACTAATGTCTATATGATAAATTTTCAGCCTGTTCAATTTACCTTCATTCTGCGTTTCTCCTCCTCTCTTTCATGCCTCAGCATGGCATATTCATCCAACATTGCAAGCAAGGGAACCCCATCATAAGTGAATGTTATGTCTCTATCTTCCTCCCATGCACGAGTTTTTGCAACTAAAGTCTCAACCATAGCTGCAAGTCCATAAATAAGAATAAATTAACTGCATGAATAATGCAATCGGCTTTTGAAGAAACTATACAAAGCTCTGTCAATGCTGAACAACTGTCGTACAAACCTGGGATTTTGTTCACCATAATTCTGGCCTTCTCTGCGCGCTTAAGATTTAAATGAGCACCTCTGCTAGCATTGTATCGGTTGTCATCCTATACATTTGAAAGAAGTCAGACGGTAAAGCATATGAATCTACTATTTATGGTTTGAAAAAAACACTCGCTAGTCGCTACAAAGCACAAAAAACATTATGCAAGATGATGAAAGAATGCAGCTCTACAGCTAGCCGCTGCTACAACATCCTATGCGTGAATCTACAAGCACAAGTGCACAAGATATAGTGCAATGATTGCTACTAGTGAGACACAGACTTGAAGGACACAGACAAACACACACAAGTCTATCGTAATTCCAAAATCTCTTCGAGGACATTACTCAGAGGGAGGTTTGCACAAGATACTGAAGCAAAGGCAGGGAAATATGAATATATCGCCTTTCTTCCGCAGAACACACAATATACAGCATAGAGATAGAAACAGTACCCGCATGTAGTCTTCAAGCCAACTCTCTTCTTCACAAGCTGACATCCACCTCTCAACCCTGTCAAGTATATCTTTTCTGCTTAGAGCCTCTTCTTTTGCCTTCAAGATCCGGCTATCCATATCAGCAATCAAATCTGAGGGTTCAACATTCCCAGAATCGATGATTTCCAGGATCTTTTCGCGTTCGGCCTCTGTATCAATTTCTATATGTGCACGAGCATATATCTCCTCAAGTTCACCCTCCTTCTTAAAGGCAATCTCCTTCATCCGGCTAAATTTAAGGTTATCGAGCCTCTCAACTTCCACCTCGGCCTTAGCACAAAATTTCAACAGTGAGTGACATGTCAGGATCAAGTATCATTCAGTTCCTAAAAATTTCAAGTGATGTAAATGGCTAGTACCTGCTCAATCAAGTCCAGAGCAAGAGCTCCTGGAATAGTCACCTCGTCCACTGAGGCGGATGTGTTACATGTAACATGATCAAACATTTGTCGCTCATCTTCAGGGGCATCCATCAAATTCCAAAGATCAATCAATTGTCCGGCTAACTCTTGAAGCTGAAAATACAAGTACACAACAAGAACAGATTGTACTTAAAAAACATATCATTGATATAGAAACTGCACTGGTAAGTTACAGCTCATTAGCTAATTATTCAACAGTTACGACCAAATTGCATTACACTTTTAGCCAACTCTTGTATAGGAACAACTATATGCCTTTCAAAAACAAATTTGGAAGTGGTGTCCAACCCAAGAAGAAGAATCATAATGGAGGGGAGAAACAGTAGCAGAAAGGTGATTCATGTATGATTGAAATAACGTACATGAATGCAGCATTGGATGTTTTACCTTTTGAAGCCTCTGCATTTTGTCCTCTTCGAGAGCAATAACAGTCTCAGCAAGCTTAGATAAAGTTTCATTGCTTATGCTTTTTGACTGTGCACCGTCAGAGTCATTCAAGCTTGGATGAACTTCAGTCACGGTGCTGTAGAAGTCCATACCAAGAACAGAACAGAGATCGTGCACCGTACTCACAAATTCCAAGACCTTATGCAACCTGTCACTCTGTCACATAGAATAAAGTTACAACCGTAAATCATATCACGAGAACATGAAAAAGCAAATACAACACAACAGCAATGGCATTATACCTTCTCCCTCTGAAGTTCTTGAAGTTGAGAGTGAAATTCCTCTAACTTCTTCAAAGATAGATCAGTCTCATCAACGAACGGGGGCTGCTCAATCAAGTTCATTTTCCCAGCAATTTCTCCACAGATCTTCTGAATTTGCGTCTGAACATCAGAAAACTCCCTCAATCTCTCTTCCTTCTGCTTGCACAGCTTCTCCAATGTGGGCGCTACAGCTGCAAGTTGTTCCTTAATCGTTCCAGAAGTCTTCTCAGGCTGCAAATAAAAGTAAGGCATAGGGCTGCTTAGCATACTGAGTAGAACTTCTACCCAAAAGTTACTCAACTCTCTCTCTCTCTCCGGAATTTACTACTTAAAGTTGCAGTATGTGCTAACCATTCCAAAGACAGTTTTTTCTCCAAGAGCAGAAAAGACAGCAGATAATTCAACATTAGCATCAGCCAAAGTCTGCAAGAGTTGAGCTCTGGATTTCACAGCTAGGTCAACCTTTCTCTTGTAGACATCCAAACATTCCTGCTCTATTTGTAGAAGCATCTTATCTCTATCCTCGTCGCTTTCACCCACTTCATCCCATATTTGCTTCACAAATTCAACAAAACCAACCAGAGAAAGCTTCAGGCCTCGAAAACATAACCACGAAACCCTTCAAACCAAATTCGGTTAAAAGTTACCTGTAGTTTCTGAAGCAAAGACCCGCAAGTAGTTTCACCCAGGAGAGGATTCTCTACATCCGTGACCGCCATTGACAAAGTTTACTATTCAGAACCTGCATTTGGATTGAAACAAAGATTTTTTTTTTTTAAATTCACCTTCCAATGAATCTATACAACAAAACTCAATCCCCAGCAAACAAGTGATCCACAACTACACAAATGATCATCAAATTATCAGCTATTGGTGACACATGAATAGACTCTCGCTCTCGCTCCGCGCACTATACCAAATCACAACGATGAACCCTCGAGAACAATAGACAACCAAAATAAATGGAAAGATGAACTAAAGAGTACACAACTGTCAATCACATTCTATCATTTTAGTACCCATTGACCTAACACTATAAGTATACGCCCACATTAGTATACAAAAAACACTATTAGGTGAAGTGTCACAGTCTCATAAATAAGCTAAATTTTAAAGAACAAAATAAGGGAGTGCCAAAATTAGTTGTAGCTCATCAATCTGATTAAAATCAAGATCATGCACCACATTCAACAAGATCATAATACTACTACCACACCATGATCTTAACATAAAGCTTCTCAAACAATTAATTATATGAGATTACCTCTAATAATATACTAACACTAATTAATCCCAACTAGAGAAAAAAATGTCCCAACTAATGAAGTTTACATCAATTAGCACACAAATCAAAGATCTTCAAAAAAAAAACCCACCAAAAAATAACTACAAACAAAGGTAATTAATCAAGCACAAAACAACCAACAAAGATCATAAACATTCATTCTTAAAATCCCACTAAACCCTAATAAACCAATTACAGAAACCACTCAAATAAATACTAAACCTTTAATTAACTCAAAAAAACAAAAACAACCCAGAAAAATTAAGCTAAAACCCAGTAAAATCAAGCTAAAAAGGAACCACATTGAGCAGATAAAACCCCAAGATTAAGCTACAAAAATGCTGTAAAAAAAAAAAAGGACAATGTGGTCAATGAAGAGTGAAGAAGAAGATTACCCAGATGATAAACTGAAGAACCCTTTTGGGGAGGGTTTAGAGGCTCAGATCTGAAGTCTCAAGTATTTTGGTCGTCTCGATGTAAGAGAGAGAAAGAGAGAGAGTTAAGAAGAAGAGTCAAGAAGAAGTGTTGAAGTGTGGACACTGAGACAGTGGAGAGAGAAGTGATGAAGTGAAGTGTGAAAGTAATAAGATGAGAAAAAAAAAGAGGGTTGCAGAGATTTAGTGATGTGGGGCCCAAATGTTGTTTTTGAATTATTTAATTGATTGACAAGGGCCTTTTCTATCCGTCCACATATTTGATGGTGAATGATGTTGATGATCGTCTCCTTGAAAATAAAAAAAATAATTGGTGTGATTTTTTTTTCACAGTGTAGTTAAGTGTCTTTTTCTTGTTTGGACTTTTCGTCTACTTTTTTTTTTTTTAAGATCAGTAGCATAGCATAGGAAATAAAATTCAAGAGTGTTTAGATTATTACATCACAAATAAGTCTTGCTAGCATCCCACGGGTTAATGTTTTCCCCGGGTTAAAGCGGGGAACAAAAGTGCCATTATCGGCAAAAAAACATTTGAACAATCAGGGGAGGGGTTACAAGTTCCGTCAGTTGAGTACAAGTAAGGGTCTTCCTAGCTTCACGGGCTAGAATATCAGCAGCTTAAACCCACATCCTCGGAATGTATTGAGTCGTCTTCACGATACCATCCCTTATGAATACCCTACACATGTCATATAAATTGATGAATCGATCTTTCACTCTTTCCGGGCCTTGGATGCCAAGAGTGACAAGCTTGCAATCATTAAGAATGTTGACCGAGTGATGGTCTTGGTCTCTACACCAGCTTGCCGCAGCAAGAATGCCAAAGACTTCCGCGTGCGTGGCATCCAAAGCAAAGACGGATGCCATGAACCCTGCCGCCCAGGTGCCATTCTGATGAAGGAGGATGCCTCCTATACCCGCAAAAGTCGAATTGGGAGGAAATGACGCATCTACAATGAGAGTAAGGTGTGGCCGGGGAAAGGTGAGGTGATCTGGGGCAAACATGTGTGTGTGGGCGAGGGTTTCTTGGTTAGGACCAGGGGTGAGGGACGTATAGTTCGAAATTTGTTGCTGGGTGATGCTGATAAGGGTGGGTAAAGGGGTGTCTTTCGTCTCAAAAAGCCAAAGGTTACGACGTTTCCAAATAGCCCAAAGGACAAAAGAGAAGGTGGTACTCCAAGCATAGTCGCTAGTAAGATTGAGGTGGAACCAATCCTAAAGGGTTAGAACAAAAAATTGAGGTGGGACATTAAAATTCGACCAAACCTCATGAGCACGGGGACAGTCTCTAAGGACATGTAAAGCATCCTCAGTAGCGGTAGGACAAAAGGGACACGAAAGTCCACAACCCATGCCTCTCCTCGAGAGGGTGGATCTAGTGGGGAGACGGTCCCAAAGGGCAAGCCAGACAAAGAAACGGATCCTAGGCAGAGTAGGGAGGGACCAAACATGGGACCAAATGTCCTTCCTGCTACTAAGGGGAAAAAGAGTAGGGAGGGACCAAACATGGGACCAAATGTCATTATTAACAAAAGAGGTATTAAGAAGGTGTGGAGGGAGGATTTGCAGCAAAAAGTATCCTCCCCAAAATTCAGCAAAACCATATGGGTTAGTCTATAAACAATGGTTGCCGGCAAAAAATCCTTAAATCTATCCAAGTGAGAGAGACCCTCAGCAACATTGAAGGAGGAGTCGACGTAGGACAGGGGTCCAATAAGGTGGGGGCGGAGCGGGCCATTAGGGCCCCAGGCATCGAACCAGAAATTTGCTATGTCACCTTTTCGTCTACTATTGCATTTCTTTTCGTCTCTTCTCTTTCCCCCTATTCCAACTCACAATTTTGTAACTATTCGGTGATTTAGTTGAGTCTCGTGTTAACTCGATCAATTTTTTGAGCCTCATTAGCCATGAGTAATGTTGGAGTGAACTAGTGATGGTCTGATCTCAATTATCTAAAGACTAGATTGGACCGAAAATTTAATTGATTCTTTTTACCAAAATGGTTCGTCCTAATTTAAAATTCTGGACAAGGGTTTTGCGGGATCCTTGCTCATATGGTCAAGTGCTTTTGATAGATGTCCGTGCTACAAATGCAATTGTAATCAGTCTTACGTCCAAACTAAATAATTATTACTATAAAATGGGTGAAAGTGGTTTATGACCCCCATACGTTTGCCTCTACGTGAAATGTAGCCCACAAGTATTGAAAGGAGCAATTGACCCCCACAAGTTTCACAATTGGTGAAATTCAACCCCTTCCCAATTTATCGCGAGATATTCAATATCTCTCTAATATCTCACCTACAAAATTAATATTATAAAAAAATATTATCTAAGTTAAAATAAAAAATCAAAAAATTACATTTTTACGGCTCAATCTCACTGCTCTTATTACTACGAGAAAAAAAAAACTTCAAGAAAAAAATTTGTGTTCACATTAATGGTGATAAACGCATCACTGATCCCTGAATCTAATTTTTTTTTTTCATGGAGTGTTTTTTTTTCCTTCAGATTGATTTTTATTTTTAAATTTCCATGTGATAAGATTTTATTTTGATAATATTAGTTTTTTTATATAATATTATATTTGAAGGTGGTATTTTGGGGAGATATTGAATATCTCATGATAAATTAAGAAGATTTTTGTTTTCACCAATTCTGAAACTTGTGGGGGTTAATTACTCTTTTCAATTCTTGTGGGGCTACATTTCACATAGAGGCAAATGTATGGGGGTTATAAACCACTTTCACCCTATAAAATGCATGCAAGTGTTTTAAAGTCACACATAGACTAACTCAAAAAAAAAATATTTCGTATATGAAATCAATTATAAACACGCTTTTTACATTGTGTAGCTCAAAGTTACACTCTTACGACTGTTTTAATTGGACTATAATATATGATTTGATCTAATCTGATTTCAAGACATCTGATCTGATTGATCTAAATCTGTTGAAAATTTTATAGTAGTTATACGAATTAATAACAACTAAATTCATTGGTTTTTATTAGGATAATTTTTATATCATTTGCCTTGAATAAATTTGATGTAATCTAAATTCTTTATTTTTTTAAGTTGAATCAAACAAGACCTTTAGAGAGTTGCCGTGGTCATCAATATTAATAAGTCTACTGTAGCGACTAGCGACGAATAGGATTTTGTGTTTTGACCACCAAAGCCATACAAATGTTGTTGCTTTGACTACAAACATTTCTGCTTTAGGCGCTGCGTAATATTATTTTGTAATCTAGGCAGCAAATAAAGACACAAAATGAAAGCTTTTGGACGTCACTCATGGACAATAATAATACGAGTAATACGGAATAATAAGGTTAAGGACTATATTTGCTACTCCGTATAAAACATTTTTCATAACTACTTCGGCTTTTGCATCACATGATTTAACATAACATTGCCCTTTTTTTGTGGTCAAATGACTAGATTGGTATTAAAACAAAAAAAAGTCTTTACCATAAGGTATTAAAAAAAAAAAAAAAAAAAAAACTAGAGGACACATTGGTAAAATGCAAAGAGAGTCACTTAAGCCTAATTTTTTACCGAGTTGGAAAACCGACCACAAAAAAAAGTATTTGTTTTTTTCAAAAACTAGCAAAATAGTGCTTTCCTATTTTTTTGAAAAATATTTATACTCTCTAAACTTATTTTCAAAAATTAGTAAAGGGATATTTTGCATATGTGAAAAAAATAAATACATTTTTTTGTCTATTTTTACAATTATGCATAAAATTAGCGTATTTGACTCTTATTGCACTTTTTTATATCAAATTTTCCTTCTGAGTTTTTTATACCAATGTGGTAAAGGCATGTGTGTTTTTATACCAATCTGGCTATTTAACCCCCTTTTTTGTTAGCCTTTAAAAGAAAGGATGCACTATGCCACTATCTTGAGACGCCTAAAATCAAAACTAATACCTTTGGTAGAGTTTTCTTTTTTCCTTAAAAAATAATAAGATGAAAAACCAAACAATGTTTACTACTCGTACTGTTTATTCTAATTTGACAATGCCTTTTTTTCTCGCCGACAAAGTCTAATGTTTAGATAAAAGATTTGTCCGATAATAATGTTGTAGTAAAATTGAGGCACATGTAGTAAACTTGATTGAGAGGTAAGGAACAAAAATATTGCATTGAAAAACATAAATACTCCGTAATAAATTGAATTATGTGAGTAAAGTAATTTTATGTTGAAATATATGTAGCATTAGTAAATTTGTGGCCATTCTAGACAATTTAAAGTGAAGGATCCCTCTGAAAAGAAAAAAAGTGAAGGATCCTAAACATCAAATACGTAGTGTCATTAAGCAATCTTCACGGGTGGACAACCTTAAAAAGTTGATTAGTCATAGCATTTACAAACACCTAACTTTATGTACACTATAATTTAGGAATTATTGTATGTAGACCAGTTTTCTTTTTGTTCCTTTCTTGCATAATTTGTTGAGCTAAGTGGATTAGTGAAGCTTTCTGGAATTAGTGGTGGGCTTAACTTTGAAGCTTTGACTTGGAAGTTGGAACTCTAGGGAATATTACTCGAGTAATGCATATGGTCCCAATCAAAATTCTTTAGCATATCATTTTTTAAGTTAGATCTTAGATGTACAAATGTACAGTAGGAATTATGAAACTCAAAATCGTAGTTTTCTTATAATAGTTCGAGAAATATACAATGTTGGAAACATAATTATACATACAGAGTATAAGGAGAGTGTTATGAGAGTCATCAATCTACAACAAGACTCACTTTATAATAAGAGTATTCTTAACTAATAAAGAGTAGAATAGTGACCTCCTAAAAGATGTATATATAACGTGTTGAGTCTAATGACTTTGTACTTCAAATCCTTGAGAATGAAGTCTTTAGGTATGATTAGTGGAGTAACATTTAGGAAAAACTTGCCTAAAAAAAAAAAGAGTAGGGACTGGTGCCGCTGTAGACTGTAGTAGTTGGATTATTGGCACTTGGCTGGCAAGCCTAGCACAGCCAAAGAAAGAAGGTGAGAGTAACTTTTACCACTCTTTTTCACGTAGTGAGACCAACTCCCAAGGTGAAGTAAACAAGCATGGCCCCTTTGCCATGGCCCGTCGAACCATCCCAAAATTATCACATGCAATTGCGTGTCGTTTTCCGTCTCAAGACTAATCTTTCTTCTGTATGTTGTTTTATGGACCAAATTCTAACTAAACGTACGTTATCAAGATCTCTAATTTATGTTAGATCATACTAGTATGTTGGACTGTTGGACAAAGATAATCTAAAAATTATGAGTTGTAGAAAATATGTAGGGGTATACATCAGCTCAAACAATAACGGTATATGACCTAGGAATGATACGCCAATCACAGTGATTAGAATGGGGTATTCTAATCACTGTTTTGTGGCTCACGTGCGTATCATTATGGAGCAAGTCATACTAATAAAAATACAGATACCCCTCTCCCTTTTGCTTTATACGGATTTCTTATTTCACCCACCTCCACCATCAATCCATAACCAGTAACTATACGTTCTCTCTCCTCTCCATCAACCCATCTATGAATACTACTGCCCGTCGAGATTAAAGAAGCAAGGAGACCCACCACCAATTAGTTGCATGTCACCGGAATAGCGTTTATGATTGGTTTTTTCGTCGCCACGATAGCGGCGGCGGGAAACCCAACCATAAACCCTTCTTCGGCGACCCCCAGTCAGCCCCCTTTTCTAATTTTGTCCCAAAAGAGTTTAGCAATCCTCCCTTTCATAGGAAGTCGATTTACTCAAGCAACGAAATAGATGGAGTACAGTACATGGTGGTGATTAAGGATGTGAAAATGATGGTGTTGCAGGTAAGTTGGTGAGGTGATCTGAGTGATTTTTTTTTTTTTCGATGTTTATTATAGTGGGTTGGTGTGCAAATGAGTATATAAGATTGTATTTGGAAGTTTTCAAATAGTATATCGGAATATGAAATGGTATATGGTATGAAACTGGCGATAAGTGGCGGTGTAGAAGTTTGTATGTGAAGATTATTCAAATGGTATATAGGGAAGACACAATGAGTATGACTATTGGAAATGGTGATTACTGGTGGTGTGGTTGTAACACTACGGAATATGGAAAGTGGTTTATGGAGTTGGTTTGTCCCATATTGGGAAATTAAAGCTCACATGATCAGTTTATAATAGATTCCTACCATCATACTAACAACAAGGCCTTCACCTTTTAGAGCCCACGAGAGGATATTCGGGCCTAAGGGGTGACTTCCCATCTTATTGGGTTGTGTTGCGACGGATGGTGGATCGGGCTGTTACAGTGGTCGCCTTTGCTGCGTGTCACCGGAGCAGAGGCATGTGGTTCTTATTTGGGGTTGAGGATCATGGTTGTGGTCCGAGCTTATGAAAAATTTGCGGGATGGTATGTGATTATGGCCGATTGTGGTGGTGGTACGGTTGAAGGAACATCGGCCAACATAATTTCTGGATTATAGTAGATTAAATATAGTATATTGGCATGATTAAATTGTATATGCAAAATGTGAAATAGTATATTGAGAAGTTTTAATTGAATATGACATGATTAAAATTAAAAGATTAAATTGAATTTGGGTTGATATGCTTTGTTGTGAGGGTCCTTGATTATTTGAGTTGTTTAAGATGAAGGGTTGATTATTTTGAGGGTTTGTGAAGAGTGGTTGGAAGCTAACCGTCGATTTGTGGTGGTCTCGAAGGCAAGTGGTGTCTGAAGGTGTTTTCAGGTGGCCTCCGATCGTCAGTAAGGAGAAGTGGGGGCATTGGAAGCGGTGCCGGTGTTATATTCATCGTTGGGAATATAGCAGCCGGGAAGAGATCTACAATTTTGTTTAAGGGTGATTTTACGGTGGGGTTGGGGAGGGCGGTGATTAGAAATAATATGTTTTGTAAAAATAATATTGAAATACCCATGTTGTAATTCCAGTAAATATATTGTGTATGTATTGCTTAGTGGACCCAAGTATTCTGTTTTGGCGTAATACACAAACCCACTCCTTTTTTTGGCCAAAACGATGTAGTTTCACCCGTGATTAGAATGACAATTCTAATCTTGGTGGTGTAGAACTTCTGGTATATGACCGTCTCATACGTCTCATTGTTTGTATGAGACCACTTGGTACTTACTTTTGAAATATTATCATACTAGATTAAAGCACGTGCGTTGCACGTTTACATTAAAAATATTATATGTTATATATGCACTATTCATTACCGAAATCATTATGATATAATTAAAAAAATTTAATTTAAGCTCATAACTATCCCTATGTTAATAGATAGAATATATTTGTAATTCGAGTATTATATATTTTAGGACTGTGCATAATTTTTTTTTAAAGCTCTAGGAGAAATCCATTTGTTATGTGGGGTTTTCCCCATTTCCAGACGCATTCAATACAAAAAAAAAAAAAAAGAGTTGAATTTCTAAAAAGATTACATTAAGGTGGCCGACCTAATAACTTTGGCTGATAGCAATAGTTTTAGTGCAAAGAGACCTACTCATCCAAATTAATTTCTTCCATTAAGGCATAACTCACCTAATTAAATTCAGTTATTTTTCTAATTAATTTAGAACACTTGACATCTGAAGTATGCAAATCAGATTAAACAACTTCCGATTTAATCATATAGCTTCATGCCAGATCATGCAGAATCGAAATAACCAAGAGATTATAATTTTTCATGCAAATAACCTCAAACTAAGGTTCTCTAATTAATTACAATTCTTTTTTTAATCAATTTTGATCAATTAACATCTGAAATGTTCATTTCACATCAAATAATTTCTCATTTAATCAAATATTTTTATCAAATCATACAGGCTCTAAATGACTAAGACATAATCAATTTTCATGCAAATAACCACAAGCTAAGGTAGGCTGATGTTCTCTTAATTCAACCATTTTACAACAAAATATTTTTAACAGTAATTTATCGAGATGCGTTGATGTAAAATGCAATAAAAAAATTGCAAATGATGACAATTATAGAAAAATTTCAAATATAATAATATGAAAAAAAAGGGACAATGATGATGACGCTATATTTTATATATACAACATTTGCTCTTCAAAAATATGTTTCAATATCATTTCATTTTTGGAGGTGAATCATTAAAATGAAAAAAAAAAATATATATTAAAATAGAAAGCCAATAACTACAAAACTATAATATTATGAAAGTAGATACCAACCAAATGAGTATAACTTTAAGTACATAAGTCATTTTTCTTTTTCGCGAAATCAATCGCCAATACCTTATCTCGCAAAATGAAATCGTCATACATTTTGAAAAGGACTCAAAGGAGGGAATATATGTTTTTATGGCTATGATAAGTCCTTATATTGCATAATTACATAAGACTTTACGGTGCAATAATTGTTATATTTGACCCATTTACACTCGATTATCAAATATTTCACGTCCTTGGTATAGTTGTTGGTTTTTGAGCTTTTCAGGACATAAAAAGGAAATTTTGGAGCATTGAAGATGCGTGATTGAAGTCTTTTACGCAATGCAAACTTTGGAGCTCAATATCTGCCAAACCACTTTGAATTTTGAAGTGAAACCAATAGGAGGTGAAAGATTATGGTCTTAGCTTTCTAAAAAGTGGTCAGACGCCTTAATCCGATAACTAACGAAGAAATTATAGGCGTTTGAAGTTGGACTGTCGGAGCAGTTTTACACGACTCGTACCAGAATTGCACGACTCGTGCATAAACACGAATTGGCCGCTGATCCGGGCACGACTCGTGCGCTGTGTTGCATGACTCATGTAAATGCACGAGTTGATTTTTTCCGGATTTTCCTTTATTCTAATTTTGGGGTTTATTTCCTATTTTCTTTTAGGAAATTATAAAATAACCTCAGATTTATTTATACCTAGTTGAACCCTTGTTCTATCTATCTAATTTCATTATTTTCTGCATCCAACTTTATTTCAAGATTCAAGCATTTTTGTACCAGATTCGGAATTTTATTTTCTTTATTATCTAGAGTATTATTCAGACCATCACAGTATTGCAATTCTTTCTCTACACTTCTTTAATTATGTTTTTCAATTCAATTATTATTGTTGTTGTTAATTTGGATATGTGTTAGTAGTCTTTTTTTAGGGTTTGGTCGAACCCTAACATGCTAGTACTATGATTTAATCCGTAAATTTGCAAGTCTTTAGTTTCATATAATTAGGGCTTGTTATGGCTAGGTTTAATTACCAACTTGAGTTTGATTATTGTTGTCTAATTTATATACTTGTTGTTGCGATTAGATTTATACTAATTTATGCTTGTTGAGTGCTAAACGGAGGTTATAAACGGCATGCAGTTGCGATTCTTGTTTAGTGATTAGCCCTCTAATATTGATTAGGACTGTTTCTTCACGAAAGTGGGTTGTTAGGACTAATTGGGAAATTTATGCGTTCTTAATGCTTCTATTGCATGATCATTTCATTACGAAAGTAGGACTTAGGATTGTAATTAGAAAGTCTATGATAGCCTCGCCCGGATAAGTAGTAGTTGTGTTGCATAATCCCCCCCCTAATCTATGTTTTTATGACTTGCAATGTGTTTTATTATCGTAGTTGATGCATGTTAGTGGGGATATCTACGACCTAGGCTTTTAGTTGATTGCATTAATACACCAATCCATTTAAATTCTTATGAGTTTTAGTTGATAGAATCACCAACCATTTCGACCATAACGTACCTGACTTCAATTATTTAGACGATTTAGACATTTTTCACACCTCCTTGAGATCAACCCATTAGCTACAATAACCCTACGTTTGCGGTTAAATAAACACGTAACTGGCTACAATAAACTCAAATTTGGAATTTCATCTTTTCTTAACTTATAAGAAAAAAAATTTGTATTATCTCACCATTCATAATTACCATATATACTTGAATATATGGAATTATTATCTTCCCTTACTTATAAAGGAATTTTTTTTATTCACCAAAAACTATAATAGGGTGACTTATAGTTATTAGTATTAGTATCTCAACTTTGAATGTCATCATTTGTTGCTTATATGTACCAAAATGTAAAAAATGTTATATTAGACTTTTGACTTATGGAATATTATTTTACCATAACATATACAAATAATTTCATGATTATGAAAATGTCATATCTTCATGGATACCATAAGCTTATTTTCATGATTACCATAAGCTTATGTATGGTATACTACATTTCCATAACTAATATATGAATTTTATACATGATTACCATAAACTCACATATGATATAACAACAATTCCATAACATAAATTAATTCCTTATTCACCAGAAGCTCTAAGAAAATACGAAAGGCTCTAGACCTCTTCGATGACCCCGAAAAAAGTTTCGTTTATAAATATATTAAGATTATTGAAAATAAATACTATAAATATTCATAGAACCTACTTGAAAAGTACTATAATAATCTTTCGAAAGTAACATATATAAGTGGTTTCATACGATGAGACCGTCTCACACAAAAATTTATGCAGCTCCAATATAAGTTTATAACCTGACCTTACTAAAATTGGGTTCACTTGGATTCCAACCTAGTTATATTCGGGAAATTTTAGTCCCAAAAGGCAGGAATGGACCGATTATGTGAAAAATTATCTAGTTTTTGAAACCCGAAAAGTACTATTCCACCCTTAATCAATGGTTTTAAAAAACCGGCTCGGCCGGCCAGGCCGGTTGAACTAATTCAACCGGGAACCGGCTAGTGGTCCCGTCCGATTAGCGCAAAAAACCAGGGATGGTCAAACCCGGTGAAAACCGGCTGGTTCAACCCGGTTTTGACCGGTATGAACTTTTTTCCATATATATTTTATATTATTAGCAATATTTTTATTATTTTATATTTTTATAGTTATGAAGTCATCCGATTTTTTGATCCGATTGAACCGGTCGAACTCTTTGATCCATCGAACCCTCGAGACGACCGGTTTAATGTCCAGTCCGGTTTTTAAAACATTACCCTTAATAATATCATTTAGAACATATTAGCAGTTTTAAGTAAGTTGGCTCAATGATTTTAGTCAATTATTGACCATATAAAGTATCTTGAATGAAATAATAAAGTTACAAATTGTAAAAGTAATTAAAGTTGTGAAAAAAGTTATATGAAGGTCGGCAACAGTGGCAATTTGCCCCCTACACTTTCACCAATCGTGGAATTAAACACCCTAACTTCTAATTGAACAGTTTACCTCCTTAACTTTTTAATTCGTGAAATTTCACACATACCTCTGTTTTTCAACTAATTTGTAATATAAAAAATTTCCTAAATTCACAAAATATATAAAAATATATTTAAGTATATTATATAGCCGCTTTAGTCGTAAAAATACATTACATATACGTGAATTTTTTTTATACATCTTCATCTTTTGTGAAATACAAAGAACTATGGTGAATAGTAGTAATCGAAAGAAGGTAGGATTGGGGATAGAAATATCTGGACGTTGTTTATCATTCTTAGTTTTTTTTTACAAGGGTAGTAGTTGAGGTGCTGTATAATATGTTGTAATCGTATTTTTGTATTTTTACTGTATAATATAATTAAATGTTTTTTTATATTGTATGTATTTAAGAAAATGTTTTATATTACAAATTTAGTTGAAAAATAGAGGTTGATGTGAAATTGCACGAATTAAGAGGTTGAGGTGGTAAATTGTTCAATTAAAAATTAAGGTGTTCAATTGTACGATTGATGAAAGTGTAGGGGGCAAATCGCCACTTTCGCTAGAGAATAGATATGAGTTCAAATGTTCAATCCTATAGTCGATTCATATTCTAGCCCGTATATGAACTCAACATTTGAATTTTGAATTCGAGACATCTTAAACATTGAGCCTTTGTTGGGATAATACAACCAAAAGTTTACGGTTTTATACCTTTAACTAGTTTGCACGCCCGTGCTATATATTTATATTTTTTATACTCACTCTATAAGAAAAATGTTGGCTTATCTTTGTTCTAATAAATTACCAATGATTATATTCCATAAATTAGTTATACTATACTACGGCTTATCCTTGTTCAAATAAATTACCTTAATAATTATTTTCCATAAATTAGCTATATTATATTACTCTATGATAGTTTATTACCATATCTTAACCGATAATTATATTTAATGCTATTTTTATGTTCTATCCAATTAATAAATGTCAAATGTCGTTCTAGGAAAGACTTGGTTTCAGGTTTATATATATATATATATATATATATATATATATATATATAATAACTAGTTTGCATGCGCGTGACACGCCCGGGCTATATATTTATATTGTTTATACTCACTCTATAAAAAAAATGTTGGCTTATCTTTAATAATCTAATAAATTATCATGATGATTATATTCCATAAATTAGTTATACTATACTACGGCTTATCTTTGTTCAAATAAATTACCATAATAATTATTTTCCATAAATTAGCTACTATATTATACTACTATATGATAATTTATTACCATATCTTAACTGATAATTATATTTAATGCTAATTTTATGTTTTATCCGATTAATAAATGCCAAGTGTCGTTCTAGGAAAGACTTGGTTTCAGGTTTTAATATATAGTATTAGATATTAGATAACCACTAGTTTTTTTACCCGTTTAAAATTGCACGGGCGCCCCGATTACATTACATTTTTTTCTTCTTATTCAAATTAAACCTAATTTTATAGGTATACATTAATATAATATGATTTACTTTGTTTAAATTTAATATAAGGAATGTAAATTACGGTGCAACTTTCATTGAATGGAATAGAACATGTCAATTGTGCATATTCTTTACACTACGCCAAAAATAGGAAATGATACCGGATTATATAACACCGAAATCTGAAAAACCGGTGTTAGAAAAGTGTACGACACCGGTTATCCGTCACCCGGTGTAATATGCAACATTTAACACCGGTTGTGGGAAAACCCGGTGTCTTATGTATTTCACAAATAAATAAAAGATAAAAAAAATTAAAATGAACACATATGACACTGGTTAGACTCAAAACCGGTGTCTTATGTTGATTGAAGAAAAAAAGTAAATTTTTTTTAAAAAAAAAATGCATGCCCAGCATTGTTTCCTCCGCCCCAACTCCTCTCTCTCTCTCTCTCTCTCTCTCTCTCTCTC
Organism: Spergularia marina; assembly: GCA_963680865.1. Lineage (NCBI taxonomy): Eukaryota > Viridiplantae > Streptophyta > Magnoliopsida > Caryophyllales > Caryophyllaceae > Spergularia > Spergularia marina. Next base: position 6,075,263 of record OY804549.1, on the reverse strand, counting down.
TCTCTCTCTCTCTCTCTCTCTCTCTCTCGTGCCTCCACCCATTCATTTCCACCCTTTCATTTCCTCCATCCCTTATTCTTCTTTCCTTCATTATCTCTCTCTTTATCTCATCAATTATTCATTTACATACGTTTCTCCTCATTTAATTATGCTCCTTCTCACTCATAAACTTAGATTCATCTTCATCATTCCTCTCTTCTTTTGTTTCTTCAACTTCCTCAACACCATCCAAACGTCGACGACCTTCCGACGAGACGAATACCTCATGGGCGAAGTCATTTACGTGTCTGGGCATAATCATGTTCGATTTTCTGTCATTATTTCATGATATTTTCTTCATCATCCTCTTCAATTTGATTACATACATTTGGGCGAAATAATAACGGATCTGGGAAAAAAGTATGTACTGTAATATTTTGATTTTTGTTTTAGTTTTAGCTTTAGTTTTCCTTGTACCTTTTTTTTTATAATATTTTGATTTTTTTTTTTTTTGTTTTAGGTTAAGTTTCCCTTGTTCATTTTATTGTAATATTTTGATTTGTAAATTTTGATTGTAAAAACTGTGGTCTTGAAGATCTGAATGAACTTTGTTCAAATATGAATGTTGTGTTTGTATGTTATTATATGTGGGACAGCGGGAGTTTGATTCCGTGACATATTTCAGCAATTTTGATGTTGGAAATAAGTAGAAATTCATAAATTCTCCGAGTGGTCATCATCGTCTCCTTGGTGTCCTAGATCAATGGGTGACCATTGATAAATCAGTGACGAATGGTTGTATATAGATCTGATCTTCCCCATATCTCTCGTTCTGTTTTTTTTTTTTCTATCTGAGAATTTTTTTTAAATTTTTTTTTAAATTTGATGGAGATTATTAGACACCGGTTTTACATAGAACCGGTGTTGTATGTATTGTGGAAGTTGTGTGTCTAATAGGACATAAGACACCGGTTGTGGACAAAACCGGTGTCTTATATTTTCACTTTTAACACCGGGTATTCAAACAGCAACCGGTGTCTTACCCTACGACACCGGAAGTCCAGACACCGGGTATAACCGATGTCTGGTTGATTTTTCACCCGGTGTTAAATGTAATTTCTGGCGTAGTGTTATGACGGTTCGTAAATCACATTATATTCAGCTCGACAGTATTTGTCCTTAGATTAGTTTTAAAAGATGGATCAATTGTCATATCATGATTACGAACTCTATTATTTATCAGGTAAATTCAAGAGCATTCACTGATAAGTCCTTATTTTGTATAGTTATATAGGACTTTATGATGCTATAATTGCTATATTTGCCCCCATTTATACTTGATTATCATTCATTCTCGCAATATTTCACATCCTTGGTATAGTTGTTGGTTTTTGGAGATTTCCATGCATAAAGAGGACATTTTGGAGGATTTAAGATGCGGAATTGAAGTCATTTGCGTAGTGCCAACTTTGGAGCTCAATATCTCTCAAACCACTTTGAATTTTGCAATGAAACTAATTGGATATGAAAGATTATGATCTTAGCTTTCTAAGAAGTGGTCACACGCCTTAATCCGATAATTAACGAAGAAATTGGAGGCGTTTGAAGTTGGACTGCCGGACCAGTTTTACACGACTCGTGCGTTGATTGCACGACTCATGTACATTCACGATTTGGTCGCTGAAGTAGGCACGACTCGTGCATTGTGTTGCACGACTCGTGTAGCTACACGGGGGATGATTTCCGGATTTTGTTTATTTCGTTTAAGGGGGTTTATTTCCTATTTAAAATAGGTAATTGTAAAATAACCTCTTAGGTATTTATACTTAGTTGAGCCTTTGTATTAGACAATGAAAACTTTCATTATTTTCTGCACATCATTATGTTCAAGACTTGAAGTTTAGTACAAGATTCAAGCACTTTTGTATCGGATTCGAGGATTATTTCTATTATATTTCAGCGTATTATTCAGACCCAATTGAGAGTATTGTATGTCTTCCCTTTATTCATTTAATTATGTTTCACTTTAATTCAATTATTATTGTTCTTGATTTAGCTATGTGTGAGTAGTCGTTTTCCAGGGTTTGATTCAACCCTAACATGCTTGATACTATGATTTAGTTCACAAATTTGCAAGTTAGATTATTCATATGATTAGGGCTTATTATGGCTAGGTTTAATTATCAACTTGATTTTGATCTTTGTTGTCTAATTTATATGCATGTTGCTGCAATTAGATCTACATTAATTTATGCTTGTTGAGTGCTATAGAGTTTATAAACGGCAGTTGCGATTCTTATTTAGTGATTAGCCCTCTAACATTGATTAGGATTGTTTCACCACGAGAGTGGGTTGCTAGGACTAGTTGGAAATTATTATGCGTTCTTAATGCTTCTATTTACTTGATCATTTCACTACAGAAGTAGGATTTAGGATAGTAATTGGATTAGACTATGATAGCATCGAAAGGATAAGTAGTTCTTTGTACAATCTCTCGTAATCTATGTTTTAATTGACTTGCTATGTGTTTCATGATTGTAGTAGATGCATGTTAGTGGGGATGTCTCCACCCTAGGCCTTTAGTTTATTGATTTACAATCATTCTATTCGCATTTTGTTAGTTTTAGTTGATACACAATCAAATCATTTCGACCATAGCGTAGCTGACTTCAATTCTTTAGACGACCTAGACATTATGCATACATCCCTGAGATCGACCCGTTAGTACAATAACTTGTACGCTTGCGGTTAATAAACACGTAACATTCACACAAAAAAAATCCATCAAATTACGGGTGCAAGTAGCAATCGATTAATCTTTCCGTACATAAAATTAGAGCTATTATCTAGTTTGGTAACATAAACCAACTTTCTTACTTGCTCTGTATGTAATAATCAAATCTTCCATATCATAAAAAAAAAAACGATTGCTTAAAATTTTCCCCAAATTAAATAAAGATAAATCCTATATCCTCATCATCTTCAATCATCGAACATCAGTAAAAGTTTAATCAAACTGGTTATTCAAATTGACTTTTTGTGATTTTTTTAAGTGAACTCTATCAATCAGAACCAATTTTGATAACCTACTTTTACGCATACCTAAGATGAAAATAAAACGAAATTAAGATGCATTTTAACCATGATATTCTTTGATTATCAAAATCATTGACCCAATTTTACCCATATTAAGATGAAAGTTAAACAAAATTAAACACACCATGGTATTCTTGGATCAAATCCGTTGACCAAATTTCACCTATCTTAAAAAGACAGTAAAGCGAAATCAAGATGAAGAATATGGAGTATAGATTATATGATTAAATCAAAAACTAATTTAGTTTACCTAACGCGTTTTTGTGTGTCATGAGCCTATTTTTTATGACACATTACCCGTATTAACTCGCACCCGTTACAACTCTCATATGTTTAGTTTTATCTATCTGCCTCGCTTTTATGGGTCATGAACCTACTTTTTATTACACGTGATTGGTACTGACTCGCATCTGTTTTGATGCTCGTTAAAAACTAATTTAGTTGTATCTGACTATCTGACACCCTTTTATGTCATGAACCCGCTTTTTATGATTTTTTTTTCGAAATAGGGCTCAAAAAATAAATGTTAAACAAAATGGGTCGAATAAAAACTTATTCAACCTTATGGGGTGCACGTCACCCCATTTCAGCTTCGGGATAGAACCGCTAGGAACCCTGGCGGTTTTAAGGGTGTCAAATAGTACCGATGAGGCTCCAGGTAAGAGGCAATGACCACCTAAAACCGACATGGTCCACAACGATTTTAATGTTATAAAACCGTTGCGGTAGATGGCGGTTACTAAGCAGAACCAGGTACAAAACTCAAAAAAAAAAAAAAAAAAAAAAAAAAGTTAAAACCGCCATGCCCCATGGCGGTTCCACTTGAGGTGAAACCGCCACGCCCCATGGCTGTTTCACCCTTAGCCAAATAATTGGCTCCAAACTAGAGCAGCCGGTTCTGTCTTCAAACTGCCCAAGTTTGACACTCATAAAATCGCCACGTTCCCCAACGGTTTTGTTGAGGTGAAACCGCCATGGGGCGTGGCGGTTCAGTGGGTCTATGGCTCTTGATTTGGATTTTCAGCGCACTGTTTGATACTTTTAAAACCGCCAGGGATCCTGGCGGTTTTGTCCCGAAGCTAAAAGTGGGTGACGTGTACCCCATAAGGTTGAATAAGTTTTTATTCAACCCATTTTGTTTAACATTTAGTTTTTGAGCCCTATTTCGAAAAAAAATTCTTTTTTATGACATATGACCCATATTGACTCACACCCGTTTTGACTCTCATATGTTTATTTTTATTTATTTGGCATGCTTTTGTGTGCCATGAGCCTATTTGTTATGACACATTATCCGTATTAACTTGCACCCGTTTGAACTCTCATATGTTTAGTTTTATCTACCTGCCTCGCTTTTATGGGTCATGAACCCACTTTTTATTACACATGATTGGTACTGACTCGCATTTGTTTTGATGCTCGTAAAAAACTAATATAGTTGTATCTGACTATCTGACACCATTTTATGTCATGAACCCGCTTTTTATGACGCATGACTCATATTAACTCACACTTGTTTTGACTCACATATAATTATTTCTATTTATTTGGCGCTTTATGTGCCATGAAGCTACCTTTTATTACACATGACCGCTATTGATTCTCGTATGTTTAGTTTTGTTATCTCTTCTATGCTCTTGTCAAATCTTACACGACCTGTAGACCCAATTGACCCTTAATATAAGACAATAAAGATTATTCTCTGGTTTTTTTGTTGCACAAAAGAAATGATTGTTCTCTAATTATAAGTTGCAATTTCGGTCAAAATTGAAGAAATGATCAAATTTTGTTTCCAAATAACTTACTGTAGAATATATGGTAGTACAATTATTGACCGAAATATTTGTTTTTAGTTTGGACGAAATATCAGGGATTAATGTCATTCATATATAATTTTGTTAATAAAAGAATCAACAAAATCAATTACCTTAGTGGTTGAAGTGTTATAATATAATTTTGAGGTCACAGGTTCAAATCTTCAATGTGGACGCAAAAATTTATACTAATAGTGAAGAGCTATTCGTCGCTCGTAGTCTGGACATATGTGAATTTGTGACTATTGTGCAACAATAACATAGTAAACATACATTATTGATTGTTTGAAAAGAACAAATTATTCATCCCATAAACGAGATGTACGTGATGACTACACATCCTAAACCCAGGCTTATCTTGGGGTTTTCCTTTGACAAGCTAAGCAAAGCCATCAACAATTAGTCTTGATTGGTGTTTGCATTAATCACACGTCCAAGTTGCGATTTCTTAGGAGCTGATCTGACTATGCTTTTTGATGAAGAACATTTCATAAATGGAACTGCGATTGTAAATTCATACACTAACAATCGGGTAAGGATCCTCTAGAGTTGATTTTTGGTAGAATTGGTAGAGTTTACCAAAACAAGTAATAATACAAAATAAAAAGAATTTTGAAAGTCACAAATAAATTGTTAAAAAATCTATTCTTACTTTTTTAGGGGCGAAAGTGGCGATTTACCCCCTACACTTTCACCAATTGTGCAATTGAACACCCTAACTTCTAGTTGAGCAATTTATCACCCTAACTTTTTTATTTCGTGCAATTTCACACCTAAATCTATTTTTCAACTAATTTTGTAATATAATTCTTTTTTCCTAAATTCACAAAATATATTTAAAAAAAAAAATTAAGTATACATTACATATATTAAGTATAAAATTTGTAAATTTTGTACATAAAAATCATAAAAATCGTATAAGTGTCTGTATAATATAAATTTCGTATTTTTCATAGAAAAAACATTTTAAGTATAAAAATCGTAAATATTACATAAAAATATTACATTTATAAGTATTAAAATCGTAATTTTGTATTTTTATTGTATAACCTGCTGTATAAAATGCTTAAATATTTTTTTTTATATATTTTGTGAATTTAGAAAAATATTTATATTACAAAATTAGTTGAAAATAGAAGTATGAGTGAAATTGCACGAAATAAAAAAGTTGAGGTGGTAAATTGCTCAATTAGAAGTTAGGGTGTTCAATTGCACAATTGGTGAAAGTGTAGGGGGCAAATCGCCACTTTCGCCCTTTTTTAGGCAAACTCTACCAAGTAGAGTTGATTTTCAACTCTAGAGGATCCCAACACCTAACAATCACAATCTTCTCAAAAATGGGGAATTTATAAAAAAAAAACATTCAACCATAAGAAATTAACAATCAAAATGATGTAAGTAATTCTTAATTTGAAAAAAAAAAAAATATAAGTGTATAAAAAGGGCATTTTGGGAATATAGTGGGCGACATAAGTAAAAGACCGGGCAACGAATAACAGCTCTCTAATAATATAGGGGTTTTTTGGGATAATAATAAAGGTCTATAATACACAGAGTAGATACTTAAAATCTCTAGCGTAGCAATAATGGCAAAAGTTTACTACCAATACAACTTCAAGTATCTAGACTACAAATCTCTAGTGTTTGACTTCTTTCTTTCTTTTTAGCATAACTTTTCGATTACGTATCAAATGTTCTGTTTTAGCAAATCTTATGTTTCGTACGGTAAATGTTATGTACGGTTGCCACGCATGGTAAGCTGACATGCAAAAAAGAACTAAATATTTCTGTTAGTTGATGATTTGGTCAAATTATATATCTTCTAACAGACACTCGCGAAAATTCCACACTAAGCGGTGCGTTTTCTCTTCCCTTTCTTCTTTATTGATATTCATATAATCATATCCATATCATATCTATGGTGATGTGAATATGTGATGAGTGAATAATGTTCTACGTTAAATGTTAATTCGTGTGTTATTAGGAAATCATTCGCCTTAATTATCAAGCTGAAATTATATGATCTCATTGTGTGAAACTTTGTTAAGACCTTGGTTTGATCTTTGATTGCATGAATATTATGAGAAATACATTAAATTTTCGGTATCGAACGTGATTAGTATGATGATGATGATTGTTTTGAAAACGGGTTTAGTTACGATTTGGTAGTTTTTGCTCTTAGTGATGAAAGGTTGACGATACTTGAGGAATGGGAGATTGGGAGATTGGGAGATTGGGAGGCTTCCCGTGGTGGGGGCCTCCTGAGATTACGAATAAGAGTAGTTGATTAAATTGTAAAATATAATATTTGGACATTTAAGCTATTATCACTGTTATAGTAAAATGTAGTGAAATTTCAATTTTTTTGAGGTGATGTAGTTGAAATGCAAAACCCTAATAAGAGTTCCAATTTAAGATGGTAAAATTTATATTTGATAATCTTACTAAGTTTTTGCGTAACATAATTGAACAATTGGTATGTATGCTGAGGTTTGTTAATTGGTATGTATATGTCGTTAGTATAGGCAGTTAGGCACTTGACATAATGAAGCAGCTTGATTTGAGTATAGTAATTAGGACAAGGCGTTACGCCACTACGCGTAGTACTTGTACATGCCTTGGAGGAAATCGACAAATTCTAGTCAGATTGTGAGATGTGTTCCAAAATTCTTGTTGTTACTGCTGATGGTTACGTGGTATCTGTAAGGTACATTGTGAGAAATGATTCAAAACACGTAGAGGGGTCTCGGAATGGAGGCCAAGTTATAAACAGTGGCTTTCCAACGATACCTTTGATCGTTCATTGGGAAATAGAAAGCAATAGCGAGAAATCTAGCTGAGTTTACTTGATTGTTGTGAAATAGTGTTCGTTACTTGATTGCGTATATGATGGTTTATCAGTAGCATGACAGAAGTGCATTATGTTTATGTCTAAATCTTGTTCTCAGTGACGATTATATCAGCATGTTACTGATTTTTATAGAACTAGTTTGTAAATTGTAGAGTAATGGATTTGTTTACCCTGTTGATTTGTCAGTATTTATGAATACTACATTGGAATTGATTTGAAGAAAAACGAGAACACTAGAGAGATGCAGGGGAGTTGTAGTCCTAGGGCTCCGTCAACCCCTAGGGGTCCATCAACGCCTAGGGCTCGTCATCGCAGACGATCTAGCGAGGTTAGTGATAAGCCCTTATGTATACATGATTGATACTTCTTGATCATCTGTCTGCTGTGTCTGCTTGTGTCTTTTATCTCGAACATCTTTCTTTACATGCTATATGTTAGGAGTCACCGATTTCTTACTGTCATTTACTGATGACAACTTTGAACAAATCTCTTAATGCTTTTCGGTTTCAGGGTCCTTCAGAACTGTACAGATCAAATAGCAATTTGCTTGTTCATGATAAGAAAAAATATCAGTCGATGTTGGTTCGTGCATACTCATCTCTTTGGATGGCGGCTGCCACTTCAGTTGTTGTATATCTCGGTCATCTCTACATCTTTGGGATGGTAGTTATCATTCAAATAATAATGGTGTGGGAGCTGTTTAACTTGAGCAGAAAAGCCCTAGAAGATAATAGGATTCCTGGGTTTAAACTTCTAAACTGGTAAACTTCAGTTACCTTTCATTTGTAACGTGTATCTCTCGGTTTTGCTGATGACAAATCTTATCTACGAGTACAAGTGCAGAAGTCACATTTCAAATGGTTCTGTTCTGAAATCACACAGGCACTTCTTCTTCACTGCAATGCTATTTATGTATGGCCGGATACTCAATCGCCAGCTCGTCAATACCGTGACTTCAGATAAAGTTTCCTATAAGCTTATTAGTGGCATAATCAAATATCAGATGATTATCTGTTACTTTCTGTACATTGCAGGTTCGTTCATCCTTTACATACTTTCTCTTTTCCTTATTTCTTTTCGCTGTCTCGATGATTATTGACTCCAGAATCGTGAAACATGTAGTTGGTTCACCAGTCCTGATTCATGTCACAAAGACTTTATGATATATATTCAGATTATCATGTTGAATGCCTACTGATATGGATTTTTGTGCTTTTGCACAATCAGGTTTCATGTGCTTCATTCTCACATTGAAAAAGAAGATGTACAAGTATCAGTTCGGGCAATATGCTTGGACTCACATGATTCTCATAGTGGTCTTCATTCAGTCCTCATTCGTTGCAGCTAATATATTTGAAGGGATATTCTGGTACTTTATGTTCTTAGTAACTTATCATGTACACTCAAAATGAATGTGCTTTACAATCTGTGACTATCATGAACTCAAGAATCAGTTACTGTATATCTAGTTTAATTATGGTGGAAAAGCTTGCTTTGCGGGGACATGGTAGTCACTCGGTCACCTGTGAACTGAAGCTGAACAAGGGCAACGATTGCACACAAGAACAGCAGTGACCGCACTTTTGAAACAAAACATTGTTATTCTTATTCATAGATTATCTGATGTTTGATGTAATACATTACACTCCTTTGGATTCTTTATACTGTTTCTGATTTCAGGCTTTGTCAGGTTCCTTCTCCCTGCGACCCTCATTGCTGTCAATGATGTTGCTGCTTACATCTTTGGATTCTTTTTTGGAAGAACTCCGTTGATTAAGCTCTCTCCCAAGAAAACCTGGGAAGGGTTTATAGGAGCATCATTCACTACACTGGTTACAGCATTTGTGGTAAGTGTCAAACTGGAACACCTTGATTTTGCTTACTACATACTCTTGAAAATGTTGAATTGAAATAATAGTCAAGACATAATGAATGAAGGTGTATCATTAATGGTACTCTTCTTCATGAACGACTACCTGATGTATGTCTGCGTTGACCAGTTGATCCTGTCTAGGTCTGAACAAAACTTAAAAAGTCTCATGTATGTGCCCATGACCAGACTAGGCAAGTGACAGTGCTGACCTACTGAACTTTCCCCCGTCTACAGTGAGCCGAATATAAAACAAACATTTTTAATGACTTTCGAAGATGCAAATTCTGTATCAATCCTCTATCTAATATCTGAGTACCTCACTTGTATATATAGACTTGAGTTTTTGAGATATGTTTATTCTGTTCATACAGTTTCCTTACTTTGCCTCTGCAGCTTGCAAACGTATTGGGGCGTTTCCAGTGGATGACATGTCCCAGGAAGGTAAGTATCATGGCATAGATATTTGCACAGTTGGTGGAATAGTGACACTAATCATGGGGCTTATGCAGGATTTATCTACTGGCTGGCTTAGCTGTGACCCTGGCCCGTATTTCAAGCCAGATTACTACACTTTACCATTTTGGGTTCCTCAGTGGGTGAGTTGATCCTTTAAGCTAAACTACTTTCTCCATTCAACGGCGTCACCCATTCACCTCATTGCCTCAGATGCTGGTTCTTATAGTATATAAGTTGGATGATTAGCTCACTGTAATTCCTACCAATACTGTGCAGATTCATTGCAGAGAGATTGCGATTCTTCCTGTTCAGTGGCATGCCTTATGCATGGGATTGTTTGCATCAATTATAGCGCCTTTTGGAGGCTTCTTTGCTAGTGGTTTCAAGAGGGCTTTGAAGATAAAGGTTTTGTAGCATAATCTAACTTTCACTAACATGATCTTTGACTCTTAGGGTCTATTTGGCCAAGCTCCAACTTCTCCACAACTACGGAGCTCCAAATTGGAGCTTCTACTTCTGATGAACAAATTTACACTAGAAGTGCTTCTAGGACCCAGAAACAGTTCAGCAACACTTCAGGAGCTTGGCCAAACACACCCTCAATATGTTGCTTTAGCCCATATTTTGGTTATTGGTGAGACTTAGAATGAACTTACAAAATACACCAAATCCTTCACTTGATTGTTACAGGATTTTGGTGACAGTATTCCAGGACATGGAGGATTTACCGATAGAATGGACTGCCAGGTACCAGGATTTTCATGAAAAATTTAAAAGTCATGTTGTTCTCTGAGCTTGCTGAACTTAAGTATAACTTTTGCAACTATGCAGATGGTGATGGCCGTTTTTGCATACATATACCACCAGTCTTTCGTTGTTTCCCCAGATCTTTCTGTTGAGACAGTTATGGATCAGGTAAAGTTTCTCCGCAGGCTTGCTGGTGACTTATGACACTTATTTTTAGCGAATATATGTGAACCCCACTGTTATATGTTGATAATTATATTTCGAAATGTGGCTCAGATACTTGGCAACCTCAGTTATGAGGAGCAGCAGTCTCTTTATACAAAGCTCGGCCAGATTTTCTATGATAGAAATGTTATTATATGATCATCGGAATTTGAAGCATAGCCGAAAAGGCAAAAACATCTGAAGGAATGATGACAGAGATATGTGTGCAGAACCTGTAGGCTGGGGATGACATGGCCTGCCGAGTACACTGATCAGAGCACCTGGTTGGGGAAATCAGCAATTTAGCCCAATAGTATTCTCAGTTTCCATTCTGCACCTTTTCACCATGATCTTTCTGGATCACAAGTTCACAACTCACAAGTATCTTTTACAATTCAACAGAAGTTTGTAGATATGGGATCTTCCAAAGTTCGTACTCCCTTCGTTCATATGTCGTTAGTTTAACCAATTCATTCAATTTCAGCACATTGTTCTTTGTGTGTGTGTGTGTGTATTACAGAGCTGAATTGTATTACCTTTAATAACACTAGAGAAATTATTCCTGTATCGCCTTATTATTGTTCAGGTACATCCACACTCCTTCACCTTGGCTTGTCACAGGGGCGAGTCTTCACGTCTGTGGAACACGACATAGTTAAATTTGTGCGTAACGACTAAGGACAAGCACATTGGCTAATTTGTGACTTCCGCGTTTGTGAAATTTTACCAGTTTAGTAGGCGAGTTCCAACTAACACTTCAAATTTCAAAACCACCACTAAAGCCGCACAAATTCCTATGTACATGAAAAATGGACAATGGTGAACCTTAAATCCTTAATAAAGCTACAAAATCATTGGAGTCGCAGACTCGGCCATTCTAATCTCTCTGATTCCAAATGTTGTACACGAGTATGAGCATGCCACCAATTGTATGCCAGAGTCTGCGAAACCACCCTAATGCATGAAGTCTCGGCCTGCAAAGGCGATTTTGAAGGTATTGCGTGAGAGGGGGGAACAAGTATGCTACCCTCTCCAGTTGAATCAGAAATCTGTTCCATCTTCTCCAGATCAAGGCAGCTCGTATTTATCGGGTGATGTATTCGATTTGAGCATGTTCTCTCAGCCACTCAAGCACCTTTCCTCCTTCCAGGACCTCCTGAACCTAAATAACCGAAAAAATAAGACATTTGGTTACGGCATGCTTACAACTGGGACTACTGTACAAGATTCAAGCTCCAAACCCTTTCAAAACTAGACAAATTGGATAATTTTCAAGGGAACAGGCAAATGCTGGAGAGAAGCTTAACCTGTTCTTCAACACGCTCCTCGTCATATTCTTGCTTATGTTTCTTGAATTCTTCAATGGAGTTCTTCACTTCCTTGAACACCTCATCAGTTGTTACCTACATTCAAATTTCATAAGACAGTTGTATTTTGCCTTGTGTATACGTTCGAATACTTCTAACTACTAATTAAGCATCCAGAAGGGAATGTGATCACAGGTAAAGGAAATATGGTGCTCGGATATGTTAGCAAAATAGCAGAAAAAACTAGAAAGGCGGGATCATCTTCTACTACGAAAGCTTTACCTGCAAACTTTCGCGTTTAAATATATCTCCTACAGCCAGATTCTGTTTTATCACTTCACAGATGTTCTCTTTCTCATGTTCAATGTATCGCTTCACTGACTCTGGACTTGTAAGAGACGCCAACTGATCGTCCTTCAACTTCATTTTTGCCTGTTGATCCAAATGTAACATGAAAATTCAAGCAGCAGAAGAGGACATAAAATGACACTCCATTCTATATAAAACCCAGACACCTAGAATCCCAACCTACTTCCATATTACTAAGTCCATCCTATAAAGTGTACTCCCACAGTAATCATTCCTAAGTTCTTTTAGCAGGACTGGCTGTCGGCTCATCATGGATTGAGCGTACCCTAATCTAGGCTTTTCATTAGGGATGCCGCCAAACAAAGGAAAACATTTAGAGTCGGGTCATGGGATTCACATTTCACAAAGCCTAAATAATGCTCCTATGAGTAGCAGTTTCAAGGTTTTACAGTTCTTACCTGAACCTCCAGAAGCTTTGCTCCATACATCTGCCTTCCTTCTTCTTCGAACAAGGACTGAGGAATATTGATTTCAACCATCTGTAGGTGACAGAGTTTCAAGTACCAAACTGTTATGTCTGCAATTCTATTCTTATTTTCCTGAAAATATGTTCTCAAAATATATGGATGATAAGCAACCCATTACCCATCCAACAAATGGGAGAATTTAAGCAACATATACTGCAATTGACCTTGCATATTAGCTTATTAGTGAAGCTAGAGAAGCTGGCTACTAGTACAACCAGCAGAGATGGCAGAATTTAGAATCACGTCATGAACTTGGCTGCTTATTTACATTTCAGCAAACATGGAGGGGGATTAATTGCAGAAGAAGCAGTCGCTTATATGTTCCTAGATTATTATTTCTATTAGGAGTATTCAAGTGGATCCTTCATGAGGACAAGAAAAATCACCCCTCCCCCTACTGATGTGAAGCTCTTCTGAAACAATATTCTATTTGCAGTTACAGACAGGCGTTCAACTCTGATGATTCCAAAACTACTCAATTAACATCCTTGAGACTTTTTATGGACAAATTAAACTTTAAGAAGACATATCTTTTTTTAGTGAAATAGTTTCTTTCAAAATATTTTGGTATTGAGCTGCCCTTGTAACTACAATTTAATACAGGAATGAGTTTCAGGCTCTATGATTCCTTGAATAACTTCTAATCCACAATGTTTTAGGTACTACCAGTTCAGGTTTTATAAAACCTTTAGTTCTTGGTCCAAAAAGTTCCTGAAATCAATGCAAAGCAAACAATACCCAAGCTGCACGGAAAGTTTCATCCAATATGAAACCGTAGAAGTAAATGCATCACCTTTCGGAGCTGGTCTAAAATCGCGTTATCCGTTGCTTGTTCCTTGGCTGTTTTCTCTAGTTCTTGGCATCTTTGTAGCAACGCTCCCTTCACCTATGGAATTGTGGCATATTAATGTGATGTGAAACTTCAACACAACTATCAGTAGACCAGGAACAGCTACTGGTACCTTAAATAGCTTACCTCTTCGAGGGTAGAACATCCTGGAAGAAGCTTGTCAGCAAGAGAATCATCGAACACAGGCAGATCTCTGAAAAATAGTTCTTTACACTCTACCTGTTATGATGGTGCAAGATCATCTAACTTTAGTACTGTACAATTAGGAAACAATACGATGGTTGGATTCAAGTTACTTAAAAAAAGGAAGTTACATTATGACTCCTTGCTTTCGCAGGGGAAGTAGATAATTTCCCAAGCAACATCACACATACACAGTCAAAACAGAAGTAAAATCCCCAACTGTTTATCTTAGCTGCTAAATTATCTCCAAACAAAAGTCACTCACTGTAAATTGAGCCTGTATTCCACGAAGATCTTCTTGTCTCCACCATTCAGGAAACACAAGTGGAAATGATTTTGTTTCACCTTGTTTGATTCCAATAATCGAATCAAAGAAACCAGGGAGAATACTTTCTGCATCTTCTGTATCAAACTCAAAACCTACAAAATATGGAATCACAGGTAAACACTTATGCATAGTTCCCTCACAGTTATTGTTACAGTTAGCTTCCTCTCACTGCAAGTGCAGTAGACATCAAGGTTGGTGAATCAAAAAGGCCAAATATATTTGATAATCATTGCGAAATTGTCCAACAAGGAAAGACTATGCTTTTCGAATAAAGCAATGGCTTGCTCAAACTCCACTTCCCACTGGAAAGAGTCAAAACTTGGTTTAAATCCTCCCGACCACTTCCATTTCCTTGTTTTTTTAAGAGTATCAAGAACGTATTTATATGATATGTACAGGGTCATTTATGAAGTTGCAACTTGCGAACTTATAGAATGAGAGACAGTTAAGTAAATTTTTAAGAGATGATAGAAGACATCCAAGATCTTCTCAAAGTATAGTTCACACATATCATGGGTTCGCATAGGTGATAATTACATGAGCATATACTAGGAGGCTTCCTACAGATAATCATTTTTCAGTTAAGAGTAATAAACTTGGAAGTACTCCGTCCCAAAAATTACAAGCCACTTTGTTACAGATTCCGTGGTCCTTAGTTGAACACTATTACCCTAGTAGTTTGAAGGGGAGCTAGTGTAGAGATTGTGTCTAGAAGGCCCAATAAATATAACTGGAGTCACTGGAAAAAAAAATAGAATAAAGGAGATGTTACTTACAACAAACCAAAGGAATTCTAAGACCCTCAACATGAAGCATGCATGAATTCAGTGTTGACTGCAGGCAGATGTCTTGCTTGGTATTACTTATTCAGTTATTCGTGTTCACTGGTAGATGAGCCCCTTAAACTAGATACCTACAGATTCCCAAAGCTCCTTCTATACGCCACATTCATCACACTAAGTATCAGTTTTCAACCTATGATGTAGTATTGTGTAACAAATTCTTAACATGTAAGCCTCAAGTCTGAAGCTTCAGTCCAACTGTCCTGATAAAATTCCATTTGGCATGTTTATATGAAGTTCAACCTTCAACTCATTAAGTCCATGAATTACTGAATCGAAACCACAAACTCCCTCGTCATCGTCCGTAAGGGGACAAGGCTTTTTCAAAGTCACAGCCTGACCACTAGAAGAAAGAGCCAACATTGACAAAACCTTACATCCTGTTACATTGGCAATGACAACCAGCTGGTTGTTTCAAGTGCTTACGACTTCTATGTTAGATTAATAAATTCCTACTTTTTTCATATTACGGGTGAGAAAGATTCTTAATGAATCTGATGAAATCTGGCATATCTGCATCATTGAATCTTAATTTTTATGTCCCAAATGTGACATAAAGGCTAACATACTTCGTGAAACTAGTACTCCCAGTAATTTTCAGAAGCCAAACCTTTAGCCTCAGCAGACGGAATATTTTGAGAAGTTGCTCCATCACTCTCAATAGTTGATGCTGATATATCCACTACGACAACATCGCCGGCCTATGAAAATTGAATTTCATGAAATCTTAGAAGAAGAGATATGAACGAACTTTTCCAACTTACAGTAAGAAGAATTGTAGCAAATAAGTAATGTCATGCACTACATTTATGTGCATTTGAAAGAGACCTAATTAGGGACTGCAATATCTAAAAGCAATAGATAAGAGCCTCTTAAATCCACACGTACAAAAAATTAGGTTTCTAACTTTCAAAATACAGATCCAGTGCATTGCTAAAAATTTGTCCCCCCATTTTTTTTTTTTTTTTTTCTGTTAATCCAAAGAAATCTAACCATGAGATCATATACGCATGTTAATCATGAATTCATCAGTCAAACTAAAATATTCTGAAAAAGCAAGGAAAAAATATGGTATGATCCACTGAAAGTGCTTTACATATCATTGCTTGTAAAGCAGCAGATGATGATTCGATTGATTTTGTTTGGCTACACACGTGCGTTCCTTAATGTATGAGAAATCCCGTTTTGAAAATTACCTGTAGGCCTCTATCAGTGACTATTCTCAAGGGACCTAATGTCCTATGGCGACGTTTTAGCTCCTGTTCACAAGCTACCTCAGCAGTTATTTCATTATCTATTTCAACAACAATCTTCAAGTTCTTGTATCCATTCTCAGGATTCCATTTCACCTCAGGCAATACATCGACAACCACTTCATACCTGAACAGAAACAGATGACAGATAAATTAAACAGTAGTCAAACCTCAGTGATGTCTACCTATTTAGTAAAAAATATTCAACGCCTCGAGCATTTCCTTTGAAATTTGTAAGCAAGACAATTTTTAATGTTTCAAAACCCAGAGATGATTATCTAGTATTGAGGTTATATGCTCAATATGCTCTTGAGTCTTGATCCAGGTAGCGAGAATAGGTTATATGATATCTCTATGTCGGTACGTTTCTATCTGCATCAAAGCTTTAGCCGTCCAGCTGTCAGGTTCTCATGCTCCCATATTATAACATTTTGTCTACAGTGTTTGTCATGCTTGATTCTTGAAATTCCCTTGAAATGTCCTACTGATGACAGTCTATATTGTAGAGTTTTATTATACAGCAGATATAGTATTGCGCTACCCCAAACGTTATTCTCACCTCAAAGTGTTGGACATTATGTATCCGTCCTCCATGTCTGAAAAGTCAGTAGTGATTCTGACTGAATCTTTTAAAGCTATTCCTTTCACCTTTGTCATAGAAACAGATTGAAAGAGACAATGATATAAGATCTCAGAGTCATAACCCATAACAGAAGTGATATGAATTTGAAGGCATGGCAAAGCTGAATCAAGAAAGCAGAAATGTACTCTTATCAATCTCACAGCCACATCTATTAATTGATTGGACTTAAAAGAGAGATTATTTGCATAGAAGATAATTTACCGATGACATGGCATGTGGAAGGGTCCTTTTCAGTATAGATTCAATCGTAGACCTTTGAACATTTTCCCTACCAGCATAGCTAATAAGAATGCTATCCGGAACAGGCTTTCCAGGGCGAAATCCAGGAACCTAGCAAACAACAAACTACTACTGTAATGATTGGGGCAAACCCAAAAGATAAACAGAAAAGGACTAAGGTACAAGGAGTAGCTCAGAGAAGTAAGATTAAGAAACTCATCCTCTTGTAACCAAAAAAACAGAAGAAAAAAAAAAAAAAACAAAAAAAAACACATCCTCTATAAGATTATTAGATGTACTAATATAATCATTAGAATGTCACTCCTGAGTCCCTGACAGCTGACATCATTACAGACAGTGCCAATGATCGTGATTTTAGAAACTAAGAAGGATCCCTGTGAGATATATGTGAACTTGTAAATAACAGAATTTAGATGAAAGAATTCTGTTATGCTGGCGTGGCGGTGGTTATAACTGCCTAAGCTACTATAAATAGGATGTAAGCTTGTAAGATCATTTCTTATGCTGTTGAAATATAATCACAATGTTTTTCTTCCATCTCTTACTAATCTTCTACTACAAGCTACACACTTCTATATTCTTCTTATGGTAAACATGACTGACTAAACATTTGCACTTTATTCAGTGGGCAAGCTCGATTAATTCGAGTAAGGATTGAACATATCAAAATGATGGGACATTTTGTCCAAAAAACTAAATATCATCAATGAAAACCTGTAACCAATAAAACCTCAGCCTAAGTCGTCCCGCCTCAGTTCAATCCCAATGCAAATTTTCCCCCAAGGCTCAAACAACTAAACTTTCAGCAAGACAACTCAGGACACAAATTTTTTAAATAGGCAAAGCCTGCATTCTTCTTTACACGTTTGTCGGACATGGTATCAATCTATGTCGAATGAAGTGATTATAACTATCCATAA
Organism: Spergularia marina; assembly: GCA_963680865.1. Lineage (NCBI taxonomy): Eukaryota > Viridiplantae > Streptophyta > Magnoliopsida > Caryophyllales > Caryophyllaceae > Spergularia > Spergularia marina. Next base: position 6,056,841 of record OY804549.1, on the reverse strand, counting down.
ACCAGTAAACAACCATAGATGAATCCAGGGTGTGCATCAATTCTAATCCACCTACAATTTCCCATAATAACAATTAAATTTACAATTTGTGAAAATTGGAAAGGAGGTAAACACCTTTGCCTGCTTCGAAAGCTCGCGCATCATCCTCTTATAACAATCAGCACATACCGCTTGTGGAACTGTCACATTTAACTTCACCTATATAACAACAAGAACAACAACCAAGCCTTAGTCCTATAATGATTTGGGGTCGGCTAACAAGGACCGTCATCCGCATGCGTCATACGAAAGCAACAAAAGGTTAACAACAGGTAGAATACATTTCAAATCTTCAAACTTAAGCAACATACTCCTATATAAACATTTCAAGTTGAATTGAGAATAAACAACAAAAACCCATCATAACTCCCATCGAATTTCAACTAATTAAGCAATGCCCATAAGAAAACAATCATCAATAAAACAGTAAAAACAACAAAAATTGAACAATAATAAGGGAAAAAAGAAAAGAAAAGATTGGGGCTTTACACTGGAATTGGGCTCTTGAGTCTCAACGATGACAAGCTCAGCAGGAAGCTGATCCTTTTCGACTTCGGCGGCCGAGGAAGTGGAAGCTGAAACTGAAGATGGAGTCCTAGGAAATGAGTGTTGAAGTGGGGAGAATTGGCGGGAAGAAGGTGAGAATTGAAGGGATTTGTTGAGGGCAATGTTATGGGATTTGTTGGATAGGTTAAGAGAAGAGAGATTAGTGGGGAAAGGAGAGAAAGATGAGGGCTTTCCATGGAATGGAAGCGTGAAGGAGAAGGCAGAGCAATAGAGCTCCATTGAAGTGGGAGAGTGAGAGTGAGTAAGGAGATAGATAGAGAGGGAGGGAATTGGGGTTGTTAATTTGTTGTTTGGATAGGAGTATAGGAGGTTAATAATCCATACACAATTACACAAGTTGGGGTGATGTGTTTGGTCCTCCAAACTCCAAATACAAGGGAAAATATTTACTTATCACGTACTATAGGATTATTGTAGCATTTTGTATTATCAGACTCAATTGAAATATGGGGGTTTTGGGGTTGTTTTTCTAGTTCAATTGTCTAATATGAAATTTCGACTTTATTAAAGGGGATAATGAAAAGTAAAACATTACTCGTACATGATTATACAATCATCCATTAGCCAGATCTTTTCTTACAATTACATACCAAAAGTTTTATCAAAAATATAGTAGTTTGTAAGTCTCTTTTTCAATTTCTAAACGACCTACTCCCTCCGTCCCAGTTCAAACGCCCCATATTCCATTTTGGTACGTCCCACTTCAAACACCCCATCTATTTTGGGACATATTTCTCTCTCTTACTTTTATTAAATTATTACATCTTCTCTCACATTATCTCTCCTACTTTTATTAATCCTCACATTCTCTCTCCTCCTTTTACCCCACTCAACTTATTATATCAATTTTTCTTATTCCACTACAAAAACGCCTTGGGGCGTTTGATCTGGGACGGAGGGAGTATGTGCTTTCCTAGACACTCGTCTGTTATACATGGAACAATTTAATAATGTGAAACCATTTATCTTGACGTTGATTTTCGTATTTAGAATAAGATACACAAATATTGGTACATCATTTATACTCATTTCTGTTCATTTTTTTACTCTTGTTTTTGGCACAAAGGCCAATGAGAGGGTAGAGACTTGAGAGTATCGTTTTGTGTCTTACTCAAGTATACATAGTAGCATATATAGAAGTGGAGTATACAAGATAAGCAATACTAATCTACCGCACAAAAAAAAAAAAAGTAGCATAGCAAAACATAAATTATAAAATTATTTAGAGAAGTCCTTAAATCCACACATGTCCTCAACGGTTGAGCCACACGATTAACAAGTATTTGACCAAATGCTTAACACCCTTGTTCCAATATTACAAGTGGGCAAGCGAGAAAGGGGTTAAGATGGTCAACTTTCTTTACAATTACATGTCTAAAGAGATTATGACGTGACGATATGCCTACCCTTATTTCAACATCAGCAAAATAAAAAGTTTAAATAAAACCCTAAGACCAGTGGAGTATTATGATTTATGATCCCCTACCACCTAAACCCCTACTTCACTCCTCCGAGTAGTTGAGCAATTGCTACTTCAAGTAGCGTGATCGTAACTTTACCCAAACAAGTACTCCAAAGAAACCCTTCATTTCGCAGCCAAAGTCACTTCACTCCAAAGAGTCCAAACACCACTGTAGGAAAAGTTGCTTAAAAAAGAGAAAAAAAGGTATGGAGGGAGGAAACGTAGGCGTGGGACCCGCAACATCAAACTCCCGCCCTGTAAGATCGGCGTCTCGGTACTTCTTCGGGTCCCACCCGGCCAACTTCACTGGACCCGTCAGGAGGTGGCAGAAGAAATGGGTCCACGTGGCACCATCTCAGCCCTCCACTACCCGAACCACTCGCTCCAAACCTCAATCCAACGCTCACCGTTCACTCAACTCCCCCGTCCTCCTCTGCAAGTGGACCCCACTTCCTCCGCCAACCACCATCACCACCACCACCACCGAACCCGCCGTCAACGGTGGCTCCCCTCGCCGTAAGTTCCGCTACGCTCCGGTACGTTCTTTACTCGGTGCTCTGTTTCTTTTTGCATGTCATTGTGGTCCGAAAATTCTGGTACAAGTTTCTTTCTTTTTCACTTGCATATGACTGGTATGGGTATAATTTCACGTTAATGTAACTGGGTACTCGCCAATTTTTACTTTTATTGGGTAATTTTTCTGATTATTAGTTGTTGGGTGTTTTAGGGTTTATAGTTGAAAATTAGGGTTTTTTTGGGGGTAGCTTTGAGTTGTATGAATCAATTGTATGATTAGGCTTGTATAAACCTTTTTGGACACCCATTTACCTTAATTTTACTGGGCATTGATCAATTTTCTTTGATCTTTTGTTTTTTCACTGTTTCCCTTTTATTTATGTGGGTCTTAATTAAAAGAAAAAAAAAACCCCCATGAAAATTCACTTTGTTATAAATGCCTGGTTGTGAAGTTTCGAGACTTGAGACTTGAGTTGCTGACTGATAGCTTATGAAATAATTGTGTTGCCCTGTTTCTGAGGCATTAAATCCGAAGGCGAATGCGTGAAGTTCTTGCGGTTTGGGTATAAGATGATAGTATGAATGACATCCTCCAAACTTACATAATGTGTGGTACAATCCGGAAAATCATCAAACCAAACAACAAAATCGGGAAGACTTAAAAGCATTACTTGGGGATAGGTAGGCTAGTCGGTTCCCTTCTGTTTTAATGAAATTATATGAACAACAAACGAAAGAAGATTAATGATGTGCATCTGCTAAGAATGCTATCAAACTAGGACAAGTCTTTCCTTGTGTACTTGAATGCTAGAAAATGCTGCTGGGCATGAGACTTATCTAGATCAGCAGCACATGGATCATCTTAGGGAGGGTGATTGGCAATGAGGGGCTGATTCTCTCTTCACAATGCCGACTTCAGCACACTTGAAAGGGGTGATAACATGCGTCATCAACATTTACTTCCCTTTACGAGATAGCAGGTACCTTCCGTACACCAGCACCAGTACCCAACAACCGTGGTTGGGAGATATCAGTTTGCTTTTTCCTTAACATATCGCATATACTCTTCTATCTGTCCTTAGTATTCATCATCTGTACCAAGTCAAGACGACAGAAATGATGATTGATGCATACTGTTGCTGTTTACTTTAGACAGAATTTGTTGCATTATGTTATTATGTTCACAGTAATACATTTATCAATGATTCCGCCTCATGGTTAAATACTTCCCTAGCTCCCCTCTAACCTTGAAGTTCGCTACCAGTTTCCATGCTGTCTTTCGTGCTTTATTTGAATGCCCTCATACGTGGTGTTCTGTAGCATATTAGATATGATTGATTATACAAAGAGCCCCACTTTTACTTTGGTTGCGGGTTGTTAATTTTATTTGTGTCCCCCTCTTCGCTTTTTTTGTTTCTACCATGATGTCTTTTTGGCTAATTTGCACCTGTAGGCTCATGGCTGTAAATCTCTGTTGTCTACAGATTGCTGTGATTGAGGAGAAGAAGAAGCTAACAGCAAAGACAGCTACCAACCAAAATCTTGCAGAAACGACCCGCCTATCTGGAGAGACTCCAGCAAAGGACAGTGATCAAAGCCATGGGATGCTGGACATCAACAATGATATTACGGAATCAGACCAGGTATAGAACACTCTTGGCATAATTATTTTGAACATCCATTCACATCCTATACGTTGCAATGTACTTTTGTAGTTCTGTAAATAATTTAAGCTGATTGGAGTCTGGCTCAGCCAAGTGGACGAGTGGACAAAATCTGATTGTGATTTCATATATTTCTTTTAATTTCTTGATGCACATTCCCCCTGCCATTTTGTCTTCTGTCTAGCCTGGTAATCAATGGACAAATTACCATGATTGATAGTTTAAGTTCCTCTCACGAGCTTATCTTGGGTGTAGGAATATTATCTCATTTTCAGGAGACTATAGTTGGACTTCACCCCATCATGTGATTGAGTAATTGGATACAATCTTTAAACGGAGGCCTTTTGTGTTTTGTTGGCAACTTGTCATTCCGTATAAACTCCACACCTGTAACACTGTATATGTGAGTAATTGGAGCGGCTATTTTTTTGCACCCTACCCGCATTCCTGTTGCTATTAGAATATATATTAATATGTTGTTCTGTTAGAGAAGGGGTGGGTGTAGCCTCTATTGGCGTAGCATAGCCATTGACTCTAGTGATAAATGTCATTTTGGGAGATACGTTTGATGCTTCAAGCACGGGTTTAAATGTGCAGGGAACCAGCAAGAGCCGTCCAGTGCACTATTCAAGGAGAAGCCAGCTGAAGAAGTCGCACTCCTAGAAACAAAGTGAAGTTAGACTTGGATCTCGATCTTACTAACACAAGAGATTGGCCCTGTAGATAGCACTGAGTAAACGTAGTTTGTGAAACATGTCTCATTGTCCCCTATGTGTCTGAATCGTGAATCGCGTAATCCTTTTGTCCATGGCAGACTAGGTAATGCAAACTTCACTCACACCATGCTGCTTAAAATGTAATCTATTAGATATCTTGTGTAACTGCGGATAGTGAATCAGGTCACTTTCGGGCGAACGGATCCTCTCCAGTTCTCAAAAGAACTGGACGGTCCAGTTCCTCATAGGATCGTGACACGTGCCATGGTAAGAAATGGAGGGCTCAAATTAGATGATAACTTAACTCCCCTCTCTCTTCTCAAATACCCCACCCACGACAACTCCAACCCACCCTCAAGCCCACTAGCCCAGCTGCCGGCAAACCCACCTGAGCTTCGCGAAGCCATGACCACCACCGACAGCTTCTCCTCTAAATCCAACCGACTTCCCACACAAGCAACAACCCCCCCCTGAGAGCCCCAGTTAGTCCCCTCGTGACACCATCCGGCCAGAGTGGTCGTTCCGCCGGCTGAATTGGGTGGCCGTGGATAGAGTAAAAATGGTGGGATTGGGTTGTAGGTGGTGGCAGTGGCGAAACCAGGATTGAGAGAGGGGGGGCACAAAATTATGAACCAAACATGAGTTACATATTCAAGAGTCTTTTAACAAAAAATAAAAATAAAAGAGCCAAAGTGACAATCACCAGGCTCGAACTCAGGTAGTTTGCAATCTAAAATGGACCAAATTTCACTAGTGTATCACAATTTATATGAACGTTAGAGACATAAATACCATATATATACTGATATATTTCAGAGAGAATTGGGGGGCACGTGCACCCCCCGGCTATGCCCCTGGGTGGTGGGGTAGCCGTAGCCTCGTAAGAGGTGGCTGAATAATAATGGTGGCTATTTTTGGTGGTCACGTGAAGAAAGTGCAGGAAAGAGAAAAGGTTGATAAATAAATCACAGCCCTTTAAATTGTATGTGTCCACGTGTTGTTGATATCTGGGCTAAGGAAATGGACCTCCAGTTCGTTTGAGAACTGGAGAGGATCTTGCTCCACTTTCGGTACTTGGTAATTGCACTCAAACCATGCTGGATATTTGCCTGTTTACAGTTTTCAAAGCTGCGTATAATGATCTTTCAAGCGACAACAATTATGGAGAAATATGTATGCGACCATTTCTGCTTACTAAGTCCAATCTTCGATTGCTTCCACCATTACCTCCGTTATGAGCATGAAAGAGAGCGCGAGGAGGCATCATCTCTTATCAGTTGTTCATTTCGTATACAAGTATACAACCCTGTATAAGTGTGACAGATTTTTATGGCTGAGTAGCTAATTGTCGTACGAACGAAGGTTATGTGCTCTCGGGAGGTGCACTAATTGGGCTTCACCTAGACTCAAAATAAATTATTGTGAGATCGATCTTATCCTATGACGTGATACTACTTGCCCCATACAGGGTAGTGCACAATACACACATTAGAAGACCCGAAAACACATCCCATTTACAATTGAGCCAATGAGCCCATTACTTGAATAACCATGCACAGATCTACCCGGTGTCGATTGTTGGCCATAACTTCCACTGTTTACAGAGCTACAGAAGGCTGTGGCTGGGGAGGAGAAGCTGCTTACGAAAGAAAAAGCCCGCACGCAAAGACAGAGCACTAACAGTCATTTCGACTCTACCACAGCTCATAAGGGCTCAACAGACTACTATGGTTGCGACAATTTCATCTGATTATTGTTCCCTCGCGCTTACAGAGCGTGCCTAACTATTGCAGAGAATTTACTATTTGCGGGATTGAACCTGTAGGAATATTCACCATATTTATCCTGTCCCAAAAAAAAAAAAAAAAAAAAAAAAAAAAACAGATTTATCACCATGGCTCATTTCTTGCTTTAAAAGCCTGAAAGGTTCAGGATCCATAATTCCATATTCCTTGCCTCTTTCTCACTCAAAGGAAGACGCAAGCCCTTGCTTTTTAGGAGGGCAAAACTCAAATTTTCCCCAGACAAAATTCATCTGTTTCTCAAGTGCCCTGTAAACCTACATAACTAAGTGGCCTTTCAGGAAGCAGTGACCGTGAATTCGAATAAGAGCTATGAGATTATTTCTGCTCATCTATATGAAAAAAAAAAAAAATAAGAAATCGACAAACAAGAACTGTACCAACGAAGCTAGGAACTAATGAAATCTAGGGTCACGCCCCATAATCACAAAGATTAATTCTTCAAGCATGATGCACGTCACGTGTTTGCTGGTAAGGTGTCCAAGATTCAAGAGTCAGCCTCACTATTTTCTGCTGCCACAGTGACGCCAACTTCAGCTGGTCGGATGACCCTGCCATTTAGTGTGTAACCCGCCTGCATGGATAGCAAAGATGATGACGTCACATGAATATTAGCGTGCAACATAGCAGGCTCTCTTATCAGCATTCAAGTATAAAGTAGAAACTACATAGCATGGACAAAGGAGGTGTTGAATCATTGTCTAACAGGAGACGCTTAGAATGATGAGAAGAGAAGGAAAAGATAGGCGACTAAGGCCCCGTTTGGTTCGCGAATTCCAGGTATCAGGAATGGGGTTTGATTCAACAAACCCCATACATCTGTTTGGTTGCAATTTTTAAGCTCTCAAACCCCATTCCCAGCGCCCCTATGAACCCGCTTGAAATCGGGTTCAAATCCCATTGTCTAACAGGAGACGCTTAGAATGATGAGAAGGGAAAGAAAAGGTAGGCGACTAAAAGCATACAACTCCTAGTATCAAAGAGTTCACTGTAAGTAGGAAGAAAACACAGCCATACAACCGAGCAATATGACAGTTACCAATCGCCTAACAACATAACTTAAAGAGGGAAAAATCAGGGTTCTCGGTGGGTTGAAAGTGTGCATTTCAACTGTGAGGGGACACATATAGTTGTGCATATTCCCAGTCTTCCCTCTTCTTTCAATATTCATCACATATAGAAAACTAGTTTCCTCTATTTTGTCCACTTAATATTCCTGACGACATTTTTTTTCTGGGAGGGAGGTATTAACTTCATATTCTACAGCTACAAAACAACCAATGAATCACCACATAAACCTGACCTCACCAACCACCAACTCAACTCTACATCGCACAACTATCTAAACTCCAAATTTCACAGCCTCCACAAAAATTCACAAACGTCTACCATAAATACATGAGGCACGACGACAAAACAAGCCCAAAATCTAAATTCCACACTAGTACTTTACTTGAATCAGTAATCAATCCTGAATCAAGTAAAAAATTTGTTGGAAACCATATGTTATTGGGCGATATCCGCATACAAGTGGCAAAAAGAGGTGGATTCTTGATTGTGTGGTGGCTTAGATAGATGTATTTCCTAAGAAACTGAACAAGGGAATCAAATAAAAACACATCAGCTGTAAGTTTGTCACCATCGACAACTGATAAGTAATACAACTTCTAAAGTGTATCTAGATAAGATAAACATTTATTCACGATCAAAAGAAAAATGAATAGAGTGTAAGATCAGAATTCCACAACTTTTAAGAGGTGAAGAGCTATTGGTCGCCCACCCTATTACCAATGTCGCCCTAAATATACCCATAATGCTCTTCACCAATTTTAGTATCAAATTCTCTAATCAGACATCACACATTGGAACTTTAATTTCTCTCTTCATCCGTCCGCCGTCACTACTAGGCATCGACTATCCATCTCACCCACTACTTTCTCTCTGTACTGTACTACCCATTCCCATCCGCTCAAGCATTCACCATCACCACGGACCACCAATCTTAATCACCAGCACTTTATGCTCGACACTGCCAAGAAGCCTTATCTTCACAGCATCAACAGCAACTCGCCATGTTTCAAGCCACTACAGCTAATCTGACCACCCACCAAAGACGTCTGACTAACTCTTCTGTGATGGGGAAATGACATCTGGCGAAGACGTCTGAGATGGGGACAGGACGTGTGGTCAAGATGTCGCGTCATCTTGCCGAACGTGTAGTTAACACGTCAACAACAGTAGAACACATGATAAATACGTTTATTGTTAAGTTGGGTAGACATGAAAATTGGGAGCTTCGAAATACCGAAGTGCCGAACAGTGTATGTTCACTGCGGATATTGTTTGGACCGAATCCATTGAGTTGAGGACTTGAGGTTGTTTTGGTTGAAAGGTGGAAATTTGAGGTCTATTTTTTATTAATGTTTGCAATTGTTTTCCAGATTTCAAACATAGTGAATTAGTGATGATCAATAAGTGTTGCGGTGATGGCTTGATGAGATGAGATTATAGACATACAGTGAAGAGCGAGATCAACGGCAAGGAAAACACCATGAAATCTTGCAAAAGGGTAAACTTGGCAATATATGGACATAGTTGGGCGATATAGTAATCTAAGGGCGACGAATAACACCACTCAAGAGAGTTACCAGAGCAGAACACAGAACATACCTTAAGAACAACAGCAATAGTACCCGGAGGCTTAGAACCGTCAGGCACTTGAAATACTGCATTATGGATGTTGGGATCAAACTGCTCGTTGGTAGGATCAACCTTATCAATACCATTTTTCCTGAAAACCTGATTAATAAGTCATGTTAACAACTGAAAACTAGTAAATATCTATCATGTATGTTCCAAGGAAAATTCAGAAAGACTAAACTTAATCTGCACAGAACCAAAGCGGTGAGTACATAGTCATCTTCCTTGTTCGTGTGCAAACACGAGACATGTTCCCACTGTCTTTGAGTTCATCTGGTTGAATGGCAATTAGGGAAGACTTAAATTAAAGAAAAAGAGTATATGTTTTAACCGCATGCACTCGGAACAAAAAGAAAAATAAAACAGAGGGAGGTCAATTGTTCAAATGCTTACAAGAAACTAGGAGAAAAAACGCACTAAGGCTCTTCTCAAAGTATCTAAGGTCTAGTAACTCCACAAGACTAATTTCTAAATCGAATGCTGTATGACTGGTATGAGTAATTCTGAGGAAACTGTTTCTTGAGAATTTTTGAAATATTGAGAAGCAGAATTTTTAAAGTACGGTTAAGAAGCGTAAACTCTCACTGGCTTTCCATCTCGTAACTCTATTTCTCATATACAAAGACATCGGGTTGCTCATCCATCGTCAACATACATTCATGAACATTCCTTAAATATTTTATAAAACTATTGGAACAATATTCTTCGCCTTACCTAACAAGGTAACACAATTACTTTCTCCTGGAACAAAGGGGGAAATGGTAGAAAATATCCAAAAGCAGTATTGAGAACTCGGAATTTACAAACCCAAAAACAAAATCCAGAAAATAGACGTGTAGATATCATGTTAAACGGTTGAAACCTAGAAAACAGTGGTGGGAAGTTGAAGGATCACTTGGTATTTGTTTGCAGATAAAAGAGAGGAATACGGAAGTGTAAGAGAGAGGATGATAATATGAGGTTATATCCTGAGAATCTCCCTGATGGAGCTTCAACTCTAAAAACTAAAGAAGTTCGCACTCCAGATGAAAAGCTCCTATGTTTGGTCCAATTTCTATTTCCTATACCAAAAAGCTGCTTGAGGACTTGCCCAAACGGGCTCTAAACTTAATGCAAACAAGTTTGGACGAGTTCAGATACTAGTAAAATGGTGAAGTACGTATACTACCTAACAGAGCAACCATAGAACTGCAGGAAGAAAGAAAACCAATCAAAGCTTCTCAATATTATAAGAAATGGATCATTTTGAACTGGAATTAGATTACCTCTGCTAGTTGCTTCTCAGTCATCTCAACACCTTCCAGCAAAGTTTTCAAAGCTGGCACTGCTCCCACTGTATCTTGCGAAACATCAATTTTGCTGAAACTCTCTTTGGTCACTGATGAGGCTCTCGACAGATTGTCAGCAACGTCCAGTAAACTCTTGGCAAAACTCTGCACGGCAGATTGGGAAAAAACATGTGAAAAAGTTGTCACAAGGAACAACATACAGATTCCATTGAATTAAAACAATCAGGAAAAAAAAACCTGCACGGCAAACTTCTTTGAATTCTCTGCATCACGACGTGTTCGTTCCATGACATTCTCCATTTCAGCATAACTACGGAGTAATTTATCTTTCCATTCACCATGCTCTTTCTCCTTTTTCTGAAGGGTTTCCTCCTTCTCGATTACAATTTTCACAAGCTCCTCTTTGGACAGGTCATCAATATCTACTCCGGAATCTGAACCAGAAAGTACAATTCTTTAGTGCATTGTCATTTGTCAATGTCTTTTAACAGATTGTGATGCAGGTAGTGAATCATGATTAGAACCTGTTTCTTGTGTCTGATCCGAAGATTTGACGGAGGCAGTCTCACCTACATTTCCATTGTCCCCTTTATTTTCCTGCTCTTGTTCATCAGGTGCAGATGTTGACATTCCACGAGGCATGAAAGCAGCAGAAGACCGTAACCCATTTTGAAGGAAAGATGCCTGGCCACAATGAAAATGTAGAGAATGGCTTCAGCTTAAGATTAGATGACGCAAATTGAGTTGCTGTAGATAATTTCAGCATCTAAACCGAGAGCGCACTCTAATGACCAAAGACACTGCACTAAGAATTAACTCCAACAATTTATTTAAGAGGAGTTATACAATCCCATTGCAGTAAGCACTGAGAAAGGCAGACATCCATCTCTCATCAACTTATCATTAAGAATAGCCACGACACCATAGGTATACTGCAACACAGCAATTCATTGATTGGTGCAATCTCGGTGTGGCTGTTAGTTTTGTCCATTCCCAACAGAGACAATGACCTATCGTTTTTTTAGCACTTGGGAAATAAAGGACTGGATCAAAATGACTCAGCACTTCTACATTCATGAAGTAGTGGTTGGTCATCCCATCTTCTGCCCATTTTCAGGGATCAATCTACAGTAAGCTCTATTTTTAAAACGCCATAGACCACAAAGGAGCTCCAATGCAGCTCACTCAGAACCTCAAACATCATTTCACACTTTAATCAGAAGCTCAAACACTAACTTGCAGCTTAACCAGTTCAAACCAAAATAAGAGAAAATAAATAAAATACAAAAGCAGCAAATTTAATAGAGGAAACTTTCATAAATAAAAAAGTAATTTGTTGTCACCATTTTTGTTGAAGAAACAAAGTTAGAGGAATGTCAAAATAAACAAATTCTCCCTCCTTCCCAAAGTATACACCCCACCTCAACGTTAGCGGAGTCCAAGCTGCAGCTTTGACCACATTTCGTTTTTGCATATAAAAGTTGTAGTAATCAGAAAGTTACTTTTGCGCAAGATTTTATGATAAAAATTTATATATTCTTAAGTCACATTAAAAATCATCATACTAAGATATTTAAGGTCAAATTCTGGAAACTTTAACCACCCCCTCCCCCCCCCCAAAAAAAAAGGACATGGGTGATTAATTTGGGAAGGGCGAGTAGTTAATTCTCATATAAAATTGGAGCTTGGATCACTAATCGAATCTGAGGATCAAGGTTGGCCTATTGGTTAGGATTTGAACCTACCTGAGGGTTAACCTAGGCTCGAATCCACATATCCCCAGCCCGTGGCATTAGCTGCTCCTTTATACCACCAAAAAAAAAAAAAAAAAAAAAAAAAAAAAAAAAAAAAAAAATAATTCCATCCAAAAAAATCATCAAGTTCGAAGTGCAATTCTCCTACTAAACTCCTGAGATGCGAAAGATAAGAAACAGTGATTCATAACTCAAGTAAGCACTAAAACCGCTTTTATGAACGAAGCTTTAGGTGTCAGCAAAAGGAAAGTTACAAAATGATAAAACCCTATGCTCCGTCAAAATACAGAGTTTCAAAACATTAGGATTGTTATGATCCTTGAGGCTTACAATTAAACTCTAGTCGAGTCAATTCCATATCGATGGTGTACACATTCCTTGTTCAGTTGATAGTTTACACTACAATTCTACAATAGCAGCCACTATAATTATAATCCCACGACTTTCGCTTAAAAAAAAAATATCAAACATCTTTAGCATTCATTTCGGCATCGGCACACACAGAAAAGAGTTTCCAATGCGTGAACTCATTTCACACTTCAATCAATAGCTATAAATCAGTTGGAATAGGCCTCGGGTTTTCGATCTAATCGTTCTCGGAACAATTGCTAAAACAAACATAATGATTAACAAGGGAGTAAAGCTAATAATGCATCAAACTAGCAGTGAGAACATTGCAAAATTCTAAAACCCTACCAAAACCCCGAAATGGACAAAGAGTATGAAAAATCGGCAACATAATCACTAATTAATTAACTTAAAATTGATAATTCAAGGTACGAGCAATTAAAAAAATAAAAAAAGGTTGAGAAATGCTTAAACCCTAGCAAAACCCTATATACTCGAGAAATTGATCGAGGAATTCGGATATGATTGGGAGAGGAGAAGGAGGAAAGAGGAAAGAGTACCTTGTTGGAGAAGCTAGAGACAGAGTGGAAGCGGTGGGCGAGGAGAGCGAGGTGGTTGTGGAGGGGCTGCGGTGGCTGGGGAGAGAGAAAGGAGTTGCGACACTGCGTCACCGCCGTCCTCGACGCTCTTCCTAAAACCCTAGCTAGCGACATCGGTGGTGGTTACGGTGGTGGTGGTGGTTTGGAATCGGCAAAATTTGGAGGAGAGAGAAAGAGAAACAGGGAGAAGAGGGGTGAAATGGAGGAGAGAGGGGCAGGGGAAGGGAAGGAGGAGGTTGTCTGAAGGAGAGGCTTCTTGGAGAAGAAGCAAATGGAAGGAACGTGTGTGAAAGGGAGGTGAAACGGTGTCGTATTGTTGTGACAATGGGGTTGTGCTGGTCGTTTTCGCAATTTTAGTTGAGATTTGAGAAAGGTTTTTGTGGGTTTTAGGTGTGTGTAGAAAGATCTAGATGCTCTTCCCAAAATTCTAACTTTAAGCCAATTGTATGTGGTTGATGGAATTATTATAATTGAAAAGGGGTACATATCATATACTATTGTTGTAATGTATGTACCATACTCACGGTTGTTTGAGGGGCATGAATTGCAGAGTACTAGTATGTATCAATAACAGATAAGATAATTAGAAAAAAAGCTACTCCAACCACCACACACCGACCTACAACCACCACCACTTTGTTTCCAGCCATCACTACCAACCACAACGGCCCCTAACGTCACCACCACTAGGCCGCTCATGGTAAAATGTCCCACAACAGATCTGGGCAAAGGTAGGGACCGAACGAGAGACCTCGGTGGCAATGGGCCAAGAAGGGGAATAGAAATAGAAGTGTCGAGCATAGACGAGGACATCGAGGCAAGGGTCGCGCGAGGCCTTGTTAGGTTTGACTGCCAAGGTCCAGCCTGACCGCGTGGTGGTGGGTTTCATGGGTGCAAGGTACTGATTTTGTGGGTTGATGTAGGCGTTGTTTCGTATTAGGTGGTCACCTGGTATGGGTTTAGGTGGTCGTAGCCGTTGGTATGTGAATCCGGGCTCGAGTTGCGGTGGATCTGGGAGGCTGAAGATTTTAGCAGAGGTAGGGTTCGGGGCTGCAAATCTGGAGAGAGAAAAGTATCAATGTGGGCCGAAATTGCAAGAGGAGAGGGAGCCAAGGTGGTTCGAAGGGTTCTTCAGTTGGAGGCGGTCGTTGGGGTTTTCTCGGATAAGTCCACAGTTGTGGTTGCAGTTGGAAGCATGGTGGTATGTGGTGGATGTTGGGCCTAATAAAGGGTGGTTTTTGGTGGGTTGGTGGGCCTAATGAGGGGTGGTTTGTGGTCGGTTAGTGGGCCAACCTAAGTTCAATTAGTCTCATCGGTACAAGTAGTCGGAGGAGTGAATAAGGGTGGGTGAGAGATGTTTGGTGAGGAAAGTGAGGGAGTAGGATTGAGAATGAGCAACAAATCATGGTGATTGGTTTTACAACTAAACGTTGGAATGTTGAGTTAAAATAACTTTACAAGAGTTGTATGTGTACTATCTTACCTCATCTTGCGCCTAACTTTTCGAAAAGAAAATACCACTCTTACCAACTTTTGTTTGACTTATAATAATTTATTCCGAAAATCTACCTTCGAACAACCAAAAGGACTACCCCTAAAAGCAGGCATAGTATTGATAGTGGTAGACTGGTAGGACATAAGGGGCAACAGGAATAAGGAGTAACTTTTGTTTCTCAAAAAACAATTGAGGAACGCCTCAAGATTTATGCTAAAATAAAATGTTTCGCCCCTCCAAAAAAAAAAACTAAAAAAAGTTAGGACTTTTTTGGTATCGTTTTTGGTTTTCAGTTGTTTTTTGAAAATCAAAGTCCCGTTTTACAAAACTAGAAAAAGTGATTTTCTGTTTTCAGTTGCCAGTTTTCATTTTTCATGACTATTATTGAACCAACTAATTTAATCTTCAATTTGTAACTTATTTAATAAAATTTTATGGCACAAAAAATCAAAAAAAAAAAAGGGCAGTGCTATCGAACGATGCCTTAATCGTCTAAAAATAAAAAAGCAAACTCTTTTTTGGAGAAACTAGAGTTTGGTCAAAGAGCCCCAAGTCCACCTTATACTATATATTAAAAGCTGTGTTAGAGGTAACGACCACATTCACCGGCTTCAGTTACGCCATCTGTTATGCCACGTGGCATGTCTCTTTAATTTTCACTTAAAAAAAATCATTTAAAATGTCTTTTATGGTAAAAAAATAATGTAGATGGACATTCCATACATGGTGATAAATAAGTGACGTTTTTCATATAAAAAAATTCACAATATTTTTTTGGCAAATTTGATGAAAATAACCCAACGTTTGCAACATTTTCATGGAATAACCCAACCTTTCCACTTTAATAAAAATAACCCAACGTTTTACTTCGTGTCACACTAATATCCCGAACCCGCTAAAAGACAATTTATCGCACTCCAATTCCCAATGGGCGATTTTTTATTTGCACAAAATATTCTGATTTTTTTCCTTGACGGTTTTCTTTACCTAATAACTACATCGCTCTAAGTATTTGCATTTTTTTATACTTAACTTTTGTCTTCTTAACTGGTTAAATTGTAAAACATATAACATCCCTAAATGCAGAAACATTTTTATCATGCAAATGAATATTTTGAATGAAAACAAAATAGATCTTCATTGGAAGGTGGTTGTAATTTTGATATAAGTTTATTTCGATTGAGGTTGAATAGATATGGTGTAGAGAATAAGGGGAAAGTAATTATTATAAATTATTTATTAATTATAAAATAGGGGGAAACACAAGGGAAAAAAATTCAAGGAAAGAATCAAATAAATTTGTGCAAAATGTTTTTTTTTTCTCCTCCTTATTATTTAGCCCCTTGAGATTTGGAGTGGGCGAAATTCCTAGTTTAGTAGGTTTGGGATATTAGTGTGACGAGAAGTAAAACGTTGGGTTATTTTTGTTAAAGTGAAAAGGTTGGGTTACCATTTATTTAGAACAATTGATTAATTCATTTTTTACAGTTCTCACACTGTATACTTACATGACATTAATGTTCAAGCTAATCAATTAACTTTTTTAATAGAACCATTTACTTTCATTACCTACTTTAACCAACCTTTTATCGTTTTACGTGTTTATGTCTCATGACAAAAGTATAAAGATGTCAATACCAAACAAAACTAAACACAAATTATGCAATTCAAGATATATACAATTATTTCGCATCAACAAATCTAAATAACAAATTGACAAATGTTGTGCTATAATGATTAAGATAGAGGTACCGAACAATAAGTTTCAGTTTCGAATTTGTTCCCTATATTGTATACCGATTTCTAAGCTTATTACACGTGATGTTAGTAAGATTTTGTATGATTCAACTTATTCTTTTTAACATATTCGTATCACGAGAGTAAGATGTTGTAACCAAATGAACTTATAAACAGACTTTTTATCCACAAAAAACTACTCGTATATTAAAATTTCATTAACTATAGACACATTTTAAAAAAAAAAACATTTGGTTCTTACATTTTACCAAAATGTAGAAAATGTCGTATAATTTTCTCTTATATTAAAATATATGTTTGACTTATTATCTTACCATAACTTAAAAAAAAAAACTTTTATATTGATGAATTTTGTCAAAATTACCATAGACCTACATATGGTATACAACATTTCCATAAGTAAAATATATGAAGTTTATACATGATTAACATAAACTCACATATGGTATAACAACAATTCCATAACATAAATTAATTCCTTGTTCACCAGAAGCTCCAAGAAAATTCGAAAGGCTCTAGACCTCTTCAATGCGCACGAAAAAAGCTTCGTTTATAAATATACTAGTTTAAAGCCCGTGTGTTGCACCGTGACATTAACATTATTTTATATTATATAGGCACTTTCCATTACCGAAATCATTATAATTATTGTAGTTAAATAAATTTTTTTTTTAAGGTAATAACGAAATAATAAAGTTACCATTTATCTAGAACTATTGATTAATTCATTTTTTTAAGTTCTCACATTGTATACTTAATGTTTTAGCTACTTAATTAACTTTTTTCACAAAACGATTTACTTCCATGACTAACTTTAACCAACCTTTATCGTTTTACATGTTTATGTCTCATGACAAAAGTATAAAGATGTCAATACTAAACAAAACTGAACACAAACTGTGCAAGATATATACATTTATTTCACATCAACAAACCTAAATACAAATTGACCGATGTTGTGCTATAGTGGTTAAGATAGAGGTACCAAATACAATAAGTTTCAGTTTCAAATTTGTTCCCTATATTGTATACCGATTTCTAAGCTTGTTACACTTGATGTTTGTAAAATTTTGTATGATTCAACTTATTCTTTTAAACATATTCGTATCATGAGAGTAAGATGTTGTAACTATAATGAATCTAGTAAAAAAATTGTTTTCAAAAGAATCTATATTAGTTCAAATCTAATAAGTTTAGTGCAAGTTTAATAAATTTAAATAAATCAAAATAACTTTATATTATAACTTACGAAACCGGAGCAAAAAAATGTATTATCTTAATTGTATGTTTCTTTTAAGTCATCTTATATTTTGTTACGTTGAATCAATGACTCAAATTAAAGATTATATATTAGTTATTTTAAATCTTATAATTGCAATAATGCTTGCACGTTGTACATTACAAATTCTTAAGATGAAAAGTTATGATTCGTACCAATGACTTTGCTTATGTGGCCATGTTTCAAACTACCTAACAATAAAAGGTAATTCTAAGTTTGTGATAAATGGTTTTATGACTGCTGGATTATATATAACTGCATTTTGCGAATGTTTGATAATCAAGAATTTACTTATAGTTATCATTCAATTAAAAATCTTATATTATCATTTTCAATATTATGGCTCGAGGACCTGTCTAGACCTCCATAAAATACCTATAATTGTTTGTCTCTTCAATAGATAGACTATATTTATAAATAGAATATTATATTTTCTAGGATTATGTATTAAAATTTTCAAAACTCAACTTTACATTAAGGTAGCTGACCAAATAATTTTCGTTTGATAATATGTGTTTTAGAGCAAAGAGATCTATACATTATGTAAAAACATTTGATTGCTCTCATAAAAATAAGTACATCGAATACGGGACTGACCTTGTATGATACAACTCAACTTAATTTTGCAACATATAAATACCAAAGCATATCACCTAAATTAAGCTATTTTTTAATTAATTTAGATCAATTGACATATGAATTGTTCAACATCTAATGTCTCAGCTAAACAAACTAAAACAATCATATATTTCTAAAGGAAGGGAGTATCTTATCTTTTTATGATTAGAAAAAAAAGACTTATAGAATAGCGCATATTTAGAGAAACCTAGTGACTTTACTCGTAGTTATTAAAAGTTGGAAATTCACTTGAGTAAGTTGAATTGCTACCCACCTAAAAATATAAAACAAAAAATTACAAAGCTATAATAATATTATCAAAGAAGACACCTCACTAAATGAGTATAACTTTAAGTGTGCAAATCTGATAGTTTTTTGCGAAATCAATAGTCAATGTCCTAGCTCGCAAAATGAAATCGTCTTACATTATTGAAAGGAGGGGGTATCCTATCTTTTTATGATTACAGTATATTTGGAATATATAAAATTTGGAATATAATGTAATCTTTCCATTACTCATGGTAAAATTCTTTGTATTATCTTACCATTTCACGAGTACAATATACTTGCTTAGAAATATTATCTTCCATAACTTATAAATGGATTTTTTTATAAACCAATCAAATTTTTCTTCACCTGAAAATGAAATAAATTTTCAATTTCTCTAGATGTATTAAAAAATTATGGTTATATGCAAAAAATATCAGATTCATTAAAAAATATAAACAATACATTTATTCGTAGTTTGTGGTCAATCTTTTATATATATACTAAAACATAGATTGCAAAAAAAAAGAGAATAGTATTATCGAATAGCACATATATTAAAGCGAGAAAATAATTACTTTTACTCGTAGTTATTATTATTGGGGAGTTCACGTGAATAAGTTGAAAGTTCTTTTGTATTATCTTACCATTTCGTGATTAATTGCCATATATACTTCCTTCGATCTTTTTATAATTTTCTAGTTTTGTTTGTTGCTTTTGACTATCCATGTTGGGGCCACTTCTACACTAAATGAACTTAAACAAGCTTTTTATTCTCTTAAAACTGTATTAACATTTCATTTATTGTAGACGCATTTTAAAAAAAAAATTGGTTCTTATATTTTACCAAAATGTAGAAAATATCGTATGGTTTTCTCTTATATTAAAATGTAGGTTTGACTTATTATCTTACCATAACTCAAAAAAGAAACTTTTATATATACTGATGGATTTTTTCAAAATTACCATAAACCTACATATGGTATACTACATTTCCATAAGTAAATTATATGAATTTTATACACGATTATCATAAACTCACATATGGTATAACAACAATTCCATAACATAAATTAATTCCTTATTCACCAGAAGCTCTAAGAAAATTCGAAAGGCTCTAAACCTCTTCAATGCCCCCGAAAAAAGCTTCGTTTATAAATATACTAGTTTAAAGCCCGTGCATTGCACGGTGACATTAACATTATATTATATTATATAGACACTTTCCATTACCGAAATCATTATAATTATTGTAGTTAAATAAAGTTTTTTTTTTAAGGTAATAACGAAATAATAAAGTTACCATTTATCTAGAACTATTGATTAATTTATTTTTTTAAGTTCTCACATTGTATACTTAATGTTTTAGCTAATTAATTAAATTTTTTCACAAAATGATTTACTTCCATTACTTACTTTAACCACCCTTTATCGTTTTACATGTTTATGTCTCATGACAAAAGTATAAAGATGTCAATACTAAACAAAACTGAACACAAACTGTGCAAGATATATACATTTATTTCACATCAACAAACCTAAATACAAATTGACAGTTGTTGTGCTATAGTGGTTAAGATAGAGGTACCGAATGCAATAAGTTTCAGTTTCAAATTTGTTCCCTATATTGTATACCAATTTCTAAGCTTATTACACTTGATGTTAGTAAGATTTTGTATGATTCAACTTATTCTTTTTAACATATTCATATCACGAGAGTAAGATGTTGTAACTATAATGAATCTAGTAAAAAAATTGATTCCAAAAGAATTTATATTAGTTCAAATGTAATAAGTTTAGTGCAAGTTTAATAAATTTAAATAAATCAAAATAACTTTATATTATAACTTACGTAACCAAATCAAAAAAATATATTATCTTAATTGTATGTTTCTTTTAAGTCATCTTATATTTTGTTATGTTGAATCCATGACTCAAATTAAAGATTATATATTATTTATTTTAAATCTTATAATTGCAATAATGCTTGCACGTTGTACATTACAAATTCTTAAGATGAAAAGTTATGATTCGTACCAATGACTTTGCTTATGTGGCCATGTTTCAAACTACCTAACAATAAAAGGTAATTCTAAGTTTGTGATGAATGGTTTTATGACTGCTGGATTATATATAATTGCATTTTGCGAATGTTTGATAATCAAGAATTTACTTATAGTTATTATTCAATTAAAGATCTTATAATATATCATTTTCAATATTATGGCTCGAGGACCTGCCGAGACCTCCATAAAAATACCTATAATTGTTTGTCTCTTCAATAGATAGACTATATTTATAAATAGAATATTATATTTTCTAGGACTATGTATTAAAATTTTCAAAACTCAAGTTTACATTAAGGTAGCTGACCAAATAATTTTCGTTTGATAGTATGTGTTTTAGAGCAAAGAGATCTATACATTATGTAAAAACATTTGATTGCTCTCATAGAAATAAGTACATCGAATACGGGAATGACCTTGTATGATACAATTCAACTTAATTTTGCATTATATAAATACCAAAGCATATCACCTAAATTAAGCTATTTTTTAATTAATTTAGATCAATTGACATATGAACTATTCAACATCAAATGCCTCAGCTAAACAAACTAAAACAATCATACATTTCTAAAAGGAGGGAGTATCCTATCTTTTTATGATTAGGAAAAAAAAAAGACTTATAGAATAGCGCATATTTAGAGAAACCGAGTGACTTTACTCGTAGTTATTAAAAGTTGGAAATTCACTTGAGTAAGTTGAATTGCTACCCACCTAAAAATATAAAGCAAAAATTACAAAGCTATAATAATATTATCAAAGAAGACACCTCACTAAATGAGTATAACTTTAAGTGTGCAAATCTGATAGTTTTTTGCGAAATCAATAGTCAATGCCCTAGCTCGCAAAATGAAATCGTCTTATATTATTGAAAGGAGGGGGTATCCTATCTTTTTATGATTACAGTAAATTTGGAATATATAAAATTTGGAATATAATGTAATCTTTCCATTACTCATGATAAAATTCTTTGTATTATCTTACCATTTCACGACTACAATATACTTGCTTAGAAATATTATCTTCCATAACTTATAAATGTCTTTTTTTATAAACCAATCAAATTTGTCTTCACATGAAAATGAAATAAAATTTCAATGTCTTTAGATGTATTAAAAACTTATGGTTATATGCAGAAAATATCAGATTCATTAAAAAATATAAACACTACATTTATTCGTAGTTTGTGGTCAATCTTTTATATATATATACTAAAACATAGATTACAAAAAAAAGAGAATAGTATTATAGAACAACACATATATTAATAAATATTTACCTTTACTCGTAGTTATTACTATTGGGGAGTTCACATGAATAAGTTGAAAGTTCTTTTGTATTATCTTACCATTTTGTGATTAATTGCCATATATACTTCCTTCGATCTTTTTATAATTTTTTGTTTTGTTTGTTGCTTTTGACTATCTATGTTGGGGCCACTTCTACACTAAATGAACTTAAACGGACTTTTTATTCACTTAAAACTGTATTAACATTTCATTCATTATAGACGCATTTAAAAAAAAAAATATTTGGTTCTTATATTTTACCAAAATGTAGAAAATGTCGTATGGTTTTCTCTTATATTAAAATGTAGGTTTGACTTATTATTTTACCATAACTTAAAAAGGAAACTTTTATATATACAGATGGTTTTTTTCAAAATTACCATAAACCTACATATGGTATACTACATTTCCATAATTAAATTATATGAATTTTATACATGATTACCATAAACTCACATATGGTATAACAACAATTCCATAACATAAATTAATTCCTTATTCACCAGAAGCTCTAAGAAAATTCGAAAGGCTCTAGACCTCTTCAATGCCCACGAAAAAAGCTTCGTTTATAAATATATTAAGATTAAGATTAAGACTAGATGAAAGCACGTGCGTTGCACGGTCTCTTAATAATGTCCTCCATTACTCTTACAAAACTATAATTGGAATTTATGCTTGATATAGAAGTAAAGTGTGGTCGAATATTGAAATATTATTGGGCTGTAAATTGTAATAATTTAAATTCAAACATAATCTTCTTATAATTTGTCATGAAGTTTACCAATGATTAGGGCATATAGCTCATAAGAAAATCAGAATTGCATAATAGAGATATGTAAAGCCTAATGGGTGCTAAATTCAAATGCACGCTTTGCTTATGTTTACATATTGTGTCCTGTTGAACATACTTGTCAATAAATTTAGTTCAATTTAGAATGTGTCATTTTAATGAAATTTGTCTTGAATTGTAGCCATTTTGAGTTTTACATCTAGTGGGTAAACAAATTATTTAAGTCACCTTGAATGCATATTAAATAATTTTACATAAATTCTAGATAAAATTCCACTCTAACATTGATTAATTTTTAAACATTTGGACTCTCGTCCGACCAACCTTAGAACTCGAGAAAAGTCTCAAAACTTTAGTATATGGGCAAAAAAAGAGGGATAATTTTTTTATAACTAAAATGAACGATAGAATATTTACTTTGATCTAATAAATCAGTTAAATTTATTAGAAATTACTTAAATTCATTTTAGTTAACTTACATAGACAGAGAAAGTCATCGTACAATTCTAATTTGTGCTCATCTTAGACCACGAAAATCCTACAATAACTACATGAAAAATTAGGTAAAGTTTTCATCTTAATATATGGTTGTATTCATAATATTGGGCCATGACAATCCTCAGCAGCTATTTTTTTGCTAGGTCAAGAGCCGTATTTTCTAACCGATGATCTGTAATGACCCAATCCTGTTAAAAACCTCGTATCTGTGGCTTGCACCAGACTCGACTCATTGACCCACCCATTTTGACTCATACGTTAGACAAAATATAGACAAATTTAAGGGAAGATGTATTTTTTTATACGTATTCACTCATTAACTTGTAAATAAGGTAACATTGTATATTGACCCGAACCATTTTGTATCGATTAACCAAATCCGTATTCGACCAATCGGCTTGTTTGCCATGCACGTATATGCAATAACAAATATAACTATATTGTAAGAAAGTATTAAATTAAATAGAAAACTGACATATCTAGATCACAATTTATATCACATAGGGGGTACGTGTAGTGATGGGAAGGAGAAAATTAATCTACAAGTTATAGGTTTCTTGTGTTAGAGACAACATACGCATTAGTGAATTGGTAAGTAACAATAATGAAATGGAATTGTCACCAAGAAGTATAACTAACATAACATCTAGAAAAAAAATCGAGAGTAAAGAATAATTCACTAAATTCAATAAGGGTACATAGTGCTTGTAATTCCGTAGGATTACACTAAAAGTGTCATGTGTTTAGTGTAGGAGTAAGATGTGTATACGTAAATTTACCACAACAATTACACAAATAAAGGAAAAGAAAACAAACAACGAACTTCACTTTAAACCATACACAAGGTAAGAAAAATCATGCCATGCTCATATATATAAAGTGACAAAGATCTACAACAAAAGAAAACAAAAATAACATTGTTCCACGTAAATTACATTATACTTAATAGAGCATGCATGCAAGAATGATGAATGTATCCCCGGTGAAAAATTGATTATAGATCATAGGCGTGTGGGAATTTTTCGTGCAGAAGTACTACTCAACTGTGAAAAATTGATAATATGTGTGTGCGAAATTCTTAGTGCAAAAGTACTACGAACACTTATTTCTCTTTTGTAGCTTTGATCTCATCAATGTACGGATGATATTAAAGTTAACTTAATAATTAGTAATGCACAATTAGTGAAAGTAAATTTCTAAGAAAAGTAAGCTAAGCAAGACGAATTACCTTGAATTGGAAGTGAAACTTATTAGTGAGTGTAATTATCTTCATGCTATTCGTCATAACGGTTATTGTAATTTGCTCAACTTGTTTAATTTTATGATCTACAAAACAATTAAAAAGCGTTGATTATCGATACAAAAAATATTGAGTAGTACAATTAACACACGTTATAATGAACACATAATACACACAACAACATTGAAAAACAAAAAATAACAAAAACAATGTTTCACGACCATGCATGCATGTTGTGTATATAGAAGTAGACAACTTTCTTCTGAACATAATAGGATAAGAGTTTGGCATTAACATTCCTAATATAAGTGGCTTTGATTTTCCAAAACTCTCTTTAATATCCTAAAAAACGTGGAAATATGATAGAGTAGGGTTAGAAAAATATACCTTTATATATCGAAAATATAACTACCTTACTTACTAAAATACGTTTGGTTTAACACAGTCACATATAGAAAGTACAACACATATTAGGAAAAATTATAGATTGTAATAATTATTGGATAACAGGAAAATTTGACATTCTAGAATGTTCCAATCGTTGTGGGAGCTCAAAAAAAGCCTGCTTTAATAATATACTAGTTTTGAAGCCCGTGCGTTGCACGGGTTCTAATTTTTGTTAAATATCGAATTCGTTTCTTAATATGGAGATTGATAGCATGTCATAATAATTATTGGTTACCAATTGATTTATTTAGCATATCATGTAAAGTGAGTTTAAAGTGACATATAATAGTCTTGACTTGTAATAGTTGTGTCGTAGCTTAGACATCGACTTCTACGTAGTAGAAATTGTAGTTTCGGTAGCATTAGATTTTAGATGATCGATTAACTCTTTTTCTAAATTTGACCATTAACTATCAAAAAAAAAAAAAAAAACTACACTTGTTTATGTGACAAATTAGTGTAGTTGCACGTAGTCACGTAAGCAATTATCAACAAAACTTAATTAATTAACTACTCAAATAAATTTGTCATTTCCTTCCCTCACTTTGTCTTTCTTTCTCATTTTTACTTTCCTTTTTGCTCTCCCATTGTATACTCCGTCATACCTCAACATCATTACCAGCCATCATCATTAATAATCAGCACCCACTCTCATCATCTTGACTGCTTATACCCAACAGAAACCAAGTCCTGAAGTCAAGCGGCAATTAATTTGACATCCTTGTCATTAGATGATAAGAAGACGACATGAGAAAATTGTTTAGACGAATGCAAGATTAGATGGTAATTTCATTTCTACTCTCTCTTCCCACTGTCTAATCAAAATGTGATTCGATATTGAAGAATAATCATCAAGCCTTATTTCATTTTAGATTTGTAATTTAAAATGGGTATTTCTAGATTTGTTTTGGAAATGTTACTGGTTTTTCTAAATTGGGGAAAAGGGTTCTTTGTGTTTTGGCAAATTCTGGAAGGAAGATTTGGGTTTATGCTAATATTTAGTCGGAAGAGAGTTGGAGAAGGAGAGAGAAAGAGAGAAAGGTGGTGTTGGTCCGGCCATTGTAGAAGGGTGTATGTTTTTGAAGCGATTAATTTTGATCATGTTAATTTGGTTGACCATTTTGCATATTTGATTAAGGTTAGCTTCAGTTGTTAATTTGTTTATCATTTTTATATTTCAGAAGTTAGGTTAGGATCCATTGTATTGTGATCTAATCATCTCGGCATCTTGATTTGTTATTGTTTTGAGTCAAAGTCAATATGTGTTTGGTATGTTCATCTTTTGGATGTATTGGTTTTCATTTGTTTTATTCATATGGTTTTATGATTCATAATTGTAGTGGGCATTTGTTGGCTCTTTGTAATATAATCTATCAGGTATATTAATATGGCTTCCTTCTTGACTTTAGCTGTTTGGTTTCTGCAATATATCAGGCAGATTATGAAGATGCTTGCTTTAGAATCGATAATTGATCTTGCTGTTAATTGAGAAGTCGATGGAGGTAAAAAAAAAAAAAAAATGGTGTGTTTGCTTAATTTTCTTTGTTTATTTTGGCATCATATTTTTCTTCCATTATGTTTATTTGTTTTTAAATAAAAGTTAGGACTCTTATTACATTCTGTAGTGTTCGTACGACGATAATTAAAAAATGTAAAAAGCATTTAAATTAGTTGTAAAAAATGGAATTAGTACATTTGGAGTTCTAAGTCAAATTAAAACCATGATCTATATGATGTCAAATCAGCACACATTAAGTTACAATTGGTAAGTTTGAAAAGACTTATTTGTGGACAATATTTCTTGTGTGTCCTTTGTAAGTCTGATTAGAATAATCGATAAAGAATTTTAGTCCTTCCGGAGAGGTTGTCCTTGATGCAGCAACGTATAATTGCCCGTGACTGA
The DNA here is from genome assembly GCA_963680865.1 of Spergularia marina. NCBI lineage: Eukaryota > Viridiplantae > Streptophyta > Magnoliopsida > Caryophyllales > Caryophyllaceae > Spergularia > Spergularia marina. The sequence goes on along the minus strand of OY804549.1, from coordinate 6,029,735 downwards.
AGACGGGTTTGGGTAAGTAGACACCTACATGTGTCAGGGACTGTCCTTGGCTTTTGTTTATAGTCATCGCATAGCAAGGCTTGGGCGGATATTGTCTTCTTTTGAGTAGAAATGGGATTTTAGTGTCCTTTGATGTCATTACTATTCGAGGTATTAGGACTTGATTTCCATCTTTAGAACCTGTTATGATCCTTGCTTCGACTATAAATTCTCCTGTGCGTGTAATAATTAGTCGAGTTCTGTTGCAAAGTCCCTGGGACGGGTTTATGTTCCTTAAAAGCATTACAGGCATACCTTCCTTTAGCTTAAGCTCGTGATTCGGGATGCCTTGAATGTGTAGGCTGTTTAAGTACTCAGTTGGGTACGCTGTAAAATGTCCGTCAGTGTCTACTGAAGAAGTGCATATTTCATCATGACTTTTGTACACCTTATATTCTCCCGGTATAAATTTGGTCATGTAGTCGTTTATGGTGTCAGCGGTCTCATTTAACGGTGTGAGAATTGTTCTTTCTCTCAAATAGCTATGCTATCATTCCGACCATTGGTTATGAAATCCGGGTAGATCTCAGCTACAACCTTACTAAGCTCGAGTTTACCGGTTGTGGAAATATACTCATCTGGTATCTTTATCCATGAGGGCTCATCCTCGTGTTCTTTTGCTCTTGTTTCAAGCCTTCCGTCACCCATAGCTAAAAGCCATTCGTTGAACTTTTTGTTTCTGTTCTGTCTTTTTTTATCGGCATTTTTCTCACTTACCCTCATGCTCGTTCTAAGCACAAAAACTCTGCCTGAATCCCATATGTATGATCTGTTTATTGATGCTTGGACAACATCTTGTCGAGTTCCCTTTGATACAATCGGTAAGACCTGTCGAAAGTCACCTCCAAGTAAAATAACCTTTCCTCCGAATAACTTAGTACTTGCCTCGGGGTCTTTAAACCCAACGATATCTCTCATTGTACGGTCAAGTGCCTCGAACGCAAATCTGTGGTCCATTGGAGCTTCGTCCCATATTATCAAAGAAGTATGTCGTAGAAGATCGGCTAGATGAGTTTTTTGCTTGATATTGCACGTTGAGTCATCGAATAGGTCTATAGGTATATCGAATCTGCTATGAGCGGTTCTACCTCCTGGTAACAATAAAGCAGCAATTCTTGGGCGATTGACATGTTACTATATGTTAAGTGTTTGATTTATTAATTTTAATTTTGTTGATACTACGCAATAGAAGATGTGGTAGTTAACTGATGACGCTACATTTAGTACAATTTTATTGTCAGCACGTACTTTGGCTGATATTGTTCCGTATAGAAACGTCTTTCCTGTCCCTCCATGACCGTAAACAAAGATTAGATCTGCGGTCTCGTTGTTTACCGAATTTACTACCGCTTCATAAACAACTACAAACAAAATAAGAAGTTAATATAAAATTATAATTTTAGATAAGGAAGCAGAATTATTGTCGAGTGATTATGTGATACCTAACTGGTCTGGATTTAGTTGGCTCACTCTTGATTTATGTTCTTCACATAGTAGGTCTCGGTCGTACATCCTTTCTTCCCTTATAAGTTTGTTTTCCATGCCTTGCATGTCTGACTCTTTTAGTTCTGGCATGTTTTTTATATCTTTCAGTCTTTTCCCGTATTTCATGAGCACTTTGTCTATTTCTATTAAGGTGTATGCCTTTTTTGCACCTTCGGAGAGTACTAAGTGTGGATGTCCGAAAAGCTTTCTTTTCATCCTCTCAATATCTTCTGAGAGCATTTCATAGTTAGTTTGCCACATCTGTAACTTCGCAAAATAAGAGCATTGTAACAAAGAGTTCCCGTAACTGTGATGGCATTGCCCACTGGTTTGCTTCACGCATAGCATCATTCCATTCTTTGTCATTGTTGAGTAGTCCTAAGGCGTAACTCGCATCCTTGAAGGAGGGATGTAAATGACCATTAATTGTCCTAATTTCTTCATACGATCGTGAACCTTTAACTATATTAAGGAGAAGACGAAGATAGTATCTCTCACCAGCTGTAGGATGAACATATGTTATTCTACCAATGCACATCCCTTGTTTGCGTCTCTGCCAGCCTTTGTCCCATTTGTAGTGTGTTGGGAATTCTGCATAGGAGAGTGTTCTAGCGTGCTCATCCCTTGCATTTGTGGTCATCCACGATGTCAACATTGTTTCTGCATCACTTGCTCTTTCGATAACTACCTTAAGTATGTCGTTATCTCTTATGACAACTGCTTGCTCTCCTTGCAGGTGCACGGGTAGACGTATGACCGATGGATTTCTATCCTGGATGCTGAACTCAAATATTCTCCATGCAGCCTCTGATGCCGAAAGATACCTACAATCCAGGTAAGTCTTTATCTCATTTGAAGATTCATCTTTTATGACCATAGTTGCTTTGTCTGGCCCTTTGGAGATGTATTTAAAGAGATACTTAATTGCACGTGCAATGTTACACCACTCGACGTTAATATGGGCATCGAACATCAATAAAAGTCCTGGGTTGTATGGTACAATAGATCGGTTGTCTATTTGATGATCTCCCTTTTTTATGGTTCTGCACATGGAAACAGAGTTGAGCTTTTAAGATATTGCAACTTAAATTTGATAGTACACTTGTTTTATATTGTATTGAGGCGGTTCCAAACAATTTAAATGAATTGAATGTAATAATAAGTGTGTTATAATGTACCTGTTATCTTGTCTACGTCTGTAAATTGGATAGCCGTTGTTATCTATGGTCGTCTCTTGGTTGAACGATTTTGGGAACTTTTTGCTGCAGTTGTTATTCTTCATACACGGGCATGATGGATTTGCACTGCCACATGGCTCGTGTACCATATATCGTGACACAAATAGCATGTATTATGCTATTGATAAACTAGCCAGTGACGTTTACTTCATCTTTTTTCAACCATAAGAGTATATGAGCGTGAGGTAATCCCCTCTTCTGAAACTCTATGGTACATACATCAGAGATAAGTGAGAAATAAATCATAAATATATATGTATTGAGTTAAGAACTTCTAAATGATGGTTATCAGTTTAAACAATAGAGTGTACCTGCCACGGTAATACCAAAGTAGCTCTCCTGCTTTAGACAGTGCATGAGCTGTGTTAGTTTGAGCTTAAAAACCCTAGCTACGATATCGGGCCTGTCCTCTGTACTCTGACCTGGTATGTTTGCTAACATTGCATCAATTTCTGGCCAATTTGTGTTTGCCGTGAATGTTATAAAAAGGTGCGGATTGTCGTGCCACCTGCAGATGGCCATTGCATCTTAATAGTTCTGCTGCATGTATCTCGGACTTCTGGTAAATGATGCGGGCAAATATATTCTCTGGCCCACGTCCTGTCCTAGACAGTCTCCTTTATTAACCGCATGGCACAGATTATTTAGAACATCACATCTAAACAATTGTTGATTGTTTCTAATGTACCACAACCTCTCTGATTCTATTGCATAACAACAATCCACTAAAAATTGTTGAAACAATCTTCCTCCTTTTAGTAGACATTTCCCCTCTGAAAGTCTCTGTTGTACTCTGTATGCGTAGAATTCTCTCATTGTTACACGTTGTCTTTTCCCTTGTTTGCCTTTCTCAATATGATATTTTATGTCAGGATGATAGCTATCCTCTCTATAAGGAAATAATAGTGGATATTGTAGAGCCATATACGATGGATGTAGTTCACTAATAGACTTCAGCCCCGTTGTCTTGTGTTAAAAAATAATGTCCTTTCCTCTAGCATTGCTGCCTGACCCATCTATAATAAGAGCAGCTACTTCGGATGTTGTTGGAGTATTATACACTCTTGGGTTATGTTGTTCACGGGCGCCCAACAACTTGATTTTTAACTGTGATTTGTCTTCCTTTATTCTTTGTTGTGCCCTGCGAAACATTTTGGCTAGGGGGTTAACTTCGTCGAGCATGTTTTTTAGCCCATCAAGTATGTCCTTGTCTAGCTCAGGACTTGATTCTTGTTTGACGTCTGCCTTCTGCCTCATCTCTATTTCATTGTTACTGTCATATACATATAATTGTGCATAAGATGGCTCTTTCTCACCAACCGGCAGAAGCGACCCTATGCGGTGAAAAACTTGACCGCTGATCTTAAACGTATATACTCCGGAGGCCATATTTACGGATTTATCAACTTTAGCCCCCATCGAAGTGAATGCATAACATGAATCATAGATGCGTATATTTTTCCTGAATTTTGGAGCATCTTTGCTTTTAGTAGTATATAATAACCTTCCCAAGAACTCTGGTGGGTCTTTTAGCTTCGGAAGACGCACTTTCCCTTCCCTGCAACACATGTTAAAACTTAAGGAGCCCTTGGTACTTGCTCTCTTCACTCTCTCGTCATACCACATGATTGCCTCACAATGTGGACATTTGTATTCCGGGTCTCCTAGATAGCGATACTGCATCATTCTGTTTGCTGAACCTACATAGTTGAATTAAAAGCTTTGCCGATTAACTAATATCGTTATTTATTTTAACATGTAATAAATTGTTATATTTGATTTTGGTATAGTGATGTTATAATTGAAAATTTGTCTACTGAGTTACTCTTTAAATAAAACTTTATGATTTCATAAATTTTACCTATATTTTCAGCAACTTGCTTTATCTCATTTGTGAGATCAACATGGGTATCGGTTGTAACAGATCTTCTCTTTCTCGGAATAGACTGGTAATCTTCTAATATTATTCTTTGTCTCTTTTGTCTCATAATGTTGATACGTCTTTGCCTGTTTTCTTTCCATAACATTGTCATTGAGTCATCAGCTGCAATCGCTTCTTTTCTATTACTGTTACATTTATAGTATGCTTCGGATTGTCGTTCTCGAATTCTTCTTTGCTTTCTCCTTTCACACAATATTTTCATACGTGTTTTTCTGTTCTGTCTGTATAAGTCGACTTTCGATGTTTGAGAAGCCATCGAAATATTGTTTTGATTGCTGTTGGTAGATAAATTAGGTTGACCAATTTCTTATATAGTATTTATCTAGTATTTGATTCGGAGTACAAAATAGAAATATAAATTAGAGGCTGATTTGGAAAAGATTTCAGTATACATTCAGTTTAGCTTATGTTAATCTGGTTTTGGAATAATATGTACTTTCATATTTGTAATTACCTTTTTTTATAGTTTGTTGTATTTTAGCGATAACCTAGTCATTTGATTGACGACAAATATTCAGTATTTGATGTGTACTTAAGTATAGCTTGAAATAGACAGGAAATTGTGAATATGGTGAAAACCTTTTGAATGGAATAATTGAATTTTATTGTTTTAATTGTTCATTTGTAACTATTTAGTCTTTGATTGTCCGTATGGTGTGCTGGTGTTGTATCTAACTTGTTTATAATGCTTGTTAAATGGCAAAAAATTAGTGGGGAACTATTCTTTTGACTGGGGTTTCCAAGAAGGCATACAATGGGGACATGGTCGTAGCGATGCTGAGGTATCTGCTCTTTCACCACATTGTCATATTTTAATCATTTGACCGATTATATGGAGTAAAACAAAAAACCAGCGGAAGGAAAGGTTGTGTCATGGAGAAGACGTATGTCGAATGGGGATGCTGACTATTAGATTAGAATTAGATATATGTCATCAGTTACCGCTAAGTTGATTGGAATAGTCTTATCTGGTCAATTCGTTGGAGAGTTAGATTTCTAAGAGCATAGGGTTATCAACTCTATATGCAAAAACTTCATGCAACGTCAATGGTATTTCTTGTTACTTTAAATGGAAATATGTGTACTTGTCATTGGTCAAAAACCATGTATCGTTCGCCAGATTCATTGCCACAAATCTTTTTATTTACAGCAAACCAATATAATTTATTTATAATTATAGCAACACAACAATAATTGGTTTACGTCAATCTTTAGTAATATATATTGATTAGCTAAATAAAAATATGGCAATTGTATAAAATATCCAAATTACATAAACAATTATAAACTAATAGATAATCTTAAACGAAGATATGGAAAGAGTATTGACATTTGAATTATTTGAATATTAATCTTCTAAATTTGTCTGTTCTCTCTAATTTGTCACTTCTCTCTGATTTTGAGTCTTCCTTCGAAATTGCTGCATAATAAAGAATCACGAAATTAGGTTTATGTTCATATTTTTTTATTGAAAACAATAAAGAACATGTAAAATATATGTTAACAGATAACTGTACCTTGTTCTGTTTTGTCACCTTTTTGTTGCTCAGTGACTCATTGCTATTTGTGACATCAACGTCAATGCCTTTATAAGGACGCTTTTGGCCGGTTGTCATTACTATCTCTGGTGAAGAACTATCAACCTGTACATCTGTATTATTAGTTTTGAACAGAAATAGAAAGCATTAACAATACTTTATTTTCATAATAACAATATTATATACCTCCATTATGATTTTCTCTACAATGTTCCATACGCTGAAACTTTTGTTTTTGACTTGCATCGTGATCATCTTTCTTGGTTTTTATTTTAAACAGAAGTTCTTTCCCCACAAATGTACTGTAGATCAATCTTGGTATTGGATTTGCATCTTCATCATCTTCATCCTATGTATAAAGTCAAAATATAAGTAGGGTAAAGTGGTACATCAATTTATATATCAAATAAAAAAATATTACCTCTTCTGCTAGGGTGTCATATAAACTTTGTGCATCTTGCCCAATAAGCCTCTTAGCATCAGTGTCAAATACAGTAAAAATAGTTGAAGAGTTGTTATCTCGAACAATTAACTCAATGCGATATCTACAAATGATCAAATTATAATAATTATAATATAACACAATAATAAATAATCAAGTTTAGTTTCCAATATAAATTGATTCATTAAAAAAAAAAAAGTCAAACCTAATTGTTTGAACTTCAACTTCTTTGTTACATTTGTAGCAGTGGAAATGGTTGGGCGCAATTTCACTCGGCCTAATAGTGCATGTGGTACATGATGGATAGTACCATGGTTTTTCCCCAAGAACATCAATCACTCTAGCGCTGCAGTAAAATAGGAGTGGCTGCAAGATTTAAAAGAAGAAATAAGTTAGACAACTACCAGTATATATTTATTTGCATAAACTAAAGAATTTGATTTACCTTTTCAAAAGTTGATTTGCAATGTTCAAGAAGGAATGAGATGTCTTTTTTCGAGATAGGATCAGTAGTTTGTCCATTAGCTTGTCTAACAATTACTTCACCATACATTCCCTGGAGTTCAATGACTTCGGGTATGTTGATATTAATATAAAGACTCCCATAAACTGAAGTATTCACACTAATAAAACCTGTAGATTTAGATTCATATCTTTTTTTATTAATACATACACAATACTTGCCATAAATAATAGTTTTATAATAAGAGAAATAGAGTCACTAACCTTTGAAGTCTCTTACTAACAAAGAAGTAACAACTACTACTATTGATTCACTGCTATCTTTGAATTTTTCCCTTTGTTCTTTATAGGCAGCACGACATTGATCCCATAACGCAATTCTTGTACGTTGTCCTCTAAAAGAAATACGCAATTGTAATAATAACGTGATCATAAAAATAATTTAATGATTACAATTGATGAATATTTTTTAAAGATAATTAATTAACACATACCGTTGATCTTTAATTTCCATTGCATAGTAATTACCATTTGTTTTGATGATTTCATCAACAACTACACCAACCAAATCTGTAAAACACGATGATCAGTATCAACATATAGAGTATTATAAAATAGCATAAGTTATTATCAAAGTAATAATACTAAAAGTAGTTATTTATATGATTTCGTTCTCTGATCCTACGGGGGGTTGGGGCTGTGGGATCCATACACGCCGTAAAATTGTAGTCTTAATCCTACGTAAGAAGACAATAGAATAGTTTAATAAAGGTGGGTACGTGTAAAACATAGTTTACCAAGTGTGTTTTTGGTTAACAATTGTAAAAGCACACTATAGGTTGACCGTTAAATTATCTAATAGGCAACTTATCTTTACGCATTCATAAAAAAAAAAAAAAAAAAAAAAATATGTACCTGTAAGAACGGTAAAATCCCCTTTTCGCTCATCAATTTTGCGGAAATCGTAGAAGTCAAACTTATGTATGGGTATAATGCAATCATCTCCTTCCAAAACTTTAACATAAGTATTCCAGAAAAAATTAATCATGTGCCGTAACGAAAAAAACTATTACCATAAGCTACTATACGTACATATCTCAAACACAATGCACAATTATAGTGTGCCTACAAAGAACTTTTGTTTGACCCTACGGGGGTTTGGGGTTGCGGGACCTATGCACTTAATTTTTTTTTTTTTTTTTTGTAAAAAGAGAGTCTAAAACAAAGCAACGTCGATGCATGCATGCGGTAGGTTTAGAGATATTTTGAGTGTATTAGTAAAAAAAAGACAACCAAAGTAAATAAAATTCAAATATACATAGACTAATAGGACAACAATCTAGAGAAAATATCAATACCTCTTCATCAATAAGAACCATCGATATGTATTGTACTTTATCCTTATCTGTAGTATTTAGAACATGACAAAGCCGCGTCACACGAACTTTAAGTCTATTGGCTTTTTTGGTTGAATCATCCGTGCTTAACTTCAATTCATTGATTCTACAACAATTACATAATAACATACGTTTAGAATAATCAAAAGAAAAAAAAACGCTACATAATAACATACGATAAGAATACCTTTGTGCCATGTTGAATCTCACCAATGGATTGTAGGGAGTTTGTAAAATTTTATGATTAACGTAGCTTATTTGAGTCTCTTTATATACTACTATAATTAAATTTGATAGTCCTAATATCCTATAAGTTTGAGGACTTCCAAAGTTTAGTAGGACTTAAAGACTCAAAAGTCATTGAAACGTTTGATATTATTTGATACCCACATCTTAAACTTGTGCTTTTTCTAGGACACAAAGTGTGACTCCTATTCGTAAAAGACAACTAATATAAAAATTGTAAAAGACAACTACTCCTATACAATCGTGGATTCTCTCACGTAAAAGAATCGTTGTGAGAGCTCAAAAAAAGCCTCAAATAATAATATATACTAGGTGAAAAACCCGTGCGTTGCACGGGACACTTCACAATAATCGACTATTCTTATATTTTAATTAGTTAATCTGAAAATAAATAAATAAATCATAATAACATTAACACGGGACACTTTTCATATTCTTTTTTTTTTATTAATTACTTAATCTCAAAAAAAAAAAATGATAATTGATTAAATGTTGGTTAGTTAAGATGTCTTCTAATCTCACTGAATCACTTACATATATATATTTTTTTTTGTTATTTTTTAAGTCTTTTTTTCACAAAAGTCTTAAACTTGTCGACATACCTTTACCAAAATAATTTTGAACTTTTCAACACTATGTATAAGTGGATCTTATATTGAAATACATTTCGACACGAACTCAATGATACATATATCGTAATATTCTGATATACGTAGCCCAAGTTATAACAGTTTATATTATGTTTCATGTTGATAACTTTATTACGTAAGAGTTTTACAAATATTGGACTCTCTCCGGGTGCATTTCTTAATGTTTAATGAGGATTACATTAATATTTTATGTGAGAGTAACATATCTTGGACTCTCTATGTGAATTTCTTGACCTCTCGACGCCCTCAATGCGCTCTAAATTATTAGCAATTTAAACTCAATTGTAATATTTTGATTTAAATTTTTTATTATGATTTGATCTCAATTAACAAAATAAAATATTGGTATAATGACTTTGTCTAAGTTAGAGACTCTAAATCAATGAATTTATATTAAATTACCCACAATGATTGGTTGTAACACTTAATTTGTTGAATCTGAATTTGTGTTATATTTTTTTATTCAAAATGATAAAGGATTTGTTGGAATCCCAAATCTTAAGGATTGCTCACGTCCAGCACTTTAATTTACATAATAAGTATAACTTACGTTTTACTATTTCAAGAAATTTAGATCTTCTTAGTAGAATGGAAAAAAAAACCATCTCTCTAATCTATTCAATACTACTTGGACTATAGTCTCCCACAACGCAAAAACATAAAAGTACATAGAATTTTGTAAGTGAACGCTATGAAAATACAACTTCAACATATGCTCCTGAAAAAGCCTCATGCATGTATCTCAATTTCGTGACTTTAGCCTTATACTACCCATAATTCTTACATAGTTTATGATATAATATATATATATATATATATATATATATATATATATATATATATATATATATATATATATATATATATATATATATAGGACATTTATATAAGTCAAGATTTCAATTATTTGCTCGTGAGTAACCAATAATCATCATCATGAAATCCCATAATATAAAATAATATATGGATTAATTATAACGCCTCTAATAAATAAAATTAATTAACCATTAGCATATTATATTATGTTAATTTGGTTGAGATATGAAAGAGATATGCGTAGTTGAACTCCTACAGTCCAGTCTCTACGTGATAGACATGTAACACGAATTCATTTTCTTACTACATAGTTCCTGCTATTTAGTTAATTTTTTTTTTTTTTTGACATTACGCTATTTAGTTAATTTAAATAAATGTAAATGAGTCTAATTCTTGAATTATATTCGGTAGGAGTAGAATGGAGTATGAATACATACCTCCATAATGCCAAACTTAGAAATTTTCGACTTCGCATAGGACTTTCCTAATGCATGCAACGAATGTATTGTGGTCCGAGCCAGAGACCAGACGTAAACCTAACGACTTGTTCTTTGGAGGACTCATGCAATTTTTGTTTGAGTATGCCACCATATCCTATATCGGACGCATCTGTTTCTACTAACATGAATGCTTGAGGATTTGGTAGACCTATGTATGGAAGGGACTCGACTCTTTGTTTTAACATTTGGACTAATGTAGTATGATCTGGACTCCATGCAGGTGGACTCTTTTGGAGACGCTTATACAAAGGAGCACATAACTTACGCAAATTTGGAAAGAAGTCTGAGACGTAATTTAGACATCCCAAAAACCTTTGTAACTGAGACGTAATTTAGACATCCCAAAAACCTTTGTAATTGAGTTCTATCTTTGAGCTCATCAGGGAATTTATCAGAAAATTCTATAGCACGAGCTATAGGTTTAATAGTTCCTTGATGAATGTCATGGCCTAAAAACCTGACTTTAGTTTGAAAAAGTTTCATTTTTGGAGCAGAAACAACTAAACCATTTCTTTTGACAACATTAAGAAAAACGTTTAGATGTTTAATGTGTTGTTCTATCGAATTGGAATAAACCAACACCTCATCAATGTAAACAATAACAAAATTGGAGTACGGATTTAGAATATCGTTCATAATATTCATAAATTCTGATGGAGCGTTTTTGATTCCAAAGGGCATTACATTCCATTCGTAATGACCAAAGGGTACATTGAAAGCAGTTTTATATCTATCTTTTTCGGCAATTTGAATTTGCCAAAAACCACTTTTCATATCAAATTTGGAAAAGATTTTAGCATCATATAATCTGCTTAATAAATCCTTTTTGTTTGGAATTGGATAACGGATCCATTGGAGGGCTTTATTCAAAGGTTTATAGTTAACAACTAACCTAGGAACTCCTCGTTCCTTTTCAGCTTGATTGTTAACATAAAAAGCAGAACAACTCTAAGGAGATTTGGAAGGACGAATTAATTTTTTATCAAGAACAGTTTGAATTTCCTTTTTGCAAAATTCTAAAATTTCTTGATTCATTTGGATAGGACGAGCCTTTGTTGGAATTTCCTTTTCAGAAAAGTCTTTTTCGTAGGAAAGGTAAACAATATGTTTTTTTCTTTCCCAAAAAGCATTTGGAATATCTGAACAAACTTCTCTTTGAAAGTGTTCTTGTATTTCTTTAATCTTAGACTGAATATCTTTTCTCTGTAATTGTTCGTCTATGCGAAGGTGAGAAATCTCATCTTTCAGCATTTTGATTTGAGACTTTTTAGAAGAAATTTGATTTATCTGTTGCGAGATAGAGGAAGATTGAAGAAGATGGATATCTTTTTGATTAACAGAAGTAACAAATTTGAATGTCATTTCTTTCCCCAAGACACTAGTGTGTATTCCTTCAGAGTTAACTTGAAAGGGATAGATTTGGGTTAAGAAAAGCGTTCCTAAAATCATTTCATTACTGATGTCTTTTACCAGAATAAAAGAATTTTTGAAACAATATCCTGAATTACAAACGTAAGCCTTTGGAAGTTTATATTTGATACGAAGCCTAGCACCATTGGCACTATGCAATTGTTCAGAAGTTTTTTCATAAAATTTCGAAGGTATTAATCCTTCATGTAAACAATTTTGATCAGCACCACTGTCTACCAAGGCAATGTTGTTTATTTGAAAGTCGTTTGCTATGGAAAGGGTTATTAGACAATACCATTTTTGAAAAGAGATTCGATCTTTGACTTGGCAAAATTGATCATTGAGAAAATCAGTTGAAAACTGTTCGTCGTCTTCAGTGATAATCTCTTTTCCTTTGGACTTTTGATTGGAATTTAAAAGACTTAACTTAGTTTCAATACTTAGATCTTTGGTGTGAAGGTCTAGTATAGATTCTTGGATTTGTTTAATTTGAAACTTGAGTTGATTTATTTCAGTTTGAAGTTCTTTCGTGGTAATTGGGGTGATTGGACTTTTGGATGCCATTTTCAGAATTTGACTAAGAGGTTCTTCTTTTTCAATACTTTTGGAGGATATTGGTTTTTTAAGAACTATGTCTCTTAATCTTTTGAGATATTGCTCTTTGATAACGGGATCATTGATTTTATTTATGACATCTAAAGTCAATTCTTTTTCTTTATCTGATTTGGAAAGAACACAGATATTTTGAGTACAAAATTGAACTGAAGAATTACTGGAAGAGGTGGAGCTATCACTATCTGTGTATAGTTCATTTATTTCGTTTTCTTCTGATCCTGTTTTCGCAGAATCTTGGTTGAGTTGGAAAAGAGTAAGGAGTTTATTTTGGAGATCAGGATTATCCGAAAATATTTCATTTATCTTTTTCTTGAAATTACATCTATTGGCCTTATGACCAGGTTTGCCACATTTGTAACAGATGATAGGATTACTATCTACCTGTTTCTTTGGTCTTTCCTTTTTATTTTTCTTGTAATATGCTTCTTTGAAATATTTTGGTTTGGACTTATTGACTAATTTTGACCTCTTCATTTTTTCTTGTCGTTTTCTTGTAGATGGAGCTTGGATTCTTTCAAGACCAAAAGCTTCGCAAAAAGATCCTAATTCTTTTCGTTTTAAAGCTTTTTCATTCCCATATTTAGTTTGGATTTTTAATTCATTACACAAGGATAATTGTCCATAAGTGAATTCATTGTAAGGAATATCATCTTGACCCGTTGCTTCGCGAAGTTTGTTAAATATTCGCTGAGCAAAGAGAGTTGGAAGTCCAGAGATAAACTTCTCTTTCCAAAATGGAAGAGCACAATCTTCTCTGGCTAAGACATTTGCATGGAAAACGTCTTTGTACCATCGATAATCACTCAAAGAGGGACATCGAAGGTTACTTAGAATTAATTGACCAGTTTTGAGGTGATCAGAGGCATTACCAATAAAATGTACTATAATAGCAGACAATAATTGGTGTAATCCTCTTTCAGTTCTGTGGACTTCTCGTTTGACTTATGCTGTATTTGGATCAATTCTTTCTTCGGTCATTTCTTCGACTGCATTTAATAAATCGTTTTTACTTTGAAGCAGGATAACATTTTCCCACCAATATTTCAAATTGCCTGTGAAACCTTTTGTTATTACTCTGGCTGCTTCGTTTGGAGAAACACCGTCGGAAGAATGGACATATACTTCCGCAGCCATCATCATTTCTTGTAAAACTTTGATTATTTCGTGTTCAGAACGACCATCTATATTCAATTCATAAAGATGATCAACAGAGAAATGCTTCTGAGGACCAAATTGGTTTCGTTCCTCATATTGCATATCTGGAGGCGTTGGACGCGAATACTAATTTCTAGTTGGATTATTCTTCCATGAAGAAGGATTTTTGGTTTTTATTTTATTGATGGAAAATTGATCATCTGTGTCGCCGTTAAAGTATTCTTCTTTTGGACAATCTTCACCACTGCAGTCACAGTCTTGATCTATGCAGTTGATGTTTTTATCCAATCTTTTAGAAATTTCCTTTAACAGATTTGATGAAGGTTTTGAAGAGAATACTAATGGACTGGAGTTTGGTGCAAAGTCTGGGACTTTGACTAAAAAGGGTTTTGCTATTTCATTTGGATACGATGTAGATGTAGTTGTGGAAGTGGAAGGTTTGTCAGAAATAGACAATTTCTTAAATTTGTTTGACAAACGATCTTCGTCTTTAGATTTTGAAACTTGTTCTGAAATGCTATCGATTTGTTTGGAAATAGTATGTAATATTGTATTTGAGAAATTATTTTGTTCGTAAACCTTTTTAATATCGTCTAAATTGGAATTTTCGTGACCAGATCCCTCTCTCCCGGTTTTGAAAGGAGCAGCACAACAAGTTTGACCTTGCTGCGTTATCGTAAAACCTTCAAGTGGAGGGCTTGTGGCGTGCACGATTTTACCATTTTTCAGAGTCCATTTTTGACTTAAAGACTCATGAGTTTGAATACTATCAAAAGTATAGGATAGATTATTTTGAGAAAAATAAATTGGTAGCCAAGTGAAGAACAATACGTTTGCAAAAAGTTTCCTCATAAAGCTGTACCATTCTTCTCTTAGAAAATCTCTTGCGTTTTTATCAAAATTTTGATAAAACCATAGTCTTTTCTCATAATTTTCTTTGGAAGAAAAGTCTTCTTGGAGATAACTTTTGTCAATTGTGAAGTCTTTGAAAAGGACATTAATGGAAGAAAATGCTGGAGGTTTCATTTCAGAGTGAGTCGGAGACACGCTCTCAGTAATTATTTCAGGAATTGGATTCTTTTGAAATATTTTGTAAGAAGATGACGAAGGAATGTTATCTTCTCTGTAACTTGGAAAGGAACATGAAGACCTAACAGATTGGAAATCATAGGTAGATGCAGAAGGGAAATCCCTACTGGAATTAAACCTAATTAAAACTCTGCCATCTGGTTCTTCAATAATTTGTTCAACAATTTTTTCTTCGATTGATTTGCGTAACGGTTGAGAGTCAACTTCCCATTCATCAGGAATGGTTATTTCATCCCATTTTAGAGATTTGGGAACATGAGTGGTAGCTTGCCCTAGTTCTACTTTAAACATTAAAGTTTGACCAGGTGCAAATCTTACTCGACATTTTGGATTAAGTTGAGAATTTAGCAATTTGTAATAAATTCGATAAACAATTGAGAAATTTCTTGCTCCTTCAAATTGAATATTATGTGCCATATTCACATCTAAAATCAAAGATTGGAGAATAAATGGATCTTCTAAATCTTTAGATAAATTTGGAAAACAATTAAAATAAATTGGACCTTGACAAATATTTGTATTAGCTAAAGCAAGTAAAGAATCTTTAAAAGTTTTTAAAGACTTATCACGCAAAGCTAACATAACTGGACAATCCAAACCTAATCTAACCATAGGTTTGATAGCAATTAGGACACAACCAAAATGGATGTATCTATGACCTTGACTGACATAATTTTGAATAGACTTTGAATCTAACAACTGGAGACTCATATTTTTGGATGCAACACTAGTTGTGAACTCTTCTATTCTAATTCCATGTGAAGACATGAAATTCCATGGATTCTTTTCGTAAATCTGACTTTCGGAAATTTTTGGAAGTTGCCAGTTTTGGAAATCTGTAGAAACAACTTCATGGCTTTGAACCGGGTGTTTCATCCCTACAAGCTTCTTTACTTTACTTAGAGACATTGGAATGCATATAACTTTGACACCAACAGACACTTTGGGACTCACGGGAACAACTGCAACCACGGGGACCACCTTAAAACGGCTGACCAACCTAATGCAGTCTTACCAACGTCTGACCAACACACGTATATGCAGTGCTACACTTATATGGATTCTAATGGCGATAAGTAAAATTCAGACTCTTATGGCTTTGATACCAGGAACAGACCCAGGAAGCTAAAACGGTAAAACAGAGTAAAATGCGGAAAATAAATAAATAAAATAAATAAATTACTTCATATAAAAGATAACAATTGGAAAAAACTTGCTTACTTTATTAATCTGGAGTAGAATACAGAATCTTGAATATGGAGATGGAGAAGTATTACAACCTTGAAGATGAGGGGGAGGAAGAGAGAGAGAGTTTTACAGAAATTTTTTGTCTAAGGAAGGAAGTATTCTATCGTATGATGAATTCTGCCTTAGACTGATGGAGGCTGGACTAATTTATAACAATACTGGACCAATGAAAATTTTATAAGTAAAAGTAAAATAGTTGGAGAGATCATGGCGTTTTGGACAGCCGGTCGATGCAAAGCACTTGGACGGTGAAACTTGGACAGCTGGAAGCAACTTTACTGAATGCCTTCTAGAGAGAAATTCTGAACGGCACACCTGTAAAGCAGTCGACTGCTTTCTTTTGACAATCGTGCCAAAGTTGCTTTTGACATTTTGGTACCATCATCATGCTTACTTTTGACAAAATGGTCTTGCTTTTGACAAATGCTACCATATTTGGACAAATGATTGTGCCACCAACTTCTGAATAACTTTTGAAGATTCGTGCGCAAATCTTACTCGACATTTTGGATTAAGTTGAGAATTTAGCAATTTGTAATAAATTCGATAAACAATTGAGAAATTTCTTGCTCCTTCAAATTGAATATTATGTGCCATATTCACATCTAAAATCAAAGATTGGAGAATAAATGGATCTTCTAAATCTTTAGATAAATTTGGAAAACAATTAAAATAAATTGGACCTTGACAAATATTTGTATTAGCTAAAGCAAGTAAAGAATCTTTAAAAGTTTTTAAAGACTTATCACGCAAAGCTAACATAACTGGACAATCCAAACCTAATCTAACCATAGGTTTGGTAGCAATTAGGACACAACCAAAATGGATGTATCTATGACCTTGACTGACATAATTTTGAATAGACTTTGAATCTAACAACTGGAGACTCATATTTTTGGATGCAACACTAGTTGTGAACTCTTCTATTCTAATTCCATGTGAAGACATGAAATTCCATGGATTCTTTTCGTAAATCTGACTTTCGGAAATTTTTGGAAGTTGCCAGTTTTGTAAATCTGTAGAAACAACTTCATGGCTTTGAAACGGGTGTTTCATGCCTACAAGCTTCTTTACTTTACTTAGAGACATTGGAATGCATATAACTTTGACACAAACAGACACTTTGGGACTCACGGGAACAACTGCAACCACGGGGACCACCTTAAAACGGCTGACCAACCTAATGCAGTCTTACCAACGTCTGACCAACACACGTATATGCAGTGCTACACTTATATGGATTCTAATGGCGATAAGTAAAATTCAGACTCTTATGGCTTTGATACCAGGAACAGAGCCAGGAAGCTAAAACGGTAAAACAGAGTAAAACGGTAAAACAGAGTAAAATGCGGAAAATAAATAAATAAAATAAATAAATTACTTCATATAAAAGATAACAATTGGAAAAAACTTGCTTACTTTATTTATCTGGAGGAGAATACAGAATCTGGAATATGGAGATGGAGAAGTATTACAACCTTGAAGATGAGGGGGAGGAAGAGAGAGAGAGTTTTACAGAAATTTTTTGTCTAAGGAAGGAAGTATTCTATCGTATGATGAATTCTGCCTTAGACTGATGGAGGCTGGACTAATTTATAACAATACTGGACCAATGGAAATTTTATAAGTAAAAGTAAAATAGTTGGAGAGATCATGGCGTTTTGGACAGCCGGTCGATGCAAAGCACTTGGACGGTGAAACTTGGACAGCTGGAAGCAACTTTACTGAATGCCTTCTAGAGAGAAATTCTGAACGGCACACCTGTAAAGCAGTCGAGTGCTTTCTTTTGACAATCGTGCCAAAGTTGCGTTTGACATTTTGGTACCATCATCATGCTTACTTTTGACAAAATGGTCTTGCTTTTGACAAATGCTACCATATTTGGACAAATGATTGTGCCACCAACTTCTGAATAACTTTTGAAGATTCGTGCGCAAATCTTACTCGACATTTTGGATTAAGTTGAGAATTTAGCAATTTGTAATAAATTCGATAAACAATTGAGAAATTTCTTGCTCCTTCAAATTGAATATTATGTGCCATATTCATATCTAAAATCAAAGATTGGAGAATAAATGGATCTTCTAAATCTTTAGATAAATTTGGAAAACAAATAAAATAAATTGGACCTTGACAAATATTTGTATTAGCTAAAGCAAGTAAAGAATCTTTAAAAGTTTTTAAAGACTTATCACGCAAAGCTAACATAACTGGACAATCCAAACCTAATCTAACCATAGGTTTGATAGCAATTAGGACACAACCAAAATGGATGTATCTATGACCTTGATTGACATAATTTTGAATAGACTTTGAATCTAACAACTGGAGACTCATATTTTTGGATGCAACACTAGTTGTGAACTCTTCTATTCTAATTCCATGTGAAGACATGAAATTCCATGGATTCTTTTCGTAAATCTGACTTTCGGAAATTTGCACGAATGGTTATTTCATCCCATTTTAGAGATTTTGGAACATGAGTGGTAGCTTGCCCTAGTTCTACTTTAAACATTAAAGTTTGACCAGGTGCAAATCTTACTCGACATTTTGGATTAAGTTGAGAATTTAGCAATTTGTAATAAATTCGATAAACAATTGAGAAATTTCTTGCTCCTTCAAATTGAATATTATGTGCCATATTCACATCTAAAATCAAAGATTGAAGAATAAATGGATCTTCTAAATCTTTAGATAAATTTGGAAAACAATTAAAATAAATTGGACCTTGACAAATATTTTTATTAGCTAAAGCAAGTAAAGAATCTTTAAAAGTTTTTAAAGACTTATCACGCAAAGCTAACATAACTGGACAATCCAAACCTAATCTAACCATAGGTTTGGTAGCAATTAGGACACAACCAAAATGGATGTATCTATGACCTTGACTGACATAATTTTGAATAGACTTTGAATCTAACAACTGGAGACTCATATTTTTGGATGCAACACTAGTTGTGAACTCTTCTATTCTAATTCCATGTGAAGACATGAAATTCCATGGATTCTTTTCGTAAATCTGACTTTCGGAAATTTTACCAGAATAAAAGAATTTTTGAAACAATAAATTAGTTACTATCTGGAGCAGGAGTAGTAGCCTTTTTAGACTTGGACGAAGATTGCTTGCCTTGACCCTTAGAAGGAGTAGAAGAGCCTGCAGTATTAAAACTTGGATTGGGAAATTGAGGATAAACTGGAGCTGGAATTTGGGCCGAAGACGATTTCTTTTTCTCTTCTTGATCTTTGGACCAATCAGAGTACCTTTGAAGTACCTTTTCACCATTGGAGCAAAAGTCTTGGACTAATTGGAAAAAACCGGGGAAAACGGTAAAGTTTTTCCACCATTTGACATTGAATTGTCTATGGAGAGTGAATGGTTCATTTTGACGTCTCTGGAACCAACAGAAGGACCAACATGAGATCCATGCTAGACGAAAAATCTTGCAAAAATCCATAATGTTGATCATTTCCCATTGGGAACTTCGAGCAGTTTTGGGGCAAAAATATTGATATGGTTTTTGTAACTCTTCTGGTAGTAAAGAGGGTTCGAGACCATACTTACGCCACCATTCGAGAAACCAAATTGGAAACTTGGGATTATTATTTAGGCAAACAGAGTGAAAACTAATAAACCATGAATGGTTATAGCTTTCAACAAGAAAGACCCTGTGCCAAGCTTGGATGTAATCATAGTAGTTATAGCTGGACAAACCATTGTAGGATTTGGATAAAGACGTGTAAGCCCATGGAGAACTTCCCCAATCGGAGGCTATAATGATTTTGAAAATAAGACATTTAGAGAAATTTGTATCTTTAGAAATTTTGTCATCGATTTTACAGGAGTTTGAATCCGATAAAATTTGACGGTAAAATCCTAGGTCTTTCCTAGGATCTTCGGGAATCAAATTGAAATTTGGAGGTAAAGACTTTGAAATAAAAGATTGGACATCACTTTTGGTAGGAATATTAGAGAGCGAGAGGAACATAAGAGGTTCCTCAAATTCTTTTTTCAAATATTCTGGATTTTTGGAGGAAGAACCTTGGGAAGGTTTTCCCGCAGTTTGAGCAAAAGTTAATGGAGGAAAATCTTGTAATTGTTGGAAGGGATTTTGAGCGACTGGAATGCCTGATTGATGAGGAACAATTTGACTATCTGGAAGTGAAGATTTTGATTTGGAATTGTTCTTACCCATTTCTCCCCTGTAAAAATTCACGGGTAAGGAAATCTGGAAGTGAATTGTTTTCTCCTTTAATATATTCAATATCAAAATCGAAAACTGATAATATAGCTTGCCATCGGGCAAAGATCTGTCTTGAAACAATATTTTGAACATCTTTTTGTAAAACCTCTTTGGCAGATTTACAATCCACCCTTAATAAAAACTTCTTATTATACAAATCATCTTGAAATTTGGAATTGATAAAATTTCTTTTTTGATAGTGGAATAATTTTTTTGTGGTCCGAGCCAGAGACTAGACGTAAACCTAACGACTTGTTCTTTGGAGGACTCATGCAATTTTTTGTTTGAGTATGCCACCATATCCTATATCGGACGCATCTGTTTCTACTAACATGAATGCTTGAGGATTTGGTAGACCTATGCATGGAAGGGACTTGACTCTTTGTTTTAACATTTGGACTAATGTAGTATGATCTGGACTCCATGCAGGTGGACTCTTTTGGAGACGCTTATACAAAGGAGCACATAACTTACGCAAATTTGGAAAGAAGTCTGAGACGTAATTTAGACATCCCAAAAACCTTTGTAATTGAGTTCTATCTTTGAGCTCATCAGGGAATTTATCAGAAAATTCTATAGCACGAGCTATAGGTTTAATAGTTCCTTGATGAATGTCATGGCCTAAAAACCTGACTTTAGTTTGAAAAAGTTTCATTTTTGGAGCAGAAACAACTAAACCATTTCTTTTGACAACATTAAGAAAAACGTTTAGATGTTTAATGTGTTGTTCTATCGAATTGGAATAAACCAACACCTCATCAATGTAAACAATAACAAAATTGGAGTACGGATTTAGAATATCGTTCATAATATTCATAAATTCTGATGGAGCGTTTTTGATTCCAAAGGGCATTACATTCCATTCGTAATGACCAAAGGGTACATTGAAAGCAGTTTTATATCTATCTTTTTCGGCAATTTGAATTTGCCAAAAACCACTTTTCATATCAAATTTGGAAAAGATTTTAGCATCATATAATCTGCTTAATAAATCCTTTTTGTTTGGAATTGGATAACGGATCCATTGGAGGGCTTTATTCAAAGGTTTATAGTTAACAACTAACCTAGGAACTCCTCGTTCCTTTTCAGCTTGATTGTTAACATAAAAAGCAGAACAACTCCAAGGAGATTTTGAAGGATGAATTAATTTTTTATCAAGAAGAGTTTGAATTTCCTTTTTGCAACATTCTAAAAGTTCTTGATTCATTTGGATAGGACGAGCCTTAGTTGGAATTTCCTTTTCAGAAAAGTCTTTTTCGTAGGGAAGGTAAACAATATGTTTTTTTCTTTCCCAAAAAGCATTTGGAATATCTGAACAAACTTCTCTTTGAAAGTGTTCTTGTATTTCTTTAATCTTAGACTGAATATCTTTTCTCTGTAATTGTTCGTCTATGCGAAGGTGAGAAATCTCATCTTTCAGCATTTTGATTTGAGACTTTTTAGAAGAAATTTGATTTATCTGTTGCGAGATAGAGGAAGATTGAAGAAGATGGATATCTTTTTGATTAACAGAAGTAACAAATTTGAATGTCATTTCTTTCCCCAAGACACTAGTGTGTATTCCACAGAACTACTCTTTACTACGCTAAAAAAGAAAGGCTAACATTACGCATCAGTAGACTCTAAGGGGTCTTTGGGATAGCATAGGAATTAAATTCCTATAGGAAATAGAATATCCCGGGAAATGAATTCCTATGGTAAATTCCCGGGAATTTGCCTTACAATGTTTGGATACCATCTAGATACTTAGAATTCCTTGGAATTAATTTCCCATGTCTTGTTTGGTTACCATACAACAATTCCTTTGC
This sequence comes from Spergularia marina, assembly GCA_963680865.1. Classification (NCBI taxonomy): domain Eukaryota; kingdom Viridiplantae; phylum Streptophyta; class Magnoliopsida; order Caryophyllales; family Caryophyllaceae; genus Spergularia; species Spergularia marina. The sequence goes on along the minus strand of OY804549.1, from coordinate 6,007,414 downwards.
TTAGTTATTAAAATGGCTAACTTACCCTCTATTTAATGCAGCTAAACAAACATAAAGTGAGCAATTAATTAAAGGGTAAAGTAGTAATTGTATATATTTTACACCATAGGAATTGTGAATGACCATGGGGGGAGCTAGGTAATTGAATTCCTATGGTTCATAGGAATTGGAAATTCCTTGATAGGAATTAGAAATTCCCAAGGAATTTCCAATTCCTCCACTTCTACAAAAATGGGTTATCCAAACAACCCACAAAACCCAATTCCTAGGAAAATGAAATTCCTATGGATTTTGAGGGTATTCAAACGACCCCTAAATACAATGATGTAAGAGCAACTACTTTTTAGAGATCGATAACATATACTCTATTTGTTCAAGTGAGATGTTGGACTATTCTATATTTGCGTGTTTCAATGAATTGTTGGTCTTTCCTTATTTAGGGGGTTTTGGGTTTGTAAAGTTGCTATAATGCCCTCAAGTGGTCTCACCACTAAGCACATTTTATTGGTTTTGTTGGGATTTTCTATTTCTCTCTCCTCTCCCCTACGTCTCATTTTCCTATCTTACTTCATATACCTCTCCAATCACGTGACAACATTTTATTATATTATCTTTAAAAGATCATATTTTTAGAAATCGATCGCGAGCTGTCTTGTTATTATGTGAGGTACGTAAGAATGACGTGATTTTGGTTTACAATTAGAATACACTAAATTTATCTTCACGTAGGATTAGAATTGGTCGATAACTTAGAAATCAACCTGTCTTGTTAATATTTGAGGTATGCAAGAATGACGTGATTTTGGTTTAGTAACAAATTATATACTTTACTTAATTATTGATACAATGATGGATTTGTGATCAGCATTTTCTTTAATTAATTCTTCTTCTTTAATTTGATATTATTGTTGTAAAGCTACCTCATTGTACCACACAAAAATTAAAGTTAGATACCAATACTACGATAATTGGACAGTAAGATTAACATAAACTTGTAACAACAACGAAAACCAATTTTCATAAGCGACAATGTATATGCAATGCATACTTACATACATAAAAAGTACAAAAAAAAAAGGAAAATGAAATTTTACGTTAAAAGCAAAGCATGCATGGATATTTATAGGTTTAGATATAGGTGTTACTTCCCACCCGGTACAGTTTAACTTGTATTAGTAAAACTCGGTTAGCATTGGAGTAGAATTTGATACCTTGCTTTACCTAAACTTCTACAATCCTACAATAGTTGGACTCTTTCTATGAGCTCCAAAACCTCAACTTTCGACGTAGGCCCCTGAAAAATCCCTCCTTTATTATGTACTAGTATCTAAAGATAAGAGAATTACATAATAAATAAATATTGACATGTGTATAACATAGTACCTCCACTTTAGTGTTTTCTTCAAATATAGTAGATGCATCCTGACCTAAGATCTTCTTAGCTTGTTCATCAAAAACCACAAAAACTGTTCCTCCAGTTTCGTCTACGACATCAAGTTCTATACGATACCTTTAAAATATTATAAAAAATAAAGCGTAAGTTTGCATTACATAAGAATAATAAGTGTATAATAGATTATTCATAATAAAATTGAAATATACCTTAGTATTGGTTTTTCTATTGATTGCTCACAAGGTAAGCACCAAAAATCAGCCTTTCTAGGTTGGATCATCTTTTTGCAAGCCGGACATGCCACATAATACCACGGTATTTGTTTGTTGATTCCTATTACTCTAACTTTGCAAATATAAACCATGTCCTGAAGAAAAAACAAAACTTATTATAAACATAGGCCACGTAAAGCGGTGGGCATTGACAAACCTTATCAAAGTGTTTTGCATGCATGTAACAAAATTAACAAACCTCATCAAAGTTGATTCTTGCGTTTCCAATAAGTTGTAGTACACTTATGGTCTTTGATTGCAACTCTTCAGCACTCATAGTTGTTTTTGACTTGATCTTTCCAACTTCGACCTTGTCATGTTTTTCACTACATAAATATATTGGTACAATATATGTTAAAAATAGGCCTCCATATTATTCAACTTCTTAAACAATTGTAAAGAGTAAAATAATAAAGTACTACTTTACCTCCAGATTGTTTTTAGCTCGGTAGTTTCTGGGATAATAAGCTCCACATAAATCTTTGACGCAGATGAAGTTGACAAATAGGTCTCACCTAACATAGATTAAACGTTGTACATGTGAATATTATTTCTTTATAACCTTACTTTGATTAATTAAATAGAAAAACTAACTTGCCTTGGAATTTCTTAACTAAGGCAGAAGTCAAAACTATTGTGAATGTTGTAGTAGGATTAGTCAATTGATCTCTTTGTCTGAAATAATCAGTCACGGTGTTGTTCCATAGAGTGGCCTTGATTTGTTTCCCCCTACACATCATGGAAAATAAATTAATAAATAAGCTTTCTGATTGTTTTTTAAAAAGTATATAGAATCGTAATTACCACTTATCCTCCAACTCAATAGTAAATCGAGAGTCACGCCTTTGTTCATCTTCTTTGACAACAACACCAACCACATCTGCAAATTAAAATATCATCTAATCAAATTTAATATAGTCAACAACAATATTTTAAAATAAAAGGAAAAAAGGGAAAAAAAAATGTACCAGTAAGGGTATAGTTGTTGAGACGTCCCTCTATATTGTGGCAATGAATGATATCAAATTTGTGCATTGGTATACCAATAATTGCTTCATGAAGAGTAGTGACAACTGTGTTGTTTGAGAAAGAGATCATATTTTTATTATCACTAACAACACGGAAAGATTCTTTGTTTAGAATCACATTAAAATTACGGATAGTGCAGATTCCTCCTTCCTTAAGATCCGGTCTATAGATTTCCGCATCTCTTCCTCTCACCATAGCATGGATATAATCACCCTTATTAAAAAAAAAAAAAAAAAAGTGAGCATCATGATTTGACGTGAATTGCAAATAATATCATACTATAATTGTTGACCAAAAAAAGAGTGAGCATCAATATATATAGATACAAACATACTTCATTGTCAATTAACACCATCTCCAAACTTATTAAGCTACCATTGCGCGGATTGACAACATCCCACAATCTAGACACACGAACTTGTATCATCCAATCATTACGCTCAGAGTTCAACTCACGAATCATGGAAAGTTGTCTACAAAAAAAAAAGTGAGTCAAAATAAATACAATGACATTGAAACTATAATAATAAAGTCATGATAAGAAGAAAATATATTACTGTGCCATGGTAGAACAATTAGAGGATTCGAGAATATGATTTTCGATGAAGTAATTTGATAACTATTTATAGTTGTACGGTTAAGAATATGGAACATCCTGAAATTCTATTGACCCAAGAGAACTTCTAAGGATTTGCATTAAAGTTAGACTTGTTTACACTTTATAACTCATGATTAATTAACATTTAATCAGCAGAAAGTTTAAACTTGCAATAACTAATAACAAAGTATGCGACGTACAAATTCTAATGATTGTAGGATTGATGATGCATGATGATACAATTCAACCAACAAAAGGGCATGGCATATAATAAAAAATACTTAATTAGTAGGTACATACATGCATGTATGATTCTCTACCTATACGGCTCATCTCGGGTCTTCCTTGTGATGATCAAAAGGTCTTGCCTTATAATAAAAGACACTATTAATTAATAGGTACGTACATGCATGTACTATCCTCAACCTCTACGGCTCTCGGCTCTACCTTGTGATGATCAAACGTATTGCGTAATGAAATGAGGACTGTGAGATTTAAATATTATTTAAAATGTTAAAAATCATTTGAGATGTTTTTTAAATAGTAATAAGGATTCTTTATGTGGATTATTAATAATCGTCCATTTGATTTGTTAATAATAAAATGTGGGTATTTCTCATTTTTTAAACTCTCTCAGTATTTATCTTTTGTTGGACTCTCTCTCGGCTCTTCAAAAATCCCTCTTTTATATATATATATTAGACTAGTTTGGTGCCCCGTGCAACGTTCAGGCTACTTATGTTTAAATTTTAAAATTATGCAAAAGAATTTTTTATCTAAAACCTAAAATCTCATTTCAAACACTCGTGTGATATTTGTAATGTAGTTAGATGGAAACTCACCTTTAAAAACCTAAAGTCATGTTTCGAATACTCGTGGGATATTTGTAATGTAATTAGATGGAAACTCACCTTTAAAAACCAGGAAAATGCACATTTTAAAAGGCAAAGTCCCATTTTGAAACACTCGTGGGATATTTGATCAAATTGCCATAAATCAAGTAATTACTATATTACATAACTATTTTCCATAAATCAAGTAATAATGTTATTTTATTAGAATAATATTACCATGATTTTGAAACACCCGTGGGATGCCATAAATCAAGCAATTACTATATTACATAACTATTTTCCATAAATCAAGTAATAATGTTATTTTATTAGAATAATATTACCATGTACTTAAAAATAAACATCATTTACAATAAAATAATATTATTATATGACACGTGTCAGTGTGGGAATTGAGCGGATTCAGGATTACATATATATATTAATTTGCATGTCCGGCCCGCGTCCGGGCTGCAAATTTATATTGTTATACTCGGTTTATAAAAATTTGGATTTATCTTTGGTATAATATTATTAGCAACAATATTATTATATAATATATTTATAGTCACTAATCATATTATTATTTTCTTTCCACTCGTACATCACTCGCTATACTATTTTATTTTTATTCCACTATCTCATAACCTGGCTGTTATATCACATTACATTTAAAATTATTACCATATATTAGTTTACCACCATAATCGCCATAAATTAACAACACCATATATTAGTTTGCATGCCTGGCCCGCGCCTTGACTGTATATCTATAGTGTTTTACTCACCTGATGAAATTGCCAGTTTGTCTTTTTTTTTTTTTTTTTTTTTTTTTTTTTTTTTTTTTTATATCAACAACACTATTCTTTTTCATAAATAAGGTTTCTACCATAATAACCATAAATTATATTATTTTTCATAAATTAGCTAATAATTTCCATATTATGTAATTACTTAGTGTTGTCTAATTAATGAATGCCAAGTGTCATTTTAAGAAAGACTTGGTTTCGAGTTTTAATATATAGTATTAGATGTATGTATGTATGTATATATATACTAGTTTGCATGCCCGCCCCATGCCGGGCTGCATATTATTATACTCGTTTTATAAAATTATTGGCTTATTTTTTTTATAATAATATTAGCAATGATAGTATTATATTATCTGTTTCTACTCACTTACTCTGTATCATATTATTATTTCATTTCCACTTTTACATCAGCCGTTTTACTATCTCATCTGCATTCCACAATCCCATCACTTGTTATATCACATTATATTTAAAAATATTACTATAACTTAGCTTACCACAATAATCACCATAAATTATATTGTTTTTCATAAATTAGCTAAAACTCCGTAGTTACCATATTGTATGATTACTTAGCGCTATCCAATTAATAAGTGCCAAGTGTCCACATAGGAAAGACTTGGTTTCAGGTTTTAATATATATATATATATATATATATATATATATATATATATATATATATATATATATATATATATATATATATATATATATATAGGTGCGAACTCCTGCTCGCGTGAGAACTGCGCACCACCATAGAGTGACACAGGGTGTCACATTGAGTGACACTCGCGTACAATGACACAAAATGTCTATAGAATGACACATATATACAATGACAGCGAAAGGTCTATGCAATGACATGAAAATTTAGAACTCATGTAGGAATCGAACCTACGACATTCGTGTATGTACACAAATGCTTTACCAAATGAGCTATCAAAACCACAATTCATACAATGACATCAAACAATAACACCGTGTGTCCATAGTGTCACTCTATGGACAAACCTGTGTCATTCTATTGACAAACTTGTGTCATTCTATTGACAAACCCGTGTCATTCTATTGACAAACCCGTGTCACTCTATTGACAAACCCGTGTCACTGTATGGACAAACCCATGTCATTCTATGGCACCCGCACCACAAACAATAAACGCGTGTCACTCTATGGACAAACCAGTGTCACTCTATGGACAAACCCGTGTCACTCTATTGACAAACCCTTGTCACTGTATGGACAAACCCATGTCATTCTATGGCACCCGCACCCGCACCCGCACCCCCAACCCCCACCCCACCCACACCCACAACCACAACCACAACCACAACCACAACCACAACCACAACCACAAGATGTGTCATTGTATGCACAACCGTGTCTCATTCTATGGACAACCATAACCACCGCCACCACAACCAGTGACCGCCACCACTGCCGAACAACAACAATCGCAACAACAACAAATAACAACGTAAAATACTCAAAAATCAATTAGAAACCCTAGATTTTGATCTAAAAAGAAAAAATTGGATAATCAAAACAATGAAAATGAACATAATAATCAAATGCAGCATCTAATCTCAGGATCAAAACTTCACACGTCCAAAATATTAACACCTACTTCATAAAATGATTCAGAAAAGGCAAAAAAATTAAAAACAATGCTACACCTGAAATGGAGGTCCAGGATACGTGCAAACAGAAACATCGCCGTCGCAGGAGCCTCAGGTCGCCATCGCCGGCGATTTGAAAGATGCAGAGTGAAGACTGAAATTAATTTTGCAAAAATTAAATTAAATTAAACTGAATCAAATTAAAATTGCAACTAAATCATAAAAACTAAGCTAGATTCAATACTAACAAAAATACGACTCAATTAAAATGTACGATTAACTATACAAAATCAGATCTTCGATGTCGATCAAAGATCGCCGGAAAAGATTCTTCGTAGCGGCGACGACGACGGAGGAGACCTAGATCGAGAGGAGACAACGACGCGACGGCGTGGATCAGAGATTTGAGAAAATGTCAATCGAAGCTCCAAAATATGAAAACCTAGCGAATTCGACCTCGATTCGACCTAAAATTATATGTATCGACCTGAGACGTGACAGAATCAGCGGGGAGCAGTGACCGAACCGCCGGTGGTAACGTGACCGAGGCGGTGGCAGCTACAATCGAAACCAGTGACGACAGCCGAAACAGGCGACGACGAGAAGAGAGAGTGACGCTGAGAAGAAAGAGAGATCGCGCCGGCGTAGAGCAAGGAGAGATAAACTGTAGCGGCTTGTACCAGACGCGACGAAGGCGGCGGCGAAAGCGACGGAGGTGGCGGCGTCGACGCGAGGAAGGTGAGATGAGAACGCGGCAGAGGAGAGCGAAAATGTCGAGGAGAGGGAGAATTGGAGGAGAGAGAAACGAAAAAATTGAAAATGATTGGGATTTGGATTTTTTTTTGGAAATCAGTTTCTTTTCTAGTGGAAGACAGGTGGCGTAATCATGGGCGTCTAAACTGCTGGATCGTACGGCTGAGAATTGGTGCGCAGTACTCATCTAAGGAGGGGTACTCTTATGATCCTCACTCTCTCTCTCTCTCTCTCTCTCTCTCTCTCTCTATATATATATATATATATATATATATATATATATATATATATATATATATATATATATATATATATATATATATATATACAGGCGAGATCAGGTGCGAACTCTCGCTCGCGTGAGAACTGCGCACCGCCATAGAGTGACACTGAGTGTCACATAGAGTGACACCCGCGTACAATGACACAAAATGTCTATAGAATGACGCCTACATACAATGATAGAGAAAGGTCTATGCAATGACATGAAAATTTAGAACTCATGTAGGAATCGAACCTACGACATTCGTGTATGTACACAAATGCTTTACCAAATGAGCTATCAAAACCACAATGCATACAATGACACCGAAACAATAACACCGCGTGTCCATAGTGTCACTCTATGGACAAACCTGTGTCATTCTATTGACAAACCTTGTCATTCTATGGACAAACCACGAATAACACCACCAATAACACCGAAGTGCCTATAGTGTCTTTCTATTGACAAACTCGTGTCATTCTATTGACAAAACTGTGTCATTCTATGGCACCCGCACCAGCAACCACAACCACAACCACACAAGAGTGTCCATCCAATGGCACCAACTACCCATACAATGACACAAGAGTGTCTATACAGTGACACCATCATACAATGACACGAGAGTGTCCATAAAATGACACCATCATACAATGACACCATCATACAATGACACGAGAGTGTCCATACAATCACACGAGAGTGTCCATACAATGACACTGACTATACGTATAACGACACCTAGTGTCGATACAATGACACCAATTATCCATACAATGACACCGATTATTCATACAATAACAAACACCCATCGGAACAGCCACAACCACCGCCACCCCCGCAACCGCACCCAACCACCACCACCACCACAACCACAACCAAAACCACTGACCGCCACCACCGCCTCCACCAATAAACAACAACAACAACCGTGAAAACAACAAATAACATACATCATTTGCTATAATCAAATCGATTAACTGACAAAATTACACAACAAATCAAATAAAACATCAATTTTTCCATGTAATCGAATCGAATAATCATGAAGAAATCGAAATATAAATCTCATATTTCAATCTAACAATAATTGAAAACAAAACGACGAATCAAGAAGAAATCGAAATATAAATCTCATATTTGAATTAAATGAGATTTCAATTGAAATAATATAAATCTTAGATTCATCGATGAAGCGTGCACCTGACGCGACGAGGTGGTGGTGGCAGCGACGACGCGACGGAGGTGGTGGTGGCAGCGACAACGCGACGGAGGAGGAGAGAGAAAACGACGGAGGCGTCGATGTGAGGGGCGACGGCGAGATAGTGAGAAGTCGCGAGATTTAGTGTGGCCGCGAAGAAGAACAAGCCGTGACGGAAACGGTGTCGGAGCGGTGATGGAACCGCCGGCTGCAGTGGTGTCGGAGGCGGCGATGGAAGGGAGTGTCCGAGTGAGGAGAAAGAAAATGTGGAGGAGAGGACTGAGTTTCAAGAGAGAGAAAATGAATGTTGCAAATGATTTGGAAACCGGGTATTTCTTATTTAAACCAGGGACATGTGGCTTAATCTGGGGCGTCGAAATTGTTAGATCGTACGGCTGAGATTTGGTGCGCAGTACTCACCTAAGGAGGGGTACTCTTATGATCCTCACTATATATATATATATATATATATATATATATATATATATATATATATATATATATATATATATATATATATATATATATATATATATATTTCAGATGAGTCCGCCTATTTAGATGAGTCCATGAGTCCTCATCTGGACCGTAGGATGTAAAGGAAACGAAGGGCTGAGATTGAGCCAAATAGGCGTGCGCAGATCAAAGGAAGGGGTCTACGTCCCTTCTCTCAGCACCTTCTCATTCCAAACAAACAACTTTCTCTCTCTTCGTCCCTTCTCTCAGCACCTTCTCTCACCTGAGAAAATTTTTTTCCCCAAAATCAAACCCTAAAAAAAAAATTACTTCGATTACACGGGAAAAATTCGCAGCTTGTGGTATGGATCATCAATACAACGAAGAACAAGGTAATTTCGAACAATCTTGTAGTGGATTCGATCAGTTTTTTCCAAATTTGCAGCTAGTTTTTGGTTGTTTTTTTGTTGATTGAGTATGAAAATTAAGTTTTGACTATTGAATCGCACAAAATTCCGATTTCGATTTCGATTTTGCAATTGAATTTTCAATCACACTAGTTTGATTATTGAATCGCACAAATTCCGCTTTCGAATTCGATTTTACAATGGAATTTGCAATCAGACTAGTTTGACTATCGAATCGCACAAACTGTTATTCCGATTTCGATATCGATTTTAAAATGAAATTTTCAATCACACTACTTTGAGTATTGAATCACACACTCTTCTCCCCCCGATTTTGATTTTGATTTTACAATGGATTTTTTAGTTATTGGTGAGGGCTGATTTTATATGTTCGTGCGATTTTATTTCTTAGTTTGAGTTATTCTACTAGTGAGGGTGTGATTCTATTTGACAATATATATGCTTCTACTTGTTTATCATCAACAGATGCCATGTTATTTGATGATAATGCTGCAACATGTGATGATAATGCTGCAAAAGAGGTGAGTACGCCTTGCTCGCCTTCGTCTCGGGTCCATCCAGATACCCCTCAATCTATTTTAATCAATACCCCTGGTGGTTCTGAACAGTGGATAAGGAATGTAGAAGCTGAATTTTTGCCTACTGTAGGTATGATATTTTCGGATTTGGATATGGGTATAAAATTCTACGAGACATATGCTCTAGCTTGTGGGTTTGAAACTAGAAAATCCACTACCAAGAGAGACCGAGACAAGGTTATAACCTCCAAGCTTGTTGTTTGTAACCGTCAGGGGTTTAAAGAAATCAAACCCTTAAAACCCCCTCCCTCCCCTAAGGCAGATGAAACTGAAGCAACGCCAGAGACCCACCGTAAACGAATGTCTCCTAGGAAACACAGGATTGTAAGATTTGGGTGTAAGGCCATGATCAGATTCTCATTCGAGTACTCTGATAAGACTTATAAAGTCTCCCATTTTCATCAATTCCATAATCACAGGCTTTGCTCTGTGAAAAACCGAGAGTTCTTGAAACTAGCTAGGAATATGACCCTATATCACAAGCAGATAATAGTAAATCATTCAAGGCTTAATATTGGACCAACTAAGAGCTTTAGGATTTGCAAGGAATATGCAAATGGGTATGAAAACGTTGGGGCTACTTTAACTGATTTTAAGAACTATGGGAAGGACATCAAGTGTTTTATTGGGGAGAAAGATGCGCAAATGTTTGTGAATAATTTAGAGACCCAAAGTGAGATCAATCCTGGCTTTTATCATGCATATGAAGTTGATAAAGAGGGCTGTTTGTGTAGATTGTTTTGGACAGATGCAACGTCTAGAAAGAATTATGCTTTGTTTGGTGATACGATCTCTTTTGATCCCACATATGGTACGAACAAGTACAATATGATCTTCACCCCGTTTACTGGGGTTGATCACCATAAGAAGTCTGTAACTTTTGGGGCAGCTTTGGTCTCCAAAGAGGATGAAAACACCTTTGTATGGGTTTTTAAGAAGTTTCTGGATGCTATGGGGAATAAGGAACCTCAATGCTTCATTACTGACCAATGTCCAGCCATGAAAAATGCTGTTCCTCGAGTTTTCAAAACCGCGCGACATAGATATTGCATGTGGCACATAACGGAAAAATTTAAAGAAAAAGCTGGAAGTACCACTTATAACAATACTGATTTCCTACCGCGAATCAATTCAGCGGTTTGGGACATGGATTTGGAGCCTCTTGAATTTGAGGAGAAGTGGCTAAAAGTTGTTGACGATTATGAATTTCATGACCCTGATTGGTTCCAATACATGTTTTCAATCAAGCATAAGTGGATCCCAGCTTACTTCAAAGATTGGCATTTGGGCTGCATACTGAGGACGACTCAGAGATCCGAGAGTGAGAACAGTTTCTTCAAGAAGAATCAGAACAATAAAGGAACACTTGTTGAGTTTTGGATGAGGTACAAAACGGCAATAGAGCATCAAAGATATGGACATAAGTGCCTAATAAACATCACCGACAGCTCACTACCCCAGAATGTCACGCCACTGTATATAGAGTTGCATGCGGCTAAAATTTACACCCATGCAGTGTTTTCAGACTTCCAGGAACAAGTCAAATGCTCTCTTACCGACTGTAGTGTAGCTGGGTTTTCGAAAACAAATAATGCAGATATCACTCAAGTAAATGATGCAGAGAAACACAGGGTATTTGAAGTCATATATGATAACATAACAAAAGAGGCTTCATGCTCGTGCAAGTTGTTTGAATCGAAAGGAATGTTGTGCAAGCATATTATATGGGTGTATTCAGGGAAAAGAGTCACAGCAATACCAGACAGGTGTGATTTCTTTTCTTATATTATGTGATTTCTTTCCTTATAGTGTGTGATTGTATCAGGGTTCGATTGGAGGAAATCGTATATATTGTTTATTTTTAGTGTGTGATTTAAGATTGTATGAGAATGCCATCTGATTGTTATGACTTATGCCTTTGTGTGCATGTCCTTTCACTAAATATGACCATGCATTCTATTACTTAGTATATAATCATATGCAACTGTATTATTTGCTAATGTTCTACTTTGAAACCAGGTACATAATCAGTAGATGGACTAGGGATGCTCACAGGAAGCCTGTTTATGATACTTCTGGAAACCTTTTGAAGGACGCAGATGTCACAGACGCCCGGCAGAAGGAGATTACAAAAGTTTGGTCACAGGTTTACGGAATAATGGCTGACCTGGGAAGCAAAGAAGAAAAGGAGATCAAAGCTTTTTGTTCTCTGCTAACAAAGTTTAGGGCTGACCTAAACGGAGGAGAATCAGTACCATTGACCAAAGAGAAAGAATTAGAGTCCCTGCTTGGCTGTAGTGCTTCAATTGAGGTCACTGTTCGGCCACCTAAAGTGACAAGCAACAAGGGCAGCGGAAAGAGGCTTTTGTCCAAGAAAGAGGTTGCTATGAAAGCGATTAAGAAGGTGCTTCGATTTTGCGCAAATTGTGGAAAGAAAGCAAACCATGACAAGAGAAATTGTCCACACCCGCCTGTTACAGAAATTTCACAAACACAGGAATTGGTATATCACATAATAAAATCGTGGCTAAAGAAATTTCTTTACAATAAATTATGGATCATGAAAAGTATTTTGAATCATTTCTTTTGAAATACTTTTGATGCAGGTCAAAGAAGTGGCAGAGAAGACACGAAGGCATTGTGCTAATTGCGGTAGATTTGATTTCCATGACAAAAGGACATGTACATATCCTAAGGTTTTTGATGGTGATGCATGTTCCGCGGATTCTTGCATGAGTGAGACTATTGGGAGTGGGACTGAGAAGTCTGAAAGTTGGTGTAGAACTACATCAATTTTCAGTGAAGAGAATCTTTATTCATTGTAAACTTATTTCAACATTTTTATGTGAAAACATCTTAATATTTTTTTCCGGTACTCCAATGAATAAGATTTATATCTTATTTCTCTGTGATTTTATCTCATCAGGTGTGTGATTTCATCTTTGATGATGTGTGATTTCATCTAGTTAACCCTGTGATTTTTTGTTATACGTTGTGTAGTCTTATGTCATGCGATGTGTGATTTTATCTTGTATAGCCTGTGATTTCATATTTAAAGGTGTGTGATTTTATCTCATAATATGTGTGATTTTATCTTTGATGATGTGTGATTTCATTTAGTTAACCCTGTGATTTCATTTGGTACCGGAGATGGATGAACGAGCACAAAAGCAGTACAATGACGTAAATGAATGGAAGAAGAGGTTTTTGTCGTACAGGTCTCTTAGATTTGCCAGTTTCGGTCTCTTAAACTTGCCAGTGTTAAAAGAACATTACATATAAAAAGAAATAATCTATCCGACTCAAAGATAAACACCTTAGATGACTCTCTAATATACTAAAAACTATTTATGCACTAGCTCCACCTCATTCACGCCTTTCCCCCACGCCTTCCCCGTCCACGAACTCTTGGTGAGCATCCGCCTCTGATATGTGACAGAAGAATAGACAAACATTCAGAAAAAACACAACTCATAATTAAGACAATCAGTGAGTATTATTATGTTTCAGAAAATCGAAAACTTCATAGTTAACATAAGAGCATTTACCTGGTACGAACACCACCCCTGTGACGAGCGACAGGAATTTCTGTGGTAATTGGCGGGACTTCTGTGGCAATTGGCTGGACCTTAAGGATTTCTTTGGGCAGATTTGATCGACGTTTAACAACCGGTTTCTTCTCGGGACACTTAGCTGCCTTTTTCTGCTCGAGCTCTTCGATCTTGCATTTCATTTTTAGCAAATGGAAGACTTCATCCTTGGACTCATTGAACTCTCTAATCTTTGACAGTATCGCGGTCCTATAGTCATTTATATCAGCCAGCATAAGAGAAGCCACAATTTCCGAACAAAATATCCTCCTAGAGATCTTTCTACTGAGGTCACACGTGAACACCTCCCCCTCGTAGAACAGCAAATGCATCATCATGAAACACCCAGACTCCTCATTCAATAAATCGCTAGACTGCCAGCTAAATGGGACATTCACAATGTTAGTGATGTCAAAAAAGCTCTGAGTTTGATCAAGACGGCATCCATTCATCTCCGAGAAATCTTCAACGACACCAACCTGCAAAAAAAAAAAAAATTACACAGAATTAAGCACAAAAAAGCAATTCTCGATATAATCTAGACAGAATTAGAGCATGCAAAAACATCTCTTTTTTACTAGGAAACCTAAAAACATACCACTTTTTCAACGAGTTTGTAGAAAACGGTGTTCTTCCAATCCTTATGTACCGTGTTGTCAAGAACTTCGACCTTTCGTGCCATGTAATTTAAGCACACTGCAAAAAAGTGTTTTTCATACACTAACGACACAAATACAAGGTCAGCATTGAAGTCCACGTCACTGCAATTGTCATGGAAGACAGCATTCCAGAAATCCATTAGCCTAGCCGTCTGCACATCAACGTCGTCTGTGTCGCAGTCCCTTTCCACCATGTTCAGTAACGGATCCTGAAAATATGTTCAAGATTTAGAGCATCCATCAGTAAAAAACAGGGAGGGGGGGGGGGGATACCTCCCAAATGAGAGAAAAAATTTAAATGGTACTCAATACGAACCATGTGTCGTAACCCAAAGAATACCCTCGAGGGCTTAGCCTTTTCCTTAGACTCAATTGAGTTCAACAAAACAGACCAACATTCTGCTACTCTTGTGTCCATTTGTTCAGTGGGGAGCATGGTTTGCAAATCCTCCCTCAGGCACCAAATATTTTCCGAATAGTTCACAAGAAACTCACTGTGGGAAATCAAAAAACCGACACCGTTAAAATCCCATCTTCACAGATTTGGGAATACGAACACACACAGGCTATCACACGACATGTGAGATAAAGTCACACATCATATCATAAAAAATCACACGACATATGAGATAAAAAGCATACATCATGTCATATATAATCACACGACATATGAGATAAAATCACACATCATATCAAATAGAATCACACGACATATGAGATAAAATCACACATCATATCAAATAGAATCACACATCATATCAAATAGAATCACACATCATATCAAATAGAATCATACATCATATCATATAAAATCACACGACATATGAGATAAAATCACACGACATATGAGATAAAATCATACAGCATATCATATAAAATCACACGACATGAGATAAAATCATACATCATATCATATAAAATCACACGACATATGAGATAAAATCACACATCATATCAAATAGAATCACACGACATATGAGATAAAGTCACACATCATATCATATAAAATCACACGACATATGAGATAAAATCACACATTATATCAAAGATAAATCGGACACCATCAAAGATAAATCGGACACCATCAAAAAAGATAATAGAACACAAACCCGGTGTCAAAAGTATGATCATTCAAAAAACAGTAGTCAAGGACCTCCCTTCGAAGAGGCAGCATATTTGCAAACAAGGTTTGGTTTGCCCTCATGAATCGAGACAAAAGCTCATCATTATCACCTGCAACACTACAGTCAAGCGTACAACCAAGACCATCTGACTCCCCAAGTTTCTCACTTTTCAGAGAAGACGCTGATGAAATCAGAGACAATCTAGACCTACGCCCAGCAGAAGTAGGACTCGGCATTGCAGCACCTAAACTTTCAACATCATTCGTTTGCTTCTTCAAAGAACTATTTTTGTTTTTGTCAGCCTCCTCCCTCTTTTTCTGCAAAGCCGGCCAACAAGTAGGTTTCTCCGCTACAAATTTCTCAACACTAGCCAAAACATCAGCCCTCACCTCATTCATATCGCTGAGAACTAATGAAGCACAAAGCTCGGCACGATACAAAATCCTATTTTTCGGGCATGACAAACCACATTAAAAAACCTCTCCTATATAAAAGAACATGTGCAGCATCATAAAAATGCCACAGTCCAAGTTGTCTTCAAATGACTGCCACCCAAATTCGACATTGACAATCTCAAACTCAC
This sequence comes from Spergularia marina, assembly GCA_963680865.1. Taxonomy (NCBI): domain Eukaryota; kingdom Viridiplantae; phylum Streptophyta; class Magnoliopsida; order Caryophyllales; family Caryophyllaceae; genus Spergularia; species Spergularia marina. Next base: position 5,991,220 of record OY804549.1, on the reverse strand, counting down.
TAATATTAATCGCCCTTGGACCAACTGATTGCTTCTCCAAATAATCACCCATACACACACACTGACAAAAAACAGAGCAAGTAAAAAAAGGCTTGTTAAACAATGAAATAACCTGGATTGACAGTCAACGAAACACACAGTCGCTGAATTTGAAAATGTCAAGGAACTAAAGCATATCACAAGAATCAATTACTTACCACATCTTTGGCCAGCAATGTATTTTGGTTGTTAGCCCAGTCTTCGTACTTGGAATTGTCAAGGAGCTCAAGCCTCCGGGAATTGAAATTTATGCACACACAGAAGAAGTGGTCCTCCACCAACAGCGGTATAAAAATCTGCATTATCAATAGCACACGTTAAAGGATTAAAAATATGCATTATCACATGATGAATACTTGGGGAAACGACATGCAAAGAAGGTGACGACGAGAAATTACCAAATCAGCATTAAGGTTTACAGGTTGGTGATTCATAGAACACCACAAATCCCACGTTGCAATCAGCTCAAGACAGGGAGTAAAACCCTGGCTAACCTCCTTTAGACGCAATAAAGGAGCCTACAAAAAGAAAGAACAAATGGTGTGATTTCTTTTCTTATATTATGTGATTTCTTCCTTTATAATGTGTGATTTCAGATTGTATGAGAATGCAATCTGATTATTATGAGTAATAACAACAAATACAGAATAAAATCATACTATATGACTTATGCCAAAGAACAATCTCGAAGGTCGCTTTTTCTCTCGGTGCTCAAGGCTATTCAACAAAAGCGACCAGCACTCAATCATTCTTGTAGTAATCATTTTATTAGGCCGCAGCAGTAGAACATCCTCCCGAGGAAGAAAATGCAAATACCCGAACGACACAAGCCTCTCACTGCAAAAGTGCAAAAACGGAAATTGGAAAATTTAGAAACAACTCAAAAAGGATAAAAGCTACAGCAGCAGTAAAATTGTTAAAACAGAATTTGGCAAGAACTTACTCAGTGGTCGGGAAAAAATCGTCAACAAGGCAATAATCAGCAACATTCTTCCTTAAGCTTGACATTGATGAGAATAGCTTTCTGTTACTCATCATAACAGCTGACATAAGTAAGTCATCAGCACCGACAATAGTTCCACAGTCCAACGAACATCCAAACCCATCATGGCTGCATCCTTGCAAACTAAACCACGAGCCGCCAGGTGGGGCTATAATAGATGCAAGTTGCTTTCGTAAAATGACATTTCCATCTCCATCAGCCTCCTTTGATTTTTCAAACAAGGCTGCATCAACTACTTTCTCTCCTGACACCACGGCACTTAGGCCATCACAATCCATGGGAGCAGCACGGCCACTCTCCTTTAAAATATTAGTACAGGTGCTAACAACCGAGTCCAATTGATCTAACCCAGTCACATTCTCATTAGTAGCATCTTCTTGTTCACCTCCCACAAATACACCGACATCACACTGGTCTTTGTCAAAAACTGTCAAGTCATCTGCAGCCGTTTTGACAGCTTTCATTTTCTCTATCAAGTCATCCACGCCTGCAAGCCATACAGGATCATAGAAACAAGGTTGGGTGGGGGACAACACAACCTTTCCTGCAGAGAAGGAAGGGGCAGGGGCAGATGCGGCCCGTGCGGCCTGTGCTCTTAAGGTACGAAGGCGCTCCATATACTTTAAGCTAATGATGTCAGTATCCCTCTTCATCAGGAGAAAAATCTCCTGAATCTCGTCAACAGCTCTATCATGAATCTCTTCATCAGATTCAACCCCTTTTGGCAGTTCCACTTTGATAAATCTCTTACCTTGTTGTGGATCAGTCCATGATCCAGCACCTTCATTTTCTGGTGGCCCACAATCAGCTACTGGAGGATCCACAGATGTACTACCACGCCATAGAGTCGTATTCTTACAAATAGGGTACACCTTCTCTACCAAAATACCATTCCCCAATCCCCCTGTCTTATATTCACTTGCCACTCTTTTAGCAAGCTTCTTATCGGTCCAATGTTGAATTAAGGGTAATTCATACGACAACTTGTCGCCCCGAAATTCTATCCTATGAAAATAGGCAAGCATCAAAAACATCAAACATCCACCACAATTTTCCTGCCCCGTCAAATGAGATGCAATACCATCGCTCAACTGATGAAACACAAAACTACACCAATCCAATGTAGCTATCCTAGAAACATCATCCACAGCTTGTAATAACTTTAAGTCTACTTGATAATTGGAAGTGGGAGTAAGGAAAGACGACATGGCATACAAAACAAATAACTGCTTAAACTCATCATCTGCCACTTTTTTAGACCTCAACTTCTCCAAAACCCTACAAAGAGGGATCCCTTTCTTTGTCCCACTAATCCCAAACACTTGCCTCCATTTAACCTTTAGAGGGTGTTGAGAGGACTCCAGCTTATTGCCAGTAGGCAAAAGCTCAACCACACCAGGCCCCCTCGGCAAACAAAAGAAATCAAAGACATCATCAGGACCCAACATAAATTCTTTAGTAATCGACGCCTTAAACATATAACTCTCAACCCCAAATCCCTTAACCAACCAAGGTATCAAAGTTTGAGGGGTGTTAGTCACACACAACGACAACAAGCCACCAAAGCCTATTTCTTCCACAACCTTAATAAATTGATGTCCGACGTCTTTAGGGAGTTCCTTAATATGTGTAACAAGAGCAGCTAACCCAGATGGACGACACATCACTTTGATTGTAGAAGGCTTACGTACATTTTGTTTCTGTCTGGCTACACCCTCATTAGACTGATCAGTTGTTCCTTCATAGAGAATGATATCACTACGGCGCCTAGAACACCTAGCAAAATCAATCGAAATATCCTCATTATCCTCATCTTCAACTTCCCGAGCCCTTTTAGTCAACGTCTTCGTCATTATAACTAAAAACACACAAAATCAACAATGAAAAAGCATCAGATATCAATAAAAATGTGAAAAAAAATAAGAGGAACAGATTGAATCAGAAACAATAGCTTACACAAATCATACACCATACCAAAATAGAATTACACAGTAGCAGATTGAATCACAGACAATACCACACACTAACGAATACAATTACACACCATATCGAATAGGATCACACGACACCAAATACAATCACACGCCATGCCAAATAGAATTACACACTAACAGATTGAATCAAACTAAAATTGAACTAAATCAAAATAAAATTTACCGAAATCAAACTAAAATTGCAACATTAGAATCACAGCAGCAGCGATAATCGAGATCGATTACATCTCCAAACAAATCTTCAACATGCAACCAAATCACTACACAAAAACCCTAAAATTATGATTTTTGCAGAGAAAAACGAATAAAACTGTAGAAATCAAACCTCAATAGCTCTAGAACCCGTCGCCGGAATATCCAGAAACCGTCGCCGGAATATTCTCGTCAACAACACCGTCAGATTCGCCACCTCCCTAAAATGAATTCATCACATCCAAATTATAAATTGATTTCATCAAAATCAAACTTTTACGTAAATAAATTCATCAAATGAAACCCTAAAATCGAGAAATTTGTTCAGAAATTCATCGAATCATACCTCGATTATAGATAGTACGCCGGTTGTATGCCGGAGACGAGGAGAAAGCGGTGGCCAGAGGCCGCGATGTGGTGGTTTGCGGCGGGAAAGCGAAGGAAAGCAGATGTGAAGCGGAGGAGAGAGAAAGAAAATCAGATCAGAGAATTTGGGGGGACTGAACTTGAGGAGAGAGAAAAAAAACTGAAAAAATGAGGGGAAAGAGTTGGATATGTGTTTTTATATTTAAATTAATTGACTAATTTACCCCTAAAGCCCGGGGAAATCTGGAGCGTAGGATATACAGCAATGAATGGCTGAGATGAGAACTCATGGACTCATCTAATCCTAAAGGACTCATTTGATCATATATCCAGTGAGAAGTGATAATTTGGTGAGAAGTGAGAAGTAATCTCAGCCATTGATTTCGAGTAACTCCACTACCTAAACTGCATAACTCTAGTCCTATAACTCCAGTAACTAAACTGTTTAACTTCAATGATTTAACTCCATTAATTTAACAAAATTATCTAACTTCAGTAATATTAATAATTTCATCAAATAAAACATGTAACACTAATAACTCCACTACCTAAATTATGTAACTCCGACTTAACTCCATCAACTAAAACACATAATTTCAACTTAAATTTCATCAAATAAAACACGTAACCCTAATAACTCCACTACCTAAATCACGTAACTCCGGCTTAACTCCATCAACTAAAACACATAACTCCAACTTAAATTTCATCAAATAAAACACGTAACTCTAATAACTCCACTAACTAAAACACGTAACTCCGACTTAACTCCACTAACTAAAACACGTAACTCCAACTTTTTTTTTTTTTGTTACGTAATTTAACTATACTAACTAAATTGCCTAACTCCAGCAAACTACTACATAAAGTAAATTGTCGAACTCGAGTATTATTATTAACTCCACTAAATTCAACGAAAACTCATTAACTCTAACGTAACTCCACTAACTAAATCACGTAACTCCGACTTAACTCCATTAACTAAATCACGTAACTCCAGCTTAACTCCATCAATTAAAATACATAACTCCAACTTAATTTCATTAGATAAAATACGTAACTCTAATAACTCCGCTATCTAAAACCCGTAACTCCAACTTAATTTCATCATCTAAAACACGTAACTCCACCAACTAAAACACGTAACTCTAACTTAACTCCTCTATCTAAAGCACGAAACTCCAACTTAACTCCACTAACTAAAACCCGTAACTCCATCTTAACTCCACCAACTAAAACCCGTAACTCCATCTTAACTCCACCAACTGAAATACGTAACTCCAAATAACCTCAATAATTAAAACACGTAACTCCAAATAACTCCAATTATTAAAACACATAACTCCAAAACACGTAACTCTCGTAACTCGACAAATTAAAAATCATTGCTCCAAAAACGAAAAAATGAAAAAAAAAAAAAAAAAAAACTGAAAACACATTACCTTTCCCCATTTTCTCTCTCCTTCACACCACCCAAACCCCACCCAGCCACCCTCCCCCGCAACTGCCACGGCTCCGCCTCACCTCCGCCTCCACCTCACGCAGCACCACCCGCGTCGCCGGGAAAGTGACGATTCAGGGGCGGCGACGCAAGCCCCGACCTCCGACCACCGACTCTACCATCACCGCCCCCTCATTTTCATTTCTTGTCAACATTCACTTCTCTCATTTTTATCAACGACGGCAAAATGAGAGTTTTTACCGGGAATACAAACGGAAACGTCGGAGGAGGCCTGAAAAGTTGATAATCGACGGCGAGATTCAACGGCGGTGACAAGATATGGGAAAAACGAGGACGAAAAAAGGGGAGAAGAAGTCGTTTTTGGCGGTCGAAAGCTACTCGAGGGAGGAGGCTGGCGGCCGACAACGACTCGCGGTAGTCAGTTCCGGTGGTTCCTTCGCCGTCGAAGGTTGTCGACGGTGCACGCCGGCGACAGTGGTAGGCGGCACGGGGCAGGGGCGTTGGGAGAGAGAGAGGAGGGAAGGGGGAGGAGAGAGAAAATGTGAGGGATTGGAGAGTTAGGGTGTATTTTTAATTTTATTTTTCTTTTATTGTAATTTTTAATATGGGTCATTAGATCAAGTGGAATAGATGGCTGAGATCACTTCTCACTTCTCACGAAATTAATACTTCTCATTTGATAGATTTCCTATATATATATATATATATATATATATATATATATATATATATATATATATATATATATATATATATATATATATATATATATATATATAGACTAAATATTGATTGATTAAGAATTAAGACTAAGATTTGAACTGGAACTATATCATCTATATTTAAAGTGAAAGTTTTATAAATGATAAATTTTATTGATCAAATTATTTGTTTACAAATAAATAAAATAAGAAAATTTATTTTGTGCGGAACCCAGGCGGTAAACTAGTTTGTCTTAGAAACACGGACACCATATTAACACTCGGCTGGTCGCTGCTGCTGAGACTGGGCGATCCCCGACCATTACCACCGTCATCAAACTCAATTGTTAGCGTCAATTTGACGCACATGTACACATTCATTCCCGCCCATATAAATAACCATCCTCAGTTTAACCCCCCTTCCTTTCATTTTCTCTCTCCTCACTGCACAAAAACCTCTCTAATGGCGGAACTCGCCGATTCCCCCAAAAAACTACAAGTCGCAGAAGAAATCGAAGTCGAACATGTCGACACCGACGATTACTTCTTCTGTAAAGTCGGCGACCCCGTTTCTCTCACCTCCGCCGACCCTATTTTCGAGGCCGACACCGTTCCTTCTAAACCCTTGGCTATGTCCCAACGCTTCGGTCTCATCTTCACGGCGCATTCTTCCGGTACTTTCGAATTCATCAATCTTGTTCTTCACGATTCCTTTCCGTCAATTTTGGAATCAATTAGTTAATGTCTCTAGGTTTTGTGGAAGAAATTACATACCTGTGAATTGGACAGGATTCTGCGTTGCGAAGACCAAGGACGTTATCGATGCGGCGAAGGAGATAAAGGAGAAAGGAAGTGGTGCTACTGTTCAGGAGTTGAGTATTGTTGACGCTGATATTGGTAGGGTTTCGATTTTGGCGTTGTCGGATGATTCGGCTTATGTTTCGGCTGTCGTTGAGAACGAGATTCATTTCTTCTCCGTCAATTCGCTCCTCAATAAGGTGATTTTCGCATTCTCGTGCTTGTTTTCGGAGTTTTTGTGTATCGAATTTTACGCTATAGCTTCAATTTGCTTATGTTTGTGGACCGAGTTTTTATTGCTTACTTCGGTAATATGTATATGCTGCCTTTGAGTTTTATCTCGGATTTATGTGAACTTAGTTTTCGTTCATTTGTCACCGGAGAAATTTAGGAATTTTAACTAAGAAACAATGTAATCTATGAGAATGTTGTAGAACTCCAGATTGTTCAGAGAAGTTTAGAAACGATAAGGAGAGCTTGACAGTTAAGCTTTCAAGTGATTAGTCTGATCATGGATTATGTTATCTACAAGCTGAAGAGAAGTCAGGTTCCGGTGAAAGTGGAGAACATGACTCAATTATATGAAAACCTTAGAAAATAAACTTCGTGCTTTCTGCGAGTAGTGCACCATCAGAAACAACACGATGATGCGCTTTAATCCAAGTTCTCTACCTACCTTCCAAAGTAAACTAATCTAATCCAACATTTCGTAAATATAAATGACTTTTAGTTCTTAGTAACTCGCAAGTCACGACAACACAGCAATATATTGTTGTGTATCCTGCCGAGTTCAGACGGGTCTTCTTGAGTTGATCTTCAGTTATGCCACATTTGTTGAAAGAGAGAATTAAAGGAGCTGCAAAGGTTAGCTTCTGAGGAGATTGTGTTATTAATAGTAGCCTCCCAGAAGATTTGTGTAACCATTTTTGTCAACTAAGGGTGCGTTTGGTTCATGAAAGTGGAATGGAAACGGATTGGATAAGGAAATGGAGTGGAATAGATACAAGTATCATTCCTTATTAAAGTTGTTTGGTTCCATTGAAAAGATGTATCAATCCATTAGTAGGGGGGTTTAAATTTGTTACCTTAGGTTTTAGGTGGGTTTCATTTTGAGGGATTGGAAAGAGAGTAAGAAAGGAGTGGTAATCGAATCCGTTTCCAATCCCCCCAAAAATGATGAACCAAACACACCCTAAACCTATTCGGAATCCAGATAAGTATCTTTTCGGAGAAGAGCTCCAGATGTGGATGTTTTTTAGGATCGGATCAAGTTGGGTGAAGTGGAAGAATGCCACAGGGCTCCTGTGTGATCGAGGAATGCCCAATAAGTTGAAGGGTAAGTTTTATCGTACGGCAATCAGGTCGGCACTGTTATGCGGCACGGAATGTTGGGCCGTGAAACAGTGTCACGTTCATAAGATGAGTGTGACGGAGATGCGCATGCTACGGTGGATGTGTAGACATACAAGACATGATCGGTTAAGAAATGAAGTTATTAGGGAGAAAGTAGGGGTTGCGCCCATCGCGGACAAGATGATGGAGAACCGATTGAGGTGGTATGGTCATGTGAGGAGGAGGCCTAGTGACGCGCCGGTTAGAAGTGTAGAAGGGTGGGAAAGTGATAATATTAGTAGGGGTCGGGGAAGACCCAAGATGACTTGGATGAGGGTGATTAGAAGTGATATGAGCTTCCTAGGGCTTGAAGAGAGTATGGTGTTGGATAGGGCGGTGTGGAGAGACGCTATCCATGTGGAGGACTAAATTTGACTATTTTTAGTTTCTTTGTTTGGTTTTCCTAACTTGTTCCAAAACTTTTCCTTACTTGGTGTTCAAAGTTATATGTTTTTCGCTCATTTTCAAACTTTTTACTTATTTTGAGGACTTTCTAAAACTCTTTCCGAAAGTGTTTCAATGTTTCAAAATGGTTCACAACGTTTTTGAAAATTTATGGCGCGCATAAGACGTTTCTTAGATGACAATTCATGTTAGCCGACCCCGAATCATTTTGGGAATAAGGCTTGGATGTTGTTGTTGTTGTTGTTGTAAAGGTGGTTTTCAAGCAATTCTCACATGTTTGGGCATGATCAGTGCTAATTATGTAACTAATGGTCTTAATTTGAGAAGAAGGCTTTGATTTGGTAATGGAAGATAAATGAATAGAAGACTTCTGAGGGACGACTTGATATATTGCCAAGAGCTTAAATTTGACGAGATCAGATGTGATGTAACTTTGGGAATTTGGCGAGTTCGACATAAATTCGATCTTCTAGACCTGTATGTCCCATTTTTTATGGTTGTCCGAGTCTCTCTGATGCCATGGTATTATCCAGGAAAAAACAGCCTGCAACAGCCCCTTCATTTTCTTTTTGTTTTGTATACAATTGTAATACATGATTTCTATCTGTCTCTTTTTATTTTATTTTATTTTATTTTTATGGTGTATTTGATTGTCGTTTCACATGGCCTACTTGCCGGAATTTTCAGGATCAAACACCTATGTTCTCCTCCTCAGTCGAATCAAACTATGTGAAGGACATGCTCTGGATTAAAGGTGCAGAACCTTCCTTTGTTGTCCTCACTGATAGTGGGAAACTGCATCGTGGAGCTATACACAAGCCTTTGACCAATGTGATGGATGAGATTGATGCTGGTTAGTGTCATTCCATACCATCCCTTGCATTGTTTTTACCCGATGTAGCTTAGTTTATGGGTACAATACATAAGAGCGTCTGATTCTGATATGCAATGTCATAGGATGTTTCTCTTCTATGGTTTACTTCTATCACACTTCTTATCCACTTGTAATTTATTGTAGTTGAACAGAGTGTAGATGGACAGTTTCTTGCTATTGGGAGAAAGAACAATGTTAGCATTCTTTCTTCACAACTCGAGGAAGTATTTCAGATTGCACTTCCACTGGACTCATTTACTGGTGATAACAGTGCCATTGACACCATCAAAGGTATGAGCTTCATCAATACATTGTGGCTTGCGAGTTTATGCTTCATGACTAGTTTAGCACCTGTACAAGGTATATATGAGTCTATAATAATACGGACCTTTACAGTAATATAATGCAGTGCTATCTTGGTTTAGATGTATAGCATCTCATGTAACAAAGGGATCTAAAGAACAATTGCGGACTCAAACATGTATTTGTAAATTCAATATAATCATCAATTACATACCCCATAGTTAAGTTTTCTGTAACACGTTAATAATGGACGGGGTAACTATTAAAGAAATTCACTCTAAGTTCGGTAACCCTTTTCTCAGAACAAGATGAGTAAAACATTTAAAAGGGAACTCTAAGTTACACTTGTTATTGTCATCTTCTCCATCAATACAAGATAACCAATTGTCATTTACACTGTAAAAGAGTAACTGAAACTAATATTTTTATTTTATTTTATTTTAATCTCGCTACCAAAAATTTAATCCTGACTCATGTGTAAACCATTTTAATTTTTATTCACATTGAGCAGAGATAATCTCGCTACCAAAAATTTAAGTACTTATTCTTTATTTAGCTTTGGAGTTGAGATCATTATTCTCGCTTGACATTTTCGCCACTGATAAGCACGAAAAGTATTGGAAGGTAATGCGATTTTTCAGAAATAATAATGAAGATACATTTGATTAGTATTCATATTACTATGATGATCATGAAGGCTCAACCATTCATCAACATGATCAAATTACTATCACCAATACTTCTTATATAATGATATAGTCTTGTGTCTGTAAAAGAATAATTATGCTATACTGACACACTATCAAAATGTAGATCTTAAACAGAAAGAGTAAGAGAATTTCAATATTGAGGAGCGCTAAGTTAGTTTATGCTACTTAATTATATTGCAAACTTAGACATGGGAGGGAGTTAGAAGTGGTTAAATAGTTTAAATCTTCAGTGGCACCAGTTCTAAAGGAGTTTGGCTCTGAACTAGTTCCAACAGAGATTGCAGTTGTTAATACTCGTAGACAGATTTGTTCTTCAAGTAGGCTATCTATTCAAACATATCCTTTATCAGATTTGATATCCAATGGGGCAAACTGTAAAATCCCTTCTGCTACGAGGAGTAGTGGTAACAACGATATGTTATTCTTATGGATTGAAGAAGAGTCTGATTCTCTTTTTGACCCGCACAAGACGGTTGCAAATGACGACTCATGTCAGCTGACCCCTATTCAGTTTGGGAATAAGGCTTGGTTGTTGTTGCTGTAAGCTAAGCTTCACTACTAGTAGTCAGTGTAATCGACATTGTGTATCTGTCTTTGATTGGTTCTTTTTTTGTGCAATTATTTGACATTTTGAGCATTCCTTTTCCGCGTTGACTGGTCCTTCCCCATTTGAACTGCCATGTTTGGTACTGAATACAAACCAACTTGTGATAGTGCTGCTTCCCTAGTTTAAATTTTGTTTTAACCAATTATAGGCGAAGGCTTCTCACTCGTTTTTGGTGTATGGGTTCGCTATGTTAATAATTTGTTGCTCTTGCCCTCTACTCACACAACTCCCAAAATATCTTAAAAGTTGGCAATATAAATCAATATATGTAACCGGCAATTTGGATAAACAGGGAAAATATTGGAAGTAGAATAAACAAAGGAGGATAGCAATGAATTTTACCGTGAAGAGTACAAACCAAAAGTTAAGAAAAAGTACATAAAAGTCAAAGCGAGAAACCTTTTGTATGAAAGCTATGGAGAGATTTAAAAGAGAAGAAATAAGGTTGACAAATAAGTTGGGAACTTTTAAGTTTTAACTTCTTCAAGTGATTGTATGATGTAAGATACTTTTGGTCTTATTCTTTTGCAAACTTCATGGCAGTCGATAGCATAAGGTGGGTTCGTTCAGATAGTATCGTGGTAGGATGTCTTCAGCAAACTGTAGATGGTGAAGAGGAGAATTACTTTTTGCAAGTATTAATGAGTGAAGATGGAACAGTCATTAATGTAAGTTGGTTAATTTGATCTTTAATTCTTTTTAAACTTTCTGTGCATGCCCTGTGTTTGTCTGCTTGTGATCTTGGTTCGGAACAGCTGGTTTTCTACCTATTTGACTAATATCATAGAAGCATCCTTTGCATGGTGTGGTTTTACAAACTGTATGAGCATGCTGCTCATCTCATGAACTTGCTTATTGGCGTGGGTCTTGAGAAATTTATAGTTTTTCAAGGCTGGTCACCATTTGGAATTGCATACTTAATGCAAAAAGTGATAGAGTACCTTTTAGATTAACAAGATGGTAACCTTTTGCAGTCTTTGTTTTTCTTTAGTTTCCATGCTTGTTTTGATTAGTGCTGCACATATATCTTGATTGTTGGGAGCTGTTGAGTTGTGAATTGTTCGTAAGTTCAAAATTGAGCATTGACTGCTATGAATTTTCAAATTGCTTCTGTCTTATATTTTGGATCTGTAATGTCTTACAGGTTTTGTTTGGGAACCATCATTTGTTTTTGAAAGTGAAATATCAAATAATCTTCAGTTCTGGAGATCGATTATTCTGAGAACTTCAATTCTAGAATTTATTTCTTCCAATTCTATGTTTAGTTTGGTTGAGTTTCAGCTACATCTCCAGCGAAGCCGTGTGATCATTGCCTAAGAAAGTGTCAAAGTACATGACAGAAATTAAATTTATCGTCTATGTCAAGTTGCGATATTTCGTCGCCGACGAGCAATTGAACCAAAAATCTTAAATAGACCAATAATCTGTAACTGAAACTAAAAGCTTTATAGAATCTGTGATTCTTGCAAGATTAATTCATTGGCATAGCAAGGAATGCGTTCTCCTTATCCTTTGCCCTGCATTTAAAATTCTAGGATTAATTGCTTACCAGATTTAAGTGTGCTCTGTCCACAAATCATATATAGTCCTGGAATGTCTCAAATGCTCCTAAAAGTTCCAATGAAAACCCTAAAAATGGAGAGAGAAAGTGCAAGGTCAAGCTCTGTGCACGGAAATTAGTCGTCGTTGAGATCCATCGGAGGAGAGAGAGATGAGGTCTGAGGGTGAGATCGAGAAGTATAGAAATTCAAAGAGAACTTTGAGGGATAGCATAGTAAGTGAGATAGAATACACGACCGTTGCTAAACTCTAAAAGACGTGGGGTATGGTTGACATTTCAATTTAATGTTTTTCGTTTGCAGACATGAGACTTGGGCCATTGTTAGAATTTGAGTAATTTCTCTTCTTTAACTGCAATGAAATATTGGTTCATCTCTTTGTGATTTGCACTTTTCTCCTGCTTCTATGTGAGTTTTTGGTCCCCAAAGTTGTACACTGCTACTGGAGTTTGCATTGTGCCTCTCCTTGTTTAGCAAACGTTACTTTTATGGTTTCAGAGCAAGTAGAGTGAAAATGAAAAGTTAGCATCATAGTCTCACTTTGAAAAGGAAAGAATCTGAGTCACTTCTATCTGTTGGGAGGTGTGTAATTTTAGGCAGTATAAGGATCCATTTGGGGATATCCTAAACCAGATACCTCGTGTAAATGTTTTGGTTATGACATTTGAATTGCCTATGTTTCTGTTAGTTACGCTTACAGGTTTCATGTCCTTAAGGTTTGCCTCTAATTCTTTCCTGTGGTATTATATTTGTAAATAGAACATCCATTACGGCGTTACCAATCCTTACGCCAAAAGAATCTAGTGTGTGTGTGTATTTTTTTGAAAATACTCTAGGGTACACATTTTGATAATGAAAGAAATTTTGCGATACGTATAAGGGGTATCATTTTGGGAAGGCTTGGTTGTTGTTGCTGCTGCTTCTGTTGTATAAGGGGGTATCAATGGAGGGGTACGATTATGCTTTCACACTTCCAACGTCAACATTATCGTAGTGCCTCATATCCGCACTTGTGGTTGCTATTTTATTCATGTTAGCCGATACCACCATATCAATCATTCAATCTACATAATCTTGTTTTGTGATGCATGTACATCGAAAGTTGCTCCCGGCTCTGTCATTCATACCTGATTATTGGAAAGTTTGAGATTCTTCGTGGAATTTATTTGTATTATGCTAGGGAATAAAATTTATAGAAATGCATGTTTTTCTTATTGCTGTGTTGGTTTTCCCCTCTAGAGTGTGGTTATGCAAACTGATCTTGCTGTTTTTTGATTGTCCTGTAGGATTCTTCAACGCTCACTGCAGTGCAGTTTAATGATCTATTTCCTGACATTGTGGATAATATTGTGCCATATGGCTGTGGGCCTCATCTGTTTATGAGTTACTTGGAAAAATGGTACTATGTCTTTTTTTTTTTCTTTGTATCTATGCGTCTAATAATATATTTTTGGAGCATGTTCATAATAAAGCTGTTTACATCTGTTTTGGATTCATGGTTGTTTTTATGTATTTTCTTAAATGCAGATTGGGATCTGATTTGTGAAGTGCATGCTACCTTTCTTTACTATGTCCACTGGCCGATTGAAAGAAATTTTGAGAGAACTTGTTTTAGCTAAACCAAAAGCACACCAATAATTAGTTTATTTTTATTTAAAATCAGCTACATCATTATGGAGGAATAATTGCACACGAGAGTCCATCACATACTGCTTTTCCAAGCACCTGGCACATATTTGTGAAACAAAGAGAAGCATTAGTTCACATGCAGTGCTGCTAATTGTCGTAAGTCTTGATTTTGCGTGATTCCATGGTTCAATATAAAATTCTGAAGTCTCACCTTAGGCAGAGCTTGAATTTCCACAACTGAACTTGTGAAGTATAAGATGGTGGCCTTGTGATAAGTTGTCTGATTTGGTTGTTAGAGTTCTCCAGGCCTTTGTATGAAACAAAGGCTAAGGCATTTGGAACTATCATGTAAGAAATTCTAAATGAAGATACTACCACTTTGGTCCCGTTTGATAGGACTGCATCTTTCTGAACTGATCTAATCTGATCTCATCAGAATGACTCTGAACTGATAATTCAGATCTAATCTGAATTTGTTAAAAAATTGATTGAAATTCAACGAATTAGTATCACTTATGGACCAAATACGTTGATAGTTATTTAAACATTTATGATTTGATTTGAATGACTCTGATCTGATTTAAATGACTCTGAACTGATCTAAATACTAATTTTATTAAGTCCTATCAAACAGGGACTTTGTTGCCTCTTCCTGGAATCTTATTCTTTGGAGACCTTCTATAAAATTAAAGTGGAAGTTTCCTTCTAAGTCTGGGAGGTGCATTGTCCCGGTTAATTTTAGGCAACAGATGTCCTAGACAAGAAAATTACTGATGTGAATAGGTGTATGCTATGAATTACCCAAGCAGAAACACTATAATCATGTCCCCAAAGGAGCTACATATGTTGTATGTTCAATTCTCCCAAACTTTGTCGCACCTTCACATTTCGGCCTCTACAAGTATTCTAGCTCACAAGGTAGTATCGGTTTTTTCAATCAGAAACCTTACATGTATTCTGGTTGCTTGACCGTAATTTCTCTATGATACTGCAATGCATAAATTGTGTTTTCTATCTTTGAGAGCAAAACACTGATTAACATATGATGTTCAGGACTTCGGGAATGGCAATTAATGCAGAGCTGGTTTTATATTTTGCAGTGAAATTTCTTTTGTTTCTAATCGAAAGAACACTGATGATCATATTAAGTTATTTTCCTGGTCTCAAGGAGATAATTCAGTGTCTGTAATCGACATTGTGAGAGAGCGTTGGCTTCCAAGAATTGAACTTCAAGGTATGTGTAATATTTCTACTATTAAATTTATATGAAGCTACTCTATGGAAGTTTTTTGCTTGTGTTTTTCTTTGTTTTCCGAGTTTCTTAGTCTTTTACTTATATAGCTGCTTATAAAAGGATGATTAGAAACTGGTATATAAATTCTTTTATGCAAAAAAGTGTTAAATTTGGAACGAGTAGATCTTCTCTTATAATTATATTGGAAGCAAGAACATTGGAGTAACTACATTGTTCAGATTGTATATTCTTGATCAACCTAATCTTTTGTACATAGTTTTGACATGGAATCTAGATGTAATCTTTTCCCCATTTTCATTTGGAGATATCTATATTACGGAGTATCAAGAATAAATGCTTATGTTGTGAACTAATTTCTTTTCGCTTCATCCTTTCTTTCCGTCAAGAAAATGGGGATGACAACTTGGTGCTCGGGCTTTGTGTTGACGAAAAGTCAGTTTATGAAAATGTGGAAGTCAATGTTGGAGTTGAAGAACAGAGGGCGCTTAGGCCACATTGCCTTCTTGTATGTCTGACCCTTGAGGGGAAGCTTGTTATGTTCAATATTGCCAGGTATGATCTCCTCGTTCTGCGTATTTGATATCATAATTTTTTTTCTCTCCCTTAAGTTTATGGCCTTAAAAATATGCCGCCACCTTAACGATTATAAAGTTTCATCAGTTGAGGTGTACATGACATGGTAGAGGTACCCAGGGTACCTAAGGTTTTTTCTGTGCAAGTTATCTTGAGATTGTTGTAGTTCTCCCCCTTTCCAACTCAGATTTCTGAACCTCTTCTAAGCTATTCATGTGTCATTATTCTTAATTTTATTTAAATAAAAGGACACTGCTAGGGTTACTCATAACACTGAGGTTAGTTTTCCTTTCAATATGACATGGAGAGTGCCCAGTTGTCCTTGTGTGATATACTGAACTTAACTTAGTTGATTGCGGGGGACCTTTAATAGCCCTTAAGTGTTCCAATTAGCATACGTGGGTGCATTTTTTGATTTTACTGTCTGAAAGTATTCAGGGTGTCAGGCTTCAGCTCAGTGAAATTAAATTAGTTGACTGCGGGGGACCTTTAATAGCCTATTGTCCAAAAAGTGACAAGGGAAGGCTTGCCGTCTATACACTCTTGTGGTGGGACCCTTCCCCGGACCTTCGCTTTGCGGGGACGCCAATGTGCACCAGGCTGTCCTTTACTGCGGGGGCCCTTTAATAGCCCTTAAAAATTCCGATTATCATAGGTGGGTGCACTTTTTAAAATTCACTGTCTTACAGTATTTCAGGGTGTCAGCCTTCAAGTCAGACGTTATCAACCTTTTCGGATAATGGGCAAACTACTCCAGTGGTTTCTGGATCAAACTTTGGTGAGGGTCTTCCTCAATCTGAGAAGAAAACTACTGATACAGTTTTAAGGTCATATGAATTGAGTACAAAGAATAGTAATGCTCCACCTAATATCCCTGTTGCAAAGGATATTACATCTGGAAAAAGTGGAAGCTTTGATTTGACCTCTAGTATTGATCAAAATTTGAGGAAGACACCTGTAGCTGAGAATGGACAGAGAGTGACGGGTCTCAATACCTCTAAGCCTTTTGGAAATATCGAACAAATCCGTCAGGAAACCTCAAATCAGTTCTTAATGAAGGATTCACATGCTCAGGGTGGTGGAATTGAGAAGTGGACGATTACTTCACCAGCCGAGTCTTCGAAGAAAAGTTTGGCTGATACGAACAGGTACGCAGTAGTACAGACTGGATCTGGAGTCCCGCACAGCATTTCGAATCCCGCCGGTTCAAGTGATGTTCAAGGATTATCAGCCGCCTCTAATGCAATACCTCCATTTATCTTACAAACCTCCAATTCCACCAAAACCAACTCGTCTCGTACACCCTTTACTTCGTCCAACATTGCTAATGAGGTTGGGTCGTTTTCTGCCAATGTTGTGCCCTCGTCAGATTCAATCGCTTCCTTAGTTGGAAAACCTGCCAACCATAGCCAGAATGTAACGTGTTCTAGTGGTGTCTCTGAAACTGCGCATGGTATCCTTAACTCAGAGGTGCAATCAAGAGTAGGTGTCACATCACAAAGCTCTATGAGTCGGGGTCTGATGAAGGGAAACCATCAGAGTTTTTCTCCTTTTGGGCAGATGAAGGAGCAAAATTCATCCAAGCAGTTTGTCAATGTAATGTTTTCATTACTGTCTCCTTTCTTCTTTGATTCTTTTCGTTTCAGTTTGATTTTTGGTTCAAATTTAATTGCAATATTTATTTAGGATCTCTGTTTTAATAGCTATTCTGATCTATTATTCATATTGTGATTGGTCTTTATTTCATCAGCATGATGTTTTTTTTTCTTTCCCTTTCATCTACTCGATAAAGAATGGAAGTTGAGGGAGATGCTTATCTATATGGAACAGATAAGTCAATGTTTGTTTTTCATTCTGAAAACTGTTTGTTTGCAAACTTATAAGCACTATTTGTTTTGACCATCTAAGATGTTGGTTTAGAAATGCATATCCATAGTGAAAACTAGTTTAGTAGTTGTCACTTCCATTCAGATTTGTTGATGCTGATATTGGTCCTCCTTATGTTTAAAGCCTTTTTTGGGTTGACAAGTTTATTTTGCAATTACTCCCGTTAAGTTTATGGGATCTATGACTTTGGTGTAATGAGCTACTATGAAGATTGTTTATAGAGGCTTCCACAGGATGGCAAATAGCAGACAATATAATCCTGATCGTGTGTATTTATTTTACTTGTAACCTGTAAGAGGGTATTGGGTTTGGGAAGTGAGCGTATGAAGTAAGACTCACCTACCCCTGTTCATTCCCTGCCTCCTAGAAAGTTAAGTGCATAGGTGTTTTGAAGTTCCATGGGGGTTATCAATATCACGTGTCCTGCCTTTCTCTCATGACATTTTTCCTTCCCTTGTTTCCTTACTCTAAACAAACAAGCCCACTCTAGTGTATCTGAATGTTGTTTGGACATTCACTAGTTGATCTCCGCTAGTGGAAAGAAGTGGATGCTCTGTTGCTTGTAAATAATGTTTGTAAAAATATAGTCATGGCTTTCTGGAGTGTTTTTTTAATAATTGGTTTTCACGACTTCTTATTCACTTTCTGAATAGGTCGAAAACATGGCGAAGGAGTTGGATAAATTATTGGAATGTATAGAAGAAACCGGAGGTTTCAGAGATTCATGCACAAGTGTTCATAAAAGCTCTCTAGAAGACTTAGAGGAGGGCATGCGGAGTCTATCAGAACGAAGCAGAATTTGGCAGGTAATTCATTTATTGCTATCTGTTGGTATAGTCAAGTGCAATAGTTTCGAGATCTAAACAATGACTGTTCAGCATGCTGTTTTGCTAAGTTGTTGGGTGCAAATCCAAGTGCAGTGTTTTTTTACACAGATTCATAATTTCCTCTTTGGAGAATGTAAAATCTTGGAATTGGATGCAATCACATAATGAAAGTTGAATCCACAGATAGCCTTATGTCCTTGTAAATTTTCCTAACCTCGTAGGTAGATGGATATTTCATTTTCTAGCGGAGCGAAAGACACTATTATTTAGCTTTGGAATATGATGGAAAAAGAAAGCAATGATTCACTAAATTGTCTTCACTTCCCATATTGTGAAACAGAATTTGATGTCATTTTCAACGCAATATTCTTGATGAGCTACTATTATTGGGGAAGTTTCATTTCTGTGAGCTGGTGGTGAAGTACCAAATTGACCGCCACTTACCTTACCAAGTTGCCATAGGAGGAGGAGCCTTTGAGGTACTGGGATAATGCTGATGTTGTTCTCGTAGAGTCGAAGGTAGATGAAGATGAAAATAATTGATTGTCTCTGGATGTTTCTACCGGCAATAACAACCAAGCCTTATTCCCAAAATGATTTGGGGTCGGCTAACATGAATCGTTTTTCCAGTAACCGTCTTGTGTACGCCATAAAATTTCAAAAACGTTGTGAACCATTTAGGAATCTTGAAACACTTTTAAAAGGAGTTTTAGAAAGTCATCAAAATAAATATAAAGTTTGAAAATTAGTGAAAAAGTTTGGGTACCCCAGGGAATTGATATTGCCTTAAACCCAGCTTCTTTGGCTATATGAGCAAGTTTGGGTCTGAAAATGACACGTGTATTGAGTTTGCTTAGGCTATACACACTGTGTTTATGGCAAAGCTGTTTGCAAAGTCCTTTTTGTAGATAACCTGAACATGAGACAATATGTATTAGTTATTGAATAGTGGGTACCATAGAGACCCCAAATGGATTACCTTCTTCTCCACCTCCTGGAGGTCAGGATATGGGCTCTTTTCTTCCTTCTGTTTTTGTTTGCAATTGAGAGCTGAAATATTGTTATTGGAAAAACATTATTTCCACAACAAAGGAGTACCAGAAGCAATCTTCTCTTCCCCCTGTCCTATTATTACCCAAAGTTAGGGACTTTAATACACAATCCTTTCTGGTCTCTCCTTCCTTCACATTCCCATATATTATTATGCTTGTATAGAGTACATGATAGCGTAAAGTCCTCTTTTTAAAAGTTACAGAAAACAATTCATGTTAGCGGGGCCCAAATCATTTTGTGAATAAGGCTTGTTTGTTGTTGTTGGTGTTTTTATTTTTTATTTTTTTTATGCGGATCGGGATCCTGGACACCCCTTAAGCAGGTTAATATCCTAACCACTAGGCCAACCTTAACTCTTATTAGCTGTGCATTTGTGGTATGAGTTTCTTACAGCCGACTGTGTCTGACCCTATACAAACTCACAATCATAACTGTCATGAACTGCTACAAGAGATTTGATTTTAATACTTTAAGAACATGAATAGTTTGTTAATAGAATGGTTTCACATGAATGACATAATTATGCAGAGAGTTCCATCTGACAGAACAAAAGCATGATCAGTCGATTCCACTTGCCTGTGTATACAACTATGTGGTTTTTATTTTCCTCCCTCTTTATAATTTTATGATACTAGCAGTCTGACATGCACTTATATTTTATGTTTTGCATTGAATCTTCCTCTGCAATTTGCTAACTAGTTCTTTTATGAAATTTGAAGAGCGTTTCGGAGGAACGGTGCAAGGATCTTGAACTTCTACTGGATAAAACTGTACAAGGTATTCTTTAATGATTTATTGGTTTACTTTTTCTTTCATGCCTTCCGGGCCTTCGGTATTTGTTTTGTGCTTTTGTCCCCTTGGCTACATTTGTGCGAAGAAATTTGTCTATATTATTTTCCTTCTGCTTTAGGCCTATGAATGTTATGGGATTTTCTCCTAAATTTTCGTTAGAGTTTTGCACATTAATCGAACATAAATAATCTTTCGTTAAATATTATGGTACTTTAATTTTCCGTTCTCTTTACTACCTACATAGTGTCTTAAAAAAAAAAAAAAAAAAAAAAAAAGAGAATTGCACGTTCTCTGATAGTTAGATAGGGTTTAATATGGAAAGAGACTATACAAGTGTATTTGAATGCAGAACATGACTGCTGCCTTATCTTATATAAGCAATGCTCATCAGTTACCTCGTTTTTTTATAAGATTACACCGATTACTTATTTGCTACCTATTGTAGTGCCTTTAGAAACGCTATTTGTTGAATTATGCTATAGTTTTGGCAAGGAAAACACACATGGAAGGGATTGTCAGGCAAACCACTGATGAACAATATTGGGAGCTGTGGGATCGTCAAAAGCTGAGTTCTGAACTCGATCAGAAGCAACTGACGGTACTAAATCTCAGTCAGGTATATCTTCTTGTGTGCCGTTTTCTTCTTCTTTTCGTCTCTTTTTCATACTCGTCTTTATTTCTGATTTTTGGAGCTCGTCTTTTTTTTTTTTTTTTAATAAGCCATTTTGCTTTATTCCATTACATCCCATAGGCAAAGAATAATTAGCCAAAGACTAATTATTCTTTGCCTTTGGGATATAATGGAATAAAGCAAAATGGCTTATAAAACTGTCTGTGCTTCTTATTTTGTGAAGTAGCTGTTAGTCGGTGCGGTTTTTGAAGCAATTTTCATTTTGGGCATCCATGCGCAGCCTCTCTATGTTTCAATAGGGGTAAGGCTGGCGCGCATCCGACCTCCCTTACCCCGCTTTATGGCGGGAGCCTTTAAGGCGCTGGGTAAAGATGTATTGTAATGTATGGATGTTAGCCGACCCTAATCATTTTGGGAATAAGGCTTGATTGTTGTTGTTGTTGTTGTTGTTGTTGTTGTTGTTGTTGTTGTTGTAATGTATGGATGATGATACATGTTTACATTACTATTATTTTCAGCTTCTTCAATTGTAATGGATGGGTCAAGCTCATCAGCAAAATATAAGGACCCTGGCCAATAGTATTCTATTAGGGACCCATCAAATATGAACAATTTTAAATTTTGTGAGCGAGTAACAAAGGGAGGAATTTATTGTCTCTAACAACACTTAGTTGGATGAATTGGGAATGTGAAGGTGAAGGTGTGTTTAAATTGTCTTGAACATGTTAGGGAACAAACTAGGACCTTTATGCTGGAAAAATCATTGCCGAGGGAGGAAAGTCTGATATATCCAAGAGAATTAGAAGTTGGTTATGGTGATGATGTTGATGAATCTGATGGTAGTGGCAAAAGATCAAGAGGGAGCAAGGGTTGTGGGAGTAGTAAGTTTCTTTTAAGAAGCCATAGCAGAAGGGTCCAATTGATATGTTCTTCAAACCTAATGCTGTAAATGTGGTTAAGGCTAGGAAGACATCAAACAATAAACGAACTCTGTATGAAAGCGCTAACGAAGGTGCATAGGGAAGTAGCTAGGTCGTTTTATGATGCCCGGATTCCATTCCACACGGCTACTGATTAAAGCTTCAGACTGATGCTTTTTATTTAGCCTTTATGATTCTTTTCTACTTATCATCAATTTAAGGAAAAAAGTGTGCCTCGCGTCTATGAGGCGTGTGTGGCTTTTGTGACCTTTGCTGTAGGAGTCAGGATCTCCAAGCAACATTCCGAAAATTCATCATTCATTACATTATACCTTTTGAACGATGTCATAAGTGAGAATGTTACCTTTGGCTTAGAATTTATGATCTTCAAGCAACACTTCTGAAAATCCATCCCTCATTACATTTTTACTTTTGAGCCATGTTAAAAGTGTACAATTTGATATTGAACTTTGTCTCAGGAGTCAGGATCTTCAAGCAACTTGTCTGAAAATTCGTCATTCATTATATTACAACTTTTGAACCATGTTATAAGTGTACAGTGTGACAATGTGGGTTTTTGCACAGGATTTGGTGAATAAGATGATTGAATTAGAAAAGCATTTCAATGTGCTGGAGCTCAATCTTTTTGGTGAAGGCACTGGAGCAAACGTGGTTTCTCGTACTCCACATTGTAGATCTCCTTCAGCAAGGTATGCAATTACTTATCCTTGCAATTGTTATTGATATGGCTAGGCCTTGTTTTCATCTGAATTGGCATCTGTTGGGGTGCTGTATATAGTTATGCATGTGATTCTACATATAATCAAGGTCTTTCATGCAAAATTCTCGAGGACTGAATCTATTCCTTTCCTATCACGATATTATTGGTATTCTCTTTTGTGTTTCTGGGGTGGCTATACTTTTAAAGCTTCTTCTTTTTCCAAGGGATCTAGTAATTTTTTTGTTCCAACTGGTAATATGTGTACAATTGGCAAACACTGATAACTGTAATTGAAATATTATCCTGTAATCAGACAACCTGTGTAGCGGCACATCTCATCTCCTTTTTGTCATTATCAAAGTAGGTATTTCTTGTAAGAGGTCGTGTATGAGTCAGAACATCACCTTGAGTACTTTATCTTCTTAAACTGATGAGCAGCATAAAAAAAGTATTTAGTTGGTTCTTCAAATAGAAGAAACCAGTGCTCTATATTAAATTTCACGAACATGCTTGACAGATTTTTTTTTTTTTTTTTTTTTTTTTTTTTTTTTTTTTTTTTTTAATTTAGAACCTTCGGATCGGAAAGATATTCCCATGTGCTAGAATCACCAACTATATTTTTTATATTTTCGTTTAAAAAAAAACCTACACGTTTAGTATTGTTGTTTAGAACCATCTGGAGTGCACTTGCATTTTGGTCATCTGTTGTCAGGTCACTTATGATTGGTCATGATACAAAAATCTCTTATAAATTTTGATTATGGTCCTGAACTCCTGATTGTTCGCTATAAAATAGTACTCGTAGTTGATATTGTGTATGGCATATTTTAATGGTCAATGAGACAGCGTAGTGGGTACAATGGATGCATAGTAGCAGAAATTTAGAGGTTAATTGTAGGTCTGAACCATTGGAATTTTTTTCGAGACAGTGTATCCTTTTGGAGCCTAGAGGGTTTCGGTTGAGCCGGAGCAAGACCGAGTATTTGGAGTGTAAGTTCAGCGGCATTAGGCGAACGGAGACAGGGACGATCAGGTTGGATGGAAAGATTGTTTAGGGATCAGATTTCTTTCGATATTTGGGATCGATTCTTCAAATGTATGGAGAATTAGATGGAGATGTTGCCCATAGGATCAAATCAGGTTAATTGAAGGGGAAGAATGCCACAGGGCTTATGTGTGATCGAGGAATGCCCAATAAGTTAAAGGGCAAGTTTTATCGAATGACAATTAAGCCGGCACTGTTATATGGCACGTAGTATTGGGCCGTGAAACAGTGTCACGTTCATAAGATGAGTGTGACGGAGATGTTCATGCTACGGTGGATGTGTGGACATACAAGACGTGATCGGTTAAAAAATGAAATTATTAAGGAGAAAGTAGGGGTTGCACCCATCGAGGACAAGATGATGGAGAACCGACTGAGGTGGTATGACCATGTGAGAAGGAGGCCTAGTGACGCGCCGGTTAGAAGAGTAGAAGGGTGGGGAAGTGATAATATTAGTATGGGTTGGGGAAGACCCAAGATGACTTGGATGAGGGTGATTAGAAGTGATATGAGTTTCCTAGGTTTGAAGAGAATATGATGGTGGACAGGGCGGTGTGGAGAGACTCTATCCATGCGGAGGACTTAATTTGACTCTTTTTGGTTTCTTTGTTTGGTTTTCCTAACCTTTTTCCCAAAACATTTCCTTACTTTGTGTTCTAAGTTCATGTGTTTTTCACTATTTTTCATACTTTTTTATTTATTTTGATGACTTTCTAAAATTCCTTTTGAAAGTGTTTCAATATTCCTAAATGGTTTACAACTTTTTTGAAATTTTATGGCATACACAAGACGGTTACTGAATAACCATTCATGTTAGCCGACCCCAAATCATTTTGGGAATAAGACTTGGTTGTTGTACAGTGTATCCTTTTGAATCTGTAGTGCATTTACAGCAACTATTTTACCGTCATTATGCGTAAGAACTGTTAATATAATTGATGTCTACTGTACCGGTATTTTTTTTTTTTTTTTTTGGTTGAAAGGTTTTCTTCTATAGTCTATGTCGGGGGCCAGAATGTTTAAGTGATATGAAACACTTGTACTCAGATGAAATTGGAATCACTTTACAGTCATGAAGAGTGGTGGTAACTGCAGAGTGCGCAACTTTGTGCAAACACTGGTTTATGTGATAGTAGTGTATAAGGACTAAGGAGCATGTATGGTCACACTATGAAAGGGTATAATTTTTTTTGATAAGTCACACTATGAAGGGTATAATCTAAGATAAAGTGGCTTTGATTAACTTAGTGGCTTTGATTCCTAAAGATGGTATGAGTAAGGGAATGCTGTTTATTCTCAAGATTATGCTCCTGATTAAGTTCAAGCCCTTGGTAAAAAATTTCCGATTACAAGTCTTAGTCCATCTTCTAATTATGGGCTTATGGCCTCTTCATTTTAGTTCTCGCTGCCATGTTATTCTGTTCTTTAGTGCATGCTCTAAAATTATATGAGAGTAATCTCTGCTGAGGATAAGTTATTGAGGCTTCAATGATGCTCAAAAGATAGTAAGAGGAAAGTGAGCATTCTAGAACACGAACTCAAGCTGAAGTCTACTCACTAAGTATATATGTTCTTGTTCTTTCCCCTTAACTTCTCAGTATGTAGTGTCTGTTTCTCATTTTATGGGTGTTTGAATTTTTTTCCCTGTCAGTTTTTCTTTCCCTTTTACTCTACTCCAATAACAACATACACGCTCTTGCAAATCTCAACTATTTAAGGCTTATATAGGTGTATTGTTTGCAATTTGTAATTGCTAATAATCTCCTGGTGCAGTCAATCACTGAATGCTATTCATAATGCGACGGTATCTCAACTAGCTGCTGCACAACATCTCTCTGATTCTTTATCAAGACAAATGACTGCATTGAGTGTCAAGTTACCTTCCACAAAACAAGCGAGTGTCAAGAAGCAAGTTTTTGAAGCAATTGGGATACCTTGCCCTGATGACAATCTCACTTTTCCGAACACAGCTAAGGTGTTTGACACCCCAGCAAACAAACATTCGTTGGTTTCTTTCTCTGGTGCAACAAATAATCAGTTCAAGAAAAGCCAATCAAGTGGTCGGAGCAGTGAACTCGAAACTTCCAGGAGAAGAAGAGATTCACTTGATAGGGTAAGATTATCCTTCTGCTTTCTTCATAGGATCAAATGTTGAATCTATTGTGCATCCATGAGTAGCATTTCTTGCCTGCGTATTGTGGGTAAGCTGTGTTCTTTTTGTTTGTTTGTATATCTTACCTTGTGGATGTTGATTGCAGAATTGGGCAAAATTTGAGGCTCCTAAAACAACAGTGAAAAGGGCGCTGGTCCAGAATGAACAACAGGATGGTTATGGTCTGTTCAATCCAGTGGATAAGCGATCTGTTAGTCCTTACAAACTGGAAGGATCAATGGCTACCCGTTCCGAGGTTCTTAGTGTTCAAGACAGGAATGGTGTGTGTTGATGCGAACAAATAGGAAGTTTAGTTGCATAATTAACCCCCCCTCCCCCCACCCCCCACCCCTCCCCCCCCCCCCCCCCCAAAAAAAAAAAAAAAAAAAAAAAAGAAGCAAAAACAGTAACTTTGACTACAATTGATTTCACAGGAGGCCAGGATAAGCATGAAAAGCTGAACTCTGATACTACCGCTTTCAAGTGGGCAGGAGATATTCCTGGAACTTCACAACGTCAAGTGGAGCAACACACTAGGTCACAAGCTGTACAGGGAAACAGGTTCTCGTCCGTCCAAAACATATCTGCATCATCATCACCATCACCTTCATCACTGTCATCGTTTAGGGTTCCAGATATGGCGAGGGAAACCAGTGGCGTGCGTGCTGAAAGATCAGGAACTCGAGTAGGATCTGTTGGCAAGCCTGATGCTCCTTTAGTTGACCGGAGGCCTTCTGGATTACAATGGGGAGCAGAAAATCCAAATATCCAACGTTCCCAGCTGCAGCCACCGCCATCTCCAATAAATTTTAATCAGGTGCTTACAACTTCAAGCAAAGAGATTGAAGTAACAAAGCCTGATGATAGCAGCTCATCAATTAAATCAACTAGTAAGCATGATGTTCAATTCTCACCTGCACCACCTCTTGGCATTTTTGCGGGCTCCTCTTCCTCATTACCCTCCCTGAGTGTGTCAGCTTCACCGATTGCATCTCTAGAAGGTGATAGAGCAACTACTAGCAAGGTGTCCAAAGAGGCTAGCAAAGAAGTCTCTAAAAGCACATCGTCAACGTTTCCTGTTTCTTCTTCACTTACATCACCAGCATATCCCATCTCCTTCGGGGTTCCAGCAACAGACTCCAATGTCCTGGTATCTTCTGTAAGCTCTGCTCAAGATTCTCTGAAAACAGGGCCTAAACCTCTTGCTGATAAAGTTGCAGTTGAGTGTAATCCGGCTACCACTTCGCAGTCTTCTCAGAAGTTGATACCTGCTGCTAATGATACATTGAAGTCTGAGCATCTGACTCCATCTGCTTCTTTGATTGAAGTCCCAAAGTCTTTTGGAAACCCCTCTGACGTCAGCAAAGCTTCCACTGTTGCATCTGATGCATCGAATGCTCTAGTTGAAAAGCAAGCTACAACATTTAATCTGGCCCCAGTTTTCTCTTCAGATTCAGGAGGTCCTACTGATCTCAAAGGTACTGCCACTGTCACATCTAATGTGACCGCAAACGCTCCACCAGAAAGGCAAACTGCGATGTTCACTCCACCCACAGTATTTCCTTCAGTTTCTGGGGCTACCACTGGTGAAGTAAACAGTTTTGGAGCTGCCATAACCCAGGAGGATGAAATGGAGGAAGAAGCCCCTGAGGCAAACCAAGCTGCAGGATTTTCTCTTGGAAGTCTTGCTGGATTTGGGCTAGGATCAGCTGTCAGTGCTACTTCTACTGCTACTAGCTCTAATCCATTTGGTCCTTCACTTTCTAGTACACCGCAAATTACACAGAGCTCAACCTCTTTCACGGTTCCACAGGGACAGTTGTTCCGCCCTTCATCATTCAGTTTCCAATCTCCAGTATCCCAACAATCTCAATCCCCAAACATGGGAGCTACTTCCAGTGCCTTTGGTGCTGCTACTTCTCCTCAGCAGCCTCCTGCTGCAAGTGGGTTTGGCCAACCAGGGCAAATTGGCTTTGGAGGACAGCAGGCTCTGGGTTCTGTTCTGGGCTCATTTGGACAATCAAGACAAATAGGTGCTGGCTTACCTGGTAGTGGTTTCGGAGGGGTCCCATCTTCTGGTGGCTTTTCAAATGCAGCTGGCGGTGGGGGATTTGCTGGCGGTTCTGCCATGACTGGAGGATTTGCCAGCGTTTCTGCCAAAGCTGGTGGCTTTGCCGGTATTTCTACCACAGGTGGAGGCTTTGCAGGCTTTGGTAATACGGGCGGTGGCTTTGCTGCTGCTGCTCCTGTTGGTGGTGGGTTTGCCGCTGCTGCTCCTAGTGGAGGAGGGTTTGCTGCTGCTGCTTCAGGTGGAGGAGGTTTTGCTGCCGCAGCTCCTAGTGGTGGTGGGTTTGCTGGTGCTGGTAGTGGGGGTGAGTTTCCTGTGATATCTTTCTTTGGTTTTTGAACTCTTAAACACCCGTTTCAGCTGTTACTGATATGTTTATATTATGTAGGTGGTGGCTTTGGTGCCTTCAGCAATCAGGGAACTGGAGGTTTTTCTACTGGAGGACAACCACCATCGCCACTGTTCACACAAATGAGGAGATAGGTGGCTTACTATTGGCAAGGTTAGTCTGTTTCTGGTGGGTGTGGTGAGAGCTGCGGTTCCCTGTTAAACTGTTTTCTTTGACAAAACCAAAACAAGCTCGTACCTGAGTAATGCAGATGATCAATTTCATCTGGTCGTCAATGAATTTGTGCAGTGGTTCCTCTACGCAAATATGTAAATACTCCGTATGAACTATGGGGTAATGGGTTAATCGGAATGGGGAATTTTTATTTTATGGAGTTGGTCGAAGCATTAGTATGTGTGATAGTATGACTGAGAACGAGAACAAAAAAAGAAGAAGACTGGGAACGAGATCAAACAATTGCCGATCTTCAAGTTGGAGAGAGTGTTCTATGTAAATCCACGATAGCTAGAAAAGTGTCCGGGATTGCATTTTCAGAGCAGAGGAGATACAGATTTAGATACACTACTCTTTGCTTCATATGTGTCCTCATTTGCCTTCGCCTTTTGACATTTCTTCGTAGATTTGTGGATTTCACCCGAACACACAGTAGGGTAAGAGAAGTTGAGTTTAACAAAGTCAAGGCCGTGACAGGGCCTTTTTGTTTATATCTGTTGGTCTTACTGTTCCGGTTTCGAGTACTTTGACTAAGATGATGGATTTATGATTGAAGCAATTGTAATTGGTGACTATTTAGACCCGTTTTTGTTGTTGCTTTGTTGACTTGGTTCTGGTAAGGGCTAATACAATATAAAACTACCATATTTATAACACAATTACTCCCTCCGTTTCATTTATTTTTCTTACGTTCGGTATGAATATGTGAGGAATTTAAAGGAACGTAAAGAATCTAAAAATCCGGAGGTGTTAGTTATTACAATAATTGTTAAAATTTACAAACCACGTAACTTTTTTTTTAATTTTATATTAAGAACTTGGTCAAATCGGGCTCCTTGTCCCTGTCGTTATATATACGTCCATCCTTCACATTAAAGTTCGCTTATCTGTAGTTCAACTAGACCATCTCCCGTTTTCTTTGGAGGTAGCCTACACTGATTTGTTGTCGGCCTCAAATTTTAATACAACTTGTTTTATTACAATCAATCAAATAAGATACGCAGCCTTTTATTCCGAAAATAGTTCACACGTATTGATGTATATTACGGAGTACAAAGGTCTAGTTTATAATTGTATTTAGAACCACGTAAATAAACCTTGTAAAGGGAACAAAATACTTTTGCAGTAATGTTGAAATGATATCTTGCGTTACCAAAAAAACCAAAAAAAAAAAAAAAAAAACTTGTTGGACGAAAGAACCCTTGATTGTCATCAGGGCAAGGTGACAGCCTGATGAATTTTTTTTCCGAAATAAGGCTCAAAAAATAAATATTAAACAAAATGGGTTGGATTGAAAAATGTTCAATCTTATGGGGTGCACTTCACCCCATTTCAGGTCCGGGACAAAACCGCCAGTGCCCCTGGCGGTTTTAAGTGAAGAGAAATCGCCACCCTCCATGGCGGTTTCTTCACAAAAATGAGTATACAAATCGAGTGGGTGATATTTTGGCCGAGGGTGAAAACCGCCATGGGGGGTGGCGGTTTCACTTAAGTGAAACCGCCACCCCCCATGGCGGTTTTACCCTAGCCAAAATATCACTTACAACCTCATAACTACTGTTCAAGACACTTAAAACCGCCAGGGGCACTGGCGGTTTTGTCCCGAACTTGAAATGGGGTGACGTGCACCCCATAAGATTGAACATTTTTCAATCCAACCCATTTTGTTCAATATTTATTTTTTGAGCCTTATTTCGAAAAAAAATTCCAGCCTGATAGAATGAGAGTTTCCCTAATGTGACAAATTAACACTGAAAAAGAAAAGAGAAATTGTTGGACGAAAGAACCCTGGATTCTCTTAGAGTGCAAACAACAAATAATGTAGTTGGATTCATTAATGTGGCAAAACCATAACCTTAATGCTTCAAGGTTGAATGCACTACGATGATTGAGCAAGTAGCCTGTCAATTCTGCCAAAAATGAGAAAATAAAATTAGAGCATGGCAATTAATTACGTGCACTTTTATTGCCTATGTAGGCAGAGTGTGGATCCTCTGTTCTCATAAACGCATTATTCAGTGTACCACACCAATCAGGTACTACCGATTTACAAATCTCATATAAAATAAATATTAAATAAATTAACAAGGCGAATAGTCAACACTTGATTGGAGTTGTACACTCCAGGTGGTACACATAACTGGACAAAATATCCGCGCTGATGTATGTAATTATATTATTGGTCTTTCATTAACAACAATGAAACGAATATCCAACCAACTTTTCTGCTAGTCTTATTAATATTTTCAATCAATGCTCTATTGTAGGAAGTGACATAGTCCATACTACTACTTAATATGCTGATTCAGAAACGTACACTAAACTTAGCCAAGTCCCATCTACCATCTGCTAACAGCTCTTTCATACCCCAAAACATAAATGAGATTCTTCTTCATTCTTAGCTAGTCTCAACTCCAACATCCTAATCTTGTACAACAATTTACCACTTCAGTATGATTTTGCTGGTTTGTAAGCTTAGAAAGTGACGTTAGTCAGAATATTACAGTGACAGTAGGTTTCGGAAGTACAGTATTTCTGCTGTAAGTCAAAAATATGGGTGGTACCGAAATCAGATCACCCGAAGTACAGGTTCAGGTTCTCGGAACACCGAACCGAAACACGGGTTTGGAGAATAGTAGTAACTCCGAAGTGTGGAGGAGAAAGAAGCTTGGAACACACTTCATGGAGTCTGACGACAGAAGAAGAGCCATTGGTGGTGGTTATACTGTAGGAAGTACTCCTGTTAATATTCACAGGAAGGCTATGTCTGAGCCTGATATTGCTAAAACTGGCGGTTGGGTTGCGGCATTTTTCATCTTTGGTAATTTCTTTCATCAGCATCATTATTTATCTTTTTTTTTTCATTATTGTGTGTCAAAATGTTTAAATACCTAGCATTATAGTAGTATCTTGTTTAGCCCTATATACACTCAGACTCAGAGTCAGGTACAAGTGTCGGATACAAATCCAAGTGTCAGACTTGCTATGACTCGAAACACAGGGGACAAGGGTAGGGGACACGTCTTCGTAACTAAGATTTATCTTCATGTTCAAGTATTTGGAGTATTTTAACATGAATTTGAGGAGTTATTTGGCCATTTAGACGACTTAATGTGGACATGTGGTCTGATAGAAGTGTGTGTACGAGACATAAAACTCAAATCAATAGGTTTCATACTAAATGTTGCGTACACACGTCTTTCCCTCCAATTCTGTTATACGAGTGTCATGTCTATTCTAAAAAAAAGTGTTGGATTGGTAAGGGTCAGGTACGGATTCCGTACCCAAATCCTTTAGTTTCGTGTTTGACACGGATATGGCCCCTGAAGTGAAGAGTCGAAGTGACATAGGGTTTAGCCTATAGTAGCGAACCAGGGAAGAGATTAGTTGCTCACAATACCAAGTGTCACAGACAAGAATTTTTTCTAAGTTATATTATGAATGCGCCTTTTGAGTATCTTGTGCTCTTACAGGAAATGAGATGGCGGAAAGAATGGCGTATTTCGGGCTCTCCGTGAACATGGTGGCGTTTATGTTCTACATTATGCATAGGCCCTTCACAAGTTCAGCCAATGCTGTTAACAATTTCCTAGGAATATCACAAGCATCCTCTGTGATCGGCGGCTTTATAGCAGATGCATATCTCGGTCGATATTGGACAATTGCAATATTTGCAACCATCTATCTAGTGGTAAACTAATCTGTCTATCTTTCAGCTTGTTTAAGCACCATATGCACATGATGTCGAGAACGACATGATAAATATGTACCTTAATTTTGGTTCTGATACCGCTCTGTATCTGTATCCAGGGGTTGACAGGGATAACTCTATGTGCAACAGTGAAGTCATTGGTGCCGAATCAAGATCAATGTGATCAGTTATCTCTCCTCCTGGGAAACTGTGAGCCTGCTAAGACATGGCAGATGGCTTACCTCTATGTTTTCCTCTACATAACGGGGTTTGGAGCAGCGGGCATAAGGCCTTGTGTCTCGTCTTTTGGGGCGGATCAATTTGATGAAAGGAGTACAAACTACAAGGATCACCTAGACAAGTTCTTCAACGTGTTCTATCTGTCTGTTACCCTTGGGGCTATAGTCGCATTCACCATAGTCGTCTATATACAAATGCAACATGGTTGGGGTGCCGCATTTGGCTCATTAGCCTTAGCCATGGGCTTCTCTAATGCGCTGTTCTTTCTCGGCACTCCAATCTATCGCCATAGGTTGCCTGGAGGCAGCCCTTTAACGCGTATTGCCCAGGTTTTAGTTGCAGCCTTCCGTAAGAGAAACACTTCTTTCACTAGCAGTGAGATGATTGGCTTATATGAGCTTCCAGGAAAGAGGTCTGCCATTAAAGGAAGTGCCAAAATCGCTCACACCGATGATTTCAGGTGAATTCCACTGTCCTGATCTGAATGCCTAGCATTCTGCAGGATAGAAATGCTCACTAGTCACTAACAGTTCTGCGATATATATACTTCAGTTCAGGAACATAATTTTTCACACACAGGAAACTTGTTTTCATGCTTAGCTTACTGTGGGTGCAGATGTTTGGATAAAGCAGCTCTACAGCTGAAAGAGGACGGCGCAGACCCAAGCCCTTGGAGGCTATGCACTGTAACACAAGTGGAGGAAGTCAAAATACTTATAAAACTCTTGCCAGTTCCTGCCTGCACCATAATGTTGAGTCTCGTGTTAACGGAGTTCTTGACATTGTCAGTACAACAAGCGTACACCTTGAATACACACATGGGTCACCTCAAAGTTCCAGTAACCTGCATGCCTGTGTTTCCGGCCCTCAGCATCTTCCTTGTGCTCTCTCTTTACTATTACATCTTTGTTCCTATTTCTCGGCGCATCACAGGACATCCTCATGGGGCCTCTCAGCTTCAAAGAGTAGGCATTGGGCTGGCAATCTCTATACTCTCAGTTGCATGGGCTGGCGTTTTTGAGAGGTACAGGAGAAATTATGCCATAAGTCATGGGTTTGAGGAAAGCTTTCTGACCCCAATGCCAGATTTAAGTGCATTCTGGCTGCTTATACAGTACTGCCTCATCGGTATAGCTGAGGTGTTCTGCATTGTGGGGTTGCTCGAGTTCTTATACGAGGAAGCTCCTGATGCCATGAGAAGCATAGGATCTGCGTATGCAGCTGTTGCTGGAGGCCTGGGTTGCTTTGCCGCAACAATACTGAACAACATCATTAACTCCATCACAGGAGGTAATGGACAAAGTCACACTTCATGGTTATCACAGAACATCAACACTGGTCGATTCGACTATCTTTACTGGGTTCTTACTGGACTTAGTATTATTAACTTCTGCGGTTTCTTATACGCTGCCAAAAGATACAAATACAGGTCCGTTTATGCAGGATGATAGATGAAGCATCACTGCCTTTTATTTTACGTTCATTTTTTCATTATTTATTGTTTGATCCAGAGTAGGGGGGGACTTGAACCTATGTAACAAAACCCCATTAATTAATTAAGTTCTCATACAGCACCCATAACTAAAGATGTCCCATCATGAGCAATACCTAATCTAACTACAAGATCAAACGGAGATGATACTTGATTGGAGTAAATTTCACAGTTTAGTCGCATTAAGAGGCCTAACATGAAAGAAAGATCACCGAGAAGACCAGAGAAAAATGTACCTGTAACTTGCTACAGTGTAAAGAGGAAGAGTTGCAGCTTGAACATGACAGGTGCAAGTTCGGCCAGAGCTAGTAAGCACTTCGATTTTCAGGGTGATACATCTTGCAGACTAGCCAGCATTACCTTTTCTCCTGTCACACATAAGCTGCACTGTCCACAGTTCAGCAGGCAAATGCATACTGCACATTCATGGCAAAAGCACACTATTCCAAATCTGGTATTTTCTCTAGCACAAAAGGTGGTAACATCGTAATTCATAAGCATTCATCCTTTTTCAATGCACAAAGAATGGGTAATTATCAGTCAAGATGTAATATGAGCATGATACTACTCAAGAGTAGTTAGATGTCGAAAGTGATTAGAGCCCTTATGTTCATCATGGTCCAATGGCGATGGTATAATTATTGGAACATATATCTGCGGACCAATAAAGATCAACTGTTTTTTTTTTTTTTTGTTACAATAAAGATAAACTGTGAAGTCATTAACTTTGTATACCATTCACCCACACAGGCTCCTGCAGAAAACCCACAGCCTAATCGAGTTAAGAAAAGCCACTGATTTTTGTGAATAAGTTCATTAGATTAGATGAAAACAGCTATAACTCAAGTACAAAGCTTCACATTCCCTTTCTGCTAGTACACACAAACGGACAAACCACAAGCTTCGCTCCTGCATTAGTTTTTTTCCGAGTGTCAACGTCTTCAAAATAGGAGACTTGATTCCCTAAACATTCTTCCTTATAGACACCTTTAATAGTCATTGGTTTGGAAATTCTTGAGAAGCTCCGGAATGTCATAGCTCAACATGTCATCAACAGTCTGAATGAGTCTCGGTTTCAACTTCTCGAACTTGTCAATATTATAATCTTGAAGGACCTCCCTGAAGTGGCCTACATCAGGCAAATCCCCTGCTGGTAAGTGGAATTCCCTCTGTACCTGTAAGAAAAAAAAAAAAAAAAAAAAAAAAAAAAAAGAGTTTTTGTCATACTTCATTCACAAACATTCGCACCAGAAGTACAGGAGTTAGGGCAAAACCTTTCTGAATTCGACATCCAAGTTATTTATAAGAGCTTCCTGGGCCTTGGCCTTGCCAATTAGAAGAGGCATCTCCTTCTTGAGGTGACTGATGATGAGAGCATGGATCTTTGCTGCCCGAGCACGCTTCACAAATTCATTGATCTGCAAAGACCGGCAACAAACATCAGACTTCCTCTTTGCATAAGCATGTCACAGAATGAAATCCAAGTACACCAACTCTGTTGCACGGCTCATTCTCCGTTGGCAGAAAACTTACACGTCTGTTACAGGCATTCTTTGGAACATCTGTAAGATCAGAGAGAAGATCATTCTGTTCTTTTACGAAAAGGTCCTGTCCCATTGGACCAGCAGCAGCTTCACTTGAAGGCGCATCATTGAAAGAGCTGCAAAAAAAAATAAAAAATAAAAAGGAGATTACAGTCCTCGCAGAGACATACCACCCAAAGCAAATAAAGCACCGTCCCTTTAGACACAATAAGTTTAAAACTCGAAAGCAGAAGACCTTACCCAATATAAACCCGGGTAACTTCAGGAGTATTTAGAACCTTCCCTAGTGACCACATCAAGGCTCCATAAACCCTCATCAACTGTTACAAATATTCCATTTGTTACAAAAGGAAAGAAGCAAGAAGGGAAAGAAAAGTTGGTATCCAAAAACATGTCGAGTTAGGGAGGATCCTATCCGAAAAGAAAAGAAAAAAAGGGTGAGAACAATTAGCTATTTGCCAGAGTTTTAAGCTGTGAAGTGTTTGTAGAGACAGGTTCCATGTTTTAAAGCACTGCATACTGAACTATATACCTGTTGAGTGTCCACCTGATCTGCCTTGTTTAAAACAACACGTATCTTGTCGTCATGACCTTTTAGAGATGATATCACACGCTTAAACTCATCACTGATGTCAAGTTTGTAGGGATCAAAAAGGAGCAAAATAAGGTCACACTTCGAAGCAAACCAAGATGTCACCCCTGTGAAGTCATAACTCCTATCTGTCCGTTGCTTCTCTCCTGATAATACTCCAGGGGTATCAATGAAAGTCACATGCTCCAAAAGCTTCAATAGAAAAAAGAAAGGACGAAAATCCAGTTACTTCTCGCTATTAAACACGGACGATCCAAATCATCATTCATGGAATAAGTCCTGGTGACTCACTGGATGTGGCATCTGAGAGCACTCAAATTTTGACAAAAAGGCAGAGCCAAATGCTGTAAGCCCACTGTATGGCATATCTGCTTGAACAGTAATTGTGTTCCCCGGAATACGTCTTTCATCTGGACCAGACTGAAGAAAAGAATACCGTATTAACCAAAATAACCAAAAGATTCATCGATGATTCTCCAAATATAAAGGATAGATGGAAGAATCAAAGCGGGCCAACAATGTAAAGACTAAAAATAATACATTTTGTTGTTACCATAATGACAATAAATCTATCTGTTGTTGGTTCTGGCCCAACATGTGCTCCTATTACCATTAAAACAGCGGTCAGATATCGGTGTTACCAGAATTCAATAACTGAAGGGTATGCGATATCGACAGAGAGCAAATTATTACCAGGATAAGAATTTCTCAGCAAATGCTTAATGAAGGTTGTTTTTCCAGTGGAATATTGTCCAAGAAGCATGACCATAGGCTTTGCAACAAAATCATTGTCTGCCTGTCCAAGAGAAGGAAAGAGAAAAAGATCAGAATATAACATTCAAGTGTGAGAGAAAGTTACCGGTTGTTCCATCGTGACCAGAACCCAGAAGAGAAACAAACCAATAAAGCGCAAAAGAAATGATAGAGAAACACAGGATTGACAGCCCCATTACCAGTATAGGTGATGCAAAATCATGGAAATTGTAAGTTAATTCTAATGGCTTCAGCTTCTCATTGTACAACTCCTTCAACCCATCTACTACAGATGTCATAGAGGATAACTGCAGAGGAAAATGCATCCACGATCAAGGTCAATAAAGTTAAATCATAATGACTTGTCTAAACCCCATAGTTCAGGGCCATATAATGTACTAAAAGTTGCAACTAGAAGCTGTGTAAAAAAGACGGAAAACGAAAGTTGTTGGAATTAGGAGAAACACTGTGAAAAGAGTAGGTACAATAAAAACCGAAAGTGCAAGGTTACATATAAGCCGCAGATAGAAGGCTGGATAGAACAACAAGCAGCTCTGATCAACAAAATGCCACTTCGTAAGCATCATGAGGCTGAGAGATACAAGAATATTCATAATCAAGCTGACAGTTATCCCACAGTGCACACACAACAAAGATTAACCTTCAAACACAAAATAATAAACTATGATTGCATTATAATAATGTGCAAAGAAAACACTTGGGATTTGATTATCCAGTGATTTCTTACTACAACATGACAACTATGCACCATAGTGGCTAAAGACATCATTGTCGCTTGCAAGAAATAGCACCCTGCAAAGGATCATTCCTTTGTTGCTCACCTCAGGTCTTGGAACCCCCATATGCTCAAGCATAGTTACCCAAATCTATGTCAGATTCCCTACCCTTGATATCAACAACCACAAAACTCGAATACTACTGTCATCCAACTTACCCTCCTCATTACCATTGTTTATCCCTTCCCCTACCAAATCAATCTGGTGCACTATATATCCCTCATTGAAAAACTCTGAACTCACCAATTATATTATTGGCGTCTCCAAAATCTATGAAAATTGAAGGTCTTCTAAGAGGAGATTGGCCCCACCTTGGACAATGTCATAATACTCAGAACATTCATCTTACGTTTCAAAGTGAACCAGAATCATCAATCGCATCTGCTTGTTGATCCTTAGCCATAAGCAACCCTACCCTTTCATAAAATGTGACTATCTAGTGTCTTTCATATTAACCTTGTCTTCCTCTTGAAGAACAGATCCAACTTCCACATTACTCGCCCTCTTAAATTACCACCACTAATTCTAGCCATTTACAATGAATATTACCTCAATACATCAAAGAATCTTCAGTAACACAGGGAATAGACCCCTCATCGCTCCAGCATATTTGCATGGTGATGCACCTTCTTCATAACCACTTGACGTGCCATGGCTAAGTTCTCATAGGCTATAAATCTACCCTCCTCACATGCCTCTCTGACTATCTCCACTGCCAACGATTAACACTAGTATTCTGACCTCCATTGACAACTGCTCTATACTGATGCCTAGCCGCATGAATCTCTGCTTTGTTTTTCTTTACGCTATCAAAAAATTATTTTCTTACGTAGAGGGAGAAGAGGACAAGTCGGCATAGACTATTGAAATTGAAAAATCTGCAATTCAAGAACAGTAAAAGTCATTTCTATCGTACCCTGAATCATGGTATTACCCGCAAGTCCGCAGCAACAACATTACCTATCAGTGCCTCAAAGGCTTCCGCCTATGCCACAGGGGGTGGGGGGTCGGATATACGCAAGTGCTACCTCTGCTTACGGGTGGTATTGAGAACAGCACCGACTGGCACAATATAAGAAGCGCAGACATTTTTGTGAGCAATTTAGCACTATTCCATAATATAGTTATATTCGAACAGCAAAGAATAGCGAGTTTCCGGCTCTATTGGAAATGGAAACGGGTATTACCCACAACAGTGTGACATAGACTGTTCAAAACTTCTTCCTCAATCAGCAAACGAGTGATTGCTCAGCCCCCTTTTATCACTTTGTTTGCATTCCATCTAGGGGTTAGGACCCCTTAACACTCTCACATGAAAACACGATGAGTCAATGATACTGAAACTTTCCCATAAGAAGACAAAAGTCTGGCGTCCTAATAGGATTAAGTATTTACGTAACGTCACCTTAAACGACATTGGAAGTGTATAGATCATGGCCCTCGTGTAGATGAACCACAATCAGTTACCCGCTCTTAGCCATGCACAGAATCGCGATCGGGAGCCGCACTTGTTCACATATAAGTGGGTGAGATATATTCTCAACCCAAACACAAAGGTAACGCTGCTACTGAGTGGGAACATTTAAATGGTGAATAAATGCGGCTTTCGGTTGTGATTATGTAAGTGGCTAAGAACGGGTAGCTGAT
This sequence comes from Spergularia marina, assembly GCA_963680865.1. Lineage (NCBI taxonomy): Eukaryota > Viridiplantae > Streptophyta > Magnoliopsida > Caryophyllales > Caryophyllaceae > Spergularia > Spergularia marina. The sequence goes on along the minus strand of OY804549.1, from coordinate 5,951,944 downwards.
CGTGGCTCATCTTAGCAAGTTCCATTAATTATGAAAATTTACTAAAGGCATAAACACTCTTAATTTAGAAAGGTGTGAAGCACTCTAAGGCGATAAGGGCCCGAAGTGACTAGGCGTGAGGTGACAGAAAGAAGCAAGCACCTCTCAAAAGCGAGGCGTTTCTTCTTTTTCTAAAAAAAACTATTAGAGAGAAAGAACGAGCAGAACAGAAATTAAAACAAAGAAAGGAAAAGGAAAGAAGAAGAAGAAAAGTACCGTGGGCTAACAGATGAAGAACAACAACAACATCTTTAACCCCAGTGCCTTAAAGGCTCCCACCATAAGGCGGGGTAAGGGGGGGTCGGATGCACGCAAGCCTTACCCCTATTGAAACATAGAGAGGTTGCGCACGGATGACCCAAAATGAAAATTGCATCGAGAATCGCACCGACTGACTATTACTTCACAAAATAAGAAGCACGGACAGTTTTATGAGCCATTTTGCTTAATTCCATTATATCCTAAAAACCAAAGAATAAGTAGTGTTTGGCTCCATTGGAAATGGAAAGAACTCGTTGAGTAGAACGTAGTATTAGGTTTAGGTATAAGAGTTATTTTCAAAAGATCCTCTAATTGATGTCTTACTTTTATCAAAATAAAATAGGCATGGCAGATCAAGCATTTAAAATGCGATTCAAGAGTCTGTTGTCCTTAAAAACGCCTTAGACCCATGAGCCGTTCACTTCAGCTCGCCTCATGGAACTCGCCTCGGCTCACCATGTCTGAGGCGATGGCAACATCACCTTGGTCTCCTGGCGCTTCAGGCTTTTTAAACTAATTAAACACTACAGGTAATATTTTATCAATTACCTAAACCTCAAACCCTATTTGTTAGCTGGTTTGTGGTTTCCATCCACCCTAGTATGCTGGCATACAGCGTACAACTTTCTTACTTAATTCGACCAGGCTTCTCTTATACCCAAAGTAACATTCCAGGTCAGTGAATCTCACTGTCTGTTCTCAGTCACTCTCCGAATGCTAGCAGAAATTGTGCATGAATTGTCAACTACTTCATTTCCACCACAACCCTCTGGGCTACAATCATAGCAAACTATACAGCAGTGCCCTCTGCGTTCCCCTAAAAACTGATGAAGTCATACAGTTCCTTTCTCTACCTCTATGATGAACACCATACCAACTGATAAAGTCTACATAGAACTTCGCTTCTAAAGCTTTACTCATACCTCCAACAAGCCTAAACCAGCTACAAATCTCTAAATTTCGCTTGGGATCGAAAATAATATCTGGTAAGTCTATGTAAACTCTAAACTCCTAATCCACACCTTCTTCCATTACAAATTGCATTCCACATTTCCACCATCTTCTCAACCCTCCTTCGATATCAAACATAGCTAAACCAAGTTCCACTACTTCCTCGCACTAGCGCAACTCCAAACTCCAAACCCTACCCCAGTAATTTCCCATTTTCAGCAAGGGTTCCTTTTCAAAATCGCA